>JARQOD010000001.1:713408507-713562471 GCA_033576555.1 Oophaga sylvatica
CCCCCCCCCCTTTTTCCTCTATTTAAATTTTTTTATTAAAAATTTTTTTAAGTAACCGGGGGGCCCCATAACGCGATGCCTTTTTTGTTTCATGAGCACGGATTACTTATAATCATAAAAAAACGCTGGGGATCTCGGGAGGTAAGTTTTTACAACACGCTCCCCCCCCGGGGCCCCAGGGGACCCCCTGACCCCCCCCGATGGGGGAAACCCCGGGGAATTTTTGACCCTTGTCCATCTTTGTACCACTAGAAATTTTTTTTCCTTCAAATAACCAGAGATAGGCATGCTTTTGCCAGGTTTTCCCCCACAGGGAGCGGGGTAAACCTCATCAATGATGAAAAGGGGGGGAAAAGGGGTACCCACGGGTTTAAAAAGCCCTTTAATCATTGACTTTTTTAAAACATGCAACCCTGCACTGTCTTGGTGAATTTTTGTGGTTTACCTTTTGCTAGGGGAAACTTGGCACCCTAAAGGTGACACACATCTTTTTGGGGAAATTTTTCTGAATAGATTTTTGAGGGTTTTCCCCCCCGGGAAATAGATTGGGTCTTTGTAATTTGTTAATTGGGGCTGTCCCCCAATTCCTGTGCGCTGGGTTTTGGTTTTTTTTTTTCCCAGCACCTCGGGTGTTATTTTGGCTTCTGAAAATTTTTGCTTAAACAGAAATTTGGGTTTTTTTTTTTCCCATAGGCTGCCGTCGGGTTGAAAAAATTTCAATTTTGGTTTTTGTCTGGAAACTGGATTTTAAATTGGAAGGGGCCAACATTCAGAACATTGGCTAAAAAAAAAAAAAAAAAATAAAAAAAAAATTTTTTGATTCTTTGTACCATGGGGGTTTTTGGGAAAAAAAAAACCGTGAATGATCCCCCGGGGGGAAATTAGGAAAATAAACACTTGCCCCTGAGTTTTTTCTACTGTCCCAAAAAAAGGGGTTAGAATTTTTTAAAAAATTCCCCCTTTTAAAAAAATTCATTTAAAGGCCCCCTATCAACCCATGTCCTGGTGTAATATGCTGCCAGTTCGGGGCAGAAAATCATGCTGCCAGTTCCCCGGGTCCTTTTTTTTTTTTTTTAGGGCCCCCCGGGGGGGAAAAAAATCTCGGGGGCCCCCCTTCCCCACAACCACAATTCACTGCACATTTACTGAGAAAAAAAGGGGTTTAAGTAAAGCCAAACCCCTTCACTTCTTTTTTTTTCATGAGTGATTCTATTTTTTAAAATGTGCAATAGCCAAAAAGGGCCAAAAAACCCACAGCGCACAGACACGGCAGGCAGTCCTCCAACAATTTTTTAGGGGCCCACCACTTTGTTCCCCCCCTTTCACCCAAAAATTTACCCCATGGGATGTCCCCCCCCACCCCCCCCTATAAGGGCCCAAAAGGGGGGGGGGGGGGGGGAAACTGGACCCCCTAAAAATCCCTCCTAAAAATTTACGGCCACATAAAAAACCCCCATAAAAAAATTTGGGCTCCCCTTTTTTTTTTTTCACTGTGCTGCGTTTTGCCTTTTGGGTTTCCGGGAAAAAAGGGGGGGCGGCCCAAAAGGGATTTCCCCTTTATAACACATTGCCTACCCATTATCAAAATCTTTTGCCCCCCATTTCTCGGGGGGCTGCCCATAAAAACTTTTTGCCTCCCCTTTCCCCCCCATTATCATCTTTTTTCCCCCCCTTTCCTCATAGACCCCCATCAAAACACATTCCCCCCCCATTTCATCTTTGCCCCCCCCACATCATACCCCCCTCTTCTTTTTTTCCCTTTCCCCATAATCACATCATTGCCCCCCTTTTTAAAAAAAAAACATCATTCCCCCCCTTTTTTTATCATTCCCCCCCCAATCATCATCATTTTCCCCCCTCCCCATTAATACATCACCCTCTCCCATATCATTCCCCCCCAATTTTCTCATCACCCCCCCATTCCCCCCCCTTAATATAAAAAAATCTTTCGCCCCCCCTTTATCTTCCCCCCCCAAAACCATCATTGCCTCCCCATTAATACCCCCCCTTCCCCCCCGCCCCATTATCATTGCCCCCCATCACCCCCCCTTTGCCTCCCCTTTAAATTTTTCATCCATTCCCCATATCATTCCCCCCCCCATCTTTCACCCCCAACCATAAAAAATTTTTACAGCCACAGCAACACACACACACACACACCTCTCACCCCCCCCGGTCCGCGCCCTCTCTGCCCACCCGGGCCCCCCCTGGGGGGATACAAAAATTCAGCGGCCCCTGCGGGGGGAAGGAGGCCCCCGGGCCCGGGGCGCCCTCCCAGGGCCCCCGGGCCCCCCCAAAGGGCGGCAGGGGGAAAAAACCGGGGAAAAAGGGTTTTGAGTATTGCCCCCGGGCTGTTTGGGGGGGGCCCTGAGAAAGGGGGGGGGGGGCCCAGTGTCGGCGTGGCCCCCTTTAAAACGGGCCCCGGGGGCCCCCCAACGGGGGGGTTTTTCCCCCCCCCGCCTGCTCAGGGCCCCGGCACTTCCCCGGGGTTTTGGGGGGGGCCGGGGGGGGCTGCCCCCGGGGGCCCCGGGTGGGAAATCACCCCAAGACTTTTTTGGGTTAAAATTTTATAGCATCTGGGTCTACAAAGCAATTGTCTTGAATTGCCCTTTTTTCCCCTTCTTTTAATTGTGTGCCCCCTTGTCTAGCACACGTTTATTGTACCTGTTTTTTTTTTTCCCTTTTCTTTTTTTAAAACCCCCAGGGAAAAAAAAATGGCGTTTTTTAAAAAAATGAAAAATTTTAAAAATTTTTAAAATGTAGGGGCAAAACCCCTGTTTCCAGCGATTTTAAAAAATGACGGGACTACTCATTTTTATTTTTTTAAAAAAAATTTTTTTGGTTTTTTCGCATAGATTACCCCCAAAAGGGCCCCTTTTTGGGGCCTGCCCCCCTGTTTTTTCCAACCACATCTACGCCACGGTTTAGTTTCTGCCTCCCCCCCCAAAAGGGGACACAAAAAAAGTCCCAGTGGGGGTGGCCGGGGGGGTTTACAGAGCTCAGCATTCAAAAGCACTGTAGACCAAAAAGGAGATAAAAACAGTTTGTAAAAAAAACCTGTGATCCAGGGGGGAAAATCGGGTTTTTTCTGTCCCCAAAATACCATTTTCCCAAAAAATTGGATGAAAAAAACTTTTTTTTGTATTTCGGGTTTTTTGGGGCCAACAAAAAAACCATATAAAACCAAGAAGTCTCTGGGTTTTGTGGCATTATTTTCCTGTAAATTTTTATTTTTGGGGGAAAATTTTTTTTTGATGCCATCTGCGGCAAAAAACCAATCACCAAAATGCACGGGTTTTAAAAAATCGCCTTACTAATATTTTTTTAAAAAGATGTTAAAAAAACAAAA
The DNA here is from genome assembly GCA_033576555.1 of Oophaga sylvatica. NCBI lineage: Eukaryota > Metazoa > Chordata > Amphibia > Anura > Dendrobatidae > Oophaga > Oophaga sylvatica. The sequence continues at coordinate 713,411,857 of JARQOD010000001.1, forward strand.
AAACCCCCCTTTTTTTCAATTGAAAAAAAAACCCCAAAGGAGTAACCTTTTCTGCAGTAAAAGGGGGAAAAAAAAAAAAAAAAAAAATTTTAAAAAAAAAAAAAAAAAACTTGCCCTTTAATCCCCCCCTTTAAAAGGCCCCCCTTAAAAATTTTTTTGGGGTCGGGGGTTTTACATGTAACATTTTTTTTAAAAACACAAAGGCTAAAAAAAATTTCGTTCCCCCCCAAAATCCGCGTGCTGAAAAAAAAAAAATTTGGGGGGGGTTTCCCAAAAAAAAATTTTGGGGGAAAATAAAAAATTGGGGGGGTTTTTAAAAGTTCAATCTCAACGCGTTTAAGGGGACGCTATAAACGAAAACCCCAATTGCAACATACATCAAAAAAGGGGTTTTCCCCAAAAAATTTTCTGGAGGAAAAATTTAAAACAGGGGGTCCCCAAAATTAAAATTTTTTTTTTTTTTTTTCGGGGGGTTTTTTCCCCACAAGATGACGGGGGAAAAACCCCCAATGTCAAGGGCCCCCCGTTAAAAAAAGGGGGTTTTACAGCATAGGGATAACATGGGGCCCCCCAAAAAACCCGGGAAATTTAAACCCCCACTGGGGAAAATCCCTGTTTTTTATGCATTAAAAAGATGTAAAACCCTTAAAAAAACAGATAGAAAGAACCCGTCAGAAAAAAAATTTTTTTCCCCCCGGGAAAAAGCTTTTTAAAAAAAACCGGGTTTTTAAACCCCTAAAAAATTTAAAATTTTTTTTTAAAATTTTAAAAAAATTTTTTTTTTTAAAATACCCAAAAAGGGAAAAAAGGGGCAGCAGTTCCCCCTGAAAAAAAAAAGGCGGGGAAAGCCCGGGGGTTTTTATTGGGGCCCCCCCCCTTCCCCCGGAAAAAAACCCCAACCCATTGCTGGCCCAAAAAATGGACCCTTTAAACCCTCTTGTTAGTTTTTTTTTCCCCTTTTTGCTGGTCAAAACCCCCTTTTTTTTTTCCCCCCAAATTTAGTTTTTGGCCCCCCCCCTTCTGGTTCCCCCGGGGCTTTTTTGGGGTTTTACCCCCCCTCAAAGCCCCCCGGGGGTTTTGTTGGGGGCCCCCTTTATTCCACGTTTTGCTTGATTTTTGGGGACTCGAAAAATTTTGGGGTTTTTTTTTTAATTACCCCTTTTTTTAAAATTTTGGGGGTTAGGAGGTGTCCTTTTTTTTCTCCCGCCCCTAGATCTTTAGAGTTTCCCCCCCTCGAAAAATAAGGTCTTCGTTCAGATAGCGGGGGGAACTTTAGGCGGGGTCGGGTCCAGGAGGGGGTTTTCCCCGTTACATAGTAGGGGCCGTTTCTTTTCTATTTTGGGACAAAAAATTCCCTTTTTTCCCTTTAGTGCTTGTACCGGAAAAAAAACGTAATTTCCAGGCCTGAAAAAAAAAAAAAAATTTTTAAAAAGGGGAAAAATTTTTCTGTTTCCATCAGGGTTTTTGGGGGTTTTCTTTTTTGGGGTTTCATCGCCTGCAGGGCCCTTTTGGAGGGGCCCCGGAAATCCAAACCCCAAAAAATTATTTGTTTTTTGGGGGAGCTTTTTTCCCCGGGGAAAACCCAAGGGGGTAGTTTGCCGTTTTTTAAATTTATTTTTTTGGGGTGGAAACAACAAGATTTTTTTTTTTTTAAAAAAATTGCTTCTTTTTTTTTCCCCTTTTGAGACCCAGAATCCGGGTTTTAAAAAAAAAAAAGAATCACAGTGCTTTGGGTTCAAAAAACCCCCCTTTTTTTGCGCAAAGAACCTCAGGGGGGGGCCTTTTCCCTCCCAGCCTAGTCCCCCATGCTTTAGATCGGGGATAGTTTTTTTTTTTTTTTTTGGGGTTATTTTTTGCCCCCCAATCCTTTTTTCCCTTTTTATTTTTAAAACCACTGAGACAGAATTGAGACGTTTGAGACAGGGTTTCCCGGTTTTAAGGGGGGAAAAAAAATTTTTTGTACTAAACTTCCTTTTTTGGTTTTCCACTCGGGGGGGGTTTTAAAACGATTCAGCAAAAAAATTTAAAATTTCTTACAGGGTTTAAAAGGGGGAAAAGGGGGTTAAAGATTTGCTGTTTTTTTTTTCCCAATACCGGGGAAACCCCCTTTTGCAAGGGGGGCTAAAAAATTTAGCCGGGGGGTGGATAGGAGCCCCCCCGAAAAAAAGGTTAAAAATTAATCTCCCTTTCCCCCGCCCAATTTTGGGGGGGGGGGGTTTTTAAAAACTGACATTGCAGGTCGAGGAAATTGGAGAAATGGCACCTCATTTTTGGGGGAAAAAAAAAAACGCTTTTTTGTTTGAAGGTTTGTGTTTCTTTGTGGCAAAAAAAAGCTTTTTTTTTAAGAACGGGTCGTTTTCGAATGAATAAAGAGAAAAAAAAAAAAAAAAAAAAAAAAAAAAAATGGGTCAGTTTCGCCCTTAGAGCCGTTTAAACAAAAAAGGGGTTTGTCTTTTCTTTTCTGCTACCACTCTGTTGAGGAGGAATTAATTTTTTTTTTCAAAAAATTTGTGGTTTGTGGTTCAACCTCCAATGGGAGGGGAAAATTTTTTGGGGGAAAAAAAAAAATTAAAAACCCCAAACTTCTGCCCCTTCCCCCAAAATTTAAAGGGGGGGCCCCGGGGGGTGGTTCCCCCTTTTAAAAAAAATTTTTAACCCCACCAATCGTAAATTTTTTCCCCTTCCCATTAATGGGGGGTTTATCAAGAAAAATTTTGGGTTTGGTAGTTTTGGGGAAAAATTTGCCCTCACCCGGGGGTTTTTTGGGGGGGTTTTCCCGGGTTTTTTTTAAAAAATTGCACAACCCGGGGACTGGTTTTGGTTTTTCCCCCAAAAAAAATTAAAAAGGTTTTGGGGGGGTTCTTTTTGGGGTTTTGCCCCAAATGTTGGGGAACGGGGTTTTTTTTCTGGGTTAAGGGGGGTTTTCCCCTTTTTCCCCCTTTTAGGTTTTTTTTTTTTTTTAAATTTTTTTCCCGGGGAAAAAGGGGAAACCCCAAAAGGGGGTTTAAATTTCCCCCTCATAGAGAAAATTTTTTTTTTTTTTTTTTTTTTGATTGTGAAAATTTGAATTTTTTGGGGGGGGGCCCCCTTCCTAAAAGTGTTTTTTTAATTTGACATTCCCGGGGGGAAAGGGGCCCCTTTTGGGGAATACATCCGGGGCAAGCTTTGGGGCCCCCGGTCAAAAATTGGGGGCCCTTTTTTAAAAAAACCCGGGGGGCGGGGGATTTTTTTTTTTGGGGTTTAAAAAAAAAAAGGGGCGGCAGTTTCCCCGGGCCCTTGGGGGAAAATTTGGAAAGGGTTTTTAAATTTTAAGGGGGTTACGGGTTTGGCTTTTCCCTTCCCCCCGGGGCCCTTGATTCCTATTTGTTTAAAAAAAATTTTTGTTGGGGGCCCCAAATGGTTCTCAAAAAATTTTATCTTGGGGGGGGATACAATTTGTTGCGAAAAGGGGAAAGGGGGGGGCGATGAAGGGGGAAGGGGCTCCCTTTTTTTTGGGGAACACTCCCCCCCGGGCTTTTTGGGGAAAAACGGGCAGGGGGTTTGGGTTTTCCCCCTTTTGGGTTTTTTCCCCGGGGGATTTTTTTTGGGGCTTAGAAAAATTTCCCCCCCAAAACCCCTTTTATGGGGGAAAAAGGGGGGTTTTTTGGAAATTTGGATGACATTTTGATTTTTTTCCCGGGGGTTTGGAGAGCCAGGGGGGGGAATGTGCGTGAAGTTTTTCAGTTACTGAGTAAAAATTTAAAATTTTTGGGGGCCCGGGAAAAAAAAAAAATTTTGGGGGGCGCTGTAAAAGGGCTTAGTTTTTTTTTGGGTTTCATTGTCTCCTTTGGGAAAGGTTTTTTAAATGGACCCGGTAAAGGGTTTTCACGCTGGGGAAAAGGGTTGGGGCCCAAAACCCTATTTTTGGGGTTTTAAAAACCCAGGGGGTTTTTTTTTGGGTTCGCCAATTATTAAGAAAATTCTTTAAAAAATTTTTTTTGGGGATTGAAAACCCCCTGCCCCATTTTTACCGGGAAAAAGGGGCTGTTGCGGTTTTCCCTGGACAAAGGGGGGGCCCTTGGGGGCTTTTGGGGGGTTTCTAAGGGGGACGGGTTCACTCTTTTTCCCGGCCCCTTTTGCGCCTGATGGGGTTTTAAAAACCCTTTTTGGTTGAGGTTGATGTTTTTTTGGGGGGTGGGGGGGGGTTTTTTGTCTCGGGAAAAGAGGGGTGGGAGAAAACCCCCCTTTCTTTTTTTTTAAAAAAAAAATTTTCTGGGGCTGAACTAAATTATGTTTTCGGGAATTAAACCGCATTTGAACACTGGGGGGCTTTTTTTTGGGGGAGGGGAAAATTTCCCCTTTTAAAATCTTCCCCGATAATAAAAAATCGATCTCCCCTTTGGCCCCCAAAAAACTTGTTTGCCGTCAGGCTAAGGCGGGCACTTTTTTTTCTCAGGGTTTTTTAATTTTTCCCTTTTCTTACATCCCAGGTACAAAAAAAGGGGTTTAAAATGATGCTTGTCTCACAGCGTTTTCCCCCCTATAGTGGTCTAAAAGGGGGGGGGAAAAAAACTTTTTTGAAAAAAAGGGGATTGTTTTTGCGTTTTGGATTTTCCGTGTTGGAAAATGATTTCCCCCCCTTTTTTTTTTTTTAAAGCACGGGAAAAATTTTGCCCCATCTAACAGCCGCATGGGATTGTTTGTGCCTTGTACCCTGAAGGATTTTTTTTTGGGGGAATTCTTTAGGGGGGGGTTTTGGCGGGTTCATCCTGGAATCTCGGGCCCCAAGAGATTTTGGGGTTTCGCAGTTTTTTTTTTGGCCCCCTTTTGGGGGGGCCCCAAAGGGAAAAAACCCCCTTTAAGTGGGTGCGTCAATGAAATTGGTTTGTGTGCTAAAAATCCCCCCCCAAAGGTTTTCTCTTTACCCTGTGCAGGGTTGTTTTTGCCCTCTGGGGGGTCCCCAATGCACCCTTGGCCCACATTTTGGCAAAGGGATTTTTTTACTGCCCTTCCCCCTTTGAGGGTTTCCGGTCTTCGGGGGGGTCGGGGGACCTTTTTTTTAGCAAGAATGTGTCACTTGGTTCCTTTTAAAACTCCCCCCCCCTTTTAAGACCTCGAAAGGGCCCCCTTTGGCAAGGAAATAAAACTACATGGCGCCCTTTTAAAAAACCCATTGTTTCCGGATGGGGATCTCAGTTAGTGGCTTTTTTTTTTTGGGGGGCCCCCCCCCCCCCTTTTTGTGAAAATTTTTGGGGGGGTTTTAAATTTGTCTTTTTCACCCCGGACCCCCAAACCCCTGAGGGTTTAATGGCCAGCCCAGAAAGGAAAAACCAGGATTTGAGCGGGTTTTTTGCGTTTTTTTGGGGTGATTTTTTTAAAAAAAAAGGGGGGGGGGGTTTCGGGGGTTTCTGCCATTTTCCGATTTGCCCCTTAAAAAACCCCCATACTTCCGCTTCTGCTGGTTGTTCCCCTTTTTTTTTTTTGTTTTTTTTTTTTTGGGGAAAGCCACCCCTTTTGGGGGGGTTTTTTTTTCCCAATTTCGGGATCGGTTTGACCTAAAGAGGAGAATTTTTTTTGGTTTTTTTGGGGAGAGGGGTTTTGGACTGATTTTTTCCTATCCCCTTTTTAAAAATCTTCAGGAGGCTAACAAAACCCCCAAAAAGTGTATTTTGAAAAGAAAACGGGGGGGGGTTTTTTGTTTGTTTTTGGGGTCCCTTTTTTTGGGTTTTTTCCCCCTAAAAAAATCTGCGCTTGATTTTTCCCGGGGTTTTAAAAAAATTTGGCCCAAAATTTTGGGGGGGGCCTTTTTTTTTTTTTAAGGTTTTTTTCGGGGTTTAATTCCCAAAATCTGCTGTTAATTTGGGGGGCTTCCTACCCCCGGGAAATTTTTAAATTTTCCGGAGTTTTTCTTTTTTTTTCCCTTTCCTTGTTTTAAAAAAAAAAAGGGCCCCCCTCAGGGGGGGACGTCTGGGTCACTGTTCCCCGGGTGGTGGAGGCCCCGGGCAATATGAGTTTTCCCGCACCCTAAATTCTAGCGGTAAAGAGGGGGATTTGGGGGGGCCCCCCTCGTCTTTGGGGAAAGGGGTTTTGGCCCCGGGGGAAAATAAAAAAAGGGGGGAGGGGGGGTGTTTTTTCCCCGGGCGTTTTGGACTTTTTTCAGGGCGTTTACAAGAGGTTTCTGGTAAGCCAAACCCCCTAGGGGAAACCCGGGGAGGATCCTTTTTAGAAGGGAGGGTAAGGTTTTGGGAACCCCCCCCTCTTTTTTTTAGATTTTTTCAGTTTGCTGGTCACACCCCCTTTTTTTTCCCCTTTTTTATTTTGGCCCCCCCCTTTCCCCGGGCTTTGCTCCCCCTTCATTGTATTATTTTCCTTAAGCCCCCGGGGTGCTTGGGGGGAACTCGGGCAGTTTTGCTTGACCCGGGGGAAAACCCTCGAAAAAAATTTTTGGTTTTCTTATTAATTTCCCTGCAAAAATTTTGGGGGGGGGGGGGGTTTGGGAGGTGCCCCCCTTTTTTTCCCCCCAGTCCCAGTTTTTGTGGGTTTTTCCCCCTTCGCAACTATGGCTTCGTTCAGCTACTGAGGACTTTAGGGGGTCGGGGTTCGCAGGGGGGGTTTTTCCCCCCTTTTTTACTTTCGAGGGACCCCAGCTCTTTTTTTTTGTAGGGACAAAATTCCCTTTCTTTCCCTTAGATTTAAAAAGCAGTTTCAAAAGGGGGAAAAGCATAAAAAGGGGGGAAAAGCTTCAATTTCGGGGTTTTTTTGGGGCCTTTTGGTTTTCTTCCATTTTGTCCTGTGCGGTAAAAACCCGAGGATTAAAAGGGATTTGGGGTTTATGTCAGTTGTGTAGTGTCCAAAAACACGGGCGGTTTTTAAGCATTGGTGCTAGTTTTTTGGAGGGGTGTCGGAGAAAACCCCATCCTAACCCAGTAATGAAAGGGGAAAACACAAAAAAAAAAAAAAAACTTTATTAAATTTAAACACCCCCCCACATTTCCCCCGGGTTTCACCACTTTTTTTTAAAAAAAAAAAAAAAAACCCCGGGGGAAGGTCCCCCGTGGGTCCTGCGAATCCGATGTAGTCCAGAAAAATCTTTGAAGTCCCAAAATCCACTGCCCCCCCCCAAAACCCCCTTAGGGAGCTTTGTTGTGACGCCCCCATAGGTTTTAAAAAACCCAATTTTTCCGGTCCCCCCAGCAGCCCCACAAGACCGGGGACCAGCGTCGGAAATTTCCCCCGGTTTTCAGTCGCCAGCTAATGAACAGCAAAAAGCATGACCTCCCAATGTCGGAAGAGCAAAAACGTTAAAGACATCATCACTCTTGAGAATCACCGGGTAAATTTTAAAGGGTGGGAAAAGGGGGCATTGAGCATTTTTATTCGCTTCTCATTTTTTAGTTCCCCTTTTTCCCCCCATTTTCACATGGGCTTTTCCCCCGTAGTCCGTTTTTGAAAGTACAATACCCCTTTTCGGTGATTTCCCCATTAGGGGTGTTGTGCATTATCCCAAAAGTTTTAAAAACCACTACAAAATAAAGAATAAAAATTTTAAAATTCTTTAAAAACAAAATCCCCAAAAATTTTAAAAAACTTCATTTCCCTTTTTTAAAAAATCCTCATTTGCATATGTTTGTATCCTTTGGCTAAATGGGGGTTTCCGGGATGAAGTCATGTAATCAAAAATTATTTTTTTTTTTCAAGTATTTCTTTTTTTTACCTTCATGGTAATTTTCCCAAAAAATACATATACCGTATAAATCGGGTTTTAAGCCGCCCGATTTTTTCCCAAACCCCTAATTTTCCCGGGGGAAAATGGGGGAAGTTTGAAATTTTAGTATAAGCGGGGGGGTTTTAAACCCCATCCCCCCCTTTTTTCCCCCCCCCTGGGGGCCCCCGGTCCCCACCAGCCTGTCTCCCCCTTTCCCCCCTCTGTGCTCCCCCCCCTGCTCCGTCCCTCTGGGGGGTCCCCCCCCCGTGCCCCCCGTCCTGCCCCGTTTTTCCCCCGGCTTCCATCCCCCCCCCCCCCCCCCCCCGTCCGCTCCCCCGCCTCCCCCCCCCCCCCGTCCTTGCTTCCCGGGGGTCCTCTTGCCTCTGTCCTCCCCCCTTTTCCCTCCCCGCTCCTTGTCCTCCATGTTCCCCCCCTATCCCCATTTAAACTTTTTTTTTTTTCCCCTTCCCCCCCCCCGCTGAACATCCCGGGGAACCGGGGGGGGTTTCCCGGGCCCCCTTTCCCCCCCCCGCTCTCCTTGTGCTGAGGCCGGTGACGTAATACCCCCCCATTAAAAGGCCCCGAAAAATGGATCCCGCCTAGGGGGGTTTGTGAGGAACCCCAACCCCACCGCCACATGGACCGGGTTTCACAGCTTTTTTTTTTCCCCCCCCGCTACCAAAAAAGTGAAGGCGATCCCCCTTTTCCCCCCCCCGTCACCAATTGGGGGGTAACCCCCCCCCCAAAAGGACACTCTCCGGGCCCCCTTTTTCCCCCCTCCCCTAAGGGAAAGGGACCAGAGCAAATGGCCCCCCGGGGGGGTTCCTGTTACCCCCCCTTGGATTCTAAAAATTTCGTAATCAGAGTAAAAGCTAGCCCAAGATTAATTTTTTTGGTTTTTAAATTGCCTTAAGGGCCCCCCTAGATAATTCAGGGGAAAATACATAAAGTATACAAGTAATTACAATTTTGGTTTGCGTCAAGAAAAAACAAGTTTTAAACAAAGGGGTAAAGGGAAAAAACTAAGGTCAAATTTAACCGGGGATGCAGGGAAGGGAGGGACCGGGGCCCCCCCCAAGGGGGGGGGGGAAAGGGGGGGGGGGGGGGGGGGGGGGCCCCCCCCCCCAAAGCCCCAAAAATGGCCCCCGGCTGCTCCCCTTTGGCCCCAAACAAATTTTCCCCCCCTTCTTTTTGGCCCTTTTTCCCAACCATCTTCTTTTTTCTGGTGTAAAAGGGGGTTTCCGAACCTGTCATGGGTTTTAGTTCTTTTTAAAAAGTAGGCCCTTCCCCTTTCCCCCCTTAAGCAGCATATTAAGGGGCAATATAGGGGGAGGGAAAAACGGTTTTGTTTGAGCCAAAATTTGCATATACAATCTTATTCGACACGGCCTTTAAAAAATTGCATTTTTTTAAAACCCTTTTTTATTAAGTGGACACAAAACCGGGGGTTTTTGGATATGCTAATAGGCCCGTGTAGTTCAGCCCCGGGTCTGGTTAACCGACAAAATGGAGGGTGGTTTAAGGGCCCCCCCTTTCAAAAAAGGGGGCGTTCCCTTTCCCTCAGGGGGTGGCTCCCGTCCATTAAAATTAACCTTTTTTGGCGGGGTTACCCAAACCCTAGCCAGGGACGCAGGAAAAACCGGGAAACCAGGATTTTCCGGGGGTTTTACGATTTTTTGGGAGGGGGGGGGTGGAAAATGGAATTTTTCCCGCCACAGATCCCGCCCGGCCCCCCTCCCCCGTGGTTTCTGCCCAATGACTCGTGTTAAGCCGGGGGGATTTTTCCAGCACAAAAAAAGGTGCTGAAAATCTCGGCTTATACACGAGTATATACGGTAGTCATAAGTATTTCAGACCCTTTGCTCAGACACTCATATTTTCAGTCACATGTGGTCCATTTCCTTGTGATCCTCCTTGAGATGGTTCTACTCCTTCACTGGAGTCCAGCTGTGCTTAATTAAATGATAGGACTTGATTTGTAATGGCACACACCTGTCTATATACAGTAAGATGTCACAGCTCACAGTGCATGTCAGACCAAATGAGAATCATGAGGTCAAAGGAACTGGCCAAAGGAGCTCAGAAACAGAATTGTGGCAAGGCACACATATGGCCAAGGTTACAAAAGAATTTCTGCAGTACTCAAGGTTCCTAAGAGCACAGTGGCCTCCATAATCCTTAAATGGTAGAAGTTTGGGACCACCAGAAGTCTTCCTAGACCTGGCAGTCCAGCCAAACTGAACAATCGTGAGAGAGGTAAAGAAGAACCCCAAGATCACTGTGGCTTGAGCTCCCACAGATGCAATAGGGAGATGGGAGAAAGTTCCACAAAGTCAACTATCACTGCAGCCCTCCACCAGTCGGGCCTTTATGGCAGAGTGGCCCAACGGAAGCCTCTCCTCAGTGCAAGACATATGAAAGCCCGCATAGAGTTTTGCTTAAAAACACATGAAGGACTCCCAGACTATGAGAAATATGATTATCTGGTCTGATGAGACAAAGATAGTACTTTTTGGTGATAATTCTAAGCGGGTGTGGTTGGAGAAAAACCAGGCACTGCTCATCACCTGCCCATACAATCCCAACAGTGAAACTTGGTGGTGGCAGCATCATGCTATGGGGGTGTTTTCATCTTCCAACAAGACAATGACCCTAAGCCTAAAGCTAAAATAACAAAGGAGTGGCTTCAGAACAACTCTGTGACCATTCTTGACTGGCCCAGCCAGAGCCCTGACCTAAACCCAATTGAGGATCTCTGGAGAGACCTGAGAATAGCTGTCCAACAACATTCACCACCCAACCTGACGGAACTGCAGAGGATCTGCAAGGAAGAATGGCAGAGGATCTCCAAAACCCAAGTGTGAAAAAAACTTGTTGCATCATTCCCAAGAAGACTCATGGCTGTACTAGCTCAAAAGGGTGCTTCTACTCAATACTGAGCAAAGGGTCATGAGATATTCCAGTTTTTCTTTTTTAATAAATTTTCAAAAATGTCTATATTTTGTTTTTTTTTTCAGTCAAGATGGGGTGCAAAGTGTACATTAATGAGAAAAAAAAATGAACTTTTTTAAATTTACCAAATGGCTGCAAATGAAACAAAGAGTGAAAAATTTAGAGGGGTCTGAATACTTTCCGTAGCCACTGTAAATGCACTTACACACATTGGCTGCTATCAACGATCCCTGTTTGTATTAACCTTGTCAGTCTGGTTGGTGTATTACACAACACTACAACTCCCCTCTTCCCTGGGTGGGGAAAAAACGAAACTGTCATGTGTGCATTGCCACGAAGATCGTCGCGGTTGCACATTTTGACTTCTCACAGCTGAGTTGCTGTTTCTTTGTGTTTGGCAGCTAGGGAGTTAATTCTGTCTGTGCCGGTGCTGGGACTGGGTGCAGTTTTCTCCCGGCTGCAATTGATTATTTGTTGATTGGTTTCCTTTAAGTTTCTGGTTGTCTGCTTTTGGAGTTGCCAGTGAAACACTTCATGCAGACCACAGATAGGAATGAATCTGTAATAGACTCTAGTTGAGAGCTCCTTGGTTGTTTTAAAGCTTAACTTGCTTAGAGTTTATTTCCCAGACCATTTATTTTCCTTCGGTGTTTGAGTGTGTATGCAAAGAGAGTGCTATCCTGTCTGTCTTATATGTCTAATCTGTGTATTTAGCTGAGATCAGCCCATATCCCTTTGGTGGTAATCAGGATCCTTCTTAGGACTGATTACAGGGTTCAGGGTCTGATAGGAGACAGGGTTAGGCTGGAGACTTGGACCTCTGAACCATTATCAGTACCTCCAAGGTAAGGGATTAGTTAGGACCCCAGTGTAGGGTCAGGTTAGACCCCGGTCCTCCTCTTTTATTTACAGCTCATCAAGTCCTCAAGATTAACCCTGAGTTCAACTGATATCGTCTCTGCACATCTAGTCCTCAAGATTAACCCTAAGTTCTGCTGATATTGTGTCAGGTAAATCTATTTTATACTTACATTCTTAGGTTGCTAAACTATATGTTGTATAGAGTGTGGTTCCTGTATAAATAGTTTACTGACTTTGTAGTCATATCATTAGACAGCGTGACATTTTCACTGGCCATAAAAAATTATCTCTAGTTACCATGGATCCAGTAGCCCAGCTGGCTCTGCATTTTGCAGGGATTATCCATGGAGCTGACGGACATTAAGTCCAAAGTTTTGTCTCCCCTGGAGCAAACCAGAGTTGAACCTAAGGTGGCTCTTCCAGATAGGTTCACTGGTGGGCGAGACAAATTTTTTTACCTTCCGGGAGGCATGTAAATTATATTTTCGGCTTCGGCCGCGATCATCAGGGAGTGATGAGCAGAGAGTGGGAATTGTTATCTCACTTCTTCAAGGGGACCCTCAATCCTGGGCATTTTCCCTTCCTCCGGGATCCCCGGCTCTACAGTCTGTAGATCAATTTTTTTACTGCTCTGGGATTGGTATATGATGACCCAGATCGGGTCTCTCTTGCTGAGACTAAATTACGTAAGATACAGCAGGGAGATCGTCCTGCGGAGGAATTTGCTTCTGAGTTTCGTAGATGGGCCACGGATACTCAGTGGAATGACCCAGCTCTTAGGAGCCAGTTTTGTCATGGGCTTTCTGACAAATTAAAAGACGTTTTGGCTCAGTATGAGTCTCCTCCTTCTCTGGAGGCTGCTATGGCCTTAGCTATCCGTACTGATAGACGGCTTCGGGAGAGGGGTGAGGTAACTCCACTCCCTGTTGTTACTCCACCTACTACTAAAGTCCCTTATGTTGAGGTTCCCCTTGTCGGTTCGGATGAGCCTATGCAATTGGGAGGGACATCTTTTCGTAGTAGGGGATTGGCGGCACGCCGCAGGACTAGAAGGTGTTTTTTTCTGCGGGAAAGAGGGACATTTTGTTGGAGAATGTCCATCCCGTGTCTTGTTAAGTAAAAAGTCGCCGGGGGAAAAACTGCTAATCCCAGGTTGTGTGGTGGATGACAACCTGGGAATATGTATTTCATCCGCCGGTTCTTTTCAGTTCCTTGTACCAGTGGAGGTGGTGTTTGGTACTAGAGTGAAGAGATTGTCTGTTCTTCTGGATAGTGGTTCCGGTGCCAATCTGGTTGACGCTCAGTTTGCTCAGGCTCAAGGTATGCATCTGAGTGTATTGGTCAAACCGATCCCTATTTTTTCCATTGACGCCAGGCCTCTCGGCCAAGGTAGCTTTGTTCATGAGGTTCATAACATTGACCTTCGGGTAGGGGCAATACATAGGGAACAATTATCTTGTTATGTGTTGGAGGGTCTACCTACTCCCATTGTGTTGGGACTTCCTTGGCTGGTTAAACATAACCCTGTAATTAATTGGCAGTCCAGAGAGATAAGCCAATGGGGTGAGTTTTGCAAAAGCAACTACATGAACACAGTCATCAGTGCGGTCGTACCTAGTACATTGCCTCCTTTTTTGGAGGATTTTGGGGATGTTTTTTCTGAGGAGGGGTGTCGGGAGTTGCCTCCTCATCGTGTGTATGACTGCTCTATTAATCTTCTTCCTGATGCTAAGTTACCTAAAGCTAGGTTGTATAATCTTTCTGGTCCTGAAAGACAGGCTATGAAAGATTATATTTCCGAAAGTCTGGCCAAAGGGCATATTAGACCTTCATCTTCCCCTGTAGCCGCGGGGTTCTTCTTTGTGAAGAAAAAAGATGGAGGCCTACGCCCTTGCTTGGATTTCCGCGAACTTAATCGGATTACTGTTCGAGATCCGTATCCACTCCCTCTTATTCCTGATCTCTTCAATCAAATTGTTGGCGCCAAATGGTTCTCTAAATTGGATCTCAGGGGAGCGTATAATCTGATTAGAATAAAAGAGGGGGATGAGTGGAAAATGGCGTTTAACACGCCGGAGGGACATTATGAAAACCTGGTTATGCCTTTTGGTCTGACTACTGCACCAGCAGTATTCCAACATTTTGTTAATGACATTTTTCGTCACCTTGTGGGGGTGTTTGTGGTCGTATATTTGGATGACATTTTAATTTACTCGCCAGATCTTGTGTCTCACCAGGAGCATGTGAGACAGGTGTTGCAGATCTTGCGAGACAATAAACTATACGCCAAACTGGAGAAGTGTGTTTTTGCCGTACAGGAACTTCAGTTTTTGGGTTTTTTGGTGTCAGCCTCCGGTTTCCGTATGGACCCTGAAAAGGTGAGAGCAGTGCTTGAATGGGATCAGCCAGGGGATCTTAAGGCTCTGCAGCGTTTTTTGGGGTTTGCTAATTACTACCGGAAATTTATTTGTAATTTCTCGTCTGTCGTCAAACCTCTCACGGACATGACGAGAAAAGGGACGGATTTTTCTAGGTGGTCGGACACAGCTTGCCAAGCCTTTTCCTCTTTAAAGAGATGTTTTGCTTCGGCACCCGTTCTCATCCAACCAGATGTATCTCAGCCGTTCATTGTGGAGGTAGACGCGTCTGACATAGGGGTGCGTGCTATATTGTCCCAGGGTCCGTCCCCTGGTAAATGGCATCCGTGCGCTTTCTTTTCTAAGAAATTGTCATCCGCCGAAAGGAATTATGATATCGGCAATAGGGAACTTTTGGCCATTAAATTGGCTTTTGAAGAATGGCGTCACTTTTTGGAGGGGGCAGTCCACCCGGTCACCGTTATTACTGATCACAAGAACCTGCTGTATTTAGAATCCGCTAAGCGTCTGAATTCCAGACAAGCTCGATGGTCGTTGTTTTTTACCAGGTTTAATTTTGTCGTCACTTATCGTCCGGGGTCTAAGAATGTAAAGGCTGATGCTTTGTCTCGCAGTTTCCCAGGGGCCGGGAAAAGGGATGACCCGATTCCTATCCTTCAGGAGGGGGTGGTAGTGTCGGCTGTATGTTCTGAGCTTGAGGAGGAGGTGTTAGAGGCTCAGGGGGACGCCCCTGCAGGACCTCCAGGGAGACTGTTTGTCCCGAATCAGTTGAGACAAAAGGTTATTGAGGCACATCATAATTCTGCTTTAGCAGGACATCCAGGGAGTAAGGCTACTTTAGATCTCCTTTCTCGCCGATTTTGGTGGCCTAACGCTAATAAAGATGTTATAACTTTTGTCGCGTCCTGTGGGGTTTGTGCTCGCTCTAAAACTCCTCATACCCGTCCATCTGGGACCCTTTTACCCTTGAAACTTCCGGAGCGTCCATGGACTCATTTATCTATGGACTTCATTACGGATCTTCCTCCGTCGTCAGGGAATACTGTCATACTGGTGGTTGTTGACAGGTTCAGTAAGATGGCACATTTCGTTGCTCTTCCTGCACTCCCTAATGCTAAAACTCTGGCGCAGGTGTTCATTAGGGAGATCGTGAGACTTCATGGGTTGCCTTCTGATGTGGTGTCAGATAGGGGGTCTCAGTTTGTGTCCAAATTTTGGAGGGCATTTTGTTTACGTCGGGGGATGCAATTGTCGTTTTCCTCGGCTTTTCATCCACAGACCAATGGTCAGACAGAGCGTCTGAATCAGAGTTTAGAGACATATCTCCGGTGTTTTGTCTCGGAGAACCAGGAGGACTGGTCATCTTTCTTGCCTCTGGCAGAGTTCGCTCTTAACAACAGGCGGAGCGAGTCCACTGGTAAGTCCCCGTTTTTTGGGGCATATGGTTTTCATCCTCAGTTTTGTACTTTCAATAGGGGGGGTCCTTCTGGGGTTCCTGAGGAGGAGCGTTTCTCGTCGTCACTTGCTTCTGTGTGGCGAGGTGTATTGAATAATTTGAGTACGATGGGGAACCGTTACAAACGTATGGCTGATAGGAGGAGAGTTTCTGGTCCAGATCTGAATGTGAACGATCTGGTATGGTTGTCTACCAGGAATATAAAACTTAAAGTGCCCTCCTGGAAACTGGGTCCCAGATTCATCGGGCCATACAGGATCAGTTCCATAATTAATCCTGTGGCATTTCGTCTGGAACTCCCTTCTACTTTTAAAATTCATAATGTGTTCCACAAGTCATTACTTAAAATGTATGTGGCACCAGTCATACCGTCACCTCTACCTCCTCCTCCAGTGTTGGTCAATGGTAACTTGGAATTTCAAGTATCAAAAATCATTGACTCTCGCCTGAATCGCCGGTCCCTTCAGTACTTGGTGCATTGGAAGGGGTATGGTCCGGGAGGAGAGGACGTGGGTCCCTGCATCTGATGTTAACGCAGATCGTTTGGTTCGGACCTTCCACAGAACTCACCCGGGCAGGCCTGGCCCTGAGGGTCCGGAGGCCCCTCGTAGAAGGGGGGGTACTGTCATGTGTGCATTGCCACGAAGATCGTCGCGGTTGCACATTTTGACTTCTCACAGCTGAGTTGGTTTCTTTGTGTTTGGCAGCTAGGGAGTTAATTCTGTCTGTGCTCGGTGCTGGGACTGGGTGCAGTTTCTCCCGGCTGCAATTGATTATTTGTTGATTGGTTTCCTTTAAGTTTCTGGTTGTCTGCTTTGGGAGTTGCCAGTGAAACACTTCATGCAGACCACAGATAGGAATGAATCTGTATAGACTCTAGTTGAGAGCTCCTTAGTTGTTTTAAGCTTAACTTGCTTAGAGTTTATTTCCCAGACCATTTATTTTCCTTCGGTGTTTGAGTGTGTATGCAAGAGAGTGCTATCCTGTCTGTCTTATATGTCTAATCTGTGTATTTAGCTGAGATCAGCCCATATCCCTTTGGTGGTAATCAGGATCCTTCTTAGGACTGATTACAGGGTTCAGGGTCTGATAGGAGACAGGGTTAGGCTGGAGACTTGGACCTCTGAACCATTATCAGTACCTCCAAGGTAAGGGATTAGTTAGGACCCCAGTGTAGGGTCAGGTTAGACCCCGGTCCTCCTCTTTTATGTTACAGCTCATCAAGTCCTCAAGATTAACCCTGAGTTCAACTGATATCGTCTCTGCACATCTAGTCCTCAAGATTAACCCTAAGTTCTGCTGATATTGTGTCAGGTAAATCTATTTTATACTTACATTATTAGGTTGCTAAACTATATGTTGTATAGAGTGTGGTTCCTGTATAAATAGTTTACTGACTTTGTAGTCATATCATTAGACAGCGTGACAGAAACAGACTAAGGACGGATTCAGGAGCTAAGGCAAGGTACGTGGCCCCGGCGTCTTCACCACCAGAAGTAGTCTGAGGAACAGGGTGATCTAGGGTGCCCCTAGCGTTAGGGACAGTGAAGAAGCCCTTTGTCCCTAGACACCCGACAGCAGAGTCGTGACACAGCCCAATCAAGTTCCAAAGAAATTCAAGCTGTCCTGCATGCCCAGGGTACATCAGTGTCCTCACAAACTGTCAGATATAATTTAAATTAAATGATATGCTATGGCAGGAGACCCAGGAGGACCCCACTGCTGACACATAGATATAAAAAATCTAGACTGCAGTTTGCCAAAATGTACGTGAGTAAGACAAAATCCTTCTGGGAAAGCATCTTCTGGATAGATGAGATCAAGATAGCACTTTTTGGTGAAGCACATCATTATACTGTTTACTGAAAAAGGAATGAGGCCTATAAAGAATACAATAACTACAGTCAAATATGGTGGAGGCTGTTTTGCTGCCTCTGGCACTGGGTGCCTTCACTGTGTGCAAGGCATCATGAAATATGAAGATTACCAAAGGATTTTGAGTCACTATGTAGTTCCTAGTGTCAGAAAGATGGGTTTGCATCCTAAGTCATGGGTTTTTCCAGCAAGACAATGACCCCAAACATGCTTCAAGAAGCACCCAGAAATGGATGTAAAGAAAGAGCTGGAAAGTTCTAAAGTGGTCAACAATGAGTCTGGATCTAAATCCCATTGAACACCTTTGGAGTGATCTTAAAATTGCTGTTGGGAGAAGGCACCCTTCAAATATGAGAGACCTGGAGCAGTTTGCAAAAGAAGAGTGTTCCAAAATGCCAGTTGAGAGATGTAAGAAGCTTGTTAATGGTTATAGGAAGTGATTTCTTCTTTGTTTTTTTTTGTGTTGTTCCAATACACACAAAGGAAATAAACATGTGTATAACAAAACATGTGTAATTGTAATAAATTTTCTGGTAGAAATGCTTCATTTTCTGGAACAATTTCAAAAGTGCCAACACATTCCGCCATGACTGTATGTATGTAATGTAGTGGACTAGACAGTAATTTACTAGATTGTATTGAATTTAAGACTTTTAAAAATCTTTATACAATGCTGAAAGCTATGTGTCCCATGTGGATGAAATAGCCCGGCCTTACCTTTGACACTGTAGTGAGCAGTCATCTTTCAGCACATGAGGAACTCTCCACCATTCCAAACAAGGTGTTGCTTTTTCAGAATGTCTTCTTTGCCTCCAGTATTTTCGCTGTTTGCTGTAGCAGCCTTTTCTTTTCTGGTCTTTGGTCAGTATATGAGGGCTAGTTTGTAGATTTGAGTGACTGTCTAGACCCTGAATGTACTGACTAATTGCTGAGGAGTGAGGACACTTCTAGAAGTTTAGATGGGTGGATGTCATTTTCTGCAGCATGCTTCATGGATGAAAACCTCAACTGAATTAAAGTTGTTGAAGATGCTAAGATTTTGCGACTGCTTTTAGGCAGTAATGTTGGTAAATACAGCTGCCTTTTTTGTGATTTTTTTTTTTTTATATTCTATCTTCTTTTCGATGAGTTGCCTTTATTATTAAGTATGACTATAAATTAGCAATAAGTGGTACACAGGAGACATAGGACACGAGTTGATACTGAGAAGAATGACATTTTGGGAAAAGAGATAAAATAAGCAATAAATATCGTTCACCTAAAGAACTAGTAATGGGTCATGTATAACATTAGATATTGGTTTTGAAAAAAAAAATCACTGTCATCTCTTCAGCTGCGTAACCCCAATTTATGTCAAGTAAAGCTGTTGTAATACGCAAGGCTAACACTTTGCCTAAAGACTATAGCTAGGAAGCCAGCTGTCTAAAATGTACTAGTTTTTTCCCTATTATACAGTGGCAAGCACAATAGCAAATGTGAATATTTTTCAAGCAATGTCATATGTTATATAATTTTTGTCTGACACGATTCCCATGAAATCTTTGGCAAACCTTCAGAAAAATATTAATAAGAACATATGGCAGGCCAGCACCACCCAATAAATAAAACTAATTTATTTAGACGTGAAATATCATCTAGACTAAGTCTGTCAAATATTACCAACTGTTCTGATACCACAGAACTGCAGCGGGACAGGAACATATGACAGCAGACTGTGCATGACTTACAGCTTAATCATCTACCGCTTCCCTTCTCCGTAGCACGCAGCATTTGTTACTGCATTTAGATTATTATTCTCCTTTACAAAGAAACATTAGCAGTAAGCAGCTCATCGGCAGTTCTACAGTAAAGACCTTATTGTGGAGAATGACAGGACAGCTTTTCATATTTGTTATATATCTTACTGCCCAAAATTGTAAACTTGCTGAGACTGTACTAAATGTACTTCTATAGAAACAAGAAATTACCTTCTTAATGAAAGTTTCTCCTTTTTTATTTTGGATGAAGTTCAAAGTTTTCTTCGTTTGTAAGAAAGTAACGTATATGCATTCATCTAGTCGACCACAAAGCAAAGATCAAAATGACAGGATACCTGATATTTCTGTAAAAAAGACTTGTCACTTGCTGCAAATTTATATGTGCACAAGTATCAGTTCTGATTTGACAAATAACAGTAATGAATCCGGTCAGATTTCTAGTAATTGCATTTCTTAGTGGATAAAAGGTCATGGAGGATGCATGACCATAACTGAGGAGACAACAAGAGTGCAGAACATGGATGTAAGAATAACTAGCGAGTAAGGAATAAGAGAGCAACTAAGCAGCTCTCTATCACCCCTTCATACATTGCGTAGCTACCTCCACTCCTTCAATTCTAATCCATTTATTAATTACACTTACAATTTACAGTGTTCTTCCCAATGAGACTATGTTTGTCTGCATTGGTTACATTAACGTGTTCCTCCAGACGCAAATTGTTGGGGCCCCTAAATCCTGCAGCCACAAATTGTTGGTGTCCCTAAATCCCCCAGACACAAATTGTTGGTGCCCATAAATTCTGCAGCCACAAATTGTTGTTGCCACTAAATCCTGCAGCCACAAATTGTTGGTGCCTCTAAATCCTGCAGCCACAAATTGTTGGTGTCCTAAAATCCTCCAGCCACAAATTGTTGTTGCCTCTAAATCCTGCAGCCACAAATTGTTGGTGCCCCTAAATCCTGCAGCCACAAATTGTTGGTGCCCCTAAATCCTCCAGCCAAAATTGTTGGTGTCCCTAAATCCCCCAGCCACAAATTGTTGGTGTTCCTAAATCCCCCAGCCACAAATAGTTGGTGTCCCGAAATCCCCCAGCCACAATTTGCTGGGGCCCCCTATTACCAAAACACCTAAATGTCCTTTTATCTCTCTCTTTTGGGTCTCATTGGCAACTAATCACAATTGTCCTCACATCCATATCATTGGGCAGAGACATCCTTGATTCTATTTCTGTGTATTATGACACATGATTTACAATAAATCACCTATTGTCCATTTATCCATTTGTCAGACAGACCCTTCAGCAAATTTCATAGTCTTTAGGGTCTAAATGAATCCTGGGAGCCGTTAGGGAAGTAACTTGTTTCTGCTTCCTATAATTAATATAGTTGGCATCATGGCATCATAATTATGGAATATTACCAAGTTTCATTTTTTTCACAAAGTAATATGAATGCCAACATGTGAATATGCACATTGTAAAATATAAAAATGGAGAGTGAAAAAATTTTTGCTTTTTTTTTTATAAGAGAACCCAGCATGAGAATAAAGATAAAAATATGATATCGCCATAATTGAACAGTGTCTGAATAAATACAATGTTTTACTGCGATGTCTGGCATCATAAAAAAAAACTTAGATTCTATTGTGTAATAATGTCACAATATAACATACCATAGAAGTAAGAAACAAAAACTGTGTATTGTGACATCATCGACACCAATGCACTGCCTAGGGAAAAAAGACATCTGTGATTGTGACATAATCTAAATATAAAGAGACCTGGATTTTTAATAGCAACTGCAAACATTATTGGGCAATATTAGAAACATTATTGTGACATTGTCATGCTAGAACACTGCCTTGAATTAAAAACAAATACTTTTGTGATATGATCTACAAAGAAGCCATTTTAGGAATAGCTACAAAAATATTGTGACTAAGGCCGGAGTCACACTAGAGAGAAATCGCATTGCACTCGGACCAATGTTAATCTATGGGGCAGCTCCCATCAGCCGATTATTTTCTCGGCCGTTTTACGTGCGAGTGAAATCGCAGCATGCTGCGATTTGCACCATATATCGGCCAAGAATCTATGGGGGCGAGAAAAATACGGATTACACACGGACCACATGACCACAGTCCCGCTGACGTCACTGATGCTGTGCGGAGTCCCCGGCTGACCTGAAGTGAACTCAATAGCGTGGGAAAAAATCAGTTAAGCTTCCCACACTAATCAGTTCATCTCCTGTCAGCCGGGGAGGCTGTGTGGGTTTACAGCAGGGCTGGTCGCATTAGCATCGGTCCCTGCTGTACACCTGTTAACCCCTTCAGATGGATTGCAGCGGGGGATCTGACTGAACAGCGGAGAAGTAAGGATATTGTTGCTTTTTTATTTTATTTTTATTACAGGAGAACAAGGGATTCAGAAGGATTACCAGTGCAATAAAATATGGTCAAAAACTATGTGTATTTATTTCATTAAAATAATTTTAAATTAATGTGTGTTTTTTTTAGCCATTTAATACAATAGGATTAATAATGGATAATTGTCTAATTGACAACGCTCCATTATTAACCCGGCTTTATGTCACCTTTCAATAGCAAGGTGGCATTAACCCAATATTAACCCATTAGCCACCGCTAAAGGCAATGAGAATAGACGGGCTAAGTGCCAGAAAAGGCGCATCTAATAATAGATGTGCCTTTTCTGGGGTGGCAGATGTTAATAGCCAGGGGGGCACAAAAACAATGCTCCCTCCCTAGGCTATTAATATCTGTCATCAGTCACTGGCTTTCCCTGTCTGGCGGAGAAAATACCGCGGGAGCCCACGCATTTTTTTTCAACGAATTTACACATTAAATTAACACCTACATGTATGAAATTTTGCACACATACACTCACATAATTGTTAATCAAAACCATATATCAAACTACTTGAAATGAAATGGTTTACTGTATGTAAACCATGTGTCATTTCATGTCGGGTTCTGTAATGATTTTACAGAAGCCGACAATTGAATTAGCGGCTATTATGCTATGTATAAGTGTAAGACCTATAAATATACTGTTATATATATATATATATATATATATGTCACAATGACATGTACAGTATATATATATATATATATATATATATATATATATATGTATTCTATGTGTGGATATGTATTCTTTCTTTTGTGATTTAAAAACTCATTTGGATCCATTATATGTCGGTTTTGCAAGCCGGCGAGAAACTGCCGCAAAAACGCTAAAAAGCTGCGAAAAATCCTGAACGTGTGCACACAGCCTTAGGGCTCCAACACGTCATGTTTTCAGGATTTCCTTATTATTGCTCAGGTGATGGAATTATTATTGGGCGGCACGGTGGCTCAGTGGATAGCACTGCAGCCTTGCAGCGCTGGAGTCCTGGGTTCGAATCCCACCAAGGACAACATCTGCAAGGAGTTTGTATGTTCTCCCCGTGTTTGCATGGGTTTCCTCCTGGCACTCCGGTTTCCTCCCACACTCCAAAAAAATACTGATAGGGAATCTAGATTGTGACCCCCATCAGGGACAGCGACGATAATGTGTGCAAACTGTAAAGCGCTGCGGAATATGTTAGCGCTATATAAAAATAAAAAAATAAAGATTATTATTGTTATTATTATTATTAATGTATCATAAACTGCCACAGGTTCTCAACTGGGAAATACTAAGGAAATCTTGAAAACATGATCTGTTGGGGACGAAGATGAGTCGAGTTTGAGATACACTGACCTACAAGACCAAGTGAGGTGAAACGTGTTGGGTTAGATGAATATACAGGGATGGTTTGGGGGAGTGTGCACATCTGTATTGTTAGTTTACAAACCATTTCCACTGTACACTAGTTTGATGCACCATTACCTATTGAGTTAAGCATGTGTATGTGGTGTGGTAGATCGGCTCACTCGGCTGTACATGGAGGTAGACACAGGAACACTGTCGCTTTAGGAATGTCCTTGGTTTATTAGATGCAGCATAAATGAAGGTGAAGCACAAAGTGAAGACGGCCCTCTGGGCAAAACAGCAAAGCAAAACAAAATGGTAGCACTAAGCACAGTCCTTGTATTAGTGGGGATCAGCCCGCTCAGGGTTAGCAAGATCCACAGTTCAGGTATTAGCAAAATGCAAACACTTCTCTGGAGTATTCCTCTCCAAACTCTGAACCCTGCTCCCTCTTGAGGCCAGCTAATTAAGCCCCAGACCACACCCTGGGATGAAGATAAGGTGGACAACCTCCACCCGCTCTATGGGTATCCACAAAAACCCAGCCATTATACAAATTAGTTGTTAACCCCTCACAGCACTTAGTGTGCTGAAGAAAATCTCTGGGTTTTACATCACTGATGCCATTTAGTGCAGCCAGTGAAACATATCTCCCCTCCAGCACTTTACTAGTGATTTTGTCACAGAGGATATATTATTCGCTGCAAATACCTGTACACTGTAACATGTCAGAAATATTTAGTATAACTGGAGATTTCTTATCCACTAAAAAAAATTCAATTTTTACATGTCAGGCAATTTTTTACATATTTATCTTCTAGCATCAATCTTATGTTTGTTAATTTAGACTACCACTGTATAGACTCTATAGCAGTACCAGACAACAAGGAGTAGGGGCGCCATTTAATTTATTATTATTAGGGTGCCAACCCCTGTGGCCGGGTAGGGACGGAGAAACTATGAAAGAGGGTAAGTAATAGCTCCTTTATGCTTTCCGAGGTATTATTTATTTATTATGCTTTGCTTATATAGCACCATCATATTCTGCTCTACAGACATTAGAGTTCGGAGCTCTGAATAAGACATCAACAAGCGACTCCTAAATATACAAGAGGATGTTATTTTATTAGTAACCAGTGTTTTGACCCACTCCTGAATACGGCTGGTCATATTTGACGCAAGTATAAGACTTTAATTCAAGAATTTTTATTCATTTGCCTCAGCTGAGGTAAACCACGGTTTTACAAAGGCTGACGACAGGATATTTTCCCTTCAGTTATACACTAGCCAAGTAAAATTTTTGGGAGGTTAGTGTGGGGTTTCTCTGAACAGAAAATTTATATTCTGGACCCTTAGCCATTTTCTCTACTATTATGTAATATTTACAATGGGTCACAAAGAATATTTAAGCCCTAAAACTTGGTTATTAACGGGACCATAAGAGTGGGGTTACCGCATTTGAGGAAAAAATAGTCCGGTTTTGTGTTTCCCTATCTAAATATTGACATAACAATTTGGAGGCAAGTGCAGGTGTTTTTTATTTGCGGAGGTCACAGGCTTGTTTGCACGACCCATTTCGCACTGTCAAAGTCAAATTAAATAAGGGCATAACGCTGTTTTTGAAAGTTACCTCAGGTGGGAAGCGGCGCATTGATACCGGTGACAGCGTTTGTAAAGACGATCCCGCCGCGTCTCATCTCCATAGATGCTTCATAAACAAGCAGACTGCGCCTCTGAGGCAAGTTTCACTTCAAAGCTTTGAGAAAGAACACTTGCTTGTTCGAAACGCGTAGCTCTTTTGATATGCGCGGTCTGTCCGCTATCTCTGTTTTTAATGTCTTAATAAATTTTGGATCGTTTTGGAAAGCTGGATCATTTTTCCTTTTTTTCTGAATGGCACACGTGAGACTACACAAGATCCGCGCTTTCACGCACCGCAATGCCAACACAGGTGAGCTGGTTCCTTTGCTATTTTCATTCTTTTGAGGATCTCTGCCATAAATTTTGTGTTTAAACCCCATTTACTTGGTGTCCTCCAGGAGAACCTTTAAGGTTCACAATTTTTGAAAAATATTGACAGGTTATAGTGAGGTAAACTATTCCCTGCTTAGTTTTGTTTTTGTTTGTTTTAAATACCAATGAAGATTCTTTCATACAACATTCGGGGCATCATTAGCCCGAACAAAAGATTTTCTATTTGAAAGGAAATTAATCTTTCTAATGCGGAGATTATTTGTTTACAGGAGGTAAGACTAATAGAAGATAATTGCAGGTCCTCCATCATAAGAAGTTTCCCCATACTTTTAAGTTGCTGCATTAAAAAAAAAAGCCTGAGTCATTACAATGGTGGGTAGCGTTGTTCCTTTTCAGCTGGTGAAATAAATAACAGATCATCTCGGCAGGTTCCACATGTTGGCCTGCTTAGTGAATAATCAGCCTTACACAGTGGTAAATGTGTACACTCCTAATAAGAATCAAATCTCCTTCTTAAAAAATTATTAAAAAAGTTGATAAGATCAAAATAGGAGACACTATTTGGTTAGGTGATTTTAACATCGTTCCAGATAGTTCCATGGACCTTCATCTTTAGTACGTATTAAAGCGCCGGTTTTAAAAAAATGGCTGATCGATAATGAACTATACAAATTTTTAGATGTCTTAACTCTTTCTCTCATGAATTCTCACACTTTTCTGACATACATCATATGTCCTCTCATATAGATCTGATCTTATCAAATTGCTTCACCCTCCCTAAATTTAAGAGTATTAAATTCCTTAAAAAATCCTTATCTGTTCATACCCAGTGTTAGTGGAATTTTTACTATGGTCCTTCCCTTGGCAACAGATACTTATGGAAGTGTAACCCAACCTGTTGTGAATGTGTTAGAAATGAATTCTGAGCAGAAGCTCCGTCTGGTGGTTACAAACAGTACTGAACTATTCAATGAAGATTGTGAAGATTGGCAATCAGGTGTTACAGACTGGTCTTATATAAGGGAGGTTCCTCCCATCAGGGTTGCCGGTGATTAATTGTTCTTGTCTCAACTTTGGTTCCTGGTTCACTTGGAAGCTTGCTGTGTCTTGCCTTCATCTTCTGCTAACAGATAAGATATTTTCTGCTTTTATTTTTGTGCTTGCTTTTTGCATTTTGTCCTGCACTTCTGTGGAGGTCAGCCAGGTCCCCTCTGGGGGCTTGTGCTCCTCTCAGTTTATCTGAGCCACTGTTATTTGTTCATTTGCCTTTTCCAGTTTTTTCAGTGGCTGCTGCTTAGTTTTGTTTCACCAGAGAACTAATTTAGGTGGTAGAGGTCGTGTGATCTCAGGTGTTTTTGCAATTAGTGAGTTGGTATTTTTTTAGGGTTTTTTGGATTGCAGTAAGTGTCCTTCCTATCCTTTTCTTTCTAGGAGATTGGGCCCCAACGTTTGCTCATACTATTTTCTGTCTGTGTCTGTATTTCCTCTTGTCTAACTGCCATTACATGTTTGGGGGCTTCCTATGTTCTTTGGGGATCTGCTCCGGGGCAGATAGTTTTTCCTCTTTCTATCTTTAGGTGTAGTTAGCTTCTCAGGCTGTGACGAGGCGTCTAGGACCAACGTAGGTACGCTCCACGGCTGCCACTAGTTGTTGTGGTTAGTCAGGGTACTGCAATCCAGTAGATTCCAACCTCTCTGGTGTATTGCCTTTTTTGCCTGCTCTCCTCAGCTACCAAATCATAACAGTATCACCGGCAAAACTGAAAATTGTATGGTACTCACAGAAGGGAAAGATAGTGTAAAAAAAAAAGTTGTCAGAGTTGTCAGAGATATATATTTTTTTTTTTTCCCTCTTTTTCTCTGGGTGCTGAGGATTTTTTTTCTCTCAATGGAGTTTGCACAGTTGTCTGGCCGTGTGGATCAGCTTGCCACTGAAGTTCGGAGTATTGCTACCTATCTTGCAGGGTTGCCGGTTGTGGAACCTAGGATCCCATGCCAGATTTGTTTTTAGGGGATCAAGCTAAATTTCTGAATTTCAAAAATAACTGTAAGTTTTTTTTTGCCTTAAAACCTAAGTCCTCAGGGAACGCAAGCACAGCAGGTTCAAATTGTCATCTCTCTCCTGCGCGGCGATCCTCAGGATTGGGCTTTTTCCCTGACACCTGGGGATCCTGTTTTGAGTAATGTTGATGCATTTTTTCTGGCTCTGGGGTTATTGTACGATGAACCTAATGTCATTGATCAAGCTGAAAAAGCCTTGTTGGCATTAAATCAGGGGCTTGAGGACGCTGAGTTGTACTGTCAGAGATTCCGAAGGTGGGCAGTCCTGACCAAATGGAATGATGATGCTTTGGCAGCCCTTTTTCGGAAGGGTCTGTCAGAGAATGTAAAAGATGTTATGGTGGGTTTCCCTGTCCCTCTGGTCTCAATGATTCTATGTCATTGGCGATTCAAATTGACAGACGTTTGCGTGAGGTAGAGGTATGCGTGGAATAGTGTTGCCTTGTGAAGCAGCTTCTAAACCCATGCAGTGTGATAGAGTGGCTTCTGGGGCACAGCGTCATGAGTTTCAAAAACGCAATGGGTTATGTTTTACTGTGGTGACGCCTCTCATGCTATTTCAGTCTGCCCTAAGCGGGGAAGACGTTTTGCATGCTCAGTTGTCTTGGGTAGTGTTCAGACTAAATTTTGTTGACTGTTACCTGATTTGCTCCCTGTCACATTTTCTGCTCAGGATTTTGTTGATTCGGGAGCAGCTATTAACCTGATGGATTTTGATTTTGCTAAACGTTGTGGGTTTCCCTTGATACCCTACGAAAGTCTATTCCCCTACTGGGGATTGATTCACCCCTTTGGCTGAGAATAAACCCCAGTTCTCTACTCAGGTGATAATGAGGGTTGAACCTGATCATCAGGAGAGTTGCAAATTTTTGGTGCTGTATAATCTGCATGACAATATTGTACTAAGTTTCCCTTGGTTACAGTTCATAATCCTGTTTTGGATTGGAAATCTGTGTCTGTAACCAGTTGGGGCTGCCAATGTGTTAATGCCAACACTCCTGTTTTTTCTGCCTCTCCCCAGGCTCAGGATGTTCCTGATTTTTTGACTGATTTTTCTGATGTGTTTAGCGAAAGTAAATCTGCATCCTTGCCCCCCCATAGGAGCTATGACTGCGCTATTGAATTAGTGCCTGGTAGTAAACTCCCTAAAGGTCGCCTTTTTAACTTGTCTGTACTGAACATGACGCTATGCGGTCTTATATCAAGGAGTCATTGGAGAAGGGTCATATCAGACCATCCTCTTCACCCTTGGGTGCCGGTTTTTCTTTGTGGCCAAAAAGGATGGTTCATTAAGGCCGTGTATTGATTATCGTCTCTTTGAACAATATCACTGTGAAATATCAATATCCGTTACCCTTGACTTCTGACCTGTTTTCCAGGGTGAAAAGTGCTACTTGGTTTACCCAAACTTGACCTCCGGGGGGGGCGTTAACCTTATTCGCATTAAGCACGGGGATGAATGGAAGATGGCATTTTTAAAAACCCCCGAGGGGCATTTTGAGTACCTAGTGATGCCCTTTGGGCTCACTAAAAGCTCCTTCCGTCTTCCAGTCCTTCATGAATGACATTTTAGGGATTTTGTGGATAAATTTCTGATTGTTTATTTGGATGATATCTTGATTTTTTCCAATGACTGTGACTCTCATGTGAAACATGTTCGGACTGTGTTCCAGATTTTGAGAGAGAATGCTCTGTATGTGAAGGGATCAAAGTGTCTTTTTGGCGTACAGAGGATCTCATTTCTGGGATTCATTTTGTCCCCATCTGTTATTGAAATGGACCCGGTCAAGGTTCAGGCCATCTGTGATTGGGTCCAACCTGCTTCATTAAAGGCTCTTCAGAGATTCTTGGGTTTTGCCAATTTTTATCGTAAATTTATTGGCAATTTCTCTGTTATTGTTAAACCATTGACTGATTTGACCAAGAAGGGTTCTCATGTGGTGAATTGGCCTCCTGAGGCAGTCTCTGCGTTTCAGGAACCTAAGCAGAGATTCACTTCTGCTCCTGTTCTATGGCAGCCTGATGTTTCTCTGCCATTTCAGGTGGAGGTTGATGCCTCTGAAATTGGGGCAGGTGCCGTTTTGTCCCAAAGAGATCCAGAGACCTCTAAAAGTAACCCTTGTACCTTTTTCTCTCGAAAATTTTCTCCAACTGAACGTAATTATGAGTGGGTAATCGGGAGTTATTGGCCATGAAGTGGGCTTTTGAAGAGTGGAGACATTGGCTGGAGGGAGCCAAACATCAGGTGGTGGTCCTCACGGACCATAAGAATCTGGTTTATCTGGAATCTGCCAAGCGACTTAATCCTAGACAGGCCAGATGGGCCTTGTTTTTCACACGTTTTAATTTTGTGGTTTCATTTCTTCCTGGCACTAAGAATGTTAAAGCGGATGCCCTCTCGAGGAGTTTACTTGCGGACTCTCCTGAGTTATCTGATCCTGCTGTTATTTTGAAAGAGGGTGTAGTTCTTTTTCCGCCATCTCGCCCAATTTGAGACTGGCTCTGGAAGGGTGTCAGGAGGATAACCCGAGCGCTGCCCTATTGGGAAATTGTTTGTCCCAGACCGGTGGAAAAAAAAGTGTGATGTCTGAGATTCATTGTTCCGCGTTGGCCGGTCATCCCGGAATTTTTGGTACCGGAGACTTGGTTAGTCGGTCCTTTTGGTGGCCTACTTTGTCTCGTGACGTCAGGAAATTTGTGCAGTCCTGCGGGACTTGCTCTCGCTCCAAGCCTTGCTCTCGCTCTAGTGGTTTGTTGATGCTATTGCCTGTGCCCAAGAGACCATGGATCCATATCTCTATGGATTTCATTTCCCGACTCCCTGTTTCTCAGAGAATGACCGTTATCTGGGTGATTTGTGATAGGTTTTCCAAAATGATACATCTTGTGCCATTACCTAAGTTGCCTTCCTCCTCCGAATTGGTGCCTTTGTTCCTTCAGCACGTGGTTCGGTTACACGGCATTCCTGAAAACATTGTGTCTGACAGAGGAGTCCAGTTTGTTTCCAGATTTTGGAGGACTTTTTGTTCTAAACTTGGTGTTCAATTGTCTTTCTCCTCGGCTTTTCATCCTCAGACCAATGGACAAACTGAGAGAACAAACCAGACATTGGAGACTTTCTGAGATGCTTTTGTGTCTGCTGATCAGGATGACTGGGTCTCTTTTTTGCCTTTGGCTGAGTTTGCTCTTAATAATAGGGCTAGCTCTGCCACTTTGATGTCTCCATTTTTCTGCAATTTTGGGTTTCACCCTCGATTTTTTTCGGGACAGACAGAGGCTTCTGTCTGTCCAGGTGTTGACTCTGTTGTGGAGCGTATGCAGCAGATTTGGGACCAGGTAGTGGGAGGTTGTCCCTCTCTCAGGAGAGAGCCCAGCGGTTTGCCAACCGGCATAGGACTAATGGTCCTCGGTTTGAAGTGGGGGACTTGGTCTGGTTGTCCTCAAGAAATATCCCTATGAGAGTTGCATCTCCTAAGTTTAAACCTAGGTTCATTGGACCTTATAAGATCATGGAGATTCTTAATCCTGTTTCTTTTCGTTTACTTCTTCCAGGGACATTTAAGATCCATAACGTGTTCCACAAGTCCTTATTGAAGAGGTTTGTCGAGCAAGTGGTTCCTATGGCTGCACCTCCTGACCCTGTTTGGTTGAGGGCAATCTGGAGTATGTGGTTGAGAAAATATTGAATTTCTCGTTTTTCTAGACGGAAACTCCAGTATTTGGTTAAAGGAATCTGTCACCCTAAAAATTTGGGGGGATATTTAAATGATGGCAGTCAGGTCAGATGGGCGGTGTTTTGGGTACTTGCCTTAACATGTTGTTCGCCGCTGTCTGCATTATTTTGGGAATTGTAGTCGTTGCCCTCCATATAACGTACCTGCGCATTGCAATCTTGAATTGCGCACGCGCAGTATGCTTTGCCCGCAGATTGCAATGCACAGGCGCGTTATATGGAGGACAACGACTACAATTCCCAGAAATAATGGAGGACAGCGGCGAACAAACATGTTAAGGCAAGTACCCAAAACACCGCCCATCTGACCTGACTGCCTTCATTTAAATATCCCGCCAATTTAGGGTGACAGATTCCCTTTAAGTGGAGAGGTTATGGTCAGGAGGACAATTCTTGGGTGTTTGCTTCGGACATCCATGCTAGGAGACTGATCCGTGCGTATCACAGAGCTCATCCTGACCGACCTGGTTGCCCAAATGAGGGTTCGGTGACCCCTCCTCAAGGGGGGGTACTGTTGTGAATGTGTTAGAAATTAATTCTGAGCAGAAGCTCCCTCTGGTGGTTACAAACAGTACTGAACTATTCAATGAAGATTGTGAAGATTGGCAATCGGTGTTACAGACTGGTCTTATATAAGGGAGGTTCACTCCCATCAGGGTTGCCGGTGATCAATTGTTCTTGTCTCAACTTTGGTTCCTGGTTCACTTGGAAGCTTGCTGTTTTTTGCCTTCATCTTCTGCTAACAGATAAGATATTTTCTGCTTTTATTTTTGTGCTTGCTTTTTGCATTTTGTTCTGCACTTCTGTGGAGGTCAGCCAGGTTCCCTCCGGGGGCTTGTGCTCCTCTCAGTTTATCTGAGCCACTGTTATTTGTTCATTTGCCTTTTCCATTTTTTTCAGTGGCTGCTGCTTAGTTTTGTTTCACCAGAGAACTAATTTAGGTGGTAGAGGTCGTGTGATCTCAGGTGTTTTTGCAATTAGTGAGTTGGTATTTTTTTAGGGTTTTTTGGATTGCAGTAAGTGTCCTTCCTATCCTTTTCTTTCTAGGAAGATTGGGCCCCAACGTTTGCTCATACTATTTTCTGTCTGTGTCTGTATTTGTATTTCCTCTTGTCTAACCGCCATTACATGTTTGGGGGCTTCCTATGTTCTTTGGGGATCTGCTCCGGGGCAGATAGTTTTCCTCTTTCTATCTTTAGGTGTAGTTAGCCCCTCAGGCTGTGACGAGGCGTCTAGGACCAACGTAGGTACGCTCCACGGCTGCCTTTAGTTGTGGTGGTTAGTCAGGGTACTTCAATCCAGTAGATTCCAACCTCTCTGGTGTATTGCCTTTTTTGCCTGCTCTCCTCAGCTACCAAATCATAACACCAACCTTATTCAAGATACCTGAATATAAACAAGAAATAGAAATTCTTCTATCCAATTACTTCAAAGAAAATACTAATAATAATAAAGACCCTTTCACTTTATGGAATGCCCACAAGGCCGTCCTAAGAGGCGGACTTATTCAATTGGCAGCTAGGTATAAAAAGAAAAGCGGGAAAAAAAATAGTAGATTTGCAGAACCAAATACAGCTTAAAGAATTGCAGCAAAATAATTTGCAAGTTCCCTCCAAAAGTATACAAAAAGAAATTCTAGAATTAAAGGGAATCTGTCACCCCATTTTTGCCCTATGAGATAGGGCCACCGCCATCAGGGGCTTATCTACAGCATTCTGGAACGCTGTAGATAAGCCCCCGATGTAACCTGAAAGTGAAGAAAAGCGAATTATATTATACTCACCCAGGGGCTTTCTGCCATCCGGTCGGGTCCATGGGCGTCGCGGTCCAGTCCAGGGCCTCCCATCTTGTAGCGAAGCCGGCCTCTTCTTTCCGTCCCGTCGCAGCTTCTGCGCAGGCGCACTGCTCTGCCCTGGTGAGGGCAGAGCAGAGTACTACAATGCGCAGGCGCCGGATCTCTCTGACCTTTCCTGGCGCCCGCGCACTGCAGTACTCTGCTCTGCCCTCACCAGGGCAGAGCAGTGCGCCTGCGCAGGAGCCGCGACGGGACGGAAATAAGAGGCCGGCTTCGCTACAAGATGGGATGCCCCCGACCGGACCGCAACGCCCATCGGACCCGACCGGTCATAAAAGCTTTAAAGTTCAAGGTGTACACCTCCTTGAATACACCTAACAGGTACATGTTAGCAAAAATAAAAAAGGATAGTATTAACAATAGAATTTCTAAGATTATTGCTTCCTCAGGAAAGGTTTTGATTCATCCAAAAGATATCAAATCATTTGCTGATTTTTTTAATAGTCTGTATAACCTAAAAAATGATCCAAATTCCCCTTGTATTGATCCAGATTCTATAAACTCTTTTCTATCTAGTATTAGCTTACCTAAGATTATGCCATCTGATTTGGAGTCCATCAACTGCCCATTCAAAGTAAAGGAAATAATTGACACTATCAATAAACTAAAATCCACCCAAAACTCCTGGCCCAGATGGCTTTCTAATGATTATTATAAATCCTTCTCAAAAATTTTAGCCCCTCACTTAGCCCCATTTCTAATCTAGCCTCAGCCCAAGGTTCCTTCCCTAAGGAAATGCAGGAAGCAGTAATTATAATGATTCCTAAGAGTCGGAGGGATCCTGAGAGGATTCAGAATTATCACCCTATTTCTTTAATTAATAGTGACTCTAAAATATACTCTAAAATATTAGCTGACAGGCTAAAATCTATCCTCCCACGTGTACTAGTAGACGACCAAATTGGGTTCACCGAGGGTCACCAGGCCTTGGATGGGATCAGAAGAATAATCAACTTAATGAATATTATCAACAGTTCGAACTCACAACCAATACTGTGAAAGCCTTTGATAGGCTAAACTGGTCTTATCTGAGAGCAACTGTTGAAAAGTTTGGCTTTGATTCCAGAATTCTGTCTACTGTTTTTGCTCTATACTTGGCATCCAGTGCCAGGATATACTCTAATAATTTTTTGTCTGACCCATTTACCATCTCCAATGGTACGCGACAGGGGTGCCCTCTGTCCTCTCCGCTGTTCATCCTCACAATGGAACCTTTTGCAGAAAAAATAAGATCAAATATGGATATTTTGGGACTCAGTCTGAAGTCTCGCCATTTTAAAATCGGGTTATTTGCCGACGACTTATTTTTCATGCTACTGGACCCTATAATCTCGATTATAGCTTTATCTTTGGAACTAGAGGCTTTTGCTGATATACAGTGGTGGCCAAAAGTATTGGCACCCCTGCAATTCTGTCAGATAATACTCAGTTTCTTCCTGAAAATGATTGCAATCACAAATTATTTGCTATTTTTATCTTCATTTAATTTGCTTGCAAGGAAAAAAACACAAAAGAGAATGAAGCAAAAATCAAATCCTTGATCATTTCACACAAAACTCCAAAAATGGGCCAGACAAAAGTATTGGCACCCTCAGCCTAATACTTGATTGCACAACCTTTAGCCAAAATAACTGCAAACAACCACTTCCAGTAACCATCAATGAGTTTCTTACAATGCTCTGCTGGAATTGTAGACCATTCTTCTTTGGCAAACTGCTCCAGGTCCCTGATATTTGAAGGGTGCCTTCTCCAAACTGCCATTTTGAGATCTCTCCACAGGTGTTCTATGGGATTCAGGTCTGGACTCATTGCTGGCCACCTTAGAAGTCTCCAGTGCTTTCTCTCAAACCATTTTATAGTGCTTTTGGAAGTGTGTTTTGGGTCATTGTCCTGCTGGAAGACCCATGACCTCTGAGGGAGACCCAGATTTCTCACACTGGGCCCTACATTATGCAGCAAAATTTGTTTGTTTGTTGTAGTCTTCAGACTTCATAATGCCATGCACACGGTCAAGCAGTCCAGTGCCAGAGGCAGCAAAGCAACCCCAAAACATCAGGGAGCCTCCGCCATGTTTGACTGTAGGGACCGTGTTCTTTTCTTTGAATGCCTCTTTTTTTTTTCCTGTACACTCTTTGTTGATGGTTTTTCCCAAAAAGCGTGACTTTTGTCTCATCTGACCAGAGAACATTCTTCCAAAACGTTTTAGGCTTTCTCAGGTAAGTTTTGGCAAACTCCAGCCTGGCTTTTTTATGTCTCAGGGTAAGAAGTGGGGTCTTCCTGGGTATCCTACCATGCAGTCTCTTTTCATTCAGACGCCGACGGATAGTACAGGTTGACACTGTTGTACCCTCGGACTGCAGGGCAGCTTGAACTTGTTTGGATGTTAGTCGAAGTTCTTTATCCACCATCCGCACAATCTTGCGTTGAAATCTCTCGTCAATTTTTCTTTTCCTTCCACATCTAGGGAGGTTAGCCACAGTGCCATGGGCTTTAAACTTCTTGATGACACTGCGCACGGAAGACACAGGAACATTCAGGTTTTTGGAGATGGACTTGTTGCCTTGAGATTGCTCATGCTTCCTCACAATTTGGTTTCTCAAGTCCTTAGACAGTTCTTTGGTCTTCTTTCTTTTCTCCATGCTCAATGTGGTACACACAAGGACATAGGACAGAGGTTGAGTCAACTTTAATCCATGTTAACTGGCTGCAAGTGTGATTTAGTTATTGCCAACACCTGTTAGGTGCCACAGGTAAGTTACAAGTGCTGGTGATTACACGAATTAGAGAAGCATCACATGATTTTTCAAACAGTGCCAATACTTTTGTCCACCCCCTTTTTTAGGTTTGGTGTGGAATTATATCCCATTTGGCTTTAGGTCAATTCTTTTTGTGTTTTTTCATTGAAGACAAATTAAATGAAGATAATAATACCAAAGAATTTGTGTTTGCAATCATTTTCAGGAAGAAACTGAGTATTATCTGACAGAATTGCAGGGGTGCCAATACTTTTGGCCACCACTGTATCTTACTTTAAGATTAATCCCCAGAATTCAAAATACCTTACCTTCAATATGAAGGACTCTGATATAAGGGAGTTAACAGAACAGATGAACTTCGCTAGGGGTGATGATGAAATTCAATATTTGGGAATAACTATTTCTAATAAGCTACAAAATATACTTAAAGTCAACTTAAAAAAACTCTAAAATCGATCACTAGTGACATTACTCATTTTGCTCATTCTCAATTGTCCTTGTTTGGGAGAATAATGACTATTAAAACTTTTGTTTTGCCCAAGGTTTTGTATCTTTTCAGGACCCTACCTCTAACCTTTTCATATCAATCTATTTATAAATTCCAAAACTTAGTACATTCATTTTTATGGAGCAGGACAAAGGCTAGGATCTCCTTAGATATTCTATGTAAACATAAAAGTAATGGTGGGGCTGGGTTACCTAATTTCTATGCTTATTATTTAGGGCCCCGTCTCACATAGCGACACACCAGCGATCCCGACAACGATCAGGATCGCTGGTGTGTCGCTACATGATCGTTGCTGAGCTGCCAAACAGGCAGCTCAGGCAGCGATCAGGACAGCGACACTGCGGGTAACGTCGCCTAGTTACCGGCAGTGTAAGTTGGATACCAGCCCGCTGATGAAGTGAGCTGGTAACCAAGGTACTCTTCGGATTTCCAGGCGCTGCGCGTTGCCTGGAAACCCGATGTGTACCTTGGTTACCAGCTCCCCTGCAGCAGCGCGCTGGTATTCAATGTACACATCGGGTTTCCAGGCACAGCCCCACGCCTGGAAACCCGATGTGTACCTTGGTTACCAGCTGATCGCTGGTCTCCTGCCTGCCACACGCAGCGATGCGTGCTGGCCAGCGGGAGACCAGCGATCAAAAAAAAAGTCTAGGCATTTCTGACACGACCAGCGATTCACAGCAGGGGCCTGATCGCTGGTACGTGTCAGACATAGCGAGATCGCTGCTGAGATCGCTGTTTAGCAGCGACCTCGCTAGCGATCTCGCTATGTGAGACGGGGCCTTTAGCCTCATTAGTTAAACAAACTTGGTATTGATTTGAAGGGAGATCTTATCCAGCCTGGTTTCAAATAGAAAATAAAATTATCAGCCCCCAGTCTATTCAGCACTAGAGATGAGCGACTTTGCCTTTTTTTGGGTCGAGTCGGGTTTCGTGAAACCCGACTTTCTCAAAAGTCGAGTCGAACGAAGTCGGCCGACTAACGGAAAAGGTCAGGTCGGAGTCGAAAATCCGACCCCAATGCAAATCAATGGGGAATAAAAGTCGGCAGGGAGTGGAGGACAGTAAACACACCTACAGTGCCCATTTCAATGCCAACAACATCAATTCTTATTACTTTAGCTTTTAATTAACTTTATAATAATAGTAACGCATTGAAAACTGTTTTTTTTTTGGCTAAAGTTGTGGGGGGGCAGGGCTGGCTCCAGGTTTTCGTGGGTTCCGGGCGAAAGAGTCTCAGAGGGCCCCTTTAACACATACCACAATTCATGATGCTCCGATACGGCACAGAAATATAGGTATAGTACAATGACAAATACTTCACTTCTTACATTACATGACTGATATCTATTTTAAATTCTACAATATCTCAAAAAACGGACAGTATAGTCCTCCATACAGTATTATGGCACCACATAGTGCGCCATACCGAATAATAAGCCTCATATATTGCTCCATACAGAATGGGCTCCATATAATGCTCCATACAGAATAGGCCCCATATGTGCTCCATATGATGCTCCATATATAAAGGGCCCTATATGATGCCCCATAAATAATAAACTCCATATGATGCTCTAGTATATGATGGGCCCCATATATGATGCTCCAGTGTGTGATGAGCCCCATATAATGCTCCAAATATAATGGTCCCCATATATAATGCTCCATATATAATGGTCACCATGTGATGCTCCATATATAATGTGCCCCATATGATCCTCCAGTATATGATGTGCCCCATAGATTGTGTTCCAGTGTATAATGGGCCCTATCTATGATGCTCAAGTGTATGATGGACCCCATATATAATTCTCCAGTGTATAATGCTCCCCATACATTGCTCCAACCATTAAAAAAATTAAATACCTCTCCTGGCTGGGCACTGCTCTACTCTGGACTCCTCAGCGTCGCCATCTTCCAGTTCTCTGCACTGTGACTGTTCAGGCAGAGGGCGTACAGACGTGACATCATCGTGCTCTCTGACCTGAATGTCACTGTCAGGAAATGCGGAAGACGTCACAGCGGTGGAGCAGGGAGAGGTAAGTATTGCAAGTGCTGGGGCCCTGAGCAAGCAGGGGGGGCACACTCATGGGCGCCGGGAACTGGCACAGGGCCCCTCATAGTACGCGGGTGTCTCTGATGGCGAGTGGGCCCCCCCACCTGCTCAGGGCACCGGCACTTGCCCGGCTGCGCCAGGTGCTGACGCTGGCCCTGGGGGGGGTACAGCCCAGTTAGGGAGGTGGAAAAAGTGGCATATGTTGAGATGTAGGCTGAATGTTCAGCAGCTGCAAATGGAGGAATTGTAGAAGTCGGAGGAAGAGGAGGACAAAGCGAGCCATTTTGCTGTCAACCTATGTGTCATCAGGGGAAGGTGGTACAAAATCCTTTGAAACCCAGGCATGGTTCATTTTAATGAAGGTGAGATCACCTACATTTTGGGTTGACAGCCGGGTCCTTCTTTCTGTCATCTTTGATCCAGCAGCACTGAAGACTCTTTCTGATAGCACACTCCGAGCAGGGCAAGCGAGCTCCTGTAAGGCATATTGTGCCAATTCAGGCCACGTATCCAGTTTACAGGCCCAGTAGTCAAAGGGGAATGAACTGTGAGGGAGAACATCGATAGGGGAGGAGAGGTAATTTTGAACCATAGTTGACAACTGTTGTCTCCTGTCTGTTGCAATCGATTCAGTATTACCAGTCGTGTGAGCGTTACTCGAGAAATCAGACCACAACATGGTCATGAAACCCCTGTCTCCAACGCCACTTCGGCTGTTTGCACCATGAACACCTCTTCCATTTGGCCCAGTACGGCTCGTGGTAGAACCTGCACCGCTGCTGTGTGCTGGGAATGCCTCTAACAAACGGTTTACCAGAGTTGCTTGTTTGTTCGCCAATATTAGCTCTAGGATCTCCTGAGGCATGATGTCCTGTAATTTGCCTTTATAGCGTGGATCGAGGATGCTGGCCAACCAGTAGTCATCATCCTTCATAATTTTAGTAATGCGGGGGTCCCTTTTTAGGATCCGCAACACATAATCACACATGTGGGCCAATGTTCCAGGTGTCAATGATGCACTGCCAGTGGAGGGTGGAGGAGCACTTTCTGCCAAATCCATATCCCTCCAGTCACGCACAAACCCTGTACCTGACCTTGGCAAGCCAACATTTTCTCTTGCCCCCTGAGAAGCATCATCCTCCCCAAAATAATCATCCCCTCATCCTCATGCTCCTCCTCTTCCTCTTCTTCCTCCACCTCACCCAGGACAGTTCCCTGAGCAGACAATGCCTGATTGTCATGAAGGCTTCCCTCCTCCTCCTCCGCTGCAGACGCCTGATTCTTAATGTGCGTCAAAGTTTGCATGAGCAGACACATAAGTGGGATGCTCATGCTTATGATGGCGTCGTCTGCACTTACCAGTGGGTGTATTCCTCAAAACACTGAAGGACTTTACAGAGGTCTTTCAGCTTTGACCACTGCACACCCGACAACTCCATGTCCGCCCTCAAACTGCCTGCCCGTGTATCCTCCCACAAATGCATTACAGCCTGCCTCTGTTCGCACAGCCTCTCAACCATGTGCATGGTGGAGTTCCACCTTGTTGCAACGTCTATGATTAGGCGGTGCTTGGGGAGATGGAGCGATCACTGCAGTCTCTGCATATGACTGGAGTCTACGGGCGAGCGACGGATGTGCGAGCACAGTCTTCGCACCTTATGGAGCAGGGCTGGTAACTCCAGATAATTATTTATGAAGCACTGCACCACCAGGTTCAAGGTGTGAGCCAGGCAAGGTAGGTGTCTGAGTTTTGCCAGGGCTATGGCCGCCACAAAATTACGGCCGTTATCACTGACTACCTTGCCTGGCTCAAGATGTGGACTGCCCAGCCATTACTCAGTTTCTCGCTGCAAGTTGTCGGCCAGTACCTCCGCGGTGTGTTTGTTGTCGCCCAAAGACATCATCTTTAAAACAGCCTGCTGACGCTTACCACTAGCTGTTCGATAGTGGGACACTCTGTTGACGAGCTTTTGCTTCTGAAGGAGGAGGAGGGTCTAATGCCTACAGCCAACTGTTGCCTATACCGTGGGTTAGGCAGCACTGTCCCACCGCCGCTGTCCCCTGTGGACCCTCCATCCACCACATTAACCCAGTGCACAGTGATGGACACGTAACGGCCCTGGCCATGCCTACTGGCACATGCATCTGTTGTGAGGTGCACCTTTCCACTCACTGATTGTTTGAGTGCATGGACAATGCGGTCTTTCACATGCAGGTGGAGGGCAGGGATGGCTTTTCTAGAAAAGAAGTGCTGACTGGGTAGGTCATAGTGTGGGACAGCGTAGGCCATGAGCTCCCGGAACGCTGCGCTTTCAACCAAACGGAAGGGCATCATCTTTAATGAGATTAGTTTGGCAATGTAGGCGTTCAAAGCCAGTGAGGTTTTGTAGTCCGTCCACGCTAGCAAGTACATGGTGTTTAAATGTCTAAGCATGCAACTGGTATTCAATTTTCAAAGATTTTTTCCCTCGACTAAAGGTCCTTCCGCACTTCTTACAGATAACCTTTGCCTCATCAATAGGATTTTGGTCAAAAAAGTGCCACACTGCACTCTTCCTACTATGGGATAAATTTTCAGGGCTTGCACGCTGTGCTAATTTGACCATCTGGCCAAGCTGTCCTGCAACTCTTTTTGTTTTTTTTAACATGTTTTTGGACTGCTACCGGCCTGCCAGATAACCGCAGCTGCGATGTCGATGCCTGCCGCGGATCCTCCTCCTCTTCTGAGCTATTGCCAGCGGCACCCTCTTCCCCCAATGGATGCCAATCCAGGTCAACAACTGGGTCATCCATCACCTCCTCTTCAAGTTCATCTGCACCTTCCTCTGTGTCACCATGTAAGGTGGTATAGTTTGCGGGAAGGAGCACCTGAGTTTCATCAGGGTCAGTTTCTGGCTCAATAGACTGCGAGGGCAATGCAGTGCTCTGGGTGAATGTACCAGCAGAATCAGATAGCAGTGGCTGTGTATCAGTGCACTCCATGTCATATTCATCTTGGACTGGGGAATTCAGGATTTGACTTGATAACCCAGGCATGGTATGTGAAAAGAGCTCCATGGAGTAATCTGAAGTGTGGCCTGCCGCATCCTTCACTTTTGGTGGGGGTGAAGGACACAAGGAAAGGTGTTGTTCCTGACCAGGAGCCTGCACTGACGACTCAGTGCTTGCATTTTTTGAAACTTCAGAAGAGGAGGCGATAGAGCTGGAGGCTGTTTCGGCAATGTAAGCCAAAACCTGTTCCTGATGCTCTGGCTTTAAAAGCGGTTTACCTACTCCGAAAAAAGGAGCCTTCCAGGCCTTCTGGAGCCAGACGATGACGCAGGCTCAACGCCTCCTGCCTTAGGTGCTATTGGGCTTTTGGCACTACCAGCAGATGCACCACCACCATCATTCCCAGCTGGCCTCCCCCCGCCCAAGTCCGTGGCTTCTTCCACCATTCTTCCTCATGTTTGGGAAAATGTACCAAAAATATCAGCGATATATAGTACTGTATGAGGAGCGTACAGCTGTATATGGCGTAGGGTAAAATTTAAATCTCCGTATATATTTCCTGAGTCACACACAGACGCTCACTCAGTATGGATTTGAACGTAATACAAAGAGCAGATATACGGTACTGTATCAGAAGCGGACAGCTGTATACGGTTTTGGGGAAAATTTAAATCTCCGTATATATTTCCAGTGTCACACACAGACGCTCACTCAGTATGGATTTGACCGTAATACAAATAGCAGATATACAGTACTGTCTCAGAAGCGTACAGCTGTATATGGTGTAGGGGAAAATTGCAAATCTCCGTATATATTTCCGAAGTCACACACAGATAGTCAGCATGTATTTGTCCATGATACTAGCCAGTACACGGTAGTGTGTGAGGAGCGTACAGCTCTGTATGGTGTGGGAAAAAATGAACGGTCGGTAAGTGTGCAGAAAAAAAAGAATAAAGTATTAATGCTGTGTAAAAAGCAGTCTGCACAGCAGTGTACACACAGCAATACAGCTATCAGGCAGTCTAATTACCAGCGCTGCTGCACACAAGAAAATCCTCCCCTGTCACTGCACACTAAATGTACAGCACAATTGCTATCAGCACAAGCACAGAAGAACTTCTCTTTCCTGCCCTAACTCCCTACTGATAAACAGCGTCAGCAACCTCTCCCTACTGTTAATATTGGTAGAAGTAAAATGGAGGTCGGCGCTCAGGGCTTTTATAGACACTATGACACCCCCAAAGCAAGCCAATCACTGCAATGCCCTTCTCTAAGATGGTGGTGGACGCTGCTCATGTCATCTCGTTGCCCACAGTGTACGTCCTTGCTCATTGGCTGAAAAAAGGCGCCTGCAAGCATTATGGGAAAACCGACTTGGGCGCTGGGGTCGACGACCGCATGGCCGACTGCACACTATGGTCGGGTTTCAGCCAACGAAATCCGACTTTGTCGAAAGTCGGCGACTTTTGAATCTGATCGACCTCTTTCGCTCAACTCTATTCAGCACTTCTTTTTCAGCTTCTTATTTCACAGACCACAGAGGGAATCCTCGCATCCTATTTTTAGGGCTGTTATTCAGCCTTGGAGGTTATTGCTCAAGCCTTCAAGGAAGAATTTAACAGAACAGAACAAATCTTGAAGTTTCAACTATTATCCACGATTTATAATTTTTCACTATCCGATTCTTGGAGCAAGGCAGAAATTAAGAAGATTGGTCATGTATATGATGGAATTAAATTCCTCACTTTTAGTGAGTTAAAGGGAATCTGTCACCCTAAATTGGCGGGATATTTAAATGATGGCAGTCAGGTCAGATGGGCGGTGTTTTGGGTACTTGCCTTAACATGTTGTTCGCCGCTGTCTCCATTATTTCTGGGAATTGTAGTCATTGCCCTCCATATAACGCACCTGCACATTGCAATCTTGAATTGCGCACGCGCAGTATGCTTTGCCCGCAGATTGCAATGCACAGGCGCGTTATATGGAGGGCAACGACTACAATTCCCAGAAATAATGGAGACAGCGGCGAACAACATGTTAAGGCAAGTACCCAAAACACCGCCCATCTGACCTGACTGCCATCATTTAAATATCCCACCAATTTAGGGTGACAGATTCCCTTTAAAAATAAAATTTAACCTTCCCTCTTCTGAATTAATCCCTTTTATAATTTTAAGAGAAGGTATTCAGAAACTATAAGGTAGCAAACCTCTTAACCTAGATATTCTCGTTTTACTACTGTGCAATGTTAAAAATAAAAATATATGGAGCCTAAACAACATCTATAGAATTTTCAATAAAGATGGTGTTGGTTTCAAAAACGTTTACTTAAAGAGGTGGGAATCTGACCTCAATAAATCCTTTCGGGCTGAGAATTGGGACAACGCTATTAAGACCACTTGCAAATCCACCATTTTGTTAGCTCTACATGAGTCCTATTTTACGGTAATTACTAGGTGGCATTATACCCCAATTAGATTAGCACACATAATTCCGGATTATTCCACAACATGTTGTAGGAAATGCGGCCACCAAGGTAACTTATATCATCTTTTTTGGAGCTGCCCGAGGGTAAAACATCTATGGTCAAAAGTTTCTAATTATATTAATTCATTCACTGATAATTTTGTGATTACACCACAAAGAGCTCTTTTTTCCCTGGACATGGAAATAATTGACCCTCAGGTTAAATTAATTATCATACATATAGTTCTTGTTGTCAAATATATGTTAGCGGTTTAGTGGAATAAGCCAGATCTCCATAAATTTGAAGACATTATAGATCAAATTCACCAACACAATTTTTTAGAGTGGAGATTCGCTGTAAATAATAGTGGTATTAAAAATTTCTTGAAAAAATTGAAGATTTGGATTGATAAATTCTTTACTCCTTAACCTCCTGATAGATTTTCAAATAAAAGAAATAATTGTAACTTACTTGTCTTTCCAAAATATCGCACTCATTTAAATGCATTTATGCGTTTTGTTACTGATGAATTATTGTATTATATTTGGTTCTCTAGTTCTTTTATTGGGAAATTCTCAGACTAGATTAAAGCCTAGAAATGAGAACATTACAGCAATAATGGCACTCGTGGTCAGCACCCCCACACCATACAGGCATGAAAGGAGACTAGGTCCCATTACCTTTGACCCCCTTCTACAGCAGATTCAGCTTGAGAGAGGCATGTTTGTACTGAAACGTTGTGGAAGTTAATCTGTCTTTCAATTGGGTCATCCTGTATTTTTTCTTTTTTGTATGATGGTGGCATTTGCCTCATTGGTCTGCATTGGACAATAACATTTTCATTTGAGTGCCCAAGCTTTTTTGTTAATTATTGCTAACTAATACATTGGAGCACCACCTTGGACGCACAGTGAGCACCCCCTATACTCCCTAAAATTATAGCAATATTGCACAGGTTACAGATAGACACCATAAATAGAAAAGAAATAACAATAGAACAATACCTATGAATAAAGGAAAAAGCTACGGTGACAGGCTACGCTGCAGTTTCTCCTATGCTTAGAAAGTGATAGTGAATACATTGGCACTGTAAATCAAAGTTATTATTATTGTTGTTTTCATTTATGCTTATATTTATATATGTGTGTATATGTACAGTATATGTAAGTGTAATATATAAATACTGGTAATTTCTGTTATGAATAGTTCACTATAAAGCTGTTTTCGTTATAGTGTAGACATTTCCTTAGCGGACAATGAGAGCTTTTGTCTTTTTACAGAAAAGTGACGAATTAGTCCAGAGGGCGCCTCTCTAGCAGCAATCTGCAGTACTGTCCCTCTTATATAAATAATTGAAATAATATAGCAGTACTTTGATATTCACGCCTTTACCAGAGGAATGTTCTATGTTTCCTTCTAAAAGCTCTTCGTGTGGAAAAATATCTGTATGTAAAGCTAATGAAAAACAAAATCAATTCATCTTATTTGTATGAAAACAGTTGTGAGCAGGTCAGGGACATAATGAAAATGATGGGCTCAGTGCGATTGCAGAGATATGTTATCATACCGGTGCTTGTGGAAAACATCATGCAAATAAACCATAGTATATCATTCTTAACCTTACTATATATACCATTCATTATTGTCAATTAGGTGGGGGGTTTGGAGACTTCAGTGTTATTACTGCTGATATAT
Source organism: Oophaga sylvatica (assembly GCA_033576555.1). Lineage (NCBI taxonomy): Eukaryota > Metazoa > Chordata > Amphibia > Anura > Dendrobatidae > Oophaga > Oophaga sylvatica. The sequence goes on from JARQOD010000001.1 coordinate 713,456,674, forward strand.
TGTATTTCTGAATGTCAAATAACAAGGGTAATGCTCTGATCAATATTCAGTCTCCAGCAGTCCAACACTGAGACCTTGCTTTGATTTTTGACCTAAACTTTTCATTTAATATTAATATTTAAAGAGTTATCTGCCTCTGAAATTTTCTTTTAAACTCATTTAGCATGCTGTAAAATAATAATACGAAGAGTATGCTCATGTGGGTCCTAGCCAGTCTATGTAAACCCTGATTCAGTTGGACAGGTATTTGACTACTGCAGCTAATCACTGGCCATAGCGATAACCAACATATCACCTGTCATGCTGTTGGGTTTGAACCCTTGAGCCTGTATTTGGGTGTCAGCTTCTCTGTTTCTGAGCCACTGCAGACATATCCAAAACACCAGTGGAAAAGGTATGTTATTTTGGCTGCAGTCTGTTTAACAGACATGTGTTTTTATTTGTCTGCCCTATCACCATTCGGGTGCAGCTTTATATTCTTTCCCCCTGCTGGCACTTCCTGCTGGTGATAGTTTGTTGTTGTTTAAAGCCAGTCAGTGAAATTCCTGCTAAGGTTTTTCCCTTTGATATTTTGGTACTTTACTCTGCACCTATCTATTGTTGCTTTTTAGGAAGTAGGCTGCATATTATCTAACATTATGTACTGTATTCCGTAGTTTATTCTGCTCACTCTGGGATCTTTTCTTTTTTCAGAACACTTTCCCATTTGAAGGTAATTAACACTCTGCTCTGCCCTCCAGTTCTTTAGGAGGAACTTGAAGCAACTCAACGGCCTTTCAAGCAGTTTAGGTCTGAGTTGCCATCATGTGGTTAGGGCTATCTCTGCTCACACAGGAACCATTAGACACTGAGGGGTCAGGATCTCTAGTCTGTACAGAAACTGAAAGGGTCAGTTGCAGTTTTTAGCTTTGCCAATTATCCAAAGTGAGTTGATACACTAACATAAGAACACCACTGTGTTCCCATTGAGGCAAGTTATTGACTGTCTTGTAGAGCCTAATCTGGCCAGAATAAAAGGTATAAAGAATAGCAGGGACCCTTCTTTTCAGCAAAAATGTGCAGTGCTTACAAACTTTTCTCTATTGAGCTTATAAGAACTGCTGTTCATCTGGCCAGAATTGTTCGAGCGCACTGTTAGCTCCTGATCATACTCATACTCCTCCGAGTAACTATGATCCTCTGCCTCAAATACCAGCATCACAGAGTGCACAGTTCAGGTCAGTGGTGCACAATGTCCCTGGTCCAAACAGTCAATTAGTTAGGAGCATCTGGCACCAGCAAGTAAGAAGCTGGGAAGCTATGGCAAGTTGGTCTCCTGACCAATGAAGGTTGGACATCCCCTTTTAAAGGATTATTCCCAAAATAGCAAATTAATCCCTAACCACGGAATAGGGGATAACTTGCTGAATGTGTGAAATTTGACTGCTGGGACCTTCAATAATCTCGAGAAATTGGCTCTGCAAAGAATCATGAATTGAGTAGAGGTTCGCAAGCTTGACCTCTGCCCAACTCATTGTCTATGGGCCTAAAGGAAATAGCCAGATGATGTACTGGACTTTCTCTGGGAGTCACATAAACAATGCATGGAGTGGAGGCTGAGCATATGTCTCTCTGCTCCATTCAAGACTGGGTTTGGTATAGCCATATTCTTGGGTTTCCAAGGCCCCATTCTTGGGATCGCTGAAGTCAGTGGCGTTCCGTGAATAGAGCAGACTAAGCAGCAGCTATGGGGCCCAGACAGGTGAGGGGGCCCACGACGGCCGCTGTCGTTTGGCAGCTGTGCTGTGCTGACACAGTACTATCTCCTTTAATTAAATATAAGCGACGGCCGGACACTGTAAACCCCCTTGAAGGTCCCCTTTCTTTGTTGTCTCCTGGTCAGCAGTTGGCTTAAGTCTCTGGCTGCATTTGCATAAGAAAGCCAGCCTGCAGCCAGAGACACGTGCATCACAGGAAGCAGAAAACATTCATAAGTTTCACTCAGGGAGAGACACAAGAAGGTGAGTCCTGCTGGCTGGGGTATGGGGTGTATTTTTTTGTTGAATGTGTACCCTCACTGTGCTGGCACTTTATATTTACAATGGCTAGCCTCTGGCTGCACTTTGCACCTTAGGGAGGGAGGGGGGCCTGACTGCATGCACTGTGGAGGATGGGGCCCTGCATGCACTGCAGCCACCTTCTGTACTCCTCACAATGCTTCTCCATTAGAGCTGGTTTCATGTGATTTAACCCCTGTACCACCACCAGGCAGGATGATGCTTCCTAGCTGTAGGTAAGACCTCCAGTCTATGTCCCACCACCAACTTCACTGTCAAGGTGTGCAACAATGCATGTTCATGCAATACTAAAAATGTGCAATGCCCTGGAAATCATGGTGCAGCTGTGTAGCCCAGCTTCGCAGGCACACATAAAAGTCCAGGAGAGTGCACAGGAAGGTAACAGCAAAGCTTGATATCTATGCACTTCACTCACACTTTTAGACACACCCATCAGGGGTACAAGAGGAAGTGACACTTAGCAATCTTAAGGTACTGCCACACTAAACAATCCCGCTAGCGATCACGATAACGACGCATACTAATGCGATCGCTAGCGGGATTGTTTCTATATCGCTAAATGCGGCCACATTTAGCGATATAGTTAACGACGCTATCGCCGTTAGCGATCTTCTTAACGACTTTAGCGGTACAAAAGTACCGCTAAATCGCTAAGAAAAGGTGCCACACAGCGATTAGATACTCACCCAGCGGGAGCGCCAGCGATGAAATAGGGTCCGGAGCGATTCCAGCGACGAGCGAGATCACAGCAGGAAGCTCGTCGCTGGAAGCTGCCGCACTGAACAATATCGCTAACGGGATCGCTAAATAGTGACGTTTTTTAGCGATCCCGTTAGCGATATTGTTTAGTGTGGCATACCCTTTAGTTCAGTCAGTTAGCTTCGGGAGGCTCAGGAGTGAGTCATCCCTTGGATGTTATCTGTCTGAGATAAGATCAGCCTGTGTGGAGCTTAGTGTTCAGTGGAGTTCAGCCTGTTAGCTTCTGTCTCAAGGACAGAGCAGCCATTCAGTCTCGGTCCTGTGTGGACTTTGGAGGAAACTGAGATCTGTGCAGCGAGCTCTGGATGAAGCTGACATTATTCCACAAAAGCCACCAGTGTTTATGTTAAGAGCGGAAAGCAGGGCGAAGGGCACAGTGGAGAAGACAGAGCAGTGCCTTAGGTATTGGATTACCTGCACTAAATCACCGGTCACTGGGGACCGAAGCGTTGCTATTGTTTCAAGCATAGTGACAAGAAAACCAGAGGCATCTGGATTACAGGTCGCAGAGAGCAGCCCTAAGTGTCAATACGTAACCGGAGTCAGGTGGAACAGGGACTTTGAGCCTGATCAGCAAAAGTAAGGACTTAGTTCCATCACTTAGAAGGCTTCACCACAACGTTGGCCGGGCAGTACAGCTACAGAGAAAGCTGGAGTTTTAGAGTTAACTTCGCTTCAGGCAAGTTGGACTCACATTATATGGAAGTTAAGGAGGCCTCTAACCTGCTCGGCTGCTACCTGAATGTGCACTCTCCACCCCGACCAGCTTCCCGGGATCTGCTTGAACCATCATCAGTAAAAGGTATGAAAAGGAGCTACCTTGTGTGTGACTGAATTATTACTACACCCTGCATCATCTCCACCATAGACTTCCAGGGACCAGTCTCACCTGTGGGAGACTTACTACCAAGCTGCCCCATAACATCCCTGTGAAGACCCTTACAGCAGCACTGGTACAATTTACCAGAAACCACAGGTGGCGTCACAAACTATTTCATATCCCCTGTAAATATCCCCCATTGCACGACCGCCAGGGCCACGGACCGAGCCACCGCTACCAGTGACAACTCCCATAGATTCCCATGGGCTCGGCTCCGAGTACCCCATAGCCCTGGTATCCACAATTGTGGTGCGTGGTCGGAACACAGCCAATAAATGTTACTAATTTATTCTGCTCCTTCACCCCAGAGGCATGCACCTGGGAGACAGCAATTACATGGGGCGTGCTGAGCTCATGAGGTGCCTGAGAGTGGAAGTTCTGCAGATGTTATGGAAGATATCGTGTGCGGCATTTCTGTGTCCCCTTACCTCTGATAAAATGTGTCTTGTAGTTTGTACACATGTTGGAACTTTGCATAGTTTACATATTCCAATCATTTCATATACAAAGATATGACATCCGTCTACCTGTCTTATATGATGCCATGAATGATGGGCATTGCTTGTACCTGCTGTCAGATTAGGTACCACACTTCTTACATCGGAGCACACTATGCAGCATGTTCCCTGTCAGGCTAGGTTCACATTTATACGCCTGCAGACTTAATGCGTTGGACATATACATTAAAACGTATGCCATGCATCAACCTACGAATTTAAACAAGTGCATTTGATACACATCGTACTTCCATCTTTGTCTCTATATGTTTTTTTACTTAAAAAGAATCATTTTTTTTCCATCCAGTTTTACTGGTGTCAACAGTCCCATCCCACTCCATTTTGGCATCAGTTCTGTGAGGAGGTGTCCAGAGGAATAAACTTTTTTCACCCCACATTAAAAACGCGTACCTTTGGTCAATTATGTTTTTTTCCCACAATACAACGTGATCAGGGCAAAACATAGTCAGAAGAACATTTTTTTTACACTACGTGTTGCCCATTATGGTTTGTGTATGCCTCCATATACGTCTGAATACCATTTTTTTTTGCAATTCAGACATATTTGTCCAGCAGACTGCACTGTATAAATGTGAGCCAAGCCTAAAGAAGTCCTTTTTGTCCAAGGAGGATAAAGCACATCATAAACACAAGTCCATACTGTGTGTTGCTGCTTTGCAGTGTGTATTTTTGCCATGCTGATTTTACAGGTGAAAGGTATTTACTTTGAGCCTTTTTTTGGTTGTAATGGTGAATGCTTCAGGATTATCAATGACCAAAGGGGCGGCAAATTTTTCAGCCGCCCCGGGCCCCACAAACAGTTGCTACGCCACTGCACACACAAGATGGTGAGCCTGGCTGGGGGTCGATTTTTTTTTGTTAAATATGTCCCCTCACTGTGCTGGCACTTTACATTTACAATGGCTCTGACTGCACTTTGCACCTTAGGGAGGGGGGCCCGGCTGCACGCACTGTGGAGGGTGTAGGGGGCCCTGCATGCACTGCAGGTGTGTGTGTGTGTGGAGTTAAGAGCACCTGTTTTTTTTTTGGGGGGGGGGCCCATTCAGGCTTTTGCTATGGGGCCCCATGATTTCTATGTACGCCCCTGGCTGAAGTCCTTGCAGTTGGCCTCCCATAAAATAGGGAGTAACTTGCTTTTTTTGCATTAACCCTTCAGTTACTTCCAACAGGGAGCAACCCTTCAAGGCATGCATAAATATTGGTATATGAAGGGAAAGCCTAATAGTTTGCAGCAATGATTTTCAAAGAGCAGAAGGAGAATGAAGAGAAGAGTCATTGACCATTAGATGAGTGAAGAGATTGAGTGGGCTGATAGATGAAGGTAAGATGTTTGATAGTGCAGCATAATTGGGAGCTTTGTAGACTACACTGTGTGCACAATTATCAGGCAAGTGAGTATTTTGACCATATCATACTTTTTATAGATATTTTCCAACTCCAAGCTGTATAAACTTATTAGATGAAGCATGTCAGATGATTTGTATTTGTGTAATGAGGGATGCTGCAGCCTAAGGATATCAATACCCTTTATCAAGGTGTACAGAATTATTAGGCAGCTTGTTTTCCTAAGGCAAAATTGGCAAAAAAAAGAATTTATAAACCTAAATAGAAAGAAATACCAAAAAATGAAAAAACACATAAATGCCTACGAACAAACTAAACTGAAAACCTGCAAAATATTGTTCAAAAAATTAGACAAATACAATCAAAATTCTTAAAAATATATTACATTTTATTGACACATTATAAACCATAACACCATAAAATTAGAAAAAGAAAAAAAAACATAAAAACATGATAGATAGATACAATGCACAAAATAAGAGGGGGGTGGGACAGGTGTGCAAAAATGATTAAACTGTCAATTCATAATGTTTGTACACATGATACAATATGAGACAAAATGAGGGCATAAAGAAATCATAGGAAAGGTGCTACTTGAAAAATATAATGTTCATGCATGATCTGACCAGAATAAAATATTATAAATAAGAACTTGATGTATAAACAGAGTCAATTTGTAGTGAAAGACTAATCAGACAATGTCTCAGTATATTGCACATAACCACATTGCACGATGCCCAAATCAGAATATATAAGATTTAATCATATCATATGTAAGCTGTGAATAAAGGTGAATGAACACCATCTATGAAAAACCCAGTGGATATTATTAAACCCATACATTAAACCGGAAGGTGAAGCAAAGAGCAAAACGCGCGCTGACAAAGCGGTGCGAAACGTGCATTGGAGTTTGTGGAGGGGGACGTGGTATGCTGTATGAATGCATTCAAGTTTTTATTTATAATATTTTTTTCTGGTCAGATCATGTATGAACATTATATTTTGCACGTAGCACCTTTCCTATGATTTTTTTATGCCCTCAGTTTATGTCTCATATTGTATCATGTGGACAAATATTATGAATTGACAGTTTAATCATTTTTGCACACTGGTCCCCCTTTTTAATTTGTTTATTGTATGTATAGATCATGTTTTTATGTTTTTCTTTCTTTTTCTAATTTTATTGTGTTATGGTTTATAATGTGTCAATAAAATTTAATATATTTTTAAGAATTTTGATTGTCTTTGCCTAATTTTTGGAACAATATTTTGTGGGTTTTTTAAAAAAGGAATTTAACAGACTCTTAAAAGTCAAAAGTTGTTACAACTCTTACAAAGGGATGCAGCACTCCTGAAATTGCTAAGATATTGGGGCGTGACCACAGAATCATGAGAAGTTTTGTTGTGGAAAAAAGACACACATTAACTGCCAAAGATTTCAGAAGAATCAAATATGAAGCAACTAAGAATCCATTATCCTCCAGTGCTGTCATATTCCAGAACTGCAACCTACCTGGAGGCCCAGAAGTACAAGGTGTTCAGTGCACATAGCCAAGGTAAGGAAAGCTGAAACTTGACAACCACTGAACAAGTCACATACAGTAAGATGAAATATCGAGAGTGGGCCAAAGCATATCCTTTACCCCCGAGGATGGTTTGCATGGTAATGACCAGGCCAATTTTTACAATTCTGACCACTGTCCCTTTATGAGGTAATAACTCTGGAACGCTTCCATGGATCCTGGGTGATTCTGACATTGTTTTCTCAAGACATATAGTACTTCATGAAAGTGGTAAAATTTCTTTGATATGACTTGCGTTTATTTGTGAAAAAAATGGAAATTTGGTGAAAATTTTGAAAATTTCGCAATTTTCCAACTTTGAATTTTCATGCCCTTAAATTACAGAGATATGTCACACAAAATACGTAACAAGTAATATTTCCCACGTGTCTACTTTAGATCAGCACAATTTTGTAACCAAAAATTTTTTTTCTTAAGGAATTATAAGGGTTAAAAGTTAAACAGCGATTTCTCATTTTTACAACACCATTTTTTTTAGCAGCCCATCCAGTCTAGCATCTGGCCCCTACCAGCAGCCCATCCAGTCTAGCATCTGGCCCCCCTACCAGCAGCTCATCCAGTCTAGCATCTGACCCCCCTACCAGCAGCCCATCCAGTCTAGCATCTGGCCCCCTTACCAGCAGCCCATTCAGTCTAGCATTTGGCCCCCCTACCAGCAGCCCATTCAGCCTAACATCTGGCCCCCCTATCAGCAGCCTATCCAGTCTAGCATCTGGCCCCCCTACCAGCAACCCATCCAGTCTAGCATCTGGCCCCCCTACCAGCAGCCCATCCAGTCTAGCATCTGGCCTCCCTACAAACAGCCCATTCAGTCTAGCTTCTGGCCCCCCCCTACCAGCAGCCCATCCAGTCTAGCATCTGGCCCCCCTACCAGCAGCCCATCCAGTCTAGCATCTGGCCCCCTACCAGCAGCCCATCCAGTCTAGCATCTGGCCCACCTACGAGCAGCCCATCCAGTCTAGCATCGGGCCCCCCTACCAGCAGCCCTTCCAGACTAGCATCTAACCCTAGAATGGATGGGCTGCTGGTAGTGGGCAGACGCTAGAATGGATGGGCTGCTGGTAGTGGGCAGACGCTAGAATGGATGGGCTGCTGGCAGTGGGGCAGACGCTAGAATGGATGGGCTGCTAGTAGGGGGCCCAAATGCTAGACTGGATGGGCTGCTGGTAGGGGTGCCAGATGCTAGACTGGATGGGCTGCTGGTAGGGGGGCCAGATGCTAGACTTGATAGGCTGCTGGTAGGGGGGTCAGATGCTAGACTGGATGGGCTGCTGGTAGGGGGCCAGATGCTAGACTGGATGGGCTGCTGGTAGGGAGGCAGATGCTAGAATTGATGGGCTGCTGGTAGGGGGGCAGATGCTTGATTGATGGGCTGCTGGTAGGGGGCAGATGCTAGAATTGATGGGCTGCTGGTTAGGGGGGACAGATGCTAGAAAGGATGGGCTGCTGGTAGGGTGGGCAGATGCTAGAATGTATGGGCTGCTGGTAGGGGGGGCAGATGCTAGAATGGATGGGCTGCTGCTGACAGGGCAGATGCTAGAATGGTTCGGCTGCTGCTTGGGGGGTCAGATGCTAGAATGGATGGGCTCCTGGTAGGGGGGCAGATGCTAGAAAGGAATGGCTGCTGGTAGGGGGCAGATGTTAGAATGGATGGGCTGCTGGTAAGGGGGGCAGATGCTAGAATGGATGGGCTGCTGGTAGGGGGGCAGATGCTAGAATGAATAGGCTGCTGGTAGGGGGGCAGATGCCAGAATGGATGGGCTGCTGGGAGGGGGGGCAGATGCTAGAATTGATGGGCTGCTAGTAGGGGGGCATCCATTCTAGCATCTGCGCCATACCAGCAGCCCATCCATTCTAGCATCTGCCCCCTACCTGCAGCCCATCCATTCTATGATCTGCCATCCTACCAGGAGCCCATCCATTCTAGCATCAGCCCCCTACCAACAGCCCTTCCATTCTAGCATCTGCTCTCCTATCCGGAGCCCATCCATTAAAGCATCTGCCCCCTACCAGAAGCCTATCCATTATAGCATCTGAATCCACTACCAGCAGCCCACGCAGTCTAGCATCTGACCCTCCCTACCAGCAGCCCATCCAGTCTAGCATCTGAAGCCCCTACCAGCAGCCTATCCAGTTTAGCATCTGACCCCGCTACCAGCAGCCCATCCATTCTAGCACCTGACCCCCCCCTACCAGCAGCCCATCCAGGCTAGCATCTGACCCCCTGCCAGCAGCCCATCCAGTCTAGCATCTGACCCCCCTACCAGTAGCCCATCCATTCCAGCATCTGCCCCCTTACAGGCAGCACATCCATTATAGCATCTGCCCTCCGTACCAGCAGCCCATCCATTCTAGTGTCCGCCTCCCCTTCCAGCAGCCCATACATTCTAGCGTCTGCCCCCCTATCAGCAGCCCATCCATTCTAGCGTCTGCCCCCTCACCAGAAGCACATTCATTCTTGCATCTGCCCCCCCTACAGCAGCCCATCCAGTCTAGCATCTGCTCCCCCAACCAGCAGCCCATCCAATCTAGCAACTGACCCCCCATACCAGCAGCCTATCCATTCTAGCGTCCGCCCCCCCAACAGCAGCCCATACATTCTAGCGTCTGCCCCTACCAGCAGCCCATCCATTCTAGCGTCTGCACCCTCACCAGAAGCCCATCCATTCTAGCATCTGCCCCCCTACCAGCAGCCAATTCAGTCTAGCATCTGCACCCCCTACCAGCAGCCCATCCAGTCTAGCATCTGGGCCCCCTACCAGCATCCCATCCAGTCAAGCATCTGGCCTCCCTACCATCAGCCCATCCTGTCTAGCATCTGGCCCCCTACCAGCAGCCCAACCAGACTAGCATCTGGCTCCCCTACCAGCAGCCCATCCAGTCTACTGTAGTATCTGACCCCGTACCAGTAGCTCATCCAGTCTAGCATCTGGCCCCTCTACCAGCAGCCTATACAGTCTAGCATATGGCCCCCCTACCAGCAGCCCATCCAGTCTAGCATCTGGCCTCCCTACCAGCAGCACATCTAGTCTAGCATCTGCCCCCCCCTACCAGCAGCCATCCAGTCTAGCATCTGGCCCCCCCTACCAGCACCCCATCCAGTCTAGCATCTGACCACCCTACCAGCAGCCCATCAGTCTAGCATCTTTCCCCTTACCAGCAGCCCATCCAGTCTCGCATTTGGCCACCCTACTAATAGCCCATCTAGTCTAGCATCTGATCCCCCTACCAGCAGCCCTTCCAGTCTAGCATCTGACCCCCCTACCAGCAGCCCATCCAGTCTAGAATCTGGCCCCCCTACCAGCAGCCCATCCAGTCTAGCATATGCCCCCCCCTACCAGCAGCCCATCCAGTCTAGCATCTGGCCCCCCCTACCAGTAGCCCATCCAGTCTAGCATCTGGCTCCCCTACCACCAGCCCATCCAGTCTAGCATCTGGCCTCCTTACCAGCAGCCCCTCCAGTCTAACATCTGCCCCCCCTTACCAGCAGCCCATCCAGTCTAGCATTTGCCACATAGGGATGGGCTGTGGTAGGGAGCAGACGCTCGAATAGATGGGCTGCTGGTAGTGGGGCAGACACTAGAATGGATGGGCTGCTGGTAGGGGGCCCAGATGCTATACTGGATGGGCTGCTGGTAGGGGGGCCAGATGCTAGACTAGATGGGCTACTGGTGGGGCGGCCAGATGCTAGACTGGATGGGCTGCTGGTAGGGGGGGCCAGATGCTAGATTGGATGGGCTGCTGGTAGGGGGGCCAGATGCTAGACTGGATGGGATGCTGCTACGGGGGCCAGTTGTTAGAATGGATGGGTTCCTGTTAGGGGGGCCAGATGCTAGACTGAATGGGCTGCTCGTAGGGGAGCCAGATGCTAGACTGGATGGGCTGCTGATATGGGGGCTACATGCTAGACTGGATGGACTGCTGAAAGGGGGGCCAGTTGCTAGACTGGATGGGCTGCTGTTAGGGGGCCAAATGCTAGACTGGATGGGCTGCTGTTAGGGGGGCAGACTCTAGAATGTATGGGCTGCTGGTAGGGTGCCCAGATGCTAGACTGAATGGGCTGCTCGTAGGGGAGCCAGATGCTAGACTGGATGGGCTGCTGGTAGGGGGGCCAGATGCTAGACTGGATGGGCTGATGATAGGGGGGCTACATGCTAGACTGGATGGGCTGCTGGTAGGGGGGGCCAGTTGCTAGACTGGATGGGCTGCTGGTAGGGGCGCCAGAAGCTAGACTGGATAGGTTGAAGGTGGGGGGGGCAGATGCTGGACTGGATGTGCTGCTGGTAGGGGGGCCAGATGCTAGACTGGATGGGCTGCTGGTAGGGGGGCCAGATGCTAGACCAGATGTGCTGCTGGTAGGTGGGCCAGATGTTAGACTGGATGAGCTGCTGGTAGGGGGGCCAGATGCTAGACTGGATGGGCTGCTGGTAGGAGGGCCAGATGCTAGACTGGATGAGCTGCTGGTAGGTGGGCCAGATGCTAGACTGGATGGGCTGCTGGAAGGGGTGCAGATGCTTGACTGGATGGGCTGCTGGTAGGGTGCCCTGATGCTAGACTGGATGGGCTGCTGGTAGGGGGGACAGATGCTAGACTGGATGGGCTGCTGGTAGGGGGCCAGATGCTAGACTGGATGGGCTGCTGGTGGGGAGGCCAGATGCTAGACTGGCTGGGCTGCTGGTAGGGGGGCCATATGCTAGACTGGATGGGCTGCTGCTAGGGGGGTCAGATGTTAGACTGGATGGGCTGCTGGTAGGGGGGCCAGAAGTAAGACTGGATGGGTTACTGATAGGAAGGCCAGATGCTAGACTGGATGGGCTGCTGGTAGCGGGTCCAGATGCTAGACTGGATGGGCTGCTGGTAGGGGGTCAGGTGCTAGACTGGAAGGGCTGCTGGTAGGGGGGCCAGATGCTTGACTGGATGGGCTGCTGGTAGGGGGGCCAGATGCTAGACTGGATGGACTCCTGGAAGGGGGGCCAGTTGCTAGACTGGATGGGCTGCTGGTAGGGTGGCCAGATTCTAGACTGGATGGGCTGCTGTTAGGGGGCCCAGATGCTAGACTGGATGGGCTGCTGGTAGGTGGGCCAGATGCTAGACTGGATGAGCTGCTGGTAGGGGGGCCAGATGCTAGACTGGATGGGCTGCTGGTAGGGGGCCAGATGCAAGACAGGATGGGCTCCTGGTAGGGAGGGGCAGATGCTAGACTGGATGGGCTGCTGGTAGGGGGGCAGATGCTAGACTGGATGGGCTGCTGGTAGGGGGCCCTAATGCTAGACTGGATGAGCTGCTGGTAGGGGGGCCAGATGCTAGACTGGATGAGCTGCTGGTAGGGGGGCCAGATGCGAGACTGGATGGGGTACTGGAAGGGGAGGGCAGATGCTAGACTGGATAGGCTGCTGGTAGGGGGCCCAGATGCTAGACTGGATGGGCTGCTGGTAGGTGTGCCAGATGCAAGACTGGATGGGCTGCTGGTAGGGGGGTCAGATGCTAGACTGAATGGGCTGCTGGTAGGGGGCCAGATGCTAGACAGGATGGGCTGCTGGTAGGGGGGACAGATGCTAGACTGGATGGGCTGCTGGAAGGGGGCCCAGATGCTAGACTGGATGGGCTGCTGGTAGTAGGGGCAGATGCTAGACTGGATGGGCTGCTGGTAGGGGGCCCTAATGCTAGACTGGATGAGCTGCTGGTAAGGAGGGCCAGATGCTAGACTGGATGGTCTGCTGGTAGGGGGGCCAGATGCAAGACTGGATGGGGTACTGGAAGGGGAGGGCAGATGCTAGACTGAATGGGCTGCTGGTAGGGGGCCCAGATGCTAGACTGGATGGGCTGCTGGTAGGGGGGTCAGATGCTAGACTGAATGGGCTGCTGGTAGGGGGAGCTGATGCTAGACTGGATGGGCTGCTGATAGGGGGGGCAGATGCTAGAATGGATGGGCTTCGAGCAGAGGCAGACGCTAGAATGGATGGGCTGCTGGTAGGGGCAGACACTAGAATGGATGGGCTGCTGGTAGGGGGGCGGACGCTAGAATGGATGGGCTGCTGGTAGGTTGCCCAGATGCTAGACTGGATGGGCTGCTGGTAGGGGGGCCAGATGCTAGACTGGATGGGCTGCTGGTAGGGGGGCCAGATGCTAGACTGGATGGGCTGCTGGTAGGGGGGCCAGATGCTAGACTGGATGGGCTGCTGGTAGGGGGGGCCAGATGCTAGACTGGATGGGCTGCTGGTGGGGAGGCCAGATGCTAGACTGGCTGGGCTGCTGGTAGGGGGGCCATATGCTAGACTGGATGGGCTGCTGGTAGGGGGGTCAGATGTTAGACTGGATGGGCTGCTGGTAGGGGGGCCAGAAGTAAGACTGGATGGGTTCCTGATAGGAAGGCCAGATGCTAGACTGGATGGGCTGCTGGTAGCGGGTCCAGATGCTAGACTGGATGGGCTGCTGGTAGGGGGTCAGGTGCTAGACGGGAAGGGCTGCTGGTAGGGGGGCCAGATGCTTGACTGGATGGGCTGATGGTAGGAGGGCCAGATGCTAGACTGGATGGACTACTGAAAGGGGGGCCAGTTGCTAGACTGGATGGGCTGCTGTTAGGGGGCCAAATGCTAGACTGGATGGGCTGCTGTTAGGGGGGCAGACTCTAGAATGTATGGGCTGCTGGTAGGTGCCCAGATGCTAGACTGGATGGGCTGCTGGTAGGGGGGCCAGATGTTAGACTGGATGGGCTGCTGGTAGTGGGGCCAGATGCTAGACTGGATGGGCTGCTGTTAGGGCGGCCAAATGCTAGAATGGATGGGCCAGTGGTAGGGGTGCCAGATGCTAGATTGAATGGGCTGCTGGTAGGGGGGCTAGATGCTAGACTGGATGGTCTGCTGTTATCGGGGGCAGATTTTTGAATTGATGGGCTGCTTGTAGGGGGGGAGATGCTAGAATTGATGGGCTGCGGGTAAGGGGGGACAGATACTAGAATTGATTGGCTGCTGGTAGGGGAGCAGATGGAAACTAGATGGGCTGCTGGTAGGGGGGGCAGAAGTTAGAATGGATGGGCTGCTGGTGGGGTCAGATGCTAGAATTGATGGGCTGCTAGAAGGGGGGGCAGATGCTAGAATGGATGGGCTGCTGGTAGGGGGCCCAGATGCTAGACTGGATGGGCTGCTGGTAGGGGGGCAGATGCTAGAATTGATGGGCTGCTGGTAGGCTGGGCAGATGCTTGAATTGAAGGGCTGCAAGAAGGGGGGCATATGCTAGAATTGATGGGCTGCTGGTAGGGGGGGACAGATGCTAGAAAGGATGGGCTGCTTGAAGGGGGGGCAGATGCTAGAATGTATGGGCTGCTTGAAGGGGGGCAGATGCTAGAATGTATGGGCTGCTGGTAGGGCGGGCAGATGCTAGAATAGATGGGCTGCTGCTGATAGGGCAGATGCTAGAATGGATCGGGTGCAGCTTGGGGGCAGATGCTAGAATGGATGGGCTGCTGGAAAGGGGTAGATGCTAGAAAGGAATGGCTGCTTGTAGGGGTGCAGATGCTAGAATGGATGGGCTGCTGGTAAGGGGGCAGATGCTAGAATGTACGGGCTGCTGGTAGGGGGGCAGAAGCTAGAATAAATAGGCTAGCATCTGACCCCCCTACCAGCAGACCATCCAGTCTAGCATCTGGGCCCCCTACCATCTGCCCATCCAGTCTAGCATCTGGCCCCCTACCAGCAGCCCATCAAGTTTAGCATCTGGCACCCCTACCAGCAGCCCATCCAGTCTAGCTTCTGGCCCCCCTACCAGCAACCCATCCAGTCAAGCATCTGGCCCCCCTACCAGCAGCCCATCCAGTCAAGCTTCTGGCCCCCCATACCAGCAACCCATCCAGTCTAGCAACTGGCCCCCCTACCAGCATCCCATCCAGTCTACCATCTGCCCCCCCCTACCAGCAGCCCATCCAGTCTAGCAACTGGTCCCCCTACCAGTAGCCGATCCAGTATAGCATCTGGCCTCCCTACCAGCAGCCCATCCAGTCTAGCATTTAGCCCCCCTACCAGCAGCCCATCCAGTCTAGCATCTGGCCCCCTACCAGCAGCCCATCAAGTTGTTAGGATTTGAACCTGTGAACTATGGCTTGCTGGTCTATTCCTTTGCTGTGGAGCTATTTCGGAACTTGAATAACTTCAGCCTGAAACCATATGAACTTCTTCTGGGATAGAGATCATCACCTGCTCTGCTGATTGTTCTCGCCCTGATTAAGACTGATTGGACCTGCTATATATACCTGGCCCTGTGCAGCTTCCTGTTGCTGAGTATATTGTGGTGCTCAGTCTAACTGAGTGAAGCATTATCTGAGCTCCTGATCTGGAAGGTGTTCTGCTGACATCTTCCTGTCTCTTGTGGAAACCCTGCTGTTCCTACCTCCAACTCTATTCACCTAAACGGACTTGGTGCTTGTGTGTGATCTCGGCCGGCCCGTGCTCGGGCGGGCTCCGGCATCTGCCAATATAGTGAACCACCACCGCCATATACGGCACTTCCAGAAGTCCTTCCTTGGTCCGCTTACCTGCACACTTCTGCTCCGGCCACTGACTTCCAGTCCTGTATAGCCAGTAACGAGACAGAATACTCAGCCTCTCAAAAATGGAGGCCGCTGGAGCAGAAACTTTGGAAACACGTGTCAGAAAACTGCAGGGTGCAATGTCCAGTTTGCACACCGAACAGGTGAATGGAAAAGCACGGATGGACGCATTTATTGCACAAAGCGATCATAATGTCCAGAACCACCAACAAGCTATCCAAGATCTGCAGAATGCAGTACAAGTGTTGACTGCTCGAATTACCCAGCAAGAAGGACAAGCTTCCGTCTCAGCGTCTGCCACGCCCCCCAAGCTACCACCTTTTCGTTTTGGCGGTGATCGAGATAAATTTCGTGGATTTTTGAATCAATGTTACCTGTTCATCGATACACATGCTAATCAGTTTCCGACTGATAGGTCAAAGGTGCTATGCATCATTATGCTGTTAACCCACAAAGCGATCGCTTGGGCTAATCCTCTGATTGAGACTCGGGACGCACGTTTAGACAATCTGAACGAGTTTATTCGAGCGATGCAGCAGATGTTTGATGACCCAAACCGTGCCGCTACCGCTGAATCAACGTTGCTGGCATTACGACAAGGCAAACGCCCCGTCGCAGAGTATGCTATGGAGTATAGGAGGTGGGCCGTTGACACTGAATGGAATAATGCAGCAAAAGTATCTTTCTTTAAAAGAGGACTTTCTAGTACAGTAAAGGACGAACTTGCCTGTGGAGAGACCCCTTCGGATCTGGATGATTTCATCAAGCATTGCATCCGGGTTGACACCCGTCTGTCTGAACGACGACAAGAGAAGTGGACCTCCATGAATCGTTCAACTAACTCTTATAACTCCTCCCTGCCATCGGTCACTAAAGAAGTGCCTAGCCGGAATGTCCGAGATACAGAACTAGAGCCAATGCAAGTGGATGCGATCCAGAGACGAGCGAGTGCAGAACGAAGAGAACAGAGATTTAAAGAGAATCTATGTCTGTACTGCGGGGAAGCGGGACATTTTCTTATTAACTGTCCAAGTCGTCCCACAAACCGTTCAAGAAAAATGGTGGCGGCTATAATGGATCCTGATTCTTCCGACGAGGAGTCTTCCATCTCAGAGACTGATTATGCTAAAGATGAGATCCAGTCCATATCATCCATAGTTCCACCTACCAGGAAGGAAAGCCGTGAATCCCACTATTTTGTAACTATCAAACTGAAGGTTAACTCCCAGTGGATCACTGCATCAGCCATGATCGACTCTGGGGCCAGCGGGATGTTCATGGATTCTGTATTTGCTCAAAATCATGGCATAGATATGCAGAAAAGACGTTCACCTATTGTGATGGAGACGGTAGATGGATCTCCACTGAATTCGGGGCCAGTGGATCATGAGACAGGACCTTTGGAGATCTATATTGAGCCGCAGCATCGTGAGATGTTGACATTCCTAATTATTTCTTCTCAACATTTTCCTATCATTTTAGGTTTGCCCTGGTTGCAGAAGCACAATCCTATCATCGATTGGGAGATGAAAAAGATCAGTTTCCCCGAAAAGGAAGTTCAGACGGTGGTTCCCAGTGAGTCCACATTAGAAGCAGTTCAGAATCCAGAATTGCCTCAGCTACCAGCGGTGTATGAAGATTTCTTGGATGTCTGTGACAAGAAGGGAGCGGATACACTTCCTCCGCATCGACCATACGACTGCCCAATAGAATTACCCCCGGGGGCGGCTATACCGTTTGGAACTATCTACCCTTTAGCGGGTCCTGAACTGAAGGCTCTTAAAGAATTTATTGATGAAAACCTAAGCAAAAAATGTATTCATCCATCATCCTCGCCCGCTGGAGCCCCTATATTCTTTGTCAAGAAGAAGGATGGAACATTACGCCCAGTAGTGGACTACAGGGAGCTTAATAAAGTCACGGTAAAAAAACGTTATCCTCTACTGTTGATCCCGGAACTCCTAGAAAGAGTACAAAGTGCGAAGATCTTCACTAAGTTAGATTTACGAGGGGCATACAATTTAGTACGTATAAAGCCTGGAGATGAATGGAAAACGGCTTTTCGTACCCGATACGGACACTTTGAAAGTCTAGTGATGCCTTTCGGACTCGCCAATGCTCCAGCTACCTTCCACCACCTGGCAAATGATATTTTCCGAGACCTGTTGGATCAGTTCATGGTCGTTTATCTAGATGACATCCTGATCTTTTCAAACTCTATGGACGAACATCAGACGCACGTAAGACAAGTGCTACAACGGTTAAGGGAGAATTCATTATATATTAAATTAGAAAAATGAATTCCATCGAGAAGAGATTCAGTTCTTGGGATACGTCATTTCACCTCAAGGATTACGGATGGATGCTAAGAAAACGCAAGCTATCACCGAGTGGCCTATCCCTAAAAATGTGAAAGAAGTTCAGCGTTTTGTGGGGTTCGCCAACTTTTACAGACGCTTTATTAAGAATTTTTCAGAAATCGTGCTACCCATCACGCAATTAACAAAAAAAGGAGCAAAATTCATCTGGACACCCCAAGCGCAAGAAGCGTTCTCTCGTTTAAAAACGAAATTCACAACGGCTCCCATATTACGCCATCCTGACCCTGAATTGGCTTTTATCATCGAGGTGGATGCTTCAGACTGTGCGGTCGGCGCTATCCTTTCTCAGAGGACAGGGGAAAAGAAGTTGCTGCATCCATGTGCATTTTTCTCACAACGTATGTCTGTAGCCGAGAAGAACTATGACGTGGGAAATAAAGAATTGCTCGCCATCATATCAGCATTCAAAGAGTGGAGACATCATCTCCAAGGGGCTGCACAACAAATTTTAGTGTTGACCGATCATCGCAATCTAGAGTTTATCAGGTCTGCAAAATGCCTCTCTCCTCAGCAGACTCGTTGGAGTCTGTTTTTGAATCAATTCAATTTTGTAATTTCATATCGACCAGGCTCCCGTAACAAGAAAGCAGACGCATTATCCCGAATGTTTTCAAGCTAAACTAATCTTGTAACAACACCCAAACCCATTGTGGCAGATACTAAGATCTTGGGAGTAATACATGATGGAGATTTGCTGGAAGATTTGAAGGCAGCATACGAAACAGACTCGTTTCTATCACGTCCATCAGGGGACGTGCATCTGTTTTTTAAAAATCAAGTATGGACTGATGGTCGACGACTATATGTACCAGAAGCAGCTCGGTTAAGAGTCCTACAACTAGTGCACGATTCTAAAATTGCAGGACACAAAGGGACACAGAAAACGCAGGAGTTTTTGTCACGTTTCTTTTGGTGGCCGAACTTTCAAGAAGACGTGAAGAAGTATGTTAATTCCTGTGACATCTGTGCCAGATATAAGACTCCACGTGCATCCCCTATGGGACTATTGCAGCCTCTCGCCATCCCAACACGACCATGGGGATCAATTTCAATGGACTTTATTGTAGATCTACCAGAGTCCAAGGGAAAGACATCCATTCTGGTAGTAGTGGATCGACTTACAAAAGCAGCGCATTTCATCCCGTGTTCAGGTCTATCTTCAGCAAAAGATACAGCTGATCTGATAATTTGCAATGTTTTTCGCCTCCACGGAGTGCCGGATGAAGTCGTTTCAGATCGAGGTATGCAATTTACATCTAAATTTTGGCGCAGTTTATGCTCAGCACTAGACATCAAAGTACGATTGTCAACTGCTTACCATCCGCAATCTAACGGCCAGACAGAACGTACAAATCAGACGCTGGAGCAGTATCTTCGTTGTTATTTTTGCCATCTGCAAGACGACTGGGTGGATCTGCTGCCATTTGCGGAATTTTCATATAATAATTCACAGAATGCCTCTACGAAACAGACGCCATTTTTTGCAAATCTGGGATATCACCCAAACATCCTTCCCAAAAATCCTGTGGCACCATTAATACCAGCAGTCGCAGAAAGAATCTCTCTGCTACAGCAAAATCTGAATGTTCTGAAAGACACTCTAAAGGAAGCTCAGGAGAAATATAAAAAAGCGGCCGCCAGGTATCGGAGACCCACTCCCACATTTAGGATTGGAGATCGAGTGTGGTTATCCACTAAGAATTTGAAATTGAAGATTCCTTCTCCTAAATTAGGACAAAAATTTGTGGGACCATACAAAATCAGTAAGATTGTGAGTCCATTGGCCGTACGTCTACAGCTACCAACATCAATGAAGATTCATCATGTGTTTCATGTGTCGTTGT
Organism: Oophaga sylvatica; assembly: GCA_033576555.1. Classification (NCBI taxonomy): domain Eukaryota; kingdom Metazoa; phylum Chordata; class Amphibia; order Anura; family Dendrobatidae; genus Oophaga; species Oophaga sylvatica. The sequence continues at coordinate 713,476,582 of JARQOD010000001.1, forward strand.
TGAAAGCCGCCACAGAAAATCCATTTCCAGAACGATCCCCTTCGCTTCCCGATGCAATTGAAGTGGACGGACAGGAGCAGTTTGTGGTGGAAAAGATCTTGGATTCCCGAATACACAGAAATCTTTTGCAATATTTAATCAAATGGCAGAGCTACAACACGGAGGAAAATTCATGGGAACCAGTAAGCAACATCAATGCTCCTCGTTTGATTAGACAATTTCACCAGCGGTATCCTGCAAAACCTGGAAAAGTTGTGTCCAGAGGCCGCCGTTAAGAGGGGAGTATTGTTAGGATTTGAACCTGTGAACTATGGCTTGCTGGTCTATTCCTTTGCTGTGGAGCTATTTCGGAACTTGAATAACTTCAGCCTGAAACCATATGAACTTCGTCTGGGATAGAGATCATCACCTGCTCTGCTGATTGTTCTCGCCCTGATTAAGACTGATTGGACCTGCTATATATACCTGGCCCTGTGCAGCTTCCTGTTGCTAAGTATATTGTGGTGCTCAGTCTAACTGAGTGAAGCATTATCTGAGCTCCTGATCTGGAAGGTGTTCTGCTGACATCTTCCTGTCTCTTGTGGAAACCCTGCTGTTCCTACCTCCAACTCTATTCACCTAAACGGACTTGGTGCTTGTGTGTGATCTTGGCCGGCCCGTGCTCGGGCGGGCTCCGGCATCTGCCAATATAGTGAACCACCACTGCCATATACGGCACTTCCAGAAGTTCTTCCTTGGTCCGCTTACCTGCACACTTCTGCTCCGGCCACTGACTTCCAGTCCTGTATCGCCAGTAACGTGACACAAGTTTAGCATCTGGCCCCCCTACAGCAGCCCATCCAGTCTAGCATCTGGCCCCCCTACCAGCAGCCCATCCAGTCTAGCATCTGGCCCCCCTACCAGCAGCCCATCCAGACTAGCAACTGGTCCCCCTACCAGTAGCACATCCAGTCTAGCATCTGGCCCCCCTACCAGCAGCCCATCCAGTCTAGCATCTAGCCCCCCTACCAGCAGCCCATCCAGTCTAGAATTTGGCCCCTCCTACCAGCAGCCCATCCAGTCTAGCATCTGGCCCCCCCACAAACAGCCCATCCAGTCTGGCATCTGGCCCCCCTACCAGCAGCCCATCCAGTCTAGCATCTGGCCCCCTACCAGAAGCCCATCAATATTAGCATCTGGTCCCCCTACCAGCAGCCCATCCAGTCTAGCATCTGGCCCCCCCTACCATCAGCCCATCCAGTCTAGCATCTAGCCCCCTACCAGCAGCCCATCCAGTCTAGAATCTGGCCCCTCCTACCAGCAGCCCATCCAGTCTAGCATCTGGCCCCCCCACAAACAGCCCATCCAGTCTGGCATCTGGCCCCCCTACCAGCAGCCCATCCAGTCTAGCATCTGGCCCCCTACCAGAAGCCCATCAATATTAGCATCTGGCCCCCCTACCAGCAGCCCATCCAGTCTAGCTTCTGGCCCCCCTACCAGCAGCCCATCCAGTCTAGTATCTGGCCCCCCCTACCAGCAGACCATCCATTCTAGCATCTGGCCCCCCTACCAGCAGCCCATCCAGTCTAGAATCTGGCCCCCCTACCAGCAGCCCATCCAGTCTAGCATCTGGCCCCCCCACCAACAGCCCATCCAGTCTAGCATCTGGCCCCCTACAAGCAGCCCATCCAGTCTAGCATCTGGCCCCCCTACCAGCAACCCATCCAGTCTAGCATCTGGCCGCCTACCAGCAGCCCATCAAGTTTAGCATCTGGCCCCCTACCAGCAGCCCATCCATTCTAGCTTCTGGCCCCCCTACCAGCAACCCATCCAGTCTAGCATCTGGCCCGCCTACCAGCAGCCCATCCAGTCTAGCATCTACCCCCTACCAGCAGACCATCCAGTCTAGCATCTTGTCCCCCTACCAGTAGCCCATCCAGTCTAGCATCTGGCCCCCCTACCAGCAGCCCATCTAGTCTAGCATCTGGCCCCCCTACCAGCAGCCCATCCAGTCTAGCATTTGGCCCCCTAACATCAGCCCATCCAGTCTACCATCTGGCCCCCTACCAGCAGCCCATCCAGTCTAGCATCTGGGCTGCTAGACTGGATGGGCTGCTAGTAGGGGGGCCAGATGCTAGACTGGATGGGCTGCTGGTAGGGGGCCCTAATGCTAGACTGGATGAGCTGCTGGTAGGAGGGCCAGATGCTAGACTGGATGGTCTGCTGGTAGGGGGGCCAGATGCAAGACTGGATGGGGTACTGGAAGGGGAGGCAGATGCTATACTGAATGGGCTGCTGGTAGGGGGCCCAGATGCTAGACTGGATGGGCTGCTGGTAGGTGTGCCAGATGCAAGACTGGATGGGCTGTTGGTAGGGGGGTCAGATGCTAGACTGGATGGGCTGCTGGTATGGGGGTCAGATGCTAAACTGAATGGGCTGCTGGTAGGGGGAGCTGATGCTAGACTGGATGGGCTGCTGGTAGGGGGGGCAGATGCTAGAATGGATGGGCTTAGAGCAGGGGCAGACGCTAGAATGGATGGGCTGCTGGTAGGGGCAGACACTAGAATGGATGGGCTGCTGGTAGGGGGGCGAACGCTAGAATGGATGGGCTGCTGGTAGGTTGCCCAGATGCTAGACTGGATGGGCTGCTGGTAGGGGGGCCAGATGCTAGACTGGATGGGCTGCTGGTAGGGGGGCCAGATGCTAGACTGGATGGGCTGCTGTTAGGGGGGCCAAATGCTAGACTGGATGGGCTGCTGTTAGGGGGCAGACTCTAGAATGTATGGGCTGCTGGTAGGGTGCCCAGATGCTAGACTGGATGGGCTGCTGGTAGGGGGGCCAGATGCTAGACTGGATGGGCTGCTGGTAGTGGGGCCAGATGCTAGACTGGATGAGCTGCTGTTAGGGCGGCCAAATGCTAGAATGGATGGGCCAGTGGTAGGGGTGCCAGATGCTAGACTGAATGGGCTGCTGGTAGGGGGCCAGATGCTAGACTGGATGGTCTGCTGTTATCGGGGGCAGATTTTTGAATTGATGGGCTGCTTGTAGGGGGGGAGATGCTAGAATTGATGGGCTGCTGGTAAGGGGGGACAGATGCTAGAATTGATTGGCTGCTGGTAGGGGAGCAGATGGAAACTGGATAGGCTGTGGTAGGGGGGGCAGAAGTAGAATGGATGGGCTGCTGGTGGGGTCAGATGCTAGAATTAATGGGCTGCTAGAAGGGGGGCAGATGCTAGAATGGATGGGCTGCTGGTAGGGGGCCCAGATGCTAGACTGGATGGGCTGCTGGTAGGGGGGCCAGATGCTAGACTGAATGGACTACTGGTAGGGGGGCCAGATGCTAGACTGGATGGGCTGCTGGTAGGGGGGCCATATGCTAGACTGGATGGGCTGTGGGTAGGGGGGCCAGATGCTAGACTGGAAGGGCTGCTGGTAGGGGTGCCAGATGCTAGACTGTATGAGCTGCTGGTAGGGGGCCAGATGCTAGACTGGATGGGCTGCTAGTAGGGGTCGCAGATGCTAGACTGGATGGGCTGCTGGTAGGGGGGCAGATGCTAGAATAGATGGGCTGCTGGTAGGCTGGGCAGATGCTTGAATTGATGGGCTGCAAGAAGGGGGGCATATGCTAGAATTGATGGGCTGCTGGTAGGGGGGACAGATGCTAGAAAGGATGGGCTGCTTGAAGGGGGGCAGATGCTAGAATGTATGGGCTGCTGGTAGGGCGGGCAGATGCTAGAATAGATGGGCTGCTGCTGATAGGGCAGATGCTAGAATGGATCGGGTGCAGCTTGGGGGCAGATGCTATAATGGATGGGCTGCTGGAAAGGGTAGATGCTAGAAAGGAATGGCTGCTGGTAGGGGTGCAGATGCTAGAATGGATGGGCTGCTGGTAAGGGGCAGATGCTAGAATGCACGGGCTGCTGGTAGGGGGGCAGAAGCTAGAATAGATAGGCTGCTGGTAGGGGGTGTAGATGCCAGAATGGATGGGCTGCTGGCAGGGGGGCAGATGCTAGAATTGATGGGCTGCTAGTAGGGGGCCATCCATTCTAGCATCTGCGCCATACCAGCAGCCCATCCATTCAAGCATCTGGGCCCTACCAGCAGTCCATCCATTCTAGCATCTGCACCCTACCAGCAGCCCATCCATTCTAGCATTTCCACCCTACCAGCAGCCAATCCATTCAAGCATCTTCCCCTAACAGCAGCCCATCCATTTTAGCATTTACCCCAACAAGCAGCCCATCCATTCTAGCATCTGCCCCCTATCTGCAGTCCATCCAATCTATGATCTGCCATCCTACCAGGAGCCCATCCATTCTAGCATCAGCCCCCTACCAGCAGCCCTTCCATTCTAGCATCTGCCCACCTACCAGGAGCCCATCCATTAAAGCATCTGCCTCTACCAGAAGCCTGTCCATTATAGAATCTGAATCCCCCTACCAGCAGCCCATCCAGTCTAGCATCTGACGCCCAAACCAGCAGCCCATCCATTCTAGCGTCTGCCCCCTACCAGCAGCCCATACATTTTAGCATCTGCCCCCCTAAAAGAAGCCCATCCATTCTAGCATCTGCCCCCCCCCTACCAGCAGACCATCCAGTCTAGCATCTGGGCCCCCTACCATCTGCCCATCCAGTCTAGCAACTGGTCCCCCAACCAGTAGCCCATCCAGTATAGCATCTGGCCCCCCTACCAGCAGCCCATCCAGTCTAGCATCTGGCCCCCCTACCAGCAGCCCATCCAGTCTAGAATCTGGCCCCCCTACCAGCAGCCCATCCAGTCTAGCATCTGGCCCCCCCACCAACAGCCCATCCAGTCTAGCATCTGGCCCCCTACCAGCAGCCCATCCAGTCTAGCATCTGGCCCCCCTACCAGCAGCCCATCCAGTCTAGCTTCTGGCCCCCCTACCAGCAGCCCATCCAGTCTAGTATCTGGCCCCCCCCTACCAGCAGCCCATCCAGTCTAGCATCTGGCCCCCCTACCAGCAGCCCATCTCGTCTAGAATCTGGCCCCCCTACCAGCAGCCCATTCAGTCTAGCATCTGGCCCCCCCCACCAACAGCCCATCCAGTCTAGCATCTGGCCCCCTACCAGCAGCCCATCCAGTCTAGCATCTGGCCCCCCTACCAGCAGCCCATCAAGTTTAGCATCTGGCCCCCTACCAGCAGCCCATTCATTCTAGCTTCTGGCCCTCCTACCAGCAACCCATCCAGTCTAGCATCTGGCCCGCCTACCAGCAGCCCATCCAGTCTAGCATCTGCCCCCCCCTACCAGCAGCCATCCAGTCTAGCATCTGGTCCCCCTACCATTAGCCCATCCAGTCTAGCATCTGGCCCACCTACCAGCAGCCCATCCAGTCTAGCATCTGGCCCCCCTACCAGCAGCCTATCCAGTCTAGCATTTGGCCCCCCTAACAGCAGCCCATCCAGTCTACCATCTAGGCTGCTAGACTGGATGGGCTGCTAGTAGGGGGGCCAGATGCTAGACTAGATGGGCTGCTGGTAGGGGGCCAGATGCTAGACTGGATGGCCTGCTGGTAGGTGGGCCAGTTGCTAGACTGGATGGGCTGCTGGTAGGGGGGCCAGATGCTAGACTGGATGGGCTACTGGTAGGGGGACCGGATATTAGACTGGATGGGCTGCTGGTAGGGAGGCCAGATGCTAGAGTGGATGGACTGCTGGTAGGGGGCGAGATGCTAGACTGGATGGGCTACTGTTAGGGGGACCAGATGCTAAACTGCATGGGCTGCTGGTAGGGGGGGGCAGATGCTAGACTGGATGGGCTGCTGGTAGGGGGTCCAGATGCTAGACTGGATGGGCTGCTGGTAGAGGGGGCAGAAGCTAGACTGGATGCACTGCTGGTAGGGGGGCCAGTTGCTAAACTTGATGGGCTGCTAGTAGGGAGCCAGATGCTAGACTAGATGGGCTGCTGGTAGGGGGGGACAGATGCTAGACTGGATGAACTGCTGAAAGGGGGCCAGATGCTAGACTGGATGGGCTGCTGGTAGGGGGCCATATGCTAGATTGGATGGGCTGCTGGAAGGAGGGCCAGATGCTAGACTGGATGGGCTGCTGGTAGGGGGGCCATATGCTAGATTGGATGGGCTGCTGGAAGGGGGCCAGATGCTAGACTGGATGGGCTGCTGGTAGGGGGGCTAGATGCTAGACTGGACGGGCTGCTGGTAGGGGGCCAGATGCTAGACTGGATGGGCTGCTGGTAGGGTGGGGCAGATGCTAGACTTGATGGGCTGCTGGTAGGGGGGGCAGATGCTAGACTGGATGGGCTGCTGGTAGGGGGGCCAGATGCTAGACTGGATGGGCTGTTGGTGGGGGGGACCAGATGCTAGATGGGATGGGCTGCTGGTAGGGGGCCAGATGCTAGAATGGATGGGCTGCTGGTAGGGGGGCCAGATGCTAGACTGGATGGGCTGCTGGTAGAGGGCAAGATGATAGACTGGATGGGTTGCTGGTAGGGGGGCCAGATGCTAGACTGGATGTGCTGTTGGTGGGGGGGCCAGATGCTAGACTGGATGGGCTGCTGGTAGGGGGCCTGATGCTAGACTGGATGGGTTGCTGGTAGGGGGGCCAGATGCTAGACTGGATGGGCTGCTGGTAGGGGGGGCCAGATGCTAGACTGGATGGGCTGCTGGAAGGGGGGCCAGATGCTAGTCTGGATGTGCTGCTGGAAGGTGGGCCAGATGTTAGACTGGATGGGCTGCTGGTTGGGGAGCTAGATGCTAGACTGGATGGGCTGCTGGTAGGGGGGCCAGGTGGTAGACTGGATGGGCTGCTGGTAGGGGGGCCTGATGCTAGACTGGATGGGCTGCTGGTAGGTGGGCCAGATGCTAGACTGGATGGGCTGCTGGTTGGGGAGCTAGATGCTAGACTGGATGGGCTGCTGGTAGGGGGGCCAGGTGGTAGACTGGATGGGCTGCTGGTAGGGGGGCCTGATGCTAGACTGGATGGGCTGCTGGTAGGTGGGCCAGATGCTAGACTGGATGGGCTTCTGGAAGGGGGCCAGATGCTAGTCTGGATGGGCTGATGGAAGGGGGGCCAGATGCTAGACTGGATGGGCTGCTGGTTGGGTGGCTAGATGCTAGACTGGATGGGCTGCTGGTAGGGGGGCCAGATGGTAGACTGGATGGGCTGCTGGTAGGGGGGCCAGATGCTAGACTGGATGGGCTGCTGGAAGTGGGGCCAGATGCTAGATTGGATAGCCTGTTGGTGGGGGGGCAGATACTAGACTGGATGGGCTGCTGGTAGGGGGGCCAGATGCTAGACTGGATGGGCTGCTGGTAGGGGAGCCAGATGCTAGACTGGATGGGCTGCTGGTAGGGGGGGCAGATGCTATACTGGATGGGCTGCTGGTAAGGGGGCCAGATGCTAGACTGGATGGGCTGCTGGTAGGAGGGCAGATGCTAGAATGGATGGGCTGCTGGTAGGGGGGCCAGATGCTAGACTGAATGGGCTGCTGATAGGGGGGCCAGATGCTAACTGGATGGGCTGCTGGTAGGGGTCACAGATGCTAGACTTGATGTGCTGCTGTTAGGGGGCAGACGCTTGAATGGATAGGCTGCTGGTAGGGGGCAGACGCTAGAATGGATGGGCTGCTCGTATGGGGACAGATGCTTTAATGGATGGGCTGCTAGTAAGGGGGCAGATGCTAGAATGGATGGGCTGATGGTAGGGGGGTCAGATGGAAGACTGGATGTGCTGCTGGCAGGGGGGTCAGATGCTAGACTGGATGGGCTGCTGGTAGGGGAGGTCAGATGCTAGCCTGGATGTGCTGCTGGTAGGGGGGGGTCAGATGCTTGACTTGATGGGCTGCTTGTACGGAGGGTCAGATGCTAGACTGGATGAGGTGCTGGTAGGGGGATTCAGATGCTATAATGGATAGGCTTCTGGTTGGGGGAAGATGCTTTAATAGATGGGCTCCTGGTAGGAGGGTAGATGCTAGAATGGAAGGGCTGCTAGTAGGGGGCTGATGCTAGAATGGATGGGCTCCTGGTAGGATGGCAGATGCTAGAATGGATGGGCTGTGTGTTGGGCGTAAATGCTAGAATGGATGGGCTGCTGGTAGGGGCAGATGCTTGGTTGGATTGGCTGCTGATAGGGAGTAAATGCTAGAATGGATGGGCTGCTGGTAGGGTGCAGATGTTAGAATGGATGGGTTGCTGGTATGATGCAGATGCTAGAATGGATGGTCCCCAACTAGCAGCCAATAAATTTTATCATCTGCCCCTCTGACAGCAGCCCATCCATTCTGGCATCTGCCCCCCCCTACCAGCAGCCTATTCATTCTAGCATCTGCCCCCCTACCAGCAGCCCATCCATTCTAGCATCTGCCAACCTACCAGCAGCCATTCTTTTCTAGCATCTGCCCCCCCTACCAGCAGCCCATCCATTCTAGCATCTGCCCCCAATCAGCAGCCGATCCATTCTAGCATCTGCCCGATCAGCAGCAGCCAATCCATTCTAGCATCTGCCCCCCCTACCAGCAGCCCATCTATTCTAGCATCTACCCCATTCTAGCAGCCCATCAATTCTAACATCTGACCCCACCAGCAGCCCATCCATTCTAGCATTTGCCCCCCCTAACAGCAGCCCATCCATTCTAGCATCTGCCCCCCCTACCAGCAGCCCATCCAGTTTAGCATCTTCCCCCCTACCAGCAGCCCATCCATTCTATCATCTGCCCCCCCTTCTATCAGCCCATCAATTCTAGCATCTGACCCCAACAGCAGCCCATCCATTCTAGCATTTGCCACCCCCCTATCAGCAGCCCATACATTCTAGCATCTGCCCCCTACCAGCAGCACATCCAGTTTAGCATCTGCCCCCCACCAGAAGCCCATCCATTCTAGCACCTTGCCCCCTACCAGCAGCACATCCATTCTAGCATTTGCCCCCCCTTCTAGCAGCCCATCAATTCTAGCATCTGACCCCACCAGCAGCCCATCCATTCAAGCATTTGCAGGCCCTATCAGCAGCCCATACATTCTAGCATCTTCCCCCCCTACCAGCAGCCCATCCAGTTTAGCATCTGCCCCTTTACCAGAAGCCCATCCATTCTAGCATCTCCCCCCTACCAGCAGCCCATCCATTCTAGCATCTCCCCCCTACCAGCAGCCCATCCATTATAGCATCTGCCCCGTTCTAGCAGCCCATTAATTCTAGCATCTGATGCCACCAGCAGCCCATCCATTCTAGTTTTTGCCCCCCCCGCTAGCAGCCCACACATTCTAGCATCTGCCCCCCCTACCAGCAGCCCATCAATTCAAGCATCTGCCCCCCCTACCAGCAGCCCATCAATTCAAGCATCTGCCCCCCCTAACAGCAGCCCATCCATTCTAGCATCTGCCCCCCCTACCAGCAGCCCATCCAGTTTAGCATCTGCCCCCCTACCAGCAGCCCATCCATTCTATCATCTGCCCCCCCTTCTATCAGCCCATCAATTCTAGCATCTGACCCCAACAGCAGCCCATCCATTCTAGCATTTGCCACCCCCCTATCAGCAGCCCATACATTCTAGCATCTGCCCCCTACCAGCAGCACATCCAGTTTAGCATCTGCCCCCTACCAGAAGCCCATCCATTCTAGCATCTTGCCCCCTACCAGCAGCCCATCCATTCTAGCATTTGCCCCCCCTTCTAGCAGCCCATCAATTCTAGCATCTGACCCCACCAGCAGCCCATCCATTCAAGCATTTGCAGGCCCTATCAGCAGCCCATACATTCTAGCATCTTCCCCCCCTACCAGCAGCCCATCCAGTTTAGCATCTGCCCCTTTACCAGAAGCCCATCCATTCTAGCATCTCCCCCCCTACCAGCAGCCCATCCATTATAGCATCTGCCCCGTTCTAGCAGCCCATTAATTCTAGCATCTGATGCCACCAGCAGCCCATCCATTCTAGTTTTTGCCCCCCCTGCTAGCAGCCCACACATTCTAGCATCTGCCCCCCCCTACCAGCAGCCCATCAATTCAAGCATCTGCCCCCCTACCAGCAGCCCATCAATTCAAGCATCTGCCCCCCCTAACAGCAGACCATCCAGTCTAGCATCTGGCCCCCCTACCAGTAGCCCATTCAGTCTAGCATCTGGCACCCCTACCAGCAGCCCATCTAATCTAGCATTTGGGCCCCCTACCAGCAGCCCATCCATTCTAATGTCCGCCCCCCCTACCAGCAGCCCATCTATTCTAGTGTCTGCCCCCTACCAGCAGCTCATCCATTCTAGCGTCTGCCCCTACCCGAAGCCCATCCATTCAAGCATCTGCCCCCCTACCATACGAAAAAAAGTTGCCAAAAAAGACAACAATAGAGTGTACTAGTCCATAGTAAAAATATAATATAAATTTTATTAATTACATGTAGAAAAAGACACAATATATCTCCAAACAGAACACAGGGAATTGTTACACATGAGGGATGGTACAATGTTGTTACAAATAGGATAGCCGTAATGAAAAAAGGCGACTTATCTCACAGGATCATCCCACCCAAATGCATAGTGTAATCACTTAATTGCACAAATACACATAATAGTGCCTGGCATAATCCAGTGGACATGGAAAGTCCATAGCAACAAAGCTCAATACATAAGTATTACCTAATAGGCAAGTCCGTGTTGCTAGTGGGAGATGAGAGAGAGATCCAGGAGGATAAGCGCGCCCTCCCCAACGCGCGTTTCGGCCTCAGCCTTCGCCCCCTACCAACAGCCCATCCAGTCTAGTATCATCTCCCCCTACCAGCAGCCCATTCAGTTTAGCATCTGTCCCCCTACCAGCAGCCCATCCAGTCTAGCATCTGGCCCCCTTACCAGCAGCCCATCCAGTCTTGTATCTGGCTCCCCTACCAGCTGCCCATCCAGTCTAGCATCTGGGCCCCCTACCAGCAGCCCATCCAGTCTAGCATCTGGCCCCCCTACCAGCTGCCCATCCAGTCTAGCATCTGGGCCCCCTACCAGCAGCCCATCCAGTCTAGTATATGGCCCCCTACCAGCAGCCAATCCAGTCTAGCATCTGCCCCACCTACCAGCAGCCCATCCAGTCTAGCATCTGGCCCTCTTACCAGCAGCCCATCCAGTCTAGCATCTGGTCCTCCTACCAGCAGCTCATCCAGTCTAGTATCGGGGCCACCTACCAGCAGCCCACCCAGTCTAGCATCTGGCCCCCCTACCAGCAGCCCACCCAGTCTAGAATCTGGCCCAACTACCAGCAGCCCATCCAGTCTAGCATCTGCCCCCCCACCTTCATCCTATCCAGTCTAGCATCTGGTCCCCTACCAGCAGCCCATCCAGTCTAGCAACTGGCCCCCCTACCAATAGCCCATCCAGTCTAGCATCTGGCACCCCTACCAGCAGCCCATCCAGTCTAGCTTCTGGCCCCCCCTACCAGCAGAATATCCAGTCTAGCATCTGGCCCCCTACCAGCAGCCAATCCATTCTAGCATCTTGCCCCTCTACCAGCAGCTCATCCAGTCTAGCATCTGGCCCCCTTACCAGCAGCCCATCCAGTCTAGCTTCTGGCCCCCCTACCAGCAGAATATCCAGTCTAGCATCTGGCCCCCTACCAGCAGCCAATCCATTCTAGCATCTTGCCCCTCTACCAGCAGCTTATCCAGTCTAGTATCGGGGCCACCTACCAGCAGCCCACCCAGTCTAGCATCTGGCCCCCCTACCAGCAGCCCATCCAGTCTAGCTTCTGGCCCCCCTACCAGCAACTCATCCAGTCTAGCATCTGGCCCCCCCTCCCAGCAGCCCGTCCAGTCTAGCAACTGGTCCCCCTAACAGTAGCCCATCCACTCTAGCATCTGGCCCCCCCTACCAGCAGCCCATCCAGTCTAGTATCTGGCCCCCTAACAGCAGCCCATCCAGTCTAGCATCTGGCCCCCCTACCAGCAGCCCACCCAGTCTAGAATCTGGCCCAACTACCAGCAGCCCATCCAGTCTAGCATCTGCCCCCCCACCTTCATCCTATCCAGTCTAGCATCTGGTCCCCTACCAGCAGCCCATCCAGTCTAGCAACTGGCCCCCCTACCAATAGCCCATCCAGTCTAGCATCTGGCACCCCTACCAGCAGCCCATCCAGTCTAGCTTCTGGCCCCCCCTACCAGCAGCCAATCCATTCTAGCATCTTGCCCCTCTACCAGCAGCCCATCCAGTCTAGCATCTGGCCCCTCTACCAGCAGCCCATCCAGTCTAGCATCTGGCCCCCCTACCAGCAGCCTATCCAGACTAGCATCTGGCCCCCCACCAACATCGCATCCAGTATAGCATCTGGCCCCCTACAAGCAGCCCATCCAGTCTAGCATCTGGCCCCCTACAAGCAGCCCATCCAGTCTAGCATCTAGCCCCCTTCCAGCAGCCCATCCAGTTTAGCATCTGGCCCTCTACCAGCAGCACATCAAATTTAGCATCTGGCCCCCCTACCAGCAGCCCATCCAGTCTAGCTTCTGGCCCCCTACCAGCAACCCATTCAGTCTAGCATCTGGCCCCCCTACCAGCAGCCCATCCAGTCTAGGATCTGGCCCCCCTACCAGCAGCCCATCCAGTCTAGCAACTGGTCCCCCTACCAGTAGCCCATCCAGTCTAGCATCTGGCCCTCCTACCAGCAGCCCATCCAGCCTAGCATCTAGCCCCCCTACCAGCAACCCATCCAGTCTAGCATCTGGCCCCCTACCAGCAGCCCATCAAGTTTAGCATCTTGCCTTCCTACCAGCAGCCCATCCAGTCTAGCTTCTGGCCCCCCTACCAGCAACTCATCCAGTCTAGCATCTGGCCCCCCTACCAGCAGCCCATCCAGTCTAGCAACTGGTCCCCTAACAGTTGCCCATCCACTCTAGCATCTGTCCCCCCCTACCAGCAGCCCATCCAGTCTAGTATCTGGCCCCCCTAACAGCAGCCAATCCAGTCTAGCATCTGGCCCCCCTACCAGCAGCCCATCCAGTCTAGAATCTGGCCCCCCTACCAGCAGCCCATCCAGTCTAGCATCTGACCCCCACCAACAGCCCATCCAGTCTAGCATCTGGCCCCCTACCAGCAGCCCATCCAGTCTAGTATCTGGCCCTCCTACCAGCAGCCCATCCAGTCTAGCATCTGGCCCCTAACAGCAGCCCATCAAGTTTAGCATCTGGCCCCCTTACCAGCAGCCCATCCAGTCTAGCTTCTGGCCCCCCTACCAGCAGCCCATCCAGTCTAGCATCTGGCCCCCTTTCCAGCAGCCCATCCAGTTTAGAATCTGGCCCCCCTACCAGCAGCCCATCCAGTCTAGCATCTGGCCCCCCTCCAACAGCCCATCCAGTCTAGCATCTGCCCCCCCTACCAGCAGCCCATCCAGTCTAGCATCTGGCCCCCCTACCAGCAGCCCATCCAGTCTAGCATCTGGCCCCCCTACCAGCAGCCTATCCAGACTAGCATCTGGCCCCCACCAACAGCCCATCCAGTATAGCATCTGGCCCCTACAAGCAGCCCATCCAGTCTAGCATCTGGCCCCCTACAAGCAGCCCATCCAGTCTAGCATCTAGCCCCCCTTCCAGCAGCCCATCCAGTTTAGCATCTGGCCCTCTACCAGCAGCACATCAAATTTAGAATCTGGCCCCCCTACCAGCAGCCCATCCAGTCTAGCTTCTGGCCCCCTACCAGCAACCCGTCCAGTCTAGCATCTGGCCCCCTACCAGCAGCCCATCCAGTCTAGCATCTGGCCCCCCTACCAGCAGCCCATCCAGTCTAGCAACTGGTCCCCCTACCAGTAGCCCATCCAGTCTAGCATCTGGCCCTCCTACCAGCAGCCCATCCAGTCTAGCATCTAGCCCCCCTACCAGCAACCCATCCAGTCTGGCATCTGGCCCCTACCAGCAGCCCATCAAGTTTAGCATCTTGCCCTCCTACCAGCAGCCCATCAAATTTAGAATCTGGCCCCCTACCAGCAGCCCATCCAGTCTAGCTTCTGGCCCCCCTACCAGCAACCCGTCCAGTCTAGAATCTGGCCCCCCTACCAGCAGCCCATCCAGTCTAGCATCTGGCCCCCCTACCAGCAGCCCATCCAGTCTAGCAACTGGTCCCCCTACCAGTAGCCCATCCAGTCTAGCATCTGGCCCTCCTACCAGCAGCCCATCCAGTCTAGCATCTAGCCCCCCTACCAGCAACCCATCCAGTCTAGCTTCTGGCACCCCTACCAGCAACTCATCCAGTCTAGCATCTGGCCCCCCTACCAGCAGCCCATCCAGTCTAGCAACTGGTCCCCCTAACAGTAGCCCATCCACTCTAGCATCTGGCCCCCCCTACCAGCAGCCCATCCAGTCTAGTATCTGGCCCCCCTAACAGCAGCCCATCCAGTCTAGCATCTGGCCCCCCTACCAGCAGCCCATCCAGTCTAGAATCTGGCCCCCCCTACCAGCAGCCCATCCAGTCTAGCATCTGACCCCCCACCAACAGCCCATCCAGTCTAGCATCTGGCCCCCTACCAGCAGCCCATCCAGTCTAGTATCTGGCCCTCCTACCAGCAGCCCATCCAGTCTAGCATCTGGCCCCCTAACAGCAGCCCATCAAGTTTAGCATTTTACCCCTACCAGCAGCCCATCCAGTCTAGCTTCTGGCCCCCCTACCAGCAGCCCATCCAGTCTAGCATCTGGCCCCCCTTCCAGCAGCCCATCCAGTTTAGAATCTGGCCCCCCTACCAGCAGCCCATCCAGTCTAGCATCTGGCCCCCCACCAACAGCCCATCCAGTCTAGCATCTGGCCCCCCTACCAGCAGCCCATCCAGTCTAGCATCTGGCCCCCTACCAGCAGCCCATCCAGTCTTGCATCTGGCCCCCTACCAGCAGCCCATCAAGTTTAGCATCTGGCCCCCCTACCAGCAGCCCATCCATTCTAGCTTCTGCCCCCCTACCAGCAGCCCATCCAGTCTAGCATCTGGCCCCCTACCAGCAGCCCATCCAGATTAGCATCTGGCCCCCTACCAGCAGCCCATCCAGTCTAGCTCTGGCCCCCTACCAGCAGCCATCCAGTCTAGCATCTGGCCCCCTACCAGCAGCCCACCCAGTCTAGCATCTGGCCCCCTACAGCAGCCCATCCAGTCTTAGCATCTGGCCCCCTACCAGCAGCCCATCAAGTCTAGCATCTGGCCCCCTTCCAGCAGCCCATCCAGTCTAGCTATCTGGCCCCCTACCAGCAGCCCATCCAGTCTAGCATCTGCCCCCTACCAGCAGCCCACCCAGTCTAGATCTGGCCCCCCTACCAGCAGCCCATCCAGTCTACTCTGGCCCCCTACCAGCAGCCATCCAGTCTAGCATCTGGCCCCCTACCAGCAGCCCATCCAGTCTAGCATCTGGCCCCCCTACCAGCAGCCCATCCAGTCTAGCATCTGGCCCCCCTACCAGCAGCCCATCCAGTCTAGCATCTGGCCCCCTACCAGCAGCCCATCCAGTCTAGCATCTGGCCCTCCTACCAGCAGCCCATCCAGTCTGCATCTGGCCCTCCTACCAGCAGCCCATCCAGTCTAGCATCTGGCCCCCCTACCAGCAGCCCATCCAGTCTAGCATCTGGCCCCCTTACCAGCAGCCCATCCAGTTTAGCATCTGGCCCCCTACCAGCAGCCCATCCAGTCTAGCATCTGGCCCCCCTACCAGCAGCCCATCCAGTCTAGCATCTGGCCCCCCTACCAGCAGCCCATCCAGTCTAGCATCTGGCCCCCCTACCAGCAGCCCATCCAGTCTAGCATCTGGCCCCTACCAGCAGCCCATCCAGTCTAGCATCTGGCCCCCTACCAGCAGCCCATCCAGTCTAGCATCTGGCCCCCTACCAGCAGCCCATCAGTCTAGCATCTGGCCCCCCTTCCAGCAGCCCATCCAGTCTAGCATCTGGCCCTCCTACCAGCAGCCCATCCAGTCTATGCAGTCTGGCCCCCCTTACACTGCAGCCCTGTAGGTGGCCAGATCTAGCATTGGCCCCCTACCAGCAGCCCATCCAGTCTAGATCTGGCCCCTACCAGCAGCCCATCCAGTCTAGCATCTGGCCGCCTACGGCCAGCCCATCAGTCTAGATCTGGCCCCCCCTACCAGCAGCCCATCCATCTCATGACTTATGCCGCCCTAGCATGCGCCTAGGCGGAGTCTAGCATCTGCCCCCCTTCCAGCAGCCATCCAGTTAGGGCAGATGCTGACTAGGGGCCTGCGGTTAGATGCGGCCAGATGCTAGACTAGTCTGAGCTGCTGGCTAGGGAGGCCAGAGTGCATGACTGGATGGCTGTGGTAGGTGGGCCAGATGCTAGACTGGATGGGCCTGGTAGGGGCCAGATCTAGACTGGTGGCTGCTAGGGGGCCAGATGCTAGACTGGATGAGCTCTGGTAGGGGGCCAGATGCTAGACTGGATGGGCTGCTGGTAGGGGCCAGATGCTAGACTGGATGGGCTGCTGGAGGGGGGCCAGATGCTGACTGGATGGCTGCTGGTAGGGGGCCAGATGCTAGACTGGATGGGTCTGGTAGGGGGCCAGATGCTAGACTGAGGCTGCTGGTAGGGGGGGCAGATGCTAGACTGGATGGGCTGCTGTAGGGGGCCAGATGCTAGACTGGATGGCTGCTGGTAGGGGGCCAGATGCTAGACTGGATGGGCTGCTGGTAGGGGGGCCAGATGCTAGACTGGATGGCTGCTGGTAGGGGGGCCAATGCTGACTGTGGGCTGTGGAGGGCCAGATGCTAGATTGGTTGGGCTGCTGGAAGGGGGGCCAGATGCTAGACTGGATGGGCTGCTGGAAGGGGGCCAGATGCTAGACTGGATGGGCTGCTGGTAGGGGGAGTCAGATGCTGTGTGGATGGCTGTGCTGTGGTAGGGGGGCCAGATGCTGATGGATGGGCTGCTGGAGGGGGGCCAGATGCTGACTGGATGGGCTGTGGAGGGGCCAGATGCTAGACTGGATGGGCTGCTGGAAGGGGGGCAGATGCTAGATGAGCTGGGTGGGCAGATGTAGACGGATGGCTGTGTAGGGCAGATGCTGATGGATGGCTGCTGGAGGGGCCAGATGCTAGACTGGATGGGCTGCTGGAAGGGGGGCCAGATGCTAGACTGGATGGGCTGCTGGAGGGGCAGATGCTAGATGGATGGCTGCTGGTAGGGGGCCAGATGCTAGACTGGATGGGCTGCTGGTAGGGGGGCCAGATGCTAGATTGGATGGGCTGCTGGAAGGGGGGCCAGATGCTAGACTGGATGGGCTGCTGGAAGGGGGGCCAGATGCTAGACTGGATGGGCTGCTGGTAGGGGGGCCAGATGCTAGACTGGATGGGCTGTGGAGGGGGGCAGATGCTAGACTGGATGGGCTGCTGGTAGGGGGGCAGATGCTAGACTGGATGGGCTGCTGGTAGGGGGCCAGATGCTAGACTGGATGGGCTGCTGGTAGGGGGCAGATGCTAGACTGGATGGGCTGCTGGTAGGGGGCCAGATGCTAGACTGGATGGGCTGCATGGTAGGGGGGCAGATGCTAGACTGGATGGACTGTTGATAGGGGGGCCAGATGCTAGACTGGATGGGCTGCTGGTAGGGGGTAGATGCTAGACTGGATGGCTGTGATGGTGGCAATGCTAGACTGGATGGGCTGATGGTAGGGGGAGACGCTGTACTGTTGGATAGGGGGGCCAGATCTAGACTGGATGGGCTGCTGGAAGGGGGGCAGATGCTAGACTGGATGGCTGTGATAGGGGGCAGATGCTAGACTGGATGGGCTGCTGGTAGGGGGGCCAGATGCTAGACTGGTGGGCTGCTGGTAGGGGGGCCAGATGCTAGACTGGATGGGCTGCTGAAGGGGGGCCAGATGCTAGACTGGATGGGCTGCTGGAAGGGGGCCAGATGCTAGACTGGATGGGCTGCTGGTAGGCGGGCCAGATGATAGACTGGATGGGCTGCTGGTAAGGGACCCGACGCTAGACTGGATGGGCTGCTGGTAGGGAGGCCAGATGCTAGGCTGGATGGGCTGCTGGTAGGGGGGGCCAGATGCTAGACTGGATGGACTGCTGGTAGGAGGGACAGATGCTAGACTGGATGGGCTGCTGATAGGGGGGCAGATGCAAGAATGGATGGGCTGCTGATAGGGGGGCACATGCAAGAATGGATGGGCTGCTGGTAAGGGCAGATGATAGAATGGATGGGCTGCTGGAAGGGGGGCATATGCAAGAATGGATGGGCTGCTGGTAAGGGCAGATGATAGAATGGATGGGCTGCTGGTAAGGGACCAGATGCTAGACTGGATGAGCTGCTGGTAGGGGGGGCAAGATGCTAGACTGGATGGGCTGCTGGTAGGGGAGGCCAGATGCTAGACTGGATGGGCTGCTGGTAGGAGGGACAGATGCTAGACTGGATGGGCTGCTGATAGGGGGGCAGATGCAAAAATGGATGGGCTACTGATAGGGGGCCAGATGGTAGACTGGATGAGCTGCTGGTAGGGGGGCCAGATGCTAGTGTCAGGAGTCGAACCCAGTACCTCTTGTCCACTGGCCAGCAGCTCTACCATCTGAGCTATTCTGCTGGCTGCAAAGTTCCTTGCTGAACCCAGATACCATTGACTGTTCTTCCTGATTGGCTACACCTAGTGCTCTCTTGATTGGGCCTCTGATTGCCAATTACACACCCTATATAAACCTGGCCCTGTGGGTGTGTCATTGCGAGATTATTGAGCTCCAAGCCTTTAGTCAAGCGTTTCCTGCTGATCCATTGCTACAAACACTGCTCTCCTGTGAACCGACCTCGGCCTGCCTTCTGACTACGCTCTCCGCCTGATCCATTGCTACAAACACTGCTCTCCTGTGAACCGACCTCGGCCTGCCTTCTGACTACGCTCTCCGCCTGATCCATTGCTACAAACACTGCTCTCCTGTGAACCGACCTCCGGCTGCCATCTGACTACGCTACCTGCCTCTGCTTCCCTTAGTGTTTGCAGTAACATCGGCTCCAACCCAGACGGGATCTTGACAGAATAATCTCGCGCCAAAATGGAGTCCGCTGTGAACACCTTGAGACGGCAAGTTACGGAGCTTCAAAGTTTTTGTACGGACTCTCAAGGAAAATATGCCAAGTTACAAACTGATTTCACGGCGATACAACAGGAAGTAATTGAGCTACAAAAACAACTACTGGACGTGCGCAATTCAGGGTCCGAATCAAATGCGCGGCTGCCGCTGCCTGCAAAGTTCAGTGGGGATCGCAAGCAGTACCGAGGATTCCTCAATCAATGCCGCATATACTTCCAGATGCAACCTGCTCCCTTTACCAGTGAGAGGAAGAAAGTTTTTTTCATGATAAATCTCCTGACGGATGAAGCTCTTGCTTGGGCTTCACCTTATGTAGAAAAGGACTATGCCCTCCTTAATGACCTGGAAGCTTTCATCGCAGCTATGAATCAAGTTTTTGATGACCCAAACCGCTGTGCCACAGCAGAAACCAAATTACATAATTTGCGCCAAGGACGTCGCTCTGTTGCGGAATATACATCGGAGTTCCGTCGCTGGGTGGCCGACACCACCTGGAATCCAGCGGCCCAGAGAAGTCAATTTCGACGAGGGTTATCAGAACCAGTGAAAGACGAGCTTGCCAGGGTTGAGACCCCTGACCAGTTGGAGGACTTTATTCAACTATGTATCCGGATTGACCAGAGACTTACTGAAAGGAGAAAGGAGAGACTGCGAGCACTTGGGAATAGCCCTGGCTTCTCATTTTCAGCATCAGACCACCAAGAAAAGACGCAAGTTGTGTCTGAACCGATGCAGATCGACGTCATCCGAAGACCACTCTCTGCACAGGAGAAGGAGAGGCGACGTGCAGAACATCTCTGCCTCTATTGTGGGGACCCTGGACACTATGCCATCAACTGTCCTAACAAAAGGACTATAGCCTTTACCAACAACAGGTCTGCCAGCAATACGGACCTTTCTCAGCAGTCGGATTCCATCTTGCAGACTATCTCATCAGTAACGCCAGAAATAGACAAAATACATACCACATCATCTCATTTTGTAATCCCCATTCAGGTTGTAATGGGCACCCAAAAAATACAATGCTCTGCCCTGTTGGATTCGGGAGCAGGAGGAAATTTTATGGACTTAAAATTTACACGTGATAATGATATTTCCAGTAGGACCAAATCCACACCAATTGAAATGGAAACTGTGGATGGATCACCTTTGTCTTCTGGACCTGTCACGCATGAGACAATCGAACTGGAGATTTGTATCGACCCGGATCATCATGAAGCTGTCAGTTTCCACCTTATTTCATTTCTGAAATTTCCGGTTATTCTAGGGATCCCCTGGTTTTCAGTCCATAACCCTTCTATCAACTGGGCATCAAGGACCATCACCTTTCCATCTGACTACTGTAAGAATAATTGTCATAAGGAACCCCCTGTTCTCCAACAAGTCCAAATCTCTGAGATTTCGCATGAGAAGGAAGAGAAACTACCACCTCAATATCAGCAGTTCTCTGATGTCTGCAGTAAGAAGAAAGCAGATCAATTACCTCCTCACCGTCCTTATGACTGTCCCATTGAATTGCTGCCAGGAGCAACCATTCCATTTGGACGGATTTACAATCTTTCCGAACCTGAATTGAAGGTATTAAGAAAGTTCCTGGATGAAAATTTAGAGAAAGGCTTTATTCGACCTTCCACATCTCCAGCTGGGGCACCCCTGTTCTTTGTTGAAAAGAAAGACTCCACTCTGCGGCCATGTATTGACTACAGAGAGATGAATAATATCACTGTCAAGAATCGCTACCCGCTACCCTTGATTCCTGAACTATTTGAGAGACTCCGTTCTGCGAAAATCTTTACGAAGCTGGATCTTAGAGGGGCTTACAACCTCATATGGATTCGCCCAGGAGATGAGTGGAAGACCGCCTTCAGAACGAGATATGGACATTTTGAATCTCTTGTTATGACCTTTGGCCTTAGCAATGCCCCAGCCACCTTTCAACATTTTATTAATGATGTATTTCGAGATTTCTTGGACCAATTCGTTGTGGCTTATCTCGATGACATTCTTATATTTTCAGACACCTTGGAAGAGCATCGCAGGCACGTCCAGTTAGTCTTGGAACGACTACAGGAGAACCATCTCTACATTAAACTTGAAAAATGTGAGTTTGAACAAACCAGTATCCAATTTCTGGGATATATCATCTCCCCAGAAGGTCTGAGCATGGATCCCGGCAAAATCAATGCTGTAGTGGACTGGCCTGTTCCAAGAAATTTAAAAGACGTCCAGCGTTTCATAGGATTTGCAAATTTTTACCGAAAATTTATAAAGAACTTTTCACGGATCATACTACCAATTACTACACTAACAAAAAAGACAAAAGCATTTTTCTGGTCTCCAGAGGCACAGGAGGCTTTTGACAAGTTGAAAACTCTTTTTACGTCTGCTCCATTGTTAGTACACCCAAATCCTGAATTGCCATTTACTGTCGAAGTGGACGCCTCGGACTCTGCAGTGGGAGCTATTCTGTCTCAGCGAGTTGGGGACAAGATGCAACTTCACCCATGTGCGTTTCTTTCCCACACCATGTCATCTGCAGAAAAGAACTACGACATTGGTAATAAAGAATTGTTAGCCATTAAAGTTGCCTTCTCCGAGTGGAGACATCTTCTGGAAGGTGCCAATCACCCTGTGACTGTCCTCACGGACCACAAGAATCTTGAATTCCTCCGTACAGCAAAAAGATTGTCTGCAAGACAAGCACGATGGGCCTTATTTTTCTCAAGATTCAATTTTATAATCTCTTACCGGCCTGGTTCAAGGAATGGCAAGGCTGACGCCCTGTCTAGGATGTGTTCGGAACCTCAGGAGAGGTCTAGTAATGATGATACAATTCTAGGCCCTAAAAATTTTTTGGGAATATTGCACTCTAGAGGACTAGGTAATAGAATTAAAGATGGATATCAAGAGGACTCTTTCCTTAACCATCCTTCGGAAGACGTCGATCTTTCATTCAAAGAGGGGTTTTGGATGCAGAAACACCAAATATATGTACCTGAATCTTCTCGCCTTGAAGTCCTCAAAAGTGTCCATGATTCTAAACTGGCAGGACATCCTGGAGTTGCAAAAACACAAGACTTACTACTTCGTTTCTTTTGGTGGCCTAGTTGTAGGAAGGACGTGAGGAAATATGTTTCAACCTGTTTAACATGCGCACGAAACAAGACCCACGATCGTCTCCTCTAGGACTCTTGCAACCACTCCCAGTTCCATCCAGGCCTTGGGGATCTATTTCCATGGATTTTATTGTGGAACTACCCCTTCCAAACAGATGACCGTCATCCTTGTCATAGTGGACCGACTCACAAAAATGGCCCACTTCATTCCAACTGAAGGAATTCCTACTGCTGAAAAAACTGCAGAACTGATGATCAAAGAAGTATTCAGGTTACATGGAATTCCTGACAGCGTGGTGTCTGACAGAGGCGTTCAGTTTACGTCAAAATTTTGGAAGAGTTTCTGTACAGCCTTGGGAGTCACGGTGAATCTTTCTACCGCTTTCCATCCTCAGTCCAATGGCCAGACGGAGAGAACGAACCAGACTTTGGAGCAATACCTCCGTTGCTTCATTTCCTATCTTCAGGATGACTGGGTGGACTATTTACCAACAGCAGAGTTTGCCTACAACAACTCCATACATAGCGCTACATCTCAAACCCCATTTTTTGCTAATTATGGAGTACATCCAGTATTTATCCCTAATCTGCCAGTGAACACTCTCATTCCTGCTGTTAATGACAGGCTTACAAAATTACAGGAATCCCAGAAGGAATTATCAGAGATATTGCTCAAGACCCAGGAAGAATATAAGGAAGCAGCAGATAAATATCAGAGAGTGCCCCTGCTCTTCAGGTTGGAGACAAAGTTTGGCTGTCCACTAAAAACCTTAAGACACATGTGCCATCCTCCAAATTGGGTCAGAAATTCATTGGACCTTTTCAAATTTCTGCAAAAATTAACCAGGTTGCTTTTCGTTTAAAACTTCCCAACAATCTAAAGATTCATCCAGTGTTTCACATATCCTTGCTCAAACCCTTCTGTGAAAACCCGTTTCCAGGAAGAATTCAGCCACCTCCTCCACCAGAAAGGATCCGTGGTGAAGAAGAATACATTGTGGATAAGATTCTGGACTCCCGAAAATTCAGAGGTAAACTGCAGTATCTGGTGCAGTGGAAGGGTTACGGACCAGAGGAAAATTCATGGGAACCAAGGGACAACGTCCATGCTCCTAGACTAACAAGAGCCTTTCATCAAAGGTACCGGATAAGCCAGCTCCTGAGATGTCCAGAGGCCATCCTGGAAGGAGGGGAGTACTGTCAGGAGTCGAACCCAGTACCTCTTGTCCACTGGCCAGCAGCTCTACCATCTGAGCTATTCTGCTGGCTGCAAAGTTCCTTGCTGAACCCAGATACCATTGACTGTTCTTCCTGATTGGCTACACCTAGTGCTCTCTTGATTGGGCCTCTGATTGCCAATTACACACCCTATATAAACCTGGCCCTGTGGGTGTGTCATTGCGAGATTATTGAGCTCCAAGCCTTTAGTCAAGCGTTTCCTGCTGATCCATTGCTACAAACACTGCTCTCCTGTGAACCGACCTCGGCCTGCCTTCTGACTACGCTCTCCGCCTGATCCATTGCTACAAACACTGCTCTCCTGTGAACCGACCTCGGCCTGCCTTCTGACTACGCTCTCCGCCTGATACATTGCTACAAACACTGCTCTCCTGTGAACCGACCTCCGGCTGCCATCTGACTACGCTACCTGCCTCTGCTTCCCTTAGTGTTTGCAGTAACATCGGCTCCAACCCAGACGGGATCTTGACAGCTAGACTGGATGGGCTGCTGATAGGGGGAGCCGGATGCTAGACTAGATGGGCTGCTGGTTAATCCAAAAAAGGTCTGGAAGCATTTGGCTATATAACAAACACTTTATTGAAAAAAATATTTTTAAAAACACAAATAAACAATTCTAAAATTGGGATGTAAGTCCAATACTTTCCCAAAGGTTGTAATATGCTAAATCACATTTATATGTCAAATATTAAAGCTACTTCATACTATATGCATGCTTTACACAAAGAAAATATGCTAGTAATAGGCGATAGAATCATATAGCTAGTGCCATGTATTTTAACATAGATCAAGAGAGGCATACGTCCAAAGTGAAATAAATGTTGCCATTAAACTATGTACAAATGTAAAAATACCTAGACCGCCAAGATATATCATATATAGCCACATATAGTGGTGTAAAGTTGCAAATGTGCAAAGAGATATATGGGACTACTGATAACTGGTATGCATGGTGTCCCAAATGTTATAATGCTAAATAGTGGAATGCTGAAACCATAGCTATAAGATGTTATAAGAGGATTGCATATACGACCTGAGGGAGTGATGGAGGTGCCCGACGCGCGTTTCGCGTTTAGCTTCGTCCTGGGGAATGTGTCCTAGTGGTCCGGGGTTAACTAAGCCCCTATATATACCTCTCACCCTAATGTGATTACCCTCGGAATGTACAGCATGTGGGTAGCGGGCCTGCCTCCCGCGTGTGACGCCATCATATGCTAATTTATTTTTGGGAATGTGGGAAAGAGGAATTTTCCTCACTAACCCCATAGCCTATATCGAGAAGGTCCTGCTCTGGATCCGTTATATAGATGATATTCTTATGATATGGCAGGGGACGGAGCAGGACCTTCTCGATTTTTTGGGCATATTAAATAATAACTCCCTTAATATTAAGCTGACATGCAAATACAGCCAGACCAGCATCGATTTTCTAGACATCATGATATCCAAGGGTGAAAATGGTTTCTTACAAACTAATATACATAGAAAAGAAACCTCAGTCAATTCTATCTTATATGCTACATCCTCTCACCCAAAGTCACTAATAGAAAGTATTCCTACTGGCCAGTTCTTACGAGCGAGACGGATTTGTTCTAATGAAGCAACGTTTGAAAAACAGGTTGAAGATTTAACATCTAGGTTTATTGCAAGGGGTTATTCTAAAAGAAGTATAAGAAGAGGTATCAGTAGAGCCAGGTCGGCCGTACGTAATGATCTATTAACTCCAAAAAATCGCTATCACTCAGATCAAGTTTACACCACTATATGTGGCTATATATGATATATCTTGGCGGTCTAGGTATTTTTACATTTGTACATAGTTTAATGGCAACATTTATTTCACTTTGGACGTATGCCTCTCTTGATCTATGTTAAAATACATGGCACTAGCTATATGATACTATCGCCTATTACTAGCATATTTTCTTTGTGTAAAGCACGCATATAGTTTGAAGTAGCTTTAATATTTGACATATAAATGTGATTTAGCATATTACAACCTTTGGGAAAGTATTGGACTTACATCCCAATTTTAGAATTGTTTATTTGTGTTTTTTAAAAATATTTTCTCAATAAAGTGTTTGTTATATAGCCAAATGCTTCCAGACCTTTTTTGGATTAACTCGATGCAGGGGAAGTGGCATTTTCCTAGGCTCAAATTCTTAGGATATTTTGTGATTATATTTCTGTACTTTGTTACAGTGTTTGGTGCCAGCATGGATATTAAAGCCAGAGATCACTCCTGGCTAAATTGCATGGACACTGTTTTTAACGGGGATGTAACATCCAATAGTCCTGTAGAAAGCGGGCAAAAGTCAGACCTCAAAATCTCCATGAGGAATCTCCTCAAAAGGAGAACCAGGATGTGGTGGACGAAAGCATCCTTAGAAAATTATTTGGCAAAAAATTTAATCCCAGAGGACTAAGAGTTAAAATTATGCCCTCCTATCCTGTGGAGGACCCCACCTTTAAGGCTAGATGGGAAGAGGCATGCAGTACATGCTCCCGATCACTTATTGAGTTACTTATCGGTAACAATAAGAAAAATATGGATAAATTAGATTCAGATATTGATCAAACAAAGGCTAAATTATTTGAAAAATTTTCTGGATTAGAGGCAGATGCCTTTTATAAAGAAATGGATGCTCAATTAAATATCTGGGAGAAAGAAGTAAAGGATACAAAAGCCAAAAAATTTCAAAGGGATCTAAATGATTACAAAAATGGCACAGTTTATAGATGGTACACCAATGCGAAAGATGGAAGCAACAGTGTGAGACCATCTTCAGTATCGTCCATCTCGTGCAGAGAGGATGAACATTATGAAGGAAACCGAATGTACAATCTTAGACATAATGTTAAAAGAAGATATAATGAATACTATAAGAGAAAAGATCGAAGGGCTGAGGTTCCCACATCCTCCAAGTTGCAGGTAATAAATCTATCTGATGTAGTACTCACTAAACATCAAATTGAGGTACTTAGTTTGGGTCTATCATTCTCACCAACTGCCTCGTTCAATTCTTTTTCAGCATTAACTGACTTGCATTTATTTGCACGTAAACTAATACTCAAAAAACTTCATGACAAAAAGCAACTTGGTGAGGAATGGAGTACTAGAGAATTAGAAGCAATTTCTAACTTGGAAGAATTGAGTGAGGAGGGCTCAACGCTTGAGTATAGGGGTAAGTTTAGACCACCCATCCCAAAAAATTCCCTCCCCTTAATATCTCTCCAAATGTGGAGTTGTTTGTCAAATTAGTATCTGATGAGTTAGAAAAGATTCCTCCCTATGTGACACATGGTAATCTACCTTTTGCCCTTAGACAGGCAATTTTGGAATTACAAAATCTTAAAGAGGTGGTTATAAAGCCAGCTGACAAGGGGGGGAATGTTGTAATTTGGCCTATAAAAGCATACGAAAAAGAGGCTCATAGGCAACTTAGAGACATCACCTGTTATAGCAAAATGACATTTAACCCCACAATTAAATATCAAAATGAAATTCAAATAATTCTTGAGGAGGCAATTAGGGAGGGAACTATAACGAAGGAATTGAGAGATAACCTGGTACCTAAGTCCCCAAAAATAGCATGTATCTACTTCATACCAAAAATACATAAGAACAGCACGGTACCCCCAGGACGCCCCATAGTGTCCGGAAATGGGAGTCTTTGTGAGACGATTTCCAAATTCTTGGATTCTTATTTGAAACCAATGGTTACTGATCTCCCTTCTTACGTTAGGGATACATCAGACGTCCTGAAAAAGATCGAGGGGATCCCTATGGATATAGACATGTGGCTCGTTAGCTTTGATGTTGAATCACTATATACGTGTATACAGCATGCAGATGGACTGCGAGCCACTAAGATGTATCTCATGATGTCTGATCTCGATGCTGGTCTGATTGAACTGTTACTCACTTTATTAAAATTTCCATTGGAACACAATTATTTTCTGTTTGGAGAAACATTTTATCTCCAAAAACAAGGAACAGCTATGGGGGCGGCCTTCGCCCCTCATATGCTAATTTATTTTTGGGAATGTGGGAAAGAGGAATTTTCCTCACTAACCCCATAGCCTATATCGAGAAGGTCCTGCTCTGGATCCGTTATATAGATGATATTCTTATGATATGGCAGGGGACGGAGCAGGACCTTCTCGATTTTTTGGGCATATTAAATAATAACTCCCTTAATATTAAGCTGACATGCAAATACAGCCAGACCAGCATCGATTTTCTAGACATCATGATATCCAAGGGTGAAAATGGTTTCTTACAAACTAATATACATAGAAAAGAAACCTCAGTCAATTCTATCTTATATGCTACATCCTCTCACTCAAAGTCACTAATAGAAAGTATTCCTACTGGCCAGTTCTTACGAGCGAGACGGATTTGTTCTAATGAAGCAACGTTTGAAAAACAGGTTGAAGATTTAACATCTAGGTTTATTGCAAGGGGTTATTCTAAAAGAAGTATAAGAAGAGGTATCAGTAGAGCCAGGTCGGCCGTACGTAATGATCTATTAACTCAAAAAAATCGCTATAACTCAGATCAACACAAGGTAAGATATATATCTACCTACAATAACAAATGGAGAGAGGTAAGAGATGCATTGGAGAAGTACTGGCCGCTCCTCATAACAGACAAAACTTTGAAAAAATTCCTCCCCAAATATCCATCCATTACATATAGGAGATCCAATAATCTTCGTGACACCTTGGTACACAGTTACCATAGAGACTATAAGACTAAAACTAACTTTGGAACCAAGGGCCCTAAGTGGGGTTTTTTTCCGTGCGGTACATGTATTTCCTGTCCGAATATGATTCGTGCCACATCCTTCACATCTTGTGATGGCAGCAAAATATTTCAAATTACTCAACACATTACATGTGATTCTTTTGGAGTACTCTATTATGCCTCGTGCCCATGCACAAAAGTATATATAGGCATGACATCTAGGCCCCTCAAAATTAGAGTGAGGGAACATTATAGAGATATAAAAAATGCACATGAAATCGATGATGTAACCTCCTTAAAGCCCATACCGAGGCATTTTAAAATCTATCATGATTCCAATCCTAATTTACTTCATGTCATGGGAATAGATAAAATATGGGTGGATCTTAGAGGAGGAGACTGGAAGAAGAAGTTGGCCCAAATAGAAACAAAGAGGATTCACAAGATAGGATCCATGTATCCAGCAGGTTTAAATGAGGTTCTGAGTTTTTCCCCCTTCCAATAATTAGTTTTAGTGGTTCATTTTATTTTATCCTATTTTTATTACATTTTGTATCTGTATATCTCATTCATCTCCCTTTTTAGTTTAGTTTATTATGAGCACATATGATCCGAATCACCGTAGATGTCTATGGGGAAACTAAGATGTGTGGAGTCTCCGTATTGAAGAGGCACAATATATTGGATATGGCATCAAAGCATCAAGAATATCAACATGAAGATCCACATCTTCACTATTTCGGACCAATGAAGATGTTTCATCAA
This sequence comes from Oophaga sylvatica, assembly GCA_033576555.1. Classification (NCBI taxonomy): domain Eukaryota; kingdom Metazoa; phylum Chordata; class Amphibia; order Anura; family Dendrobatidae; genus Oophaga; species Oophaga sylvatica. The sequence goes on from JARQOD010000001.1 coordinate 713,505,440, forward strand.
GATCAATATCTTTAATGATAATAATGAACTCAGCTGATGATAGTCAATTATATACATTAGTCATGTTCCCCATATCAATATTATATGTTTGATCATGGACTTATTTTATTTTATTTTGTTAAGTATATGTTTAATTAGTCACGGCTAGGAAAGATTTAGTTTTATTATGTCCAATATTTATATGATTTATGGGTATTTTATTGTGCAATGATTTATAACTCATTATAATATATTTACTTGTCCCTGGATTTGCAGTGGGTAGTGGGCACATATCCCTTACTGTCTGTTTAATAATCAGTGGATATACTGTTGTTTACAGTGAGTAGCTCACTTAGTGGAAAATAGTTTTCAACATGCGTCTTTGAGACATGTTCCTCGGTCAGACTGGATCGCCTCCCTACCTTGAGGTCAGGTGGAGATGTGGATCAGCAGCCTTTGACATTGGATCTCGGCGCTAGGCGTTGTCATGGTGGTGCGTCTGACCAGCCGGCAGTGGCCCCTCCCACTCTGACGCGTCGGATAGGGAGGTGGCCGCAGGACCAGCGGATGCGCGCCCTGACAACGTCGTCATGTGTGGGGTTGTTGTGGTGGTGTGTCTGGCCTGCAGGCTGTGGCCCCTCCCACTTTGCGGAGTCGAAGTGGGCGGTGACCACGCTGCCGGCTGATGCACGCCGTGACGGCGTCACACGCGGGAGGCAGGCCCGCTACCCACATGCTGTACATTCCGAGGGTAATCACATTAGGGTGAGAGGTATATATAGGGGCTTAGTTAACCCCGGACCACTAGGACACATTCCCCAGGACGAAGCTAAACGCGAAACGCGCGTCGGGGCACCTCCATCACTCCCTCAGGTCGTATATTCAATCCTCTTATAACATCTTATAGCTATGGTTTCAGCATTCCACTATTTAGCATTATAACATTTGTGACATCATGCATAGCAGTTATCAGTAGTCCCATATATCTCTTTGCACATTTGCAAGTTTACACCACTATATGTGGCTATATATGATATATCTTGGCGGTCTAGGTATTTTTACATTTGTACATAGTTTAATGGCAACATTTATTTCACTTTGGACGTATGCCTCTCTTGATCTATGTTAAAATACATGGCACTAGCTATATGATACTATCGCCTATTACTAGCATATTTTCTTTGTGTAAAGCATGCATATAGTTTGAAGTAGCTTTAATATTTGACATATAAATGTGATTTAGCATATTACAACCTTTGGGAAAGTATTGGACTTACATCCCAATTTTAGAATTGTTTATTTGTGTTTTTTAAAAATATTTTCTCAATAAAGTGTTTGTTATATAGCCAAATGCTTCCAGACTTTTTTTGGATTAACTCGATGCAGGGGAAGTGGCATTTTCCTAGGCTCAAATTCTTAGGATATTTTGGATGGGCTGCTGGTAGGGGAAGCCGACTGCTAGACTGGATGGGCTGCTGGTAGGGGAAGCCGACTGCTAGACTCTATGGACTGCTGGTCGTCGAACAAGATGCTAGACTGTATGGGCTGCTGGTAAGGGACCAGATGCTAGACTGGATGAGTTGCTGGTAGGGGGAGTAAAATGCTAGACTGGATGAGCTGCTGGTAGGGGGGGCAAGATGCTAGACTGGATGGGCTGCTGGTAGGGGGGCCAGATGCTAGACTGGGTGGGCTGCTGGTAGCAGGGACAGATGCTAGACTGGATGGGCTGCTGATAGGGGTCCAGATGGTAGACTGGATGGGCTGCTGGTAGGGGGGGCCAGATGCTAGACTGGATGGGCTGCTGGTCGTGGAACAAGATGCTAGAGTGTTTGGGCTGCTGGTAAGGGACCAGATGCTAGACTGGATGAGCAGTTGGTAGGGGGAGTAAGATGCTAGACTGGATGAGCTGCTGGTAGGGGGGGGGCAAGATGCTAGACTGGATGGCCTGCTGGAAGGGGGGCCAGATGCTAGATGGATGCTGGTAGGAGGGCTAGATGTAGAGGATGGGCTGATGATAGGGCCATGTAGATTGATGATCTGCTGGTAGGGGGGGCCAGATGCTAGACTGGATGGCTGCTGGTAGGGAGGGGATGCTAGACTGGATGGGCTGCTGGTAGGGGAAGCGATGCTAGACTGGATGGGCTGCTGGTAGGGGAGCAGACTGCTAGACTGGATGGGCTGCTGGTAGGGGACAAGATGCTAGACTGTATGAGCTGCTGGTGTGGAAAGATGCTAGACTGGATGAGCTGCTGGTAGGGGGGTAGGATGCTAGACTGGATGAGCTGCTGGTAGGGGGGCAAGATGCTAGACTGGATGGCCTGCTGGAAGGGGGGACAGATGCTAGACTGGATGGGCTGCGGTAGGAGGGCAGATGCTAGACTGGATGGGCTGCCGCGGGGGCCAGATGGTAGACTGGATGGGCTGCTGGTGGGGTGGCTAGATGCTAGACTGGATTGGCTGCTGGTAGGGGGGCCAGATGCTAGACTGGATGGGCTGCTGGTAGGGGGGCCAGATGCTAGACTGGATGGGCTGCTGGTTGGGGTGGCTAGATGCTAGACTGGATGGGCTGCTGGTAGGGGGGTCAGATGCTAGACTGGATGGGCTGATGGTTGGGGTGGCCAGATGCTAGACTGGATGGGCTGCTGGTAGGGGGAGCCAGATGCTAGACTTGATGGGCTGCTGGTAGGTGGGCTAGATGCTAGACTGAATGGGCTGTTGGTAGGAGGGCCAGATGCTAGACTGGATGGGCTGCTGGTAAGGGACCCAACGCTAGACTGGATGGGATGCTGGTAGGGAGGCCAGATGCTAGGCTGGATGGGCTGCTGGTAGGGGGGGCCAGATGCTAGACTGGATGGACTGCTGGTAGGAGGGACAGATGCTAGACTGGATGGGCTGCTGATAGGGGGGCAGATGCAAGAATGGATGGGCTGCTGATAGGGGGGCACATGCAAGAATGGATGGGCTGCTGGTAAGGGCAGATGATAGAATGGATGGGCTGCTGGAAGGGGGCAGATGCTAGAATGGATGGGCTGCTGGTAGGGGGGCCAATGATAGAATAGATGGACTGCTGGTAGGGGGGCAGATGCTAGAGTTGATGGGCTGCTGGTAGGGGGGCAGATGCTAAACTGTATTCGCTGCTGCTAGGGGGGCAGATGCTAAAATGGGCTGCTGGTGGGGAGGCAGATGCTAGAATTGATGGGATGCTGGCAGGGGGGGCAGATGCTTGAATGGATGAGCTGCTGGTAGGGGGCAGATGCTAAAATGGATGGGCTGCTGCTAGGGAGGCAGATGCTATAATGGAAGCGATGCTGGTAAATGGGGCAGATGCTGAAGGAATGGGCTGCTGGTAGGGGGAGCAGATGCTAGACTGGATGGGCTCCTGGTAGGGGTGGCCGGATGCTAGACATGATGGGCTGCTGGTAGGGGGGGCCGGATGCTAGACTGGATGGGCTGCTGGTAGAGGGGCCAGATGCTAGACTGGATGGGCTGCTGGTAGGGGGGCCAGATGCTAGACTGGATGGCTGCAGGTAGGGTGCTAGATGCTAGACTGGAGGGCTGCTTTTAGGGGGGCCAGATGCTAGACTGGATGGGCTGCTGGTAGTGAGGCCAGATGCTAGACTTGATGGGCTGCTGGTAGGCGGGCTAGATGCTAGACTGGACGGGCTGATGGTAGGCGGGCCAGATGCTAAACTGGATGAGCTGCTGGTAGGGGGGCCAGATGCTAGACTGGATGGGCTTGCGGTAGGGGCAGATGCTTGAATGCATTGGCTGCTGGTAGGGGGAAAATGCTAGAATGGATGGGCTGCTGGTAGGGCTCAGATGCTAGAATGGATGGCCCCCTATTAGCAGCCCATACATTCTACCATCTGCCTCCCTAACAGAAGCCCATTCCTACTAGCATCCGCTCCCCCTAGCAGCAGCCTATTCCTACTAGCATCTGCCCCCTTTACCAGCAGTCCATCCATTCTAGCATCTGCCCCTAGCAGCAGCCCATCCATTCTAGCATCTGCCCCTTCTACCAGCAGCCCATCAATCCTAACATCTGCCCCCACCAGCAGCCCTTCCAGTCTAGCATCTGTCCAACCTACCAGCAGCCCATCCAGTCTAGCATCTGACCCCCTACCAGCAGCCCATCCAGTCTAGCAGCTGGCCCCCTTACCAAGAGCCATCCAGTCTAGCATATGCCCCCCCTACGCAGCCCATCCAGTCTAGCATCTGGCCTCCCTACCAGCCGCCCATCCAGTCTAGCATCTAGCCCCCTAAGCAGCCCATCCATCTAGCATCTGCCCCCTACAAGCACCCATCCAGTCTAGCATCTGCCCCCTACAAGCCATAGTCTAGCATCTGCCCCTACCACAGCCCTCCTAGTCTAGCATCTGCCCCCCTACCAAAAGCCCATCCAGTCTAGCATCTTGCCCCCTACCAGCAGCCCATCCTGTCTAGCATCTGGCCCCCTACCAGCAGCCCATCCAGTCTAGCATCTGCCCCCTACCAGCAGCCCACCCAGTCTAGCATCCGGCCCCTTACCAGCAGCCCACCCTAGTCTAGCATCTGGCCCCCTACCAGCAGCCCATCCAGTCTAGCATCTGCCCCTACCAGCAGCCCATCCAGTCTAGCATCTTGCCCCCTACCAGCAGCCCATCCAGTCTAGCATCTGGCCCCCCTACAGCAGCCCATCCAGTCTAGCATCTGCCCCCTACCAAGAGCCCATCCAGTCTAGCATCTGGCCCCCCTACCAAGCAGCCCATCCAGTCTAGCATCTGGCCCCCCTACCAAGCCATCCAGTCTAGCATCTGCCCCCCTACCAGCAGCCCATCCGTCTAGCATCTGGCCCCCTACCAGCAGCCCATCCAGTCTAGCATCTGGCCCCCTTACCAGCAGCACATCCAGTCTAGCATCTGCCCCCTACCAGCAGCCCATCCAGTCTAGCATCTGGCCCCCCTACCAGCAGCCCATCCAGTCTAGATCTGCTCCCCCTTACAGCAGCCCATCCAGTCTAGCATCTGCCCCCCTACCAGCAGCCCATCCAGTCTAGCAATCTGGCCCCCTACAGCAGCCCATCCAGTCTAGCATCTAGCCCCCCTACCAGCAGCCCATCCTCTAGCATCTGGCCCCCTACCAAGCAGCCCATCCAGTCTAGCATCTGGCCCCCTTACCAGCAGCCCATCCAGTCTAGCATCTGCCCCTCTACCAGCAGCCCATCCAGTCTAGCATCTGGCCCCCCTACCAGCAGCCCATCCAGTCCAGTAGTCTGCCCCCTACCAACAGCCCATCCAGTCTAGCATCTGGCCCCCTACGCAGCCCATCCAGTCTAGCATCTGGCCCCTCCTACCAGCAGCCCATCCAGTCTAGCATCTGGCCCCCTACCAGCAGCCCATCCAGTCTAGCATCTGGCCCCCTACCAGCAGCCCATCCAGTCTAGCATCTGGCCCCTACCAGCAGCCCATCCAGTCTAGCATCTGGCCCTCCTACCAGCAGCCCATCCAGTCTAGCATCTGGCCCCCTACAGCAGCCCATCCAGTCTAGCATCTGGCCCCCTACCAGCAGCCCATCCAGTCTAGCATCTGGCCCCCTACCAGCAGCCCATCCATCTAGCATGTATCTGGCCGCCTACCAGCAGCCCATCCAGTCTAGCATCTGGCCGCCTACAGCAGCCCATCCAGTCTAGCATCTGCTTAGGCACCAGCATGCACTACCAGCAGCCCATCCAGTCAGCATCTGGCCTACCTACTAGCAGCCATCGCATGTCTAGGGCCAGATGCTAGACTGGATGGGTGCTGTAGGGGGCCAGATGTCTAGCTGGATGGCTGCTGGTAGGGTGCCAGATACTAGACTGATGGGCTACTGTAGGAGGGCCATCTGTAGGAGGCTGATGGAGGGCTGCTGGATAGGGGGCCAGATGCTAGACTGGATGGGCTGCTGGTAGGGGGGCCAGATGCTAGACTGGATGGGCTGCTGGTAGGTGGCCAGATGCTAGACTGGATGGGCTGCTGGTAGGGGGCCAGATGCTAGACTGGATGGGCTGCTGGTAGGGGGCCAGATGCTAGACTGGATGGGCTGCTGGTAGGAGGCCAATGTAGACTTGATGGCTGCTAAGAGGCCAGTGCTGACTGGATGGCTGCTGTAGGGTGGCCAGAAGCTAGACTGGATGGGCTGCTGGTAGGGTGGCCAGATGCTAGCTGGAATGCTGGTAAGGGGGGCCAGATGCTAGACTGAATGGGCTACTGGTAGGAGGGACAGATGCTAGACAGGATGGGCTGCTGGGAGGGGGACCCGACGCTAGACTGGATGGGATGATGGGAGCTGGGCCAGATGCTAGACTGGATGGGCGCTGGTAGGGGGGCAAGATGCTAGACTGGATGGGCTCCTGGTAGGTGGCCAGAAGCCAGACTGGATGGACTGCTTGTAGGGGGGCCAGATGCTAGACTGGATGGGCTGCTGGTAGCGGGCCAGATGCTAGAACTGGATGGCTGTTGGTAGGAGGCCATATGTTAGACTTGATTGGCTGCTGGTAGAGAGGCCAGATGCTTGACTGGATGGCTGCTTGTAGGGGGCCAGAAGCTAGACTGGATGGGCTGCTGGTAGGGTGGCCAGATGCTAGGCTTGATGGAATGCTGGTAAGGGGGGCCAGATGCTAGACTGAATGGGCTACTGGCAGGAGGGACAGATGCTAGACAGGATGGGCTGCTGGGAGGGGGACAGATGCTAGACTGAATGGGCTGCTGTTAGGAGGGCCAGATGCTAGACTGGATGGGATGCTGGTAGGGAGGCCAGATGCTAGACGGGATAGGCTGCTGGTATGGGGCCAGATGCTAGAGTGGATGGGCTGCTGGTAGGCGGGCCGATGCTAGACTGGATGGACTGCTGGTAGGAGGGCCAGATGCTAGACTGGATGGGCTGCTGGTAGCGGGGCCCGATGCTATACTGGATGGACTGATGTTAGGGGGGCCCGACGTTAAACTGGATATGCTGCTGGTAGGGGAACCCGATGCTTGACTGGATGGGCTGCTGGTAGAGGTGGCCGGATGCTAGATTGGATGGACTGCTGGTAGGGGGGCTAGATGCTAGACTGGATGGGCTGCTGGTAGGGTGGCCAGATGCTAGGCTGGATGGGCTGCTGGTAGGGGGGCCAGATGCTAGACAGGATGGGCTGCTGGGAGGGGGACCCGACGCTAGGCTGGATGGGATGATGGGAGCCGGGCCAGATGCTAGACTGGATGGGCTGCTGGTAGGGGGGCAAGATGCTAGACTGGATGGGCTCCTGGTAGGTGGCCAGAAGCCAGACTGGATGGGCTGCTTGTAGGGGGGCCAGATGCTAGACAGGATGGGCTGCTGGTAAGAGGGCCAGATGCTAGACTGGATGGGCTGTTGGTAGGGCCCATATGTTATACTTGATTGGCTGCTGGTAGAGGGGCCAGATGCTTGACTGATGGACTGCTTGTAGGGGGGCCAGAAGCTAGACTGGATGGGCTGCTGGTAGGGTGGCCAGATGCTAGCTTGATGGAATGCTGGTAAGGGGGGCCAGATGCTAGACTGAATGGGCTACTGGTAGGAGGGAACAGATGCTAGACAGGATGGGCTGCTGGGAGGGGGCCAGATGCTAGAATGAATGGGCTGCTGGTAGAGGTGGCCGGATGCTAGACTGGATGGACTGCTGGTAGGGGGCTAGATGCTAGACTGGATGGGCTGCTGGTAGTTGGGCCAGATGCTAAACTGGATGGGATTCTGGTAGACGGGCCAGATGTTAGACTAGATGGGCTGCTGGTAGGGGGGCCTGACGCTATACTGGATGGGCTGCTGGTAGGGGGGCCCGACGCTAGACTGTATTATCTGATGAATATACTCAAAAATTGCCTTTGGTAATATATCAAATATCTGTTCTTAACCATAATTATAATACTAACCAAATCAGTGTACAATTATAATGTCACTGATACAAAGAACAGTTGAATCATATATGTCATAAATAGCTTTATTAATAACAAAATCCAAAATATTTACATAATATACAATTAATGTATCAAAGGTGCAAGATAAAAGGAGACAAAAAGTGGCTTCCTATATAATATATGCCCACTGAATAAACGATGTGCTAGCTGAAACCGTAATAGAGGCTGATCTAAGGAAAAAATCAAGGAAAATTGTAGTTCATATCTATACAGTGCCTCTATGGTAAAATTGCTATAGTTTGCCTCCCACAATTGATTATCTAGTTAGGGTAACGTATGAAATACACCCTCTTAATGATCAAAGGGAGACATGACATTGTAGCATAAGGATGGCCGAGGCCGTTACCTGAATCACAGTGGTGCAAAATAGGGAGCCACCTGTCTCACAGCCCCAACGCGCACGTTTCGCCCAGCTTCTTCGGGGGCGTGTGTAAAGGCAAGGAAAGTGACGTTAAAAAGGAGCCTTGACCAATCAAATGACTGGAGATGTAATGAATGGTTGCCGTCAGCTGAACCTTTTTGCGGCGCATGCGCTACCGTTGCCACATTCCCATCAGTGAACATTGCATTCCGGGGCGGCCACGATGACTCAGCCCGAACAAACCATGAATCCATGGAGTGTTGGAGCGTAATCAGCGTACCTGGCCGCTCACGTCATGCAGGGAAGGGTTCCAGCAAGGGCATGCGCACTGGTCTCTATGACGGCAAGCATATTAAAGAAGGAGTTGGTAATGAGAATGGAAGTGCCTCTAAAAACAGTGATAGATAGATCGCAAATATCCAGGTGGAACTGCTGGCTTGTTCGATATTATGATTGCTACATCTAAGTTTAAACAAGCATAACAACTGTGTAAACACTTGCAAATAGAATATCACTGTTCAAGCCATATGGTAGTATATACATTTTTCGCAATATGAAAAATTCACTGACACAATATCAAAACTTATGAAACAAAAGAGGAACATACTAGTTATTATTTCCTCATATCTTAATCAATTACGCTGGCATGATCGATCACATCATGAACCTTATTATTCAAATAAAATGATAGTTATTTCATATGAGCCAACTTATTTAGTAAACACAGTATTTAAGGTTTCCAAACAAGGATACCATATTAGTATGTATTGCTATAAAGAAGACTTCGATGTATATCCTAGAAAATGGTCCATGGAAAATCCTTCATCTGCCAGAGTGTCAAAGAAATGTGAATGTCCATATTCATTCTTCTCTGTTTCATGAGGAGATATTTTTTGAGGAGATATTTTTCTCATTCCATTTGATGGCTGCAATTTCCATAACATCTCAGTCACTAGGCATATCTCGACACCACTCCCACGCAAGATGATTGGAACGGCTCAAAAAAAAAGAAATTCAAGTTAAGTATTAAAACAATATAAAAACAATGAGTTAAAAACCAGAAAAGGAGTTGGATAGGAGTACGAAAATGACACTGATGATAATATCAGCCGATTGACCTAATATCGTGAACTATAAGAAGGCCCCAAACCCGGGGCTTTCATTTAATCCCTGTGGGCTTAAAGAACCCAATCTAAAAATCCATTTACATTCCAGCTTGGCAAGTTCTTTGGATAAGTCACCTCCTCTAAAATTCATATTAAACATGTCTATGCCTCTAATCTTCAAAAGGTGGGACTTACATTGGTGGAATTTTTTGAAATGCCTGGGAAGGGTTTTTAAAGTGGTCTCATCTATGTTGGTTTTAGCTTTTTCTATATCCAGGCAATGTTCTCGTGTCCGTATTTTTAATTCACGGGTGGTGAGCCCTACATAGATTTTATTGCACGGGCACGAAGCCTGATAGATGACACCCTTCGATGTGCAAGTGATGTATTTACGGATTTCAAAAATCTTAGATCCATCATGATTTTTAAAGGTTTTACCTTTGACTAGGTTAATACACGCCTTGCATAGACCACATGGAAAAAAACCAATATTATCATTTGTGTAGAGTTTGTTTTGGCAAAAATGACTGCGAACTAATTTGTCCCGAATCGTGGGTGCACGTTTTGCTACTAAAGAGGGATATGGATCCAGAATTTTCCCCAAAATGGGATCTGTGAATAGAACATTCCAGTGTTTTTTCATTACATCTCTGAATTCCTCCCATCGATTATGATAAGGAGTAATAAATCTAACTTTATTTGAACCCGAGTTAGTCCTAGGGGTTTGGACCAACAAGGATTCCCGCGTAGTTTGTTTGGCTCTATTGTAGCCTCTGCGAATGCTTCTACGGCTGTATCCACGTTCTTCAAAACGTTGGGAGAGTTGTTTTGACTGTAATTCAAAATGGTTGTCATCAGAACAAATCCGTTTAACTCTTAGAAACTGTCCAATAGGTATGCCTTGAATTAGATTTTTTGGATGAAAAGAGCTGGCATGTAGCAAAGAATTAGACGCTGTCTCCTTACGGAAAACCGTTGTGGTCAAAAATCCATTATCTGAGGCAGCAATTAAAATGTCCAAAAATTCAATGCTACGACCAAATTTATAAGTTAAATGAATATTATAAGGGTTGTCATTCAAGATGTTAATAGTATTCTCTAATTCATTAACAGGCCCATCCCAAATAAAGAGGATGTCGTCGATGAATCAAATCCAATTGTGGACTCGATCCATACCTCTAATGCAATCACTGTGAAAGAGGCTACAATAGAGCCAAACAAACTACGCGGGAATCCTTGTTGGTCCAAACCCCTAGGACTAACTCGGGTTCAAATAAAGTTAGATTTATTACTCCTTATCATAATCGATGGGAGGAATTCAGAGATGTAATGAAAAAACACTGGAATGTTCTATTCACAGATCCCATTTTGGGGAAAATTCTGGATCCATATCCCTCTTTAGTAGCAAAACGTGCACCCACGATTCGGGACAAATTAGTTCGCAGTCATTTTTGCCAAAAAAACTCTACACAAATGATAACATTGTTTTTTTTCCATGTGGCCTATGCAAGGCGTGTATTAACCTAGTCAAAGGTAAAACCTTTAAAAATCATGATGGATCTAAGATTTTTGAAATCCGTAAATACATCACTTGCACATCGAAGGGTGTCATCTATCAGGCTTCGTGCCCGTGCAATAAAATCTATGTAGGGCTCACCACCCGTGAATTAAAAATACGGACACGAGAACATTGCCTGGATATAGAAAAAGCTAAAACCAACATAGATGAGACCACTTTAAAAACCCTTCCCAGGCATTTCAAAAAATTCCACCAATGTAAGTCCCACCTTTTGAAGATTAGAGGCATAGACATGTTTAATATGAATTTTAGAGGAGGTGACTTATCCAAAGAACTTGCCAAGCTGGAATGTAAATGGATTTTTAGATTGGGTTCTTTAAGCCCACAGGGATTAAATGAAAGCCCCAGGTTTGGGGCCTTCTTATAGTTCACGATATTAGGTCAATCGGCTGATATTATCATCAGTGTCATTTTCGTACTCCTATCCAACTCCTTTTCTGGTTTTTAACTCATTGTTTTTATATTGTTTTAATACTTACCTTGAATTTCTTCTTTTTTGAGCCGTTCCAATCATCTTGCATGGGAGTGGTGTCGAGATATGCCTAGTGACTGAGATGTTATGGAAATTGCAGCCATCAAATGGAATGAGAAAAATATCTCCTCAAAAAATATCTCCTCATGAAACAGAGAAGAATGAATATGGACATTCACATTTCTTTGACACTCTGGCAGATGAAGGATTTTCCATGGACCATTTTCTAGGATATACATCAAAGTCTTCTTTATAGCAATACATACTAATATGGTATCCTTGTTTGGAAACCTTAAATACTGTGTTTACTAAATAAGTTGGCTCATATGAAATAACCATCATTTTATTTGAATAATAAGGTTCATGATGTGATCGATCATGCCAGCGTAATTGATTAAGATATGAGGAAATAATAACTAGTATGTTCCTCTTTTGTTTCATAAGTTTTGATATTGTGTCAGTGAATTTTTCATATTGCAAAAATGTATATACTACCATATGGCTTGAACAGTGATATTCTATTTGCAAGTGTTTACACAGTTGTTATGCTTGTTTAAACTTAGATGTAGCAATCATAATATCGAACAAGCCAGCAGTTCCACCTGGATATTTGCGATCTATCTATCACTGTTTTTAGAGGCACTTCCATTCTCATTACCAACTCCTTCTTTAATATGCTTGCCGTCATAGAGACCAGTGCGCATGCCCTTGCTGGAACCCTTCCCTGCATGACGTGAGCGGCCAGGTACGCTGATTACGCTCCAACACTCCATGGATTCATGGTTTGTTCGGGCTGAGTCATCGTGGCCGCCCCGGAATGCAATGTTCACTGATGGGAATGTGGCAACGGTAGCGCATGCGCCGCAAAAAGGTTCAGCTGACGGCAACCATTCATTACATCTCCAGCCATTTGATTGGTCAAGGCTCCTTTTTAACGTCACTTTCCTTGCCTTTACACACGCCCCCCGAAGAAGCTGGGGAAACGTGCGCGTCGGGGCTGTGAGACAGGTGGCTCCCTATTTTGCACCACTGTGATTCAGGTAACGGCCTCGGCCATCCTTATGCTACAATGTCATGTCTCCCTTTGATCATTAAGAGGGTGTATTTCATACGTTACCCTAACTAGATAATCAATTGTGGGAGGCAAACTATAGCAATTTTACCATAGAGGCACAGGATAGATATGAACTACAATTTTCCTTGATTTTTTCCTTAGATCAGCCTCTATTACGGTTTCAGCTAGCACATCGTTTATTCAGTGGGCATATATTATATAGGAAGCCACTTTTTGTCTCCTTTTATCTTGCACCTTTGATACATTAATTGTATATTATGTAATTATTTTGGATTTTGTTATTAATAAAGCTATTTATGACATATATGATTCAACTGTTCTTTGTATCAGTGACATTATAATTGTACACTGATTTGGTTATTATTGTATTATCTGATGGTAGGGGGGTCCGACGCTAAACTCGATGGGCTGCTGATAGGGGGGCCAGATGCTAGACTGGATGGGCTGCTGGTTGGGGTGGCCAGATGCTAGAATGGATGGGCTGCTGGTAGGGGGAGCCAGATGCTAGAATGGATGGACTGCTGGTACGGGGGGCCGGATGCTAGACTGGATGGGCTGCTGGTAAGGGGAGCCGACTGCTAGACTGTATGGGCTGCTGGTAGGGGGGGCCGAATGCAAGACTGGTTGGGCTGCTGGTAGGGGGGACGGATGCTAGACTAGATGGGCTGCTGGTAGGGGAGGACGGATGCTAGACTGGATGGGCTGCTGGTAGGAGGACCAGATGCTAGACTGGATGGGCTGCTGGTAGGGGGCCAGATGCTAGACTGGATGGGCTGCTGGTAGGGGGGCCAGATGCTAGACAGGATGGGCTGCTGGTAGGGGGGCCGGATGCTATACTGGATGGGATGCTGGAAGGGGGCCAGATGCTAGACTGGATGAGCTGCTGGTAGGGGGCAAGGTGCTAGACTGGATGGGCTGCTGGTAGGGGGGCCAGATGCTAGACTGTATGGGCTACTGGTTGTGGGGCCAGATGCTAGAGTGGATGGGCTGCTGGTAGGCGGGCCCGATGCTAGACTGGATGGGCTGCTGGTAGGAGGGCCAGATGCTAGACTGGATGGGCTGCTGGTAGCGGGGCCCGATGCTATACTGGATGGACTGATGTTAGGGGGGCCCGACGTTAAACTGGATATGCTGCTGGTAGGGGGACCCGATGCTTGACTGGATGGGCTGCTGGTAGAGGTGGCCGGATGCTAGACTGGATGGACTGCTGGTAGGGGGGCTAGATGCTAGACTGGATGGGCTGCTGGTAGTTGGGCCAGATGCTAAACTGGATGGGATTCTGGTAGACGGGCCAGATGTTAGACTGGATGGGCTGCTGGTAGGGGAGCCTGACGCTAGACTGTATTATCTGATGGTAGGGGAGTCCGACGCTAAACTCGATGGGCTGCTGATAGGGGGGCCAGATGCTAGACTGGATGGGCTGCTGGTTGGGGTGGCCAGATGCTAGAATGGATGGGCTGCTGGTAGGGGGAGCCAGATGCTAGAATGGATGGACTGTTGGTACGGGGGGCCGGATGCTAGACTGGATGGGCTGCTGGTAGGGGGAGCCGACTGATAGACTGTATGGGCTGTTGGTAGGGGGGGCCGAATGCAAGACTGGATGGGCTGCTGGTAGGGGGACGGATGCTAGACTAGATGGGCTGCTGGTAGGGGAGGACAGATGCTAGACTGGATGGGCTGCTGGTAGGAGGACCAGATGCTAGACTGGATGGGCTGCTGGTAGGGGGCCAGATGCTAGACTGGATGGGCTGCTGGTAGGGGGGCCAGATGCTAGACAAGATGGGCTGCTGGTAGGGGGTCGGATGCTATACTGGATGGGATGCTGGAAGGGGGCCAGATGCTAGACTGGATGAGCTGCTGGTAGGGGGCAAGGTGCTAGACTGGATGGGCTGCTGGTAGGGGGGCCAGATGCTAGACTGTATGGGCTACTGGTCGTGGTACCAGATGCTAGACTGGATGGGCTGCTGGTAGGGGACCAGATGCTTGACTGGATGAGCTGCTGGTAGGGGGGTTCAAGATGCTAGACTGGATGGGCTGCTGGTAGGAGGGGCAGATGCTAGACTTGATGGGCTGTTGATAGGAGGGACAGATGCTAGACTGGATGGGCTGCTGATAGGGTGGGCAGATGCAAGAATGGATGGGCTGCTGACAGGGGGGCACATGCAAGAATGGATGGACTACTGGTAAGGGGCAGATGATAGAATGGATGGGCAGCTGGAAGGGGGGCAGAAGCTAGAATGGATGGCCTGCTGGTAGGGGGGCAGATGCTACAATTGATGGGCTGTTGGTAAGGAGGCCGATGATAAACTGGATGGGCTGCTGCTAGCGGGGGCAGATGCTAAAATGGGCTGCTGGTGGGGGGGGAGATGCTAGAATTGATGGGATGCTGGTAGGGAGGCAGATGCTTGAATGAATGAGCTGCTGGTAGGGGGGTAGATGCTACAATGGATGGGCTGCTTGTAGGGGGGCAGATGCTAGAATTGATGGGCTGCTGGTAGGCGGGCAGATGCTAAACTGGATGGGCTGCTGCTATGGGGGCAGATGCTAGAATGGGCTGCTGGTGGGGGGGCAGATGCTAGAATTGATGGGATGCTGGTAGGGGGTGAGATGCTAGAATGGATGGGCTGCTGCTAGGGGGGCAGATGCTATAATGGAAGGGATGCTGGTAAATGGGGCAGATGCTGGAAGGAATGGGCTGCTGGTAGGGGGAGCAGATGCTAGACTGGATAGGTTGCTAGTTGGGGTGGCCAGATGCTAGACATGATGGGCTGATGGTAGGGGGGCCGGATGCTAGACTGGATGGGCTGCTGGTAGGGGGTTAGATGCTAGACTGGATGGGCTGCTTTTAGGGGGGCCAGGTGCTAGACTGGATGGGCTGCTGGTAGGGGTGGCCGGATGCTAGATATTATAGGCTGCTGGTTGGGAGGGCCAGATGCTAGACTGGATGGGCTGCTGGTAGGGGGCTAGATGGTAGACTGGATGGGCTGCTTTTAGAGGGGCCAGATGCTAGACTGGATGGGCTGCTGGTAGTGGGGCCAGATGCTAGACTTGATGCGCTGCTGGTAGGCGGGCTAGATGCTAGACTGGATGGGCTGCTAGAAGGGGGGCCAGATGCTAGACTGGATGGGCTTGCGGTAGGGGGCAGATACTTGAATGGATTGGATGCTGGTGATATGGAAATTTAATTAGGATAAAAATATCCTGTGTTTGCTGCTTGCCATGTCCAAATCTCTATATAATGTCTTTTTGAGCGCTCAGAACGAAATGAGGACTGTCCACACGAAAGTGTCAGTATAACAGTTCGTCAAAGACATACATTTATTATTCATTCAAGGTTTTATACGTTTTCAAAAAGGGGCTGGTTAGTCAATTAACATACAATTAAAAGCTGCTAGATTATTGGCTGTACTAGTGTAAATATGATAATTATGATAATCATGATTAAAAGAGCTGAAGTTGCAGAATTATTGTTTATATTCTTGTGACCTAGTTGCCTTGCATAACTATAATGTAAACAACAGATATCTAATAGGACATTTTGTACTTCATGCATTTGTTCCTTTACGAAGGTCTTATGACGGCCAGATTTCTTTAAAACGACTGATTATATCTGGCCTAGAAATATGTGAGCACAAGGTTTTTTAGCAAGTGAAATCTATCTAACTGTGAACTGTGAATACATATATGTGAATATACTTTGAATATATGGAATACATATATATTTCCATGACAGTCCCCCTTAGATACCACTTGCCCTAAAAACCTGCTCCTGGCCCAAAGCGCTGCAACTCTTTTATGCTGCCGGTGAGTTGAGACACCCTAGTACATGCCTCCCCCACTGAATACAGACTTTTCTCAAATTTGCGGTCAAGAGGACTGTCCCTGTCGGGGGTTTATGTGTTTGCAATCATAATCTCATAGTTGATATGATGTTTCATCAAGGATGTGTATTCTCAGTCTGGAGGTAGTTCGGAGATCTGGTCAAGCCAGGCAGTTCCATCCGGACTGGTGCGAGGTCCAAGATGGTGAGTGGCATCAAATTGGTTGTCTCCTGAACAGTTTTTTCCATTTTCCTGCGGATACAAGGAATAACACAGCAACCAGTAATTAATGCAAAATGAGAACCCCCATAATGGCTGTCCCAACCTGTGCCAACATTTTCTGCCACCCACTCATCCACCCAAAGTATCGATCCCATGGGTCAGTGACACCTGAGTTCTGTTTCAGTTCCTCTGATAACTCAGTAAGTTTCTGTATTGCCATTGTGACTTTACCATTTGGGCCAGTGTTGTCTGGGATGTAGGTGCAACAGGTGTCTTTGATCATTTTGTAAACACCTCCTTTCTCAGCTAGAATCATATCCAAAGCCATTCTATTCTGGAATGCCATAATGGAAGTGGGGCCTAACTGTGCTGCCAAACCTTTTACAGCATCTATGGTGAAGTTAACAAATCTCTGCTGGTTATAATAGATGTAATTTATCCAATGAACATTTTTTTTATAGTTACTAGTGGCAATAGTGACTCAAATCCTGCTTTAACTTGGTCTCTGGCCTTGAACTCATCAAGTAGGTCATCTGTCTGGTCAGTCAGAGCATCCACGACATCCTTCATGGCTTAGGTGTCTCTCCTGGTACGGGAGCTTCCTTGCAATGCGATACGTGGATCCAAACAGGCTTTCCCTCTAGTTACACAGAGGTTGATGTCATCTGGGGCTCTTGGACAGGATCATCAAATTTGGCAGTGAGGAGAAAAACTCGAGAATGGACATTAGTTTTTGACCAATTCAATTACATAAGTGTTATGATTTGGTAGCTGAGGAGAGCAGGCAAAAAAAAGCAATACACCAGAGAGGTTGGAATCTATGGGATTGCAGTACCCTGACTAACCACCACAACTAAAGGCAGCCGTGGAGCGTTCCTACGTTGGTCCTAGACGCCTCGTCACAGCCTGAGAAGCTAACTACACCTAAAGATAGAAAAAGGAAAGCTATCTGCCCCGGAGCAGATCCCCAAAGAACATAGGAAGCCCCCAAACATGTAATGGCGGTTAGACAAGAGGAAATACAGACACAGACAGAAAATAGAATGAGCAAACGCTGGGGCCCAATCTGTCTAGATAGAAGAGGATAGGAAAGGCACTTACTGCAACCCCAAAAAACCCTGAAAAGTACCAACTCTACTAATTACAAAAACACCTGAGATCACACGACCTCTACCACCTAAATTAGTTCTCTGGTGTAACAAAAACTAAACAGCAACCACTGAAAAAACTGGAAAAGGCAAATGAACAAACAGTGGCTGAACTAAACTGAGAGGAGCATAAGCCCCCCGTATGGGACCCGGCAGACCCCCACAGAAGTGCAGGACAAAATGCAGGCACCAAAAAACTAAAAGAAGAAAATGACTTATCTGTTAGCAGAAGATGCAGGCACGAAACAGCTTTTCTGGGTCTCTGGGAGTGTGCCTTATGCTAAACAGTGCAATTAGGAGTGTGTCATGCCATGGTTTGCGTGTCTCTTGGGCAATTTTTCAGCATTCTATTCTTAAGTGTTTCGTTCAGTTTTTCTACCTTCCTGCTGCTCTGGGGGTGGTAAGGAGTGTGTAGACCTAAATCTGACCCTACTGCTAATCGGGTCTTGTGTGTCAGATTTGCTGTGAATGCGAGTCCCTGATCACTTTCTATCATTTCTGGAACCCCGTATCTGCACACTATTTTCCGAAAGTAGCTTCGTTGCAGTAGTCTTTGCTGACTTGGAAGGCTTCTGTTCACCTTGAAAATACTTCTTTTGACCACAATGGCGTATTTGAATCCTTCACTTGGCGATATCTGGATGTGGTCTATCTGGATCCTTTGAAGCTGGTAAAGTGGTCTTTCCAGATGAGGTGAGGGGGTCTTTCTTCCATATGTCCAGGCTTGCATTTGCCGCAGGTCAGACAGCTGCTGGTGAGTTTGGCTGTTAGGGTGGAGATCCCTGAAGCGAAACAGTAAGCACCAATCAGATCATTCATTTGTGTCTTTGATATGTGGATGTGGGTCCATCTACCCATTGGACCACCATAGGGTGCATACTTTGTGGTAGGCAGAGTTTGAAGTCTATTATTGATAGCCTTCTTTCTTCACATGTTGCTTTTTTCGCATTCAGCTCTTCTTCTCCTTTTGGAGCTTGGTCTTGTAACTTCTTGAGCAGATTCCAGGACGTTTCTTTGTCAGGTTTCTTGTCTTCAGTCGTCATGTAGTAGCAGTCCGGCTCTACGACCTCTCCCACTTCTCCATGTTGTCTTCCTTTGGCTGCTTCTTTGGCTGCCATGTCCGCCATGTTATTGCCTCACGCCTCTTCTGTTCTCAGTTTTACATGCACTTTGATTTTTCAAATTGCCACCATTTTGGAAGTTGGAGTATACCCAGTAGGTCCCTGAAGGCTCCATGATGCTTCACGGTTGTCCCGTTTGCTGTGATGAAGTCCCTTGCAGCCCAGATGGGTCCAAAGTCGTGTGCTATGCCATGCGAGTACCTGTAGTCCGTGTAGATGTTTGCAGTCTTGCCTTCTGCCATCTGGCAGGCCTTCGTCAGCGCTATCAATTCTGCTTCCTGGGCTGACAGGCTAGGTGACAGACTTCTGGACCACAGGATTTCTTGATTGCTGGTCACTGCACTTTCTGTGTTGAAACTTCTTCTGGAGCCATCCAAGTATCCCCCCTTGGGAGTGGGAGTAGAGTGGCCGGGCTGAGGACTGTAGGTCTGGAGACGGTGACATTATGAGACAAAGGCAATAGAGGCGCCACAAAGATGCCTGGCTGTGGGGAGATTACTGTTGGTTGAGCTTGATTGAAGATTGCCAAGATGTCATGCGGAGTGAGAGTTTCCAGTGGCTGTCCAAGAGTGATGTCAGCAACCTTGTCCAGGAGGGTGTGTGCTGCGGATACTGCCATCAGGCAGGAGGGTGCTCTTCTTGCAACTGGATCCAAGCGGGCTGAGAGGCAGCCTAAAAGTCTCTGTTTTCCCCCGTGAATCCGTGCCAGGACTCCAGTAGCATGATCTTCTTTCTTCCATCAGGTAGACGGAAAGACTTTTCATAGTCAGGTAGGCCTGGTATTGGCGCTGAGACTGTGGAGTTCTTCCAATCTCCTGAATGGGTTGAAGGCTGCATCTGATAGAAGGAGCGGGGTTGCGTTGATGCAAGCGCACAGAGGCTGCATTAGGACTGAGGCATCAGGGATCCAGATTCTGCAATATGACACTAGACCAGGGAAGTCCTGCAGCATTCTTGGAGTTGTTGGGGGAGCCATCTTCTCCACAGTGGTCTTCCAGTCTTTTGACATGTGTTTCGTCTGGTGGGCAATACAGTGTCCCAGGGATGTAACTTGCTTCTGGCATCACTGGACTTTGTTCTTCCAGACCTTGCGTTGCTGTTCTTCCAGGTAGAGTAGGAGAGACAAGGAATAGACTGTGCAGGTGTCGATGTCAACCACACAAAAGAGAAAGTCATCCACGTGTTGTAGAAGAGTGACTCTTGCATATTCTGCAATCCAGTTGATGAGGATGGAGGACATTGTCTTGGTGAAACTTGAAGGGCTTGTTTTGAGCACCTTGAGGCAACATTGTCCATATGCACTGCACTGGTGCGTGAAAGCAGGCCTCCAGGTGGAGGGGAAACACTGAAGAAGGTACTGGCCAGGTTGATCACCGTGAATACTGTTGCGGTGACTGGGACTCTTGAGAGCAGAGTGTGATGGTTCAGCACTGTTGGGGTTTCAAATACCGTAGCCTCTTTCGCGGACTCTTGAGAGCAGAGTGTGATGGTTCAGCACTGTTGGGGTTTCAAATACCGTAGCCTCTTTCGCGGCCTCCAGGCCTTGCACCATTCTGAACTCAGTGGGGTTTACAGTCTTTTTCTTCACTGTGGAAAGCTGGGATTGATTCCGATGGGCGAGGCAGCCCAGTTTGACCTTGTCCTTCAGTATGCAGCAGGGGACTCCCATCTGCTGGTGCAGAGCTGGCGGGAAAACAAGCCGTCTACTAGGATCCACATCATGAGAGATGACGACCAGCTGACTTTCTTGTTCTCCACCAAGACAGTTACTGTGTTAGCACCTGTTCTGGTCACAGGGGGTCTTCTTGTTGGGACGTCTCCTTAAACGGCTGCTTTTCTCTCAGCACGAGCCATCAGTAGTTTCTTTTTCTCCAGCTCGGTCTCAGGTCAGTATTTGTGCACAAGTTTGAAGAGCTGAGTGGCCTTTTTCCGGTCTAGGGCCTGGGTGAACTGGTTGATTGCAAGGGGCACCTCCTGGTGCTTGCAAAAGATGAACCTCTGGCGTTAGAGCTGGATGAGGTGTTGCCATTCCATGAAGCGAGTAGAGTCCTTCTTGAGTTGAATATCCTGGCCAATGCCAAAGTTCTCAGGCCGTCTTCTTAAGCGAGTTCACTTAGACCTTCAGTTGGTCAGAGACATCTTGACTCTGGGTGATGGAGTGGCTTTTCTGGTACTATGTCCAGCACCTCCTGTGATAGGTCTGCAGTGTGGTTGTTTGAGGTTCCTGTTTCTTCTTGGGTCAGGGGTGAAGAAAGTTTCATGGTCCCATCTTCCTGGAACACTCTGGTCGCTTTCAGCTTCTGCAGTAGGTCCACTCCCAATAGGTTGAGGGTGCAGGTTTTTTACACAACAAACTGGGACATGATGGAGTGTTCTGGCTGAGTCCACACGCTCAGGGGCTTCATAATCTGGAAATATCTGACTTGACCATCAATTCCCATGCAGGAAGCAGAAGATTCTGGTTGCGGAGTTCCACAAGAAAAGATATGACTACGCCATCCACTCTCAGGATATTGGTCCCACTGGTGGGGTTCCTTGTGGACTTGGTGTGCTCTTGTTCTATGGACGGGGTTCTTCACTGCTTTCTGTGTTTCTTCTTTTTCTGGGTGAAGTCAGTGTTCTGCACTTGTTCCGGAAATGACCAAACTCGCCACAGTTGTAACACTTGACATTCCTTCTGTCCCGGCGGACTCAATCCTTTTTGCTACTGTGAGCAGGGTATCCATTGCTATTGACGTGTACTCAGGCCTGGCTGCTACCAGTGGTTTCCTGATTGGTTCTCTCAGTCCATGCACAAAGGCCTGTGCCAACATCCGTCTGTGTGTCTGATCATGGGTAATGAGGCCCAAATCTTGAAACACTTGCATTACTCTGTCATGGAACTTCTCCACAGACTCTGTCTTGTCTTGACTCGTGACATGTAGGCTGAGAGTTTGTCCTGTCAGTCTGCTTTTGGCCCATTCTCTGAGTTGCTCAATTAGCTTTGGTCCTGTCTCCCAGGCATACGCATCTAACTCTGCTGGATGCTTGAAGTGTTCTCTCATAATTGGCCAGAATGCATCACCTGCTTTTATTTCCATTACGGTCCAGAGATCAATCCAGGCTGCTGCATACGTTCGCTGGATCTGCTGCATTTTTTGGCAAAATGGCATGGGGTGTATCCCTGGGTCTGGCAGCATACTGATCACCTGGTTTGGGATGAAGGGCTCATAGGATGGTGCCTCTACCTGTCCCTGCTCTATTGGTGCTTGTGTCTTTTCTTCCCTAGTATTGGGCAGCATGTGTGATGTTGCATCTTCATCTTCATCAGATAAGAAGTGACATGGTGTACTTGGTGCATACACTGGGTGAGATTTGGGCTTTAAAGTTGTCTTGCTGCATGGGGATTTCCCACTTCCTTGCTGAGGCTGCGGTGGATCAGTGTCATGGTTCCATGCTAGCAGCCCTGTAGCTATACCACTCCCCTGTGAAGCCCTAGCAGTGGACTGTTGTGTCTGGGGGCTACATGTAGCATTTTGTGTAGGGAGATCTGTACTTTCTTCTCCTTATATAATGACTGGCAATGTTTGTACTGTGCTTGGGATAGACAAGGTGCCCTGTGCTGGAGACACTGAATACAGGGACACCACATTGCTTGGATTGGGCGTTGACCCAGTTGATGACGAAGTAGAAAAAAGAGGAAGAGAAGGGAGGTGTGAGGGAGGAGCGAGAGAAAGAGGAGGGGAGGGAGAGAAGAGTGAAAGGGGAAAAGAGAGAAAGATGGAGGAGAGAGAGAGAAGAAAGATGGAGGGGGAGAAGTAGAAGAAGATGAAGAAGAAGATTTGAGAGTTGGAGAGGAAGAGATAGAAGAAGAGGAAGATGAAGAAAATGGATGTGTCAGAGATGTGATGGAGGGAAAAGAAGGAATGAGAGGGATGGCAGCGAGGAAAGAGGAGAAAAGTCTGAAGAAGAAAGAGAAAGGGACTGAGAGAAGAAAAAGGAGAGGGTGTCCCCCCTGTGACTCTTGAGAGGGATGGTTGAAACAAAAATGCCTTCTCCCTGTGGAGAGAGGCGGGGAGCGTTTTTCCCTGTACAAGGCTCCTTACTCAATGAGAGCAGCCTACACCTGTCCCGTGTCTCCACATGATGGACATGTGATGTGTGTGACTCTGAATTCTGCTCTTGTGACATGTCAGTGATCTTTTGCTCACAGATGATTTAACACTTTTTTCAAACTTATTCACATAATAAAAAAAAAAAAAAAATTTCCTCGCCGAATGCCCGACGGGAGGGGCTACTCAGACCACTGCGTAGTTTGTGTCTGCTCTCTCCCACAGCCTGTAATTCTCCTTATCTATGTGACCTTGTTCTAAGGCAAGCTTGTAGAAAAAAAAAATGGCTGGAGAAATAAAGCTCTAAAATAAATTGCTTAGAGAAAAAAAAAATCTCTCCAAAATCATTTAAAAATGTACTTAAAAGAAATTTTTTTTTTAAAAAACAAAAAGTTAGATTTAGTAAAAAACTCTGGAAAAAGAAAACAAAAAAAAATAAATTCACCAAAAAGGGGAGAAAAGAAAAACCGTATTAATCATAAAACTCTGAAAAACAACCCTTGTTACTAAAACAGCTAATTAAAAATCTCTGGAATGTCAGCTGGCTGCTTCCCCCCTCCCTTCCTTATATCTCTGCTTGCTGTCTCTATAGCCACTGAAATCACGTATCAAAAAAAAAAAAAAAAAAATTATTATTATTCCTCAGAATAGCAAAAAATGAATATAGTTCAGTCTGAATGCCTGATAATTCTCACGTTAAAACCTGTAGCCAAAAAACTAGCTTAAAAAAATAAAAATCAAAGCCAAGAAACAGAATGCCTGATAACGTGATTAGCAGAGGAGGGGGGTCAAAGGGGTTTTCTCGCTGCTGCAGCCAGCACACTGCTCTGAATGAGTTACTGACAGAGCGCACGGAGATGTGATTTAAAGCGACAGTACCTGATACAGACAATGAGACAGACACCCGGGAGAATACGAATCCCTCTTTTTATGATCTGTGACACATACAAGCTGCTCTGGTAACTGATAACTCACCAATTGCACTGAGCGCGGTGAGGCTCAAGGTTCTATCGCTCTGTACCGTAGCCCTGGCCGGTGCGCCGGTCACAGTAATCTGCAATAGCCTTCATCAAAATTCTCACTATCCACGTCTGATTTGACTGGGATGGCCTCCCGGTGCGTGGACAATTATTGTGAGAACTTATCCAAACAAAGCTTCTGCCCTTCACGTCTGATTTGACTGGGATGGCCTCCCAGTGCGTGAAAGTTTACTGCAGAAACTTAACCGAACAAAGCCCTCGCTTCCACAACTGGATTTTTTGGGATAACCTCCCTCCAATGTGTGAAGAATATCTGCGTGGACTTATCCAAAACAAAGCTCCCGCCCTCCACGTCTGATTTGACTGGGATGGCCTCCCGGTGCGTGAAAGTTTACTGCGGGAACTTATGCAGCAATTGTCTTTTGCTATACAGCCCCCAGAAATTAGCAAGCAAAAACACAGTCACCGTTCCAACTTTCTCCCGGTTCACATAAAACATGAAACATATACAGCACAGCAGCAACCAACTCGGCTTATATCCCAGGGCTTTTGGATAAGGGTATGGACTTTTTACACAACCTGGGAATGCGGTGATGACCACGTCCGACCGGCTGGAAGTGTAGGCTAGGACTAGGCACAGGGAACATTCAGGTAAGATGACAAAGTTTTCTAACCTTACTGATGAGAGCTGCAGTCTCCGTCCCGTGTGCCAAGGCCAGGGCCAACACCCCCGTATCTCCAGTCGGCCGAGTCCTCGTGCGTTTCGTCCAATGCCCCACGTTGGGCGCCAACTGATATGGAAATTTAATTAGGATAAAAATATCCTGTGTTTGCTGCTTGCCATGTCCAAATCTCTATATAATGTCTTTTTGAGCGCTCAGAACGAAATGAGGACTGTCCACACGAAAGTGTCAGTATAACAGTTCGTCAAAGACATACATTTATTATTCATTCAAGGTTTTATACGTTTTCAAAAAGGGGCTGGTTAGTCAATTAACATACAATTAAAAGCTGCTAGATTATTGGCTGTTCTAGTGTAAATATGATAATTATGATAATCATGATTAAAAGAGCTGAAGTTGCAGAATTATTGTTTATATTCTTGTGACCTAGTTGCCTTGCATAACTATAATGTAAACAACAGATATCTAATAGGACATTTTGTACTTCATGCATTTGTTCCTTTACGAAGGTCTTATGAAGGCCAGATTTCTTTAAAACGACTGATTATATCTGGCCTAGAAATATGTGAGCACAAGGTTTTTTAGCAAGTGAAATCTATCTAACTGTGAACTGTGAATACATATATGTGAATATACTTTGAATATATGGAATACATATATATTTCCATGACACTGGTAGGGGGAAAATGATAGAATGGATGGGCTGCTGGTAGGGCGCAGATGCTAGAATGGATGGCCCCCTACTAGCAGCCCATACATTCTAGTATCTGCCCCCCCTAACAGCAGCCCATCCATTCTAGCATCTGCTCCCCCTAGCAGCAGCCCATTCCTACTAGCATCTGCTAACCCCAGCAGCAGCCCATTTCTACTAGCATCTGCCCCTTTACCAGCAGCCCATCCATTCTAGCATCTGCCCCTAGCAGCAGCCCATCCAGTCTAGCATATGGCTCCTCTACCAGCAGCCCATCCAGTCTAGCATCTCGCCCCCCTACAAATAGCCCATCCAGTCTAGCATCTTGCCCTCCTACCAACAGCCCATCCAGTATAGCATCTAGCCCGCCTACCAGCAGCCCATCCAGTCTAGCATCTGGCCCTCCTAACAACAGCCTATCCAGTCTAGCATCTTGCCCCCTTACCAGCAGCCCATCCAGTCTAGCATCTGGCCCTCCTACCAGCAGCCCATCCAGTCTAGCATATGGCCCTCATACCAGCAGCCCATCCAGTCTACCATCTGGCTCCCTATCAGCAGCAAATCCAGTCTAGCATCTAGCCCTCCTACCAGCATCCCATCCAGTCTAGCATCAATCCCCCCTTCCAGCAGCCCATCCAGCTTAGCATCTGGCCACTCTACCAGCAGCCCATCCAGTCTATCATTTTCCCCCTACCAGTGTCATGGAAATATATATGTATTCCATATATTCAAAGTATATTCACATATATGTATTCACAGTTCCAGTTAGAACTAGACTGGATGAGCTGCTGGTAGGGGGGGCAAGATGCTAGACTGGATGGGCTGCTGGTAGGGGGGGCCAGATGCTAGAATGTATGGGCTGCTGGTCATGGAACAAGATGCTAGACTGTATGGACTGCTGGTAAGGGACCAGATGCTAGACTGGATGAGCTGCTGGTAGGGGGGATAAGATGTTAGACTGGATGGGCTGCTGGTAGGGGAGGCCAGATGCTAGACTGGATGGGCTGCTGGTAGAGTGGCCAGATGCTAAGCTGGATGGGCTGCTGGTAGGGGGGATTGATTCTAGACTGGATGGGCTGCTGGTAGGAGGGCTAGATGCTAGACTGGATTTGCTGCTGATAGGGGGACAGATGGTAGACTGGATGGGCTGCTGGTAGGGGGGGCCAGATGCTAGACTGGATGGGCTGCTGGTAGGGGGAGCCGGATGCTAGACTGGATGGGCTGCTGGTAGGGGGAGCCGACTGCTAGACTGGATGGGCTGCTGGTTGGGGGGGCAGATGCTAGACTGTATGGGCTGCTGGTTGTGGAACAAGATACTAGACTGTATGGGCTGCTGGTAAGGGACCAGATGCTAGACTGGATGAGCTGCTGGTAGGGGGGGCAAGATGCTAGACTTGATGGGCTGCTGGTAGGGAGGCCAGATGCTAGACTGGATGGGCTACTGGTAGGGATGTCAGATGCTAGACTGGATGGGCTGTGATAGGGGGCCAGGTGCTAGACTGGATGGGCTGCTGGTAGGGTGGCCAGATGCTAGACTGGATGGGCTGCTGGTAGAGTGGCCAGATGCTAAGCTGGATGGGCTGCTGGAAGGGGGGGATTGATGCTAGACTGGATGGGCTGCTGGTAGGAGGGCTAGATGCTAGACTGGATTTGCTGCTGATAGGGAGCCAGATGGTAGACTGGATGGGCTGCTGGTAGGGGGGGCCAGATGCTAGACTTGATGGGCTGCTGGTAGGGGGAGACGGATGCTAGACTGGATGGGCTGCGGGTAGGGGGAGCCGACTGCTAGACTTGATGGGCTGCTGGTAGGGGGGGGGCAGATGCTTGACTGTATGGGTTGCTGGTCGTGGAACAAGATACTAGACTGCATGGGCTGCTGGTAAGGGACCAGATGCTACACTGGATGAGCTGCTGGTAGGGGAGTAAGATGCTAGACTGGATGAGCTGCTGGTAGGGGGGGCAAGATGCTAGACTTGATGGGCTGCTGGTAGGGGGGGCCAGATGCTAGACTCGATGGGCTGCTGGTAGGGGGAGCCGACTGCTAGACTGGAAGGGCTGCTGGTAGGGGGGCCAGATGCTAGAATGTATGGGCTGCTGGTCATGGAACAAGATGCTAGACTGTATGGACTGCTGGTAAGGGACCAGATGCTAGACTGGATGAGCTGCTGGTAGGGGGATAAGATGCTAGACTAATGAGCTGCTGGTAGGGGGGGCAAGATGCTAGACTGGATGGGCTGCTGGTAGGGGAGGCCAGATGCTAGACTGGATGGGCTGCTGGTAGAGTGGCCAGATGCTAAGCTGGATGGGCTGCTGGTAGGGGGATTGATTCTAGACTGGATGGGCTGCTGGTAGGAGGGCTAGATGCTAGACTGGATTTGCTGCTGATAGGGGGACAGATGGTAGACTGGATGGGCTTCTGGTAGGGGGGGCCAGATGCTAGACTGGATGGGCTGCTGGTAGGGGGAGCCGGATGCTAGACTGGATGGGCTGCTGGTAAGGGACCAGATGCTACACTGGATGAGCTGTGGTAGGGGAGTAAGATGCTAGACTGGATGAGCTGCTGGTAGGGGGGCAAGATGCTAGACTGGATGGGCTGCTGGTAGGGGGAGACGGATGCTAGACTTGATGGACTGCTGGTAGGGGAGCCGACTGCTAGACTGGAAGGGCTGCTGGTAGGGGGGGCCAGATGCTAGAATGTATGGGCTGCTGGTCATGGAACAAGATGCTAGACTGTATGGACTGCTGGTAAGGGACCAGATGCTAGACTGGATGAGCTGCTGGTAGGGGGATAAGATGCTAGACTGGATGAGCTGCTGGTAGGGGGGGCAAGATGCTAGACTGGATGGGCTGCTGGTAGGGAGGCCAGATGCTAGACTGGATGGGCTGCTGGTAGAGTGGCCAGATGCTAAGCTGGATGGGCTGCTGGTAGGGGGGATTGATTCTAGACTGGATGGGCTGCTGGTAGGAGGGCTAGATGCTAGACTGGATTTGCTGCTGATAGGGGGACAGATGGTAGACTGGATGGGCTGCTGGTAGGGGGGGCCAGATGCTAGACTGGATGGGCTGCTGGTAGGGGGAGCCGGATGCTAGACTGGATGGGCTGCTGGTAGGGGAGCCGACTGCTAGACTGGATGGGCTGCTGGTAGGGGGGGCAGATGCTAGACTGTATGGGCTGCTGGTTGTGGAACAAGATACTAGACTGTATGGGCTGCTGGTAAGGGACCAGATGCTACACTGGATGAGCTGCTGGTAGGGGGAGTAAGATGCTAGACTGGATGAGCTGCTGGTAGGGGGGCAAGATGCTAGACTTGATGGGCTGCTGGTAGGGGGGGCCAGATGCTAGACTGGATGGGCTGCTGGTAGGGGGAGCCGACTGCTAGACTGGAAGGGCTGCTGGTAGGGGGGGCCAGATGCTAGACTGGATGGGCTGCTGGTAGGGGGAGACGGATGCTAGACTTGATGGACTGCTGGTAGGGGAGCCGACTGCTAGACTGGAAGGGCTGCTGGTAGGGGGGGCCAGATGCTAGAATGTATGGGCTGCTGGTCATGGAACAAGATGCTAGACTGTATGGACTGCTGGTAAGGGACCAGATGCTAGACTGGATGAGCTGCTGGTAGGGGGGATAAGATGCTAGACTGGATGAGCTGCTGGTAGGGGGGCAAGATGCTAGACTGGATGGGCTGCTGGTAGGGGAGGCCAGATGCTAGACTGGATGGGCTGCTGGTAGAGTGGCCAGATGCTAAGCTGGATGGGCTGCTGGTAGGGGGATTGATTCTAGACTGGATGGGCTGCTGGTAGGAGGGCTAGATGCTAGACTGGATTTGCTGCTGATAGGGGACAGATGGTAGACTGGATGGGCTGCTGGTAGGGGGGCCAGATGCTAGACTGGATGGGCTGCTGGTAGGGGGAGCCGGATGCTAGACTGGATGGGCTGCTGGTAGGGGAGCCGACTGCTAGACTGGATGGGCTGCTGGTTGGGGGCGCAGATGCTAGACTGTATGGGCTGCTGGTTGTGGAACAAGATACTAGACTGTATGGGCTGCTGGTAAGGGACCAGATGCTACACTGGATGAGCTGCTAGTAGGGGAGTAAGATGCTAGACTGGATGAGCTGCTGGTAGGGGTGCAAGATGCTAGACTTGATGGGCTGCTGGTAGGGGGGCAAGATGCTAGACTGGATGGGCTACTGGTAGGAGGGACAGATGCTAGACTGGATGGGCTGCTGATAGGGGGACAGATGGTAGACTGCATGGGCTGCTGGTAGGGGGGGCCAGATGATAGACTGTATGGGCTGCTGGTCGTGGATCAAGATGCTAGAGTGTATGGGCTTCTGGTAAGGAACCAGATGCTAGACTGGATGAGCTGCTGGTAGGGAGTAAGATGCTAGACTGGATGAGCTGCTGGTAGGGGGGGGCAAGATGCTAGACTGGATGGGCTGCTGGTAGGGGGGCCAGATGCTAGACTGGATGGGCTGCTGGTAGGAGGGCTAGATGCTAGACTGGATGGGCTGCTGATAGAGATCCAGATGGTAGACTGGATTGGCTGCTGGTAGGGGGCCAGATGCTAGACTGGATGGGCTGCTGGTAGGAGGGCTAGATGCTAGACTGGATGGGGTGCTGTTAGGGGCCAGATGCTATACTGGATGGACTTTTGGTAGGGGAGCGGGATGCTAGACTGGATGGGCTGCTGGTAGGGGAAGCCGACTGCTAGACTGGATGGGCTGCTGGTAGGGGGGCAGATGCTAGACTGTATGGGCTGCTGGTCATTGAACAAGATGCTAGACTGTATGGGCTGCTGGTAAGGGCCAGATGCTAGACTTGATGGGCTGCTGGTAGGTATGCTAGATGCTAGACTGGATGGCTGTTGGTAGGAGGGCCAGATGCTAGACTGGATGGGCTGCTGGTAGGCGAGCCAGATGCTAGACTTGATGGGCTGCTGGTAAAGGACCCCACTGCTAGACAGGATGGGCTGCTGATAGGGAGGCCAATGCTAGGCTGGATGGGCTGCTGGCAGGACGGACAGAAGCTAGACTGGATGGCTGCTGATAGGGGGGCAGATACAGAATGGATGGGCTGCTGATAGGGGGCACATGCAAGAATGGATGGGCTGTTGGTAAGGGCAGATGATAGAATGGATGGGCTGCTGGAAGGGGGGCAGATGCTAGACTGGATGGGCTGCTGGTAGGACGGACAGCTGCTAGACTGTATGGGCTGCTGGTCGTGGAACAAGATACTAGACTGTATGGGCTGCTGGTAAGGGACCAGATGCTACACTGGATGAGCTGCTGGTAGGGGGAGTAAGATGCTAGACTGGATGAGCTGCTGGTAGGGGGGCAAGATGCTAGACTTGATGGGCTGCTGGTAGGGGGGGCCAGATGCTAGACTGGATGGTCTACTGGTAGGAGGGACAGATGCTAGACTGGATGGGCTGCTGATAGGGGGCCAGATGGTAGACTGCATGGGCTGCTGGTAGGGGGGGCCAGATGCTAGACTGTATGGGCTGCTGGTCGTGGATCAAGATGCTAGAGTGTATGGGCTGCTGGTAAGGAACCAGATGCTAGACTGGATGAGCTGCTTGTAGGGGAGTAAGATGCTAGACTGGATGAGCTGCTGGTAGGGGGGGCAAGATGCTAGACTGGATGGGCTGCTGGTAGGGGGGCCAGATGCTAGACTGGATGGGCTGCTGTAGGAGGGCTAGATGCTAGACTGGATGGGCTGCTGATAGGGGCCAGATGGTAGACTGGATGGCTGCTGGTAGGGGGCCAGATGCTAGACTGGATGGGCTGCTGGTAGGAGGGCTAGATGCTAGACTGGATGGGCTGCTGTTAGGGGGCCAGATGCTAGACTGGATGGGCTGTTGGTAGGGGGAGCGGGATGCTAGACTGGATGGGCTGCTGGTAGGGGAAGCCGACTGCTAGACTGGATGGGCTGCTGGTAGGGGGGGCAGATGCTAGACTGTATGGGCTGCTGGTCGTGGAACAAGATGCTAGACTGTATGGGCTGCTGGTAAGGGGCCAGATGCTAGACTTGATGGGCTGCTGGTAGGTATGCTAGATGCTAGACTGGATGGGCTGTTGGTAGGAGGGCCAGATGCTAGACTGGATGGGCTGCTGGTAGGCGAGCCAGATGCTAGACTTGATGGGCTGCTGGTAAGGGACCCGACGCTAGACAGGATGGCTGCTGGTAGGGAGGCCAGATGCTAGGCTGGATGGGCTGCTGGCAGGACGGACAGAAGCTAGACTGGATGGGCTGCTGATAGGGGGGCAGATGCAGGAATGGATGGGCTGCTGATAGGGGCACATGCAAGAATGGATGGGCTGTTGGTAAGGGCAGATGATAGAATGGATGGGCTGCTGGAAGGGGGGCAGATGCTAGACTGGATGGGCTGCTGGTAGGACGGACAGATGCTAGACTGGATGGGCTGCTGATAAGGGGCAGATGCAAGAATGATGGGCTGCTGATAGGGGCACATGCAAGAATGGATGGGCTGTTGGAAAGGCAGATGATAGAATGGATGGGCTGCTGGAAGGGGGCAGATGCTAGAATGGATGGCTGATGGTAGGGGGGCAGAGGCTAGAATTGATGGTCTGCTGGTAGGGGGCAGATGCTAGAATGGATGGGCTGCGGGTAGGGGGCCGATGCTAGAATAGATGGACTGCTGGTAGGGGGGCAGATGCTAGAATTGATGGCTGCTGGTAGGGGTACAGATGCTAAACTGTATAAGCTGCTGCTAGGGGGGCAGATGCTAGAATGGGCTGCTGGTGGGGGCAGAAGCTAGAATTGATGGGATACTGGCAGGGGGGGCAGATGCTTGAATGGATGAGCTGCTGGTAGGGGGTAGATGCTAAAATGGATGGGCTGCTGCTAGGGGGCAGATGCTATAATGGAAGGGATGCTGGTAAATGGGGCAAATGCTGGAAGGAATGGGCTGCTGGTAGGGGGAGCAGATGCTAGAATGGATGGGCTGCTGGTAGGGGTGGCCGGATGCTAGACATGATGGGCTGCTGGTAGGGGGGATGCTAGACTGGATGGGCTGCTGGTAGAGGGGCCGGATGCTAGACTGGATGGGCTGCTGGTAGGGGGGGCCAGATGCTAGACTGGATGGGCTGCAGGTAGGGTGCTAGATGCTAGACTGGATGGGCTGCTTTTAGGGGGGCCAGATGCTAGACTGGATGGGCTGCTGGTAGTGAGGCCAGATGCTAGACTTGATGGGCTGCTGGTAGGCGGGCTAGATGCTAGACTGGATGGGCTGATGGTAGGCGGGCCAGATGCTAAACTGGATGAGCTGCTGGTAGGGGGGCAAGAAGCTAGACTGGATGGACTTGCGGTAGGGGACAGATGCTTGATTGCATTGGCTGCTGGTAGGGGGCAAATGCTAGAATGGCTGGGCTGCTGGTAGGACTCAGATGCTAGAATGGATGGCCCGCTTCTAGCAGCCCATACATTCTAGCATCTGCCCCCCTAACAGCAGCCCATCCATTCTTGCATCTGCTCCCCCTAGCAGCAGCCCATTCCTACTAGCTCTGCTCCTCCTAGCAGCAGCCCATTCCTACTAGCATCTGCCCCCTACACCAGCAGCCCATCCATTCTAGCATCTGCCCCTAGCAGCAGAACATCCAGTCTAGCATCTGGCCCTTCTACCAGTAGCCCATCCAGTCTAGCATCTGCCCCCCCCTACCAGCAGCCCATCCAGCCTAGCATCTGGCCACCCTACCAGCAGCCATCCAGTCTAGCATCTGGCCACCCTACCAGCAGCCCTCCAGTCTAGCATCTGGTTCCCTATCAGCAGCCCATCCAGTCTAGCATCTGGCCCC
This sequence comes from Oophaga sylvatica, assembly GCA_033576555.1. Taxonomy (NCBI): domain Eukaryota; kingdom Metazoa; phylum Chordata; class Amphibia; order Anura; family Dendrobatidae; genus Oophaga; species Oophaga sylvatica. The sequence continues at coordinate 713,538,531 of JARQOD010000001.1, forward strand.
TCTACCAGCAGCCCATGCAGTCTAGCATCTGGCCCCTATCAGGAGCGCATCCAGTCTAGCATCTGGCCCATACCAGCAGCCCATCCAGTCTAGCATCTAGCCCCATACCAGCAGCCCATCCAGTCTAGCATCTGGCCCTCTTACAAGCAGCCCATCCAGTCTAGCATTCGGCCCCCTTACCAGCAGCCCATCCAGTCTAGTATCTGCCCCCCTACCACAGCCCATCCAGTCTAGCATCTGGCCCCCCTACCAGAAGCCCATCCAGTCTAGCATCAGGCCCCCCTACTAGGAGCCCATCCAGTCTAGTATCTGGCCCCCCTACCAGCAGCCCATCCAGTCTAGCATCTGGCCCCCTACCAGCAGCCCATCCAGTCTAGCATCCGGCCCCTCTACCAGCAGCCCATCCAGTCTAGCATCTGGCCCCCTACTAGGAGCCCATCCAGTGTAGTATCTGGCCCCCCTACCAGCAGCCCATACAGTCTAGCATCTGGCCCCTCTACCGACAGCCCATCCAGTCTAACGTCTTGCCCCCCTACCAGCCGCCCATCAAGTTTAGCATCTATCCAGCCTACCATCAGCTCATCCAGTCTAGCATCTGGCCCCTTACCAGCAGCCCTTCCAGTCTAGCATCTAGCCCCTTACCAGCAGCCCATCCATTCTAGCATCTAGCCCCCTACCAGCAGTCCATCCAGTCTAGCATCTGGCCCCTACCAGCAGCCAATTCAGTTCAGCATCTGGCCCCTCTACCAGCAGCCCATTCAGTCTAGCTTCTTGGCCCCATACTAGGAGCCCATCCAGTCTAGTATCTGGCCCTCCTACCAGCAGCCCATCCAGTCTAGCATCTGGCCCGCCTACCAGCAGCCCATCCAGTCTAGCATCTGACCCCCTACCAGCAGCCCATCCAGTCCAGCATCTGGCCCCCCCTACCAAGAGCCCATCCAGTCAAGCATCTGCCACCCATACCAGCAGCCCATCCAGTCTAGCATCTGGCCCCCTACCAGCAGCCCATCCAGTCTAGCATCCGGCCCCTCTACCAGCAGCCCATCCAGTCTAGTATCTGGCCCCCCTACAGCAGCCCATACAGTCTAGCATCTGGCCCTCTAACGGCAGCAAATCCAGTCTAACGTCTTGACCCCGTACCAGCCGCCCATCAAGTTTAGCATCTGGCCAGCCTACCATCAGCTTATCCAGTCTAGCATCTGGCCCCTTACCAGCAGCCCATCCATTCTAGCATCTAGCCCCCCTACCAGCAGCCCATCCAGTCTAGCATCTGGCCCCCTACCAGCAGCCAATCCAGTCCAGCATCCGGCCCCTCTACCAGCAGCCCATTCAGTCTAGCTTCTGGGCCCCATACTAGGAGCCCATCCAGTCTAGTATCTGGCCCTCCTACCAGCAGCCCTTCCAGTCTAGCATCTGACCCCCTCCAGCAGCCCATCCAGTCCAGCATCTGGCCCCCCCTACCAAGAGCCCATCCAGTCAAGCATCTGCCACCCATACCAGCAGCCCATCCAGTCTAGCATCTGGCCCCCCTACCAGGAGCCCATCCAGTTTTTCATCTAGCCTCACTACCAGCAGCACATCCAGTCTAGCATCTGGCCCTACTACAAGCAGCCCATCCAGTCTAGCATCTGGCCCCCCTACAAGCAGCCAATCCAGTCTAGCATCTGGCCCACTACCAACAGCCCATCCAGTCTAGCATCTGGTCCGCCTACCAGCAGCACATACAGTCTAGCATCTGGTCCTCCTACCAGCAGCCCATCCAGACTAGCATCTGCCCCTCTACCAGCAGCCCATCCAGTCTAGCATCTGCCCCCCTACTAGGAGCCCATCCAGTCTAGTATCTGGCCCCCTACCAGCAGCCCATCCAGTCTAGCATCTGGCCCCTCTACCAGCAGCCCATCCAGTCTAACATCTGGCCCCCCTACCAGCAGACCATCCAGTCTAGCATCTAGACCCCCCTACCAGCAGCCCATCCAGTCTAGCATCTTGCCCCCCTACCAGAGCCCATCCAGTCTAACATCTGGCCCCCCTACCACAGCCCATCCAGTCTAGCATCTAACCCCCCTACCAGCAGCCCATCCAGTCTAACATCTGGCCCCCCTACAAGTAGCCCATCCAGTCTAGCATCTTGCCTCCTACCAACAGCCATCCAGTCTAGCATCTAGCCGCCTACCAGCAGACCATCCAGTCTAGCATCTGGCCCTCCTACCACAGCCATCCAGTCTACATCTGCCGCCTACCAGCAGCCTCCAGTCTAGCATGGCCTCCTACCAGCAGCCCATCCATTCTAGGGGGCAGATGCTAGACTGGATGGGCTCCTGGTAAGAGGGCCAGATGCTAGACTGGATGGGCGCTGATAGGGTAGAGGGCCAGATGCTAGACTGGATGGGCTGCTGGTAGGAAGGCCAGATGCTAGACTGGATGAGATGCTGGTAGGGAGGCCAGATGCTAGACTGGATGGGCTACTGTAGGAAGGCCAGATGCTAGACTGGATGGGCAGCTGATAGGGGGCAAGATGCTAGACTGGATGGGCTGCTGGAAGGGTGGCCAGATGCTAGACTGGATTGGCTGCTGGTGGAGTGGCCAGATGCTAAGCTGGATGGGCTGCTGGTAGGGGGGGATTGATGCTAGACTGGATGGGCTGCTGGTAGGGGGGATTGATGCTGGACTGGATGGGCTGCTGGTAGGAGGGCTAGATGCTAGACTGGATTTGCTGCTCATAGGGAGCCAGATGCTAGACTGGATGGGCTGCTGGTAGGGGGAGCCGGATGCTAGACTGGATGGGCTGCTGGTAGGGAGGCCAGATGCTAGACTGGATGGGCTGCTGGTAGGGGGGGCAAGATGCTAGACTGGATGGGCTGCTGGTAGGGGAGGCCAGATGCTAGACTAGATGGGCTGCTGGTAGGGTAGCCAGATGCTAGACTGGATGGGCTGCTGGTAGAGTGGCCAGATGCTAAGCTGGATGGCTGTTGGTAGGGGGGGATTGATTCTAGACTGGATGGGCTGCTGGTAGGAGGGCTAGATGCTAGACTGGATTTGCTGCTGATAGGGGGCCAGATGGTAAACTGGATGGGCTGCTGGTAGGGGGGGCCAGATGCTAGACTGGATGGGCTGCTGGTAGGGGGAGCCGGATTATAGACTGGATGGGCTGCTGGTAGGGGGAGCCGACTGCTAGACTGGATGGGCTGCTGGTAGGGGGGGCAGATGCTAGACTGTATGGACTGCTGGTCGTGGAACAAGATGCTAGACTGTATGGGCTGCTGGTAAGGGACCAGATGCTACACTGGATGAGCTGCTGGTAGGGGAGTAAGATGCTAGACTGGATGAGTTGCTGGTAGGGGGGGCAAGATGCTAGACTTGATGGGCTGCTGGTAGGGGGGTCCAGATGCTAGACTGGATGGGCTACTGGTAGGAGGGACAGATGCTAGACTGGATGGGCTGCTGATAGGGGGCCAGATGGTAGACTGCATGGGCTGCTGGTAGGGGGGGGCAGATGCTAGACTGGATGGGCTGCTGGTCGTGGATCAAGATGCTAGAGTGTATGGGCTGCTGGTAAGTAACCAGATGCTACACTGGATGAGCTGCTGGTAGGGGGAGTAAGATGCTAGACTGGATGAGCTGCTGGTAAGGGGGGCAAGATGCTAGACTGGATGGGCTGCTGGTAGGGGGGCAGATGCTAGACTGGATGGGCTGCTGGTAGGAGGGCTAGATGCTAGACTGGATGGGCTGCTGATAGTGGGCCAGATGGTAGACTGGATGGGCTGCTGGTAGGGGGGCCAAATGCTAGACTGGATGGGCTGCTGGAAGGAGGGCTAGATGCTAGACTGGATCGGCTGCTGATAGGGGGCCAGATGCTGGACTGGATGGGCTGTTGGTAGGGGGAGCGGGATGCTAGACTGGATGGGCTGCTGGTAGGGGAAGCCGACTGCTAACTGGATGGGCTGCTATTAGGGGGGGCAGATGCTAGACTGTATGGGCTGCTGGTCGTGGAACAAGATGCTAGACTGTATGGGCTGCTGGTAAGGGCCAGATGCTCGACTTGATGGGCTGCTGGTAGGTATGCTAGATGCTAGACTGGATGGGCTGTTGGTAGGAGGGCCAGATGCTAGACTGGATGGGCTGCTGGTAGGCGAGCCAGATGCTAGACTTGATGGGCTGCTGGTAAGGGACCCTACGCTATACAGGATGGGCTGCTGGTAGGGAGGCCAGATGCTTGGCTGGATGGGCTGCTGGCAGGACGGACAGAAGCTAGACTGGATGGGCTGCTGATAGGGGGGCAGATGCAGGAATGGATGGGCTGCTGATTAGGGGCACATGCAAGAATAGATGGGCTGTTGGTAAGGGCAGATGATAGAATGGATGTGCTGCTGGAAGGGGGCAGATGCTAGACTGGATGGGCTGCTGGTGGGACGGACAGATGCTAGACTGGATGGGCTGCTGATAGGGGGGCAGATGCAAGAATGGATGGGCTGCTGATAGGGGCACATGCAAGAATGGATGGGCTGTTGGTAAGGGCAGATGATAGAATGGATGGGCTGCTGGAAGGGGGCAGATGCTAGAATGGATGGGCTGATGGTAGGGGGGCAGATGCTAGAATTCATGGTCTGCTGGTAGGGGGCATATGCTAGAATGGATGGGCTGCTGGTAGGGGGGCGAGATGCTAGAATTGATGGGCTGCTGGTAGGGGGCAGATGCTAAACTGGATAAACTGCTGCTAGGGGGGCAGATGCTAAATGGGCTGCTGGTGGGGGGTCAGAAGCTAGAATTGATGGGATGCTGGCAGGGGGGGCAGATGCTTGAATGGATGAGCTGCTGGTAGGGGGGTACATGCTAAAATGGATGGGCTGCTGCTAGGGGGTCAGATGCTATAATGGAAGGGATGCTGTTAAATGGGGCAGATGCTGGAAGGAATGGGTTGCTGGTAGGGGGAGCAGATGCTAGACTGGATGGGCTGCTGGTAGGGGTGGCCGGATGCTAGACATGATGGGCTGCTGGTAGGGGGGGATGCTAGACTGGATGGGCTGCTGGCAGAGGGGCCGGATGCTAGACTGGATGGGTGCAGGTAGGGTGCTAGATGCTAGACTGGATGGGCTGCATTTAGGGGGGCCAGATGCTAGACTGGATGGGCTGCTGGTAGTGAGGCCAGATGCTAGACTTGATGGGCTGCTGGTAGGCGGGCTAGATGCTAGACTGGATGGGCTGATGGTAGGCGGGCCAGATGCTAAACTGGATGAGCTGCTGGTAGGGGGGCAAGATGCTAGACTGAATGGGCTTGCGGTAAGGGACAGATGCTTGATTGCATTGGCTGCTGGTAGGGGGCAAATGCTAGAATGGATGGGCTGCTGGTAGGGCTCAGATGCTAGAATGGATGGTCCCCTTCTAGCAGCCCATACATTCTAGCATCTGCCCCCTAACAGCAGCCCATCCATTCTTGCATCTCTCCCCCTAGCAGCAGCCCATTCTACTAGCTCTGCTCCCCTTAGCAGCAGCCCATTCCTACTAGCATCTGCCCCCTATACCAGCAGCCCATCCATTCTAGCATCTGCCCCTAGCAGCAGAACATCCAGTCTAGTATCTGGCCCTCCTACCAGTAGCCCATCCAGTCTAGCATCTGCCCCCCCTACCAGCAGCCCATCCAGCCTAGCATCTGGCCACCCTACCAGCAGCCCATCCAGTCTAGCATCTGGCCACCCTACCAGCAGCCCATCCAGTATAGCATCTGGCTCCCTATCAGCAGCCCATCCAGTCTAGCATCTGGCCCCTCTACCAGCAGCCCATGCAGTCTAGCATCTGGCCTACTACCAGAAGCCCATCCAGTCTAGCATCTGGCCCCATACCAGCAGCCCATCCAGTCAAGCATCTAGCCCCCATACCAGCAGCCCATCCAGTCTAGCATCTGGCCCTCTCACAAGCAGCCCATCCAGTCTAGCATTCGGCCCCCCTACCAGCAGCCCAACCAGTCTAGTATCTGGCCCCTCCTACCAGCAGCCCATCCAGTCTAGCATCTAGCCCCCCCTACCAGCAGCCCATCCAGTCTAGCATCTGGCCCCCTACCAGCAGCCCATCCAGTCTAGCATCTTCCCCCCTACCAGCAGCCCATCCAGTCTGGCATCTGGCCCCCCCTACCAGCAGCCCATCCAGTCTAGCATCTAGCCCCCCTGCCAGCAGCCCATCCAGTCTAGCCTCTGGCCCCCTACCAGCAGCCCATCCAGTATAGCATCCGGCCCCTCTACCAGCAGCCCATCCGGGCTAGCATCTGGCCCGCCTACCAGCAGCCTATCCAGTCTAGCATCTGACCCCTCTACCAGCAGCCCATCCAGTCTAGCATCTGGCCCCCCCTACCAAGAGCCCATCCAGTCAAGCATCTGCCCCCCCTACCAGCAGCCCATCAATTCTAGCATCTGGCCCCCTACCAGCAGCCCATCCAGTCTAGCATCTAGCCCCACTACCAGCAGCCCATCCAGTTTAGCATCTGGCCCCCCTACAAGCAGCCCATCCAGTCTAGCATCTGGCCCCCCTACAAGCAGCCCATCCAGTCTAGCATCTGGCCCCCTACCAATAACCCATCCAGTCTAGCATCTGGCCCGCCTACCAGCAGCCAATCCAGTCTAGCATCTGGCCCTCCTACCAGCAGCCCATCCAGAATAGCATCTGGCCCCCTTACAAGCAGCCCATCCAGTCTAGCGTCTGACCCCTCTACCAGCAGCCCATCCAGTCTTGCATCTGCCCCCTACCAGGAGCCCAACTAGTCTAGTATCTGGCCCTACTACCTGCAGCCCATCCAGTCTAGATCTGGCCCCCCTACCAGCAGCCCATCCAGTCTAACATCTGGCCCCCCTACCAGCAGCCCATCCAGTCTAGCATCTAGCCCCCCCTACCAGCAGCCCATCCAGTCTAGCATCTGGCCCCCCTACAAGCAGCCCATCCAGTCTAGCATCTTGCCCCTGTACCAGCCGCCCATCCAGTCTAGCATCTGGCCCCTACCAGAAACTCATCCAGTCTAGCATCTTCCCCTACTACCAACAGCCCATCCAGTCTAGCATCTGGCCCGCCTACCAGCAGCCCATCCAGTCTAGCATCTGGCCCTCCTACCAACAGCCCATCCAGTCTAGCATCTTGCCCCCTTACCAGCAGCCCATCCTGTCTAGCATCTGGCCCTCCTACCAGTAGCCCATCCATTCTAGGGGGCAGACGCTAGACTGGATGGGCTGCTCGTATGAGGGCCAGATGCTAGACTGGATGGGTGTTATGATTTGGTAGCTGAGGAGAGCAGGCAAAAAGGAAATACACCAGAGCAGTTGGAAACTATGAGATTGCAGTACCCTGACTAACCACCACACCTAGAGGCAGCCGTGGAGCGTTCCTACGTTGGTCCTAGACGCCTCGTCACAGCCTGAGAAACTAACTACACCTAAAGATAGAAAGAGGAAAGCTATCTGCCCCGGAGCAGATCCCCAAAGAACATAGAAAGCCCCCAAACATGTAATGGCGGTTAGACAAGAAGAAATACTGACACAGACAGAAAATAGTATGAGCAAACGTTGGGGCCCAAACTTACTAAATAGAAAAGGATAGGAAGGGCACTTACTGCAATCCCAAAAAACCCTGAAAAGCACCAACTCTACTAATTTCAAAAACACCTGAGATCACACGACCTCTACCACCTAAATTAGTTCTCTGGTGTAACCAAAAACAAAACAGCAGCCACTGAAAAAACTGGAAAAAGCAAATGTACAAACATCAGTGGCTGAACTGAACTGAGAGGGCAAAAGCCCCCAGAGGAGACCATGAAGGCCCCCACAGAAGTGCAGGACAAAATGCAAAAATCAAGCACAAAACAAAAAGAAGAAAATGTCTTATCTGTTAGCAGGAGATTCAGACACGACACAGCAGGCTACCAAGGAAACAGGAATCAAGGATTGAGACCAGAACAATTGATCACCGGCAACCCTGATGGGAAGGCGACTCCCTTATATAAGACCAGTCAGTAACACCTGATTCCCAATCCTCACAATCTTCACTGGACAGTCCAGTACCGTTTGTAACCACCAGAGGGAGCTTCTGCTCAGAACTCATTTCCAGCCTATTCACAACAGTACCCCCCCCTTGAGGAGGGGTCACCGAACCCTCATTTGATCAACCAGGTCGGTCAGAATGAGTTCTATGATACGCACGGATGAGTCTCCTAGCATGGATGTCCGAAGCAAACACCCAAGAATTGTCTTCCTGACCATAACCTCTCCATTTAACCAAATACTGGAGTTTCCGTCTAGAAAAACGAGAATTCAATATTTTCTCAACCACATACTCCAGATTGCCCTCAACCAAAACAGGGTCAGGAGGCACAGTAGTAGGAACCACTGGCTCAACAAACCTCTTCAACAAGGACTTGTGGAACACATTATGGATCTTAAATGTCCCTGGAAGAAGCAAACGAAAAGAAACAGGATTAAGAATCTCCATGATCTTATAAGGTCCAATGAACCTAGGCTTAAATTTAGGAGATGCCACTCTCAAAGGAATATTTCTTGAGGACAACCAGACCAAGTCCCCCACTTTAAACCGAGGACCATCAGTCCTATGCCGGTTAGCAAACCGTGGGCCCTCTCCTGAGAGAGGGACAACCTCTCCACCACCTGGTCCCAAATCTGTTGCATACGCTCCACAACAGAGTCAACACCCGGACAGACAGAAGCCTCCGTCTGTCCTGAAGAAAATCGAGGATGAAACCCAAAATTACAGAAAAATGGAGACATCAAAGTGGCAGAGCTAGCCCTATTATTAAGAGCAAACTCAGCCAAAGGCAAAAAAGAGACACAGTCATCCTGATCAGCAGACACAAAGCATCTTAGATAAGTCTCCAAAATGGCCGACCGGATCCAACGAGCTATAGAATCCTTGGAAGTCCGTTGACCAAGTCGACGACCTGCTGGAATCACAAACAGGGAGTCCGACTTACGAAAACTTTGGGTAACAGACAAATAGAACTTCAAAGCCCGCATTGTTATGATTTGGTAGCTGAGGAGAGCAGGCAAAAAGGAAATACACCAGAGCAGTTGGAAACTATGAGATTGCAGTACCCTGACTAACCACCACAACTAGAGGCAGCCTTGGAGCGTTCCTACGTTGGTCCTAGACGCCTCGTCACAGCCTGAGAAACTAACTACACCTAAAGATAGAAAGAGGAAAGCTATCTGCCCCGGAGCAGATCCCCAAAGAACATAGAAAGCCCCCAAACATGTAATGGCGGTTAGACAAGAAGAAATACTGACACAGACAGAAAATAGTATGAGCAAACGTTGGGGCCCAAACTTACTAAATAGAAAAGGATAGGAAGGCACTTACTGCAATCCCAAAAAACCCTGAAAAGCACCAACTCTACTAATTTCAAAAACACCTGAGATCACACGACCTCTACCACCTAAATTAGTTCTCTGGTGTAACCAAAAACAGCAGCCACTGAAAAAACTGGAAAAAGCAAATGTACAAACATCAGTGGCTGAACTGAACTGAGAGGGCAAAAGCCCCCAGAGGGGACCCTGAAGGCCCCCACAGAAGTGCAGGACAAAATGCAAAAATCAAGCACAAAAACAAAAAGAAGAAAATGTCTTATCTGTTAGCAGGAGATTCAGACACGACACAGCAGGCTACCAAGGAAACAGGAATCAAGGATTGAGACCAGAACAATTGATCACCGGCAACCCTGATGGGAAGGCGACTCCCTTATATAAGACCAGTCAGTAACACCTGATTCCCAATCCTCACAATCTTCACTGGACAGTCCAGTACCGTTTGTAACCACCAGAGGGAGCTTCTGCTCAGAACTCATTTCCAGCCTATTCACAACAGTACCCCCCCCCTTGAGGAGGGGTCACCGAACCCTCATTTGATCAACCAGGTTGGTCAGAATGAGTTCTATGATACGCACGGATGAGTCTCCTAGCATGGATGTCCGAAGCAAACACCCAAGAATTGTCTTCCTGACCATAACCTCTCCATTTAACCAAATACTGGAGTTTCCGTCTAGAAAAACGAGAATTCAATATTTTCTCAACCACATACTCCAGATTGCCCTCAACCAAAACAGGGTCAGGAGGCACAGTAGTAGGAACCACTGGCTCAACAAACCTCTTCAACAAGGACTTGTGGAACACATTATGGATCTTAAATGTCCCTGGAAGAAGCAAACGAAAAGAAACAGGATTAAGAATCTCCATGATCTTATAAGGTCCAATGAACCTAGGCTTAAATTTAGGAGATGCCACTCTCAAAGGAATATTTCTTGAGGACAACCAGACCAAGTCCCCCACTTTAAACCGAGGACCATCAGTCCTATGCCGGTTAGCAAACCGCTGGGCCCTCTCCTGAGAGAGGGACAACCTCTCCACCACCTGGTCCCAAATCTGTTGCATACGCTCCACAACAGAGTCAACACCCGGACAGACAGAAGCCTCCGTCTGTCCTGAAGAAAATCGAGGATGAAACCCAAAATTACAGAAAAATGGAGACATCAAAGTGGCAGAGCTAGCCCTATTATTAAGAGCAAACTCAGCCAAAGCAAAAAAGAGACACAGTCATCCTGATCAGCAGACACAAAGCATCTTAGATAAGTCTCCAAAATGGCCGACCGGATCCAACGAGCTATAGAATCCTTGGAAGTCCGTTGACCAAGTCGACGACCTGCTGGAATCACAAACAGGGAGTCCGACTTACGAAAACTTTGGGTAACAGACAAATAGAACTTCAAAGCCCGCATTGTTATGATTTGGTAGCTGAGGAGAGCAGGCAAAAAGGAAATACACCAGAGCAGTTGGAAACTATGAGATTGCAGTACCCTGACTAACCACCACAACTAGAGGCAGCCTTGGAGCGTTCCTACGTTGGTCCTAGACGCCTCGTCACAGCCTGAGAAACTAACTACACCTAAAGATAGAAAGAGGAAAGCTATCTGCCCCGGAGCAGATCCCCAAAGAACATAGAAAGCCCCCAAACATGTAATGGCGGTTAGACAAGAAGAAATACTGACACAGACAGAAAATAGTATGAGCAAACGTTGGGGCCCAAACTTACTAAATAGAAAAGGATAGGAAGGGCACTTACTGCAATCCCAAAAAACCCTGAAAAGCACCAACTCTACTAATTTCAAAAACACCTGAGATCACACGACCTCTACCACCTAAATTAGTTCTCTGGTGTAACCAAAAACAGCAGCCACTGAAAAAACTGGAAAAAGCAAATGTACAAACATCAGTGGCTGAACTGAACTGAGAGGGCAAAAGCCCCCAGAGGGGACCCTGAAGGCCCCCACAGAAGTGCAGGACAAAATGCAAAAATCAAGCACAAAACAAAAAGAAGAAAATGTCTTATCTGTTAGCAGGAGATTCAGACACGACACAGCAGGCTACCAAGGAAACAGGAATCAAGGATTTAGACCAGAACAATTGATCACCGGCAACCCTGATGGGAAGGCGACTCCCTTATATAAGACCAGTCAGTAACACCTGATTCCCAATCCTCACAATCTTCACTGGACAGTCCAGTACCGTTTGTAACCACCAGAGGGAGCTTCTGCTCAGAACTCATTTCCAGCCTATTCACAACAGATGGGCTGCTGATAGGGGGCCAGATGCTAGACTGGATGGACTGCTGGTAGGAGGGCCAGATGCTAGACTGGATGGGCTACTGGTAGGGAGGCCAGATGCTAGACTGGATGAGCTTCTGATAGGGAGGCCAGATGCTAGACTGGATGGGCTACTGGTAGGGAGGCCAGATGCTAGACTGGATGGGCTGCTGATAGGGGCCAGATGCTAGACTGGATGGGCTTCTGGTAGGGTGGCCAGATACTAGACTGGATGGCTGCTGGTAATGGGCAGATGCTAGCTGGATGGCTGCTGGTAGGGGGCCAGATGCTAGACTGGATGGACTGCTGGTAAGGGGGCAGATGCTAGACTGGATGGGCTGCTGGTAGGAGGGCCCAGATGCTAGACTGGATGGGCTGCTGATAGGGGGCCAGATGCTAGACTGGATGGGCTGCTGGTGGGGGGCAGATGCTAGACTGGATGGGCTGCTGGTGGGGAGGCCGGATGCTAGACTGGATGGGCTGCTGGTAGTGGAACTGATGCTAGACTGGATGGGCTGCTGGTGGGAGGGACCAGATACTAGACTGTATGGCTGCTGGTCATGGAACAAGATGCTAGACTGTATTTGCTGCTGGTAGGGTCAAGATGCTAGACTGGATGAGCTGCTGGTAGGGGAAGATGCTAGACTGGGTGAGCTGCTGGTAGGGGTGGCAAGATGCTAGACTGGATGGGCTGCTGTAGGGAGGCAGATGCTAGACTGGATGGGCTGCTGGTAGGAGGCAGATGCTAGACTGGATGGGCTGCTGATAGTGGGCAGATGCAAAATGGATGGGCTACTGATAGGGCCAGATGGTAGACTGGATGGGCTGCTGGTAGGGGGGCCAGATGCTAGACTGGATGGGCTGCTGTAGGGGACCGATGCTAGACTGATGGGCTGCTGGTAGGGAGCCGATGCTAGACTGGATGGGCTGCTGGTAGGGAAGCACGACTGCTATACTGTTGGACTGCATGGTCGTCGAACAGATGCTAGACTGTATGGGCTGCTGGTAGAGGACCAGATGCTAGACTGGATAAGTTGCTGGACGGGGGAGGTAAGATGCTAGACTGGATGAGCTGCTGGTAGGGGGGCAAGATGCTAGACTGGATGGGCTGCTGGTAGGGGGGCAGATGCTAGATGGATGGGCTGCTGGTAGAGGGACAGATGCTAGACTGGATGGGCTGCTGAAGGGGTCCAGATGTAGACTGGATGGGCTGCTGGTAGGGGGGCCAGATGCTAGACTGTATGGGCTGCTGGTCGTGGAAGAAGATGCTAGAGTGTTGGGCTGCTGTAAGGGACCAGATGCTAGACTGGATGAGCTGTTGGTAGGGGGAGTAAGATGCTAGACTGGATGAGCTGCTGGTAGGGATGGCAAGATGCTAGACTGGATGGCCTGCTGGAAGGGGGGCCAGATGCTAACTGGATGGGCTGTTGGTAGGGGGGAGATGCTAGACTGGATGGGCTGCTGGTAGGGGAAGCCGATGCTAGACTGGATGGGCTGCTGGTAGGGGGGGCAGATGCTAGACTGTATGGGCTGCTGGTCGTTGAACAAGATGCTAGACTGTATGGGCTGCTGGTAACGGGCCAGATGCTAGACTTGATGGGCTGCTGGTAGGTATGCTAATGCTAGACTGGATGGGCTGTTGGTAGAGGGCCAGATGCTAGACAGGATGGGCTGCTGATAGGGAGGCCAGATGCTAGGCTGGATGGGCTGCTGGCAGGACGGACAGAAGCTAGACTGGATGGGCTGCTGATAGGGGGGCAGATGCAGAATGGATGGGCTGCTGTAGGGGGCCATGCAAGAATGGATGGGCTGTTTTTTAAGGGGCAGATGATAGAATGGATGGGCTGCTGGAAGGGGGCAGATGCTAGACTGGATGGGCTGCTGGTAGGACGGGACACTGCTAGACTGTATGGGCTGCTGGTCGTGGAACAAGATACTAGACTGTATGGGCTGCTGATAAGGGACCAGATGCTACACTGGATGAGCTGCTGGTAGGGGGAGTAAGATGCTAGACTGGATGAGCTGTTTGGTAGGGGGGCAAGATGCTAGACTTGATGGGCTGCTGGTAGGGGGGGGCAGATGCTAGACTGGATGGTCTACTGGTAGGAGGACAGATGCTAGACTGGATGGGCTGCTGATAGGGGGCCAGATGGTAGACTGCATGGGCTGCTGTATGGGAGGCCAGATGCTAGACTGTATGGGCTGCTGGTCGTGGATCAGATGCTAGAGTGTATGGGCTGCTGGTAAGGACCAGATGCTAGACTGGATGAGCTGACTGTAGGGGAGTAAGATGCTAGACTGGATGAGCTGCTGGTAGGGGGGCAGATGCTAGACTGTATGGGCTGCTGGTAGGAGCGCTAGATGCTAGACTGGATGGGCTGCTGATAGGGGGCCAGATGGTAGACTGGATGGGCTGCTGGTAGGGGGCTAGATGCTAGACTGGATGGGCTGCTGTTAGGGGGCCATATGCTAGACTGGATGGGCTGTTGGTAGGGGGAGCGGATGCTAGACTGGATGGGCTGCTGGTAGGGGAAGCTGACTGCTAGACTGGATGGGCTGCTGGTAGGGGGGGCAGATGCTAGACTGTATGGGCTGCTGGTCGTGGAACAAGATGCTAGACTGTATGGGCTGCTGGTAAGGGGCCAGATGCTAGACTTGATGGGCTGCTGTAGGTATGCTAGATGCTAGACTGGATGGCTGTTGGTAGGAGGGCCAGATGCTAGACTGGATGGGCTGCTGGTAGGCGAGCCAGATGCTAGACTGGATGGGCTGCTGGTAGGAGGCCAGATGCTAGCTGGATGGGCTGCTGGCAGGACGGACAGAAGCTAGACTGGATGGGCTGCTGATAGGGGGCAGATGCAGAATGGATGGGCTGCTGATAGGGGGCAACATGCAAGATGGATGGGCTGTTGGTAAGGGCAGATGATAGAATGGATGGGCTGCTGGAAGGGGGCAGATGCTAGACTGGATGGCTGCTGGTAGGACGGACAGATGCTAGACTGGATGGGCTGCTGATAGGGGGCAGATGCAAGAATGGATGGGCTGCTGATAGGGGGCACATACAAGAACTGGATGGGCTGTTGGTAAGGGCAGATGATAGAATGGATGGGCTGCTGGAAGGGGGGCAGATGCTAGAATGGATGGGCTGATGGTAGGGGGCAGAGGCTAGAATTGATGGTCTGTGGTAGGGGGCGATGCTAGAATGGATGGGCTGCTGGTAGGGGGCGATGCTAGAATGATGGCTGCTGGTAGGGGGGGCAGATGCTAGAATTGATGGGCTGCTGGTAGGGTACAGATGCTAACTGATAAGCGCTGCTAGGGGGGCAGATGCTAAGAATGGGCTGCTGGTAGGGGGGCAGAGCTGAATGGATGGGCTGCTGGTAGGGGGCCGGATGCTAGACTGGATGGGCTGCTGGTAGGGCAGATGCTAGACTGGATGGGCTGCTGGTAGGGGGCCAGATGCTAGACTGGATGGGCTGCTGGTAGGGGGACAGATGCTAGACTGATGGGCTGCTGGTAGGGGGCTAGATGCATAGACTGGATGGGCTGCTGGTAGGGGGGGGCAGATGTAGACTGGATGGGCTGCTGGTAGGGGTGCAGATGCTAGACTGGATGGGCTGCTGGTAGGGGCAGATGCTAGACTGGAGGGTGCTGGTAAGGGGCAGATGCTAGAAGGATGGGCTGTGATAGGGGGCAATGCAGATGGATGGCTGTGGTAGAGCAGATGCTAGACTGGATGGGCTGCTGGTAGGGGGGAGATGCTAGACATGGATGGGCTGCTGGTAGGGGGCGAGCTAGACTGGATGGGCTGCTGTAGGGGGCAGATGCTAGAATGGATGGGCTGCTGGTAGGGGGGGCCGATGCTAGATGGATGGGCTGCTGGTAGGGGCAGATGCTAGATGATGGGCTGCTGGTAGGGGGCCAGATGCTAGACTGGATGGGCTGCTGGTAGGAGGCAGATGCTAGACTGATGGGCTGCTGGTAGGGGGCAGATGCTAGAATGGATGGGCTGCTGTAGGTGGGATGCAGAATGATGGGCTGCTGGTAGGGATGCTAGAACTGGATGGGCTGCTGGTAGGGGGGCAGATGCTAGACTGGATGGCTTGCTGGTAGGGGGACAGATGCTAGATTGATGGGCTGCTGGTAGGGGGCAGATGCTAGATGGATGGGCTGCTGGTAGGGGGGCCAGATGCTAGAATGGATGGCTGCTGGTAGGGTGCAGTGCTAGAATGATGGGCCTCTAGGGGCAGATGCATACTGGATAGGCTGCTGCTAGGGCAGATGCGTATGATGGGCTGCTGGTGGGGAGCAGAGCTAACTGGATGGGCTGCTGTAGGGGAGCCGATGCTAGACATGATGGGCTGCTGGTAGGGGGGCATGCTAGACTGATGGGCTGCTGGTACGTGGCCAGATGCTAGACTGATGGGCTGCTGGTAGGGGGCAGATCTAGACTAGATGGCTGCGGTAGGAGCTAGATGCTAGACTGGATGGGCTGCTTAGGGGCCAGATGCTAGACTGGATGGGCTGCTGGTAGTCGAGGCCAATGCTAGATGATGGGCTGCTGTAGCGAGGCAGATGCTAGACTGGATGGGCTGATGAGGGCGTCCAGATGCTGAACTGGATGAGCTGCTGGATAGGGGGCAGAGCTAGACTGGATGGACTGCGGTAGGGCAGCATGCTAGATCTGCATGGCTGTGGTAAGGGCAAATGCTAGAATGGATGGGCTGCTGGTAGGGCTGCAGATGCTAGACTGGATGGCCGCTGTAGCAGCCATCACATCTAGCATCTGGCCCCCTACAGCAGCCATCCAGTCTGCATCTGGGCCCCCTCTAGCAGGAGGCCTCAGTCTAGTATCTGGCCCCCTAGAGCAGCCCTCCTCTAGCATCTGCCCCCTACACAGCAGCCCATCCAGTCTAGCATCGGCCCTAACAGCAGCCATCCAGTCTAGCATCTGGCCCTACAGAGCCCATCCAGTCTAGTATCTGCCCCCCTACCAGCAGCCCATCAGTCTGCATCTGGCCCCTCTACCGCAGCCAATCCAGTCTAGCATCTGGCCCCCTACCAGCCGCCCATCAGTTTAGCATCTGGCACTACCTACTCAGCCAGCAGCATGCCTACGTCGCTTAGCATCTGCCCCTTACAGCAGCCCATCCATTCTAGCATCTGAGCCCCCTAGCAGCAGCCCATCCAGTCTAGCATCTGGCCCCCTACCAGCAGCCATCCAGTCAGCATCTGCCCCCTACCAGCAGCCCATTCAGTCTAGCATCTGGCCCCTACTAGAGCCCATCCAGTCTAGCATTGGCCCTCCTACCAGCAGCCCATCCAGTCTAGCATCTGGCCGCCTACCAGCAGCCCATCCAGTCTAGCATCTGGACCCCCTACCAGCAGCCCATCCAGTCAGCATCTGGCCCCCCTACCAGAGCCCATCCAGTCTAGCATCTGGCCCCACTAGCAGCCCATCCAGTCTAGCATCTGGCCCCCTACCAGCAGCCCATCCAGTCTAGCATCCGGCCCCTCTACCAGCAGCCCATCCAGTCTAGCATCTGGCCCCCTACTAGGAGCCCATCAGTCTAGTATCTGGCCCCCTACCAGCAGCCCATACAGTCTAGCATCTGGCCCTCTACCGCAGCCCATCCAGTCTAACGTCTTGCCCCCTACCAGCCGCCCATCAAGTTTAGCATCTGGCCACCTACCATCAGCTCATCCAGTCTAGCATCTGGCCCCTTACCAGCAGCCCTTCCAGTCTAGCATCTAGCCCCTTACCAGCAGCCCATCCATTCTAGCATCTAGCCCCCCTACCAGCAGCCCATCCAGTCTAGCATCTGGCCCCCTACCAGCAGCCAATCCAGTCCAGCATCCGACCCCTCTACCAGCAGCCCATTCAGTCTAGCTCTGGCCCCATACTAGGAGCCCATCCAGTCTAGTATCTGGCCCTCCTACCAGCAGCCCTCCAGTCTAGCATCTGGCCGCCTACCGCAGCCCATCCAGTCTAGAATCTGACCCCCTACCAGCAGCCCATCCAGTCCAGCATCTGGCCCCCCTACCAAGCCCATCCAGTCAGCATCTGCCACCATACCAGCAGCCCATCCAGTCTAGCATCTGGCCCCCTACCAGCAGCCCATCCAGTTTACATCTAGCCCCCTACCAGCAGCCCATCCAGTCTAGCATCTGGCCCCCTACAAGCAGCCCATCCAGTCTAGCATCTGGCCCCCTACAAGCAGCCAATCCAGTCTAGCATCTGGCCCCTACCACAGCCCATCCAGTCTAGCATCTGGCCGCCTACCAGCAGCACATCCAGTCTAGCATCTGGTCCTCCTACCAGCAGCCATCCAGTCTAGCATCTGGCCCCTCTACCAGCAGCCCATCCAGTCTAACTTCTGGCCCCCCTACCAGCAGACCATCCAGTCTAGCATCTAGACCCCCCTACCAGCAGCCCATCCAGTCTAGCATCTTGCCCCCTACCAGCAGCCCATCCAGTCTAGCATCTTGCCCCCCTACCAGCAGCCCATCCAGTCTAACATCTGGCCCCCCTACAAGTAGCCCATCCAGTCTAGCATCTTGCCCTCCTACCAACAGCCCATCCCAGTCTAGCATCTAGCCGCCTACCAGCAGCCCATCCAGTCTAGCATCTGGCCCTCCTACCAATAGCCTATCCAGTCTAGCATCTTGCGGGCCTTACCAGCAGCCATCCAGTCTAGCATCTGGCCCTCCTACCAGCAGCCCATCCATTCTAGGGGAAGTGCTAGACTGATGGGCCCCTGGTAAGAGGGCCAGATGCTAGACTGGATGGGCTGCTGATAGGTGGCCAGATGCTAGACTGGATGGGCTGCTGGAAGGAGGGCCAGATGCTAGACTGGATGGGCTGCTGGTAGGGAGGCCAGATGCTAGACTGGATGAGATGCTGGTAGGGAGGCCAGATGCTAGCTGGATGGGCTACTGGTAGGAAGGCCAGATGCTAGACTGGATGGTCAGCTGATAGGGGGCAAGATGCTAGACTGGATGGCTGCTGGAAGGGTGGCCAGATGCTAGACTGGATGGGCTGCTGGTAGAGTGGCAGATGCTAAGCTGGATGGGCTGCTGGTGGGGGGGTTGATGCTAGACTGGATGGGCTGCTGATAGGGGGGGATTGATGCTGGACAGGATGGGCTGCTGGTAGGAGGGCTAGATGCTAGACTGGATTTGCTGCTCATAGGGAGCCAGATGCTAGACTGGATGGGCCGCTGGTTAGGGGGAGCCGGATGCTA
This sequence comes from Oophaga sylvatica, assembly GCA_033576555.1. Taxonomy (NCBI): domain Eukaryota; kingdom Metazoa; phylum Chordata; class Amphibia; order Anura; family Dendrobatidae; genus Oophaga; species Oophaga sylvatica. The sequence continues at coordinate 713,557,395 of JARQOD010000001.1, forward strand.
GACTGGATGGCTGCTGGTAGGGGGACGATGCTAGACTGGAAGGGCTGCTGGTAGGGGGGCCAGATGCTAGACTGATGGCTGTTGATCATGGAACAAGATGCTAGACTGTATGGACTGTGGTAAGGGACCATATGCTAGACTGGATGGCTGCTGGTAGGGGGGATAAGAGCTGGGGACGGATGAGCTGTGGTAGGGGGGCAAGATGCTAGACAGGATGGCTTGCTGGTAGGGAGGGCCGATGCTAGACTGGATGGGCTGCTAGTAGGAGGGCTAGATGCTAGACTGGATGGCTGTGATAGGGGGCCGATGGTAGACTGGATGGGCTGCTGGTGGGGGGCCAATGCTAGACTGGGATGGGCTGCTGGAAGGAGGGCCTAGATTGCTAGACTGGATGGCTGCTGGTAGGGGGGGCCAGATGCTGGACTGGATGGTGCTGTTGGTAGGGGGAGCGGGCAATGCTAGACTGGATGGGCTGCTGGTTAGGGGAAGCCGACTGCTAGACTGGATGGGCCTGCTGGTAGGGGGGCCAGGATGCTAGACTGTATGGGGCTGCTGGTCGTGGAACAAGATGCTAGATGTATGGGCTGCTGGAAGGGGCCAGATGCTAGACTTGATGGGCTGCTGGTAGGTTGTAGATGCTAGACTGGATGGGCTGTTGGTAGGAGGCCAGATGCTAGACTGGATGGGCTGCTGGTAGGCGAGCCAGATGCTAGACTTGATGGGCTGCTGGTAAGGACCCTACGCTATACAGGATGGGCTGCGGGTAGGGAGGCCAGATGCTTGGCTGGATGGGCTGCTGGCAGGACGGACAGAAGCTAGACTGGATGGGCTGCTGATAGGGGGGCGGATGCAGGAATGGATGGGCTGCTGATTAGGGGCACATGCAAGAATAGAATGGCTGTTGGTAAGGGCAGATGTTAGAATGGATGTGCTGCTGGAAGGGGGGCAGATTCTAGAACTGGGATGGGCTGCTGGTGGTAGGACGGACAGATGCTAGAAAACTGGATGGGCTGCTGATAGGGGCAGATGCAAGAATGGATGGGCTGTTGGTAAGGGCAGATGATAGAATGGATGGGCTGCTGGAAGGGGGGGCAGATGCTAGAAGGGAAATGGGCTGATGGTAGGGGGGCAGATGCTAGAATTCATGGTCTGCTGGCAGGGGGCTATGCTAGAATGGATGGGCTGTGGTAGGGGGGCCGATGCTAGAAAAAGATGGACTGTGTAGGAGGGGGGAGAGATGCTAGAATTGATGGGCTGCTGGTTAGGGGGGGGCAGATGCTAAATGGGCTGCTGGTGGGGGGGCAGAAGCTAGAATTGATGGGATGCTGGCAGGGAGGGGGGCAGTGCTTGAATGGATGAGCTGTTTGGTAGGGGGGTAGATGCTAAAATGGATGGGCTGCTGCTAGGGGGTCAGATGCTATAATGGAGGGATGCTGTTAAATGGGGCAGATGCTGGAAAGGGAATGGGCTGCTGGTGAGGGGGAGCAGATGCTAGACTGGATGGGCTGTGGTAGGGGTGGCCGGGGGATGCTAGACATGATGGGTGCTGGTAGGGGGGGGGATGCTAGACTGGATGGCTGCTGGTAGGGGGCCAGATGCCTAGACTGGATGGGTGCAGGTAGGGTGCTAGATGTTTTCTTTAAGATGGATGGGCTGCATTTTTATTTGGGGGGCCAAGATGCTAGAATGGATGGGCTGCTGGTAGTGAGGCCAGATGCTAGACTTGATGGGCTGCTGGTAGGCGGGCTAGATGCTAGACTTGGATGGGCTGGATTTTGGTAGGCGGGCCAGATGCTAAACTGGATGAGCTGGGCTGGTAGGGGGGGCAGTATGCTTAGAACTGAAGGTGGGGCTTGCGGTAAAGGGACAGATGCTTGATTGCATTGGCTGCTGGTAGGGGCAAATGCTAGAATGGATGGGCTGCTGGTAGGGCTCAGATGCTAGAATGGATGGTCCCATTCTAGCGCCCAACATTCTAGCATCTGCCCCCCCTAACAGCAGCCTCCATTCTTGATCTGTCCCCCTAGCAGCAGCCCATTCCTACTAGCTCTGCTCCCCTTAGCAGCAGCCCATTCCTACTAGCATCTGCCCCCTATACCAGCAGCGCATCCATTCTAGCATCTGCCCTAGCAGCAGAACATCCAGTCTAGCATCTGGCCCTCCTACCAGTAGCCCACCAGTCTAGCATCTGCCCCCCCTACAGCAGCCCATCCAGCCTAGCATCTGGCCACCCTAACCAGCAGCCCATCCAGTCTTGCATCTGGCCACCCTACCGCAGCCCATCCAGTATAGCATCTGGCTCCCTATCAGCAGCCCATCCAGTCTAGCATCTGGCCCCTCTACCAGCAGCCCATGCAGTCTAGCATCTGGCCTACTACCAGGGCCCATCCAGTCTAGCATCTGGCCCCATACCAGCAGCCCATCCAGTCTTAGCATCTTAGCCCCCATACCAGCAGCCCATCCAGTCTAGCATCTGGCCCTCTTACAAAGCAGCCCATCCAGTCTAGCATTCGGCCCCCCCTCACCAGCAGCCCATCCAGTTAGTATCTGGCCCCCCTACCAGCAGCCCATCCAGTCTAGCATCTGGCCCCCCCCCCTACCAGCAGCCATCCTGTCTAGGGCATCTGGCCCCCCTCAAGACAGCCCATCCGTCTAGCATCTTGCCCCCCTACCAGCAGCGCATCCAGTCTGGCATCTGGCCCCCCCTACCAGCAGCCCATCCAGTTTAGCATCTAGCCCCCCTACCAGCAGCCCATCCAGTCTAGCCTCTGGCCCCCCCTACCACAGCCCATCCAGTCTAGCATCCAGCCCCTCTATCAGCAGCCCATCCGGTCTGCATCTGGCCCGCCTACCAGCAGCCCATCCAGTCTAGCATCTGACCCCTCTACCAGCAGGCCCATCCAGGTCTACTGCATCTGGCCCCCCTACCAAGAGCCCATCCAGTCAAGCATCTGCCCCCCCTACCAGCAGCCCATCAATTCTAGCATCTGGCCCCCTACACGCAGGCCCATCCAGTCTAGCATCTGCCCCACTACCAGCAGCCCATCCAGTTTAGCATCTGGCCCACCTACAAAGCAGCCCATCCAGTCTCAGATCTGGCCCCCCACAAGCAGCCCATCCAGTCTAGCATCTGGCCCCCTACCAATTTCCCATCCTGTCTAGCATCTGGCCCGCCTACCAGCAGCCAATCCAGTCTAGCATCTGGCCCTCCTACCAGCAGCCCATCCAGAATAGCATCTGGCCCCCTTACAAGCAGCCCATCCAGTCAAGGTCTGACCCCTCTACAGCAGCCCATCCAGTCTTGCATCTGCCCCCCACCAGGAGCCCATCTAGGTCTAGTAACTGGCCCTACTACCTGCAGCCCATCCAGTCTAGATCTGGCCCCCCCCTACCAGCAGCCCATCCAGTCTAAATCATCTGGCCCCCTACCAGCAGCCCATCCAGTCTAGCATCTAGCCCCCCCCCCAGCAGCCCATCCAGTCTTAGCATTTGGCCCCCTACAGCAGCCCATCCAGTCTAGCTCTTGCCCCTGTACCAGCAGCCCATCCAGTCTAGCATCTGGCCCCTACCAAGAAACTCATCCAGGTCTAGCATCTTGCCTCACTACCAACAGCCCATCCCAGTCTCGCATCTGGCCCGCCTACCAGCAGCCCAATCCAGTCTAGCATCTGGCCCTCCTACCAACAGCCCATCCAGTTCTAGCATCTTGCCCCCGTACCAGCACCCATCCTGTCTGCATCTGGGCCCTCCTAACAGCAGCCCATCCATTTAGGGGGCAGATGCTTACATGGATGGGCTGCTCGTTGAGGGCCAGATGCTAGACTGGAGGGTTGTTATGATTTGGTAGCTGAGGAGAGCAGGCAAAAAGGAAATACACCAGAGCAGTTGGAAACTATGAGATTGCAGTCCCCCTGACTAACCACCACACTAGAGGCAGCCGTGGAGCGTTCCTACGTTGGTCCTAGATGCCTCGTCACAGCCTGAGAAACTAACTACTCCTAAAGGTAGAAGAGGAAAGCTATCTGCCCGGAGCAGATCCCAAAGAACATAGAAAGCCCCCAAACATGTAATGGCGGTTAGACAAGAAGAAATACTGACACAGACAGAAATTAGTATGAGCAAACGTTGGGGCCCAAACTTACTAAATAGAAAAGGATAGGAAGGGCACTTACTGCAATCCCAAAAAACCCTGAAAAAGCACCAACTCTACTAATTTCAAAAACACCTGAGATCACACGACCTCTACCACCTAAAATTAGTTCTCTGGTGTAACCAAAAACAAAACAGCAGCCACTGAAAAAACTGGAAAAAGCAAATGTACAAACATCAGTGGCTGAAATGAGCTGAGGGCAAAGCCCCCCCGGGGCCATGAAGGCCCCCCCAGAAGGCAGGACAAAAAAACAAAAAACAAGCACAAAAACAAAAAGAAAAAAAAGTTTATCTGTTAGAGGAGATTCAGACAGACACAGCAGGTACCCAAAAAACGGAACAAGGGTTTTGGGGCCGAAAATTTTTACCGGCAACCCGATGGGAAGGCGACTCCCTTTATAAGACCGTGTAACACTGTTTCCCAACCTCACAATCTTCCTGGACAGTCCAGTAGTTTTAACCAAGAGGGAGTTCTGTCAGAATCATTTCCGCCCCTTCACAACGTACCCCCCCCTTGAGGAGGGGGGACCAAACCCCTTTGTCAACCGGCCGTCAAATGGTTCTTTATGCACGGTGAGTCCCTAGCTGGTGTCCCAAACAAAACCCAAAATTTCTTCCTGCCATAACCTCTCCATTTAACCCCAAAAAAATGGAGTTTCCGTCTGAAAAACGAGAATTCAATATTTTCTCAAACAAACTCCGATCCCCCAACCCAAAACGGGGGAGGAGGCCCGTATAGGAACCACTGGCTCAACAAACCTCTTAAAAGGATTTGGAACCCCTTTTGGATCTTAAAGTCCCTGGAAAAAGCAAACGAAAAAAACGGTTTTGTCTCCTGATCTTATAAAAATCCAATAAATAGGTTTAAAATTTGGGGATGCCACTCTCATAGGAAATTTCTTGAGGGGCAACCAACCAATCCCCCTTT
>JARQOD010000001.1:713562571-713599670 GCA_033576555.1 Oophaga sylvatica
AGAGCAGGCGGCACAGCCTCCCCTGGAGTCCAACCGCGAGCGAGTGGTCTGGGACCAGGGACGGCTGTACCGGGTAACGGTCCAGCAGGGTTCACCGGAGGCGTGGCCCAGGGACCGACAGTTAGTGGTACCCCATCCGTTCAGGGCGGAATTATTGCGGATCGCACATGAGATTCCAATGGCCGGACAACTAGGGATCACTAAAACCAGGGCCAGGCTAGCTCACCATTTCTACTGGCCTGGAATGAGGACCGAGGTGATAGCCTACTGCCATTCGTGTGACACATGTCAGAGAGTGGGGAAGGCGGGGCCGCGCCCCAAAGCCCCACTGGTAACTCTGTCCATCATCGAAGAGCCTTTCTCAAGGGTGGCTGTGGATCTCATTGGACATCTGTCCACTCCCAGCCGCTCCGGGAAATGCTTCATACTAACGGTAGTGGACTATGCCACCCGGTACCCAGAGGCGGTAGCTTTGTCGTCCATTCGGGCCGACAAAGTGGCCAATGCCTTGCTGGAGATTTTCTCCAGAATGGGGTTCCCCCAGGAAATGCTCACCGACCGAGGGACCCAATTCATGTCGCAGCTGATGGAGTCTCTCTGTAAGCAGGTACAGGTGCAACATCTGGTAGCCAGCCCATATCACCCACAGACCAATGGCCTGTGTGAGCGGTTCAATGGCACCTTAAAGCGGATGCTGAAGATGTTGGTCGACTCCCACGGGAGAGGACTGGGAGCGGTATCTCCCACACCTGCTGTTTGCCTACCGGGAGGTTCCACAGGCCTCAACGGGTTCTCCCCCTTTGAGCTCCTGTACGGGTTACCCCTTTCGGGAGCTGTTCAGCAGCCTGCCCGGAAGGACTGAGACAGCAGTCCATGACGTGGACACCGGCAATCACCCCCCAATCCGGCGTTCAGCATATTGGGTCTCTCTTGAGGTGCAGCAGCAAATGCGCAAAGAGATAGACGAGATGCTGAAGCTGGGGGTGATCCAAGCGTCCAACAGCGCGTGGGCTTCGCCTGTAGTCCTCGTCCCTAAAAAGGACCGAAACTACGCGGTTCTGCGTGGACTACAGGGGGCTCAATGCTGTGACGGTCACCGATGCATACCCAATGCCGCACATCGATGACCTGCTTGACCAGCTGGCCGGGGCCAAGTACCTGACCATCATGGATCTGAGCAGGGGGTATTGGCAGATTCCCCTGACCCCTAGGGCACAGGAACGCTCTGCTTTTATCACCCCATTCGGACTGTACGAGTCCACAGTGATGCCCTTCGGCATGAAGAATGCCCCTGCCACTTTTCAGCGAATGGTAAACACGCTGTTCGAGGGACTGGAAGGGTATGCGACCGCATACCTGGAAGACATTGCCATCTTCAGTCCCACCTGGGAGGATCACCTAGAGCACCTGGCGCAGGTGCTCGGGCAGATCCAGCGAGCAGGCTTGACCATTAAGCCGGAAAAATGCCAGCTGGGTATGAGTGAGGTCCACTACCTGGGACACCGGGTAGGTGGGGGAGCTCTGAAGCCAGAGCCCGGGAAGGTGGATGTCATCACATCCTGGCCCACCCCCAGGACCAAGAAGCAGGTGATGTCCTTCTTGGGTACTGCTGGGTACTATAGGAGGTTTGTTCCACACTATAGTACCCTGGCCAAGCCCCTGACGGACCTCACCAAGAAAAGGCTGCCCGTCGCAGTCGACTGGACAGTCGCCTGCGAGACAGCTTTCCAGGCGCTCAAGACCGCCCTTTCTAGTTCTCCTGTACTACAGGCAGCCGACTTCACGCGGCCGTTCTTAGTGTAGACCGACGCCAGCGACTTCGGCCTCGGTGCTGTGCTCAGCCAGGTTGACACTATGGGCCATGAACACCCCGTTTTGTACCTGAGCTGGAAGCTCCTGCCGAGGGAAGTGGCCTATTCCACGATGGAGAAGGAATGTCTGGAAATTGTGTGGGCCCTGCAGCGTCTGCAGCCATACTTGTACGGACCCCAATTCACCGTGGAAACAGACCACAACCCCCTCAGCTGGTTACACACGGTCTCTGGGACGAATGGGAGGTTGCTACGCTGGAGCCTCGCTCTCCAACAGTACCACTTCACCATTCGCCACAAAAGAGGCAGGGACCATGGTAATGCTGATGGGTTGTCCCTGCAAGGAGAGGGTGCGCTCTCAAAAGCAGGGAGGTGTGAGGAAAGGAACCGCCACCATTTTGGACAGGGCCAATACCAGCCTCCATTTTGTCTGTTGGAGAACCACAGGCTGCTAACTGCACAGGGCCTGTTAGCATATTCAATACGACAGGGTTTGATGTCCACTGTTAAGCAAAAGGGCTTTAGTATGCTAAGCAATTCAGGCCCCTGTTTGAATAAGAAGGTCATTAGTATGCTAAGCAATTCCTGCCCACGACAGAATTTCCAGCTCAATATGAATAGCCAGGCCGATTAGTATGCGTGCTTCAAAGTAGAGGCTTCAATTAGATTATACCTGCCAGCCGGACACAGAAACACACCGAGGGGAGGGACCTAGCAGGTTTAAGGACTGTGAGCTAAGGGCAGACCAGAGCCATTCTCACAGAAGCCAAGAAGCAACCAGGGACAGAACTGCCAAGGGAGCAGCGGCACACGTTTTGGGGGACTGTCCAGTAACTAAGACTTTCACCTGGGGATCGCAGAGCTCCCTGCCTCCACATGTCCATACAACCTGGTAATATTGACCTCTAGCTAATACCTCTAAGCCTTGTATCATTATTGTTGTATTTTACTCTGACTGCAAATCCATTGTAATTCCGTTGTATAGCTTACTGTATATTTCTGTAATTATCTAGTGCGCCCTTAAGGCAATTAAACCATAAAATTAATCTTGGGCTGATGCTTTTACTCTGATCACGAATCTTAGAATACCCAGTGGGTAACAGGACACCCTCCCCGGCGGCCATTTGCTCTAGGTGCAGTTCCCTTACTGACCTGAGAGACAAAGGGGGCACCGGAGAGCTGTGCCTCTGGAGTTATGTCACATTGGTGACGTGGAAGGACGGGGGCCGTCCTTCACAGTAATGTACATGGACATTGATAATATTGTTGCCTGCAGTACTAGTCATTATCTGCTCGATGACTCTGGCTTAAACAGTTAGACAGTTACCCAGTTCCGTTAGGAGAAATAGAAACAGCTACTCTGTTGGCATAGACTTGTGTTATGTTAAATGGACTCTGTTCTGCAGGTTCAAGCTGCAATTTGGACAGAACCATATGGAGCACTGTCCAGGGTCGTGCAGGATGAGAGGAAGTGATGAGGATGGGGGATTCGTGACCTCCTTGGAAGAGAAAGTGAGAGCTGTGAAGGAGGAGGATGAGTGAGATCGCTGTCAAGCACCATACACAAAGCTGAGTGTTCCAGGGTGACAAAGACCGCACTGGGTAGCTGGGGATATGACCTGTTTCAGTTTCACAGGCAGGGGAGAAGTCTGAAGTGATGACGTCCACAGGAAGTAGCCAAAATCCCCAGGGTTCGACGTTCATCGTGATGCACCCAGAGGGCCCTAAAGCAAGTCAGCTGTGGTACCATTCATTGCTTAGAAACTTGTAATCCCTTGGTTAAACCACCATTGTCCAGGCAGGCTCATCTCTGCATCATCACAGCGACCAGACACAGGTAGGTAAGTATTGAGCTTATGGTGGAAACATGCACACACATACATCAGACATGCAGATACAGGCACTTGAATGCATCAGTGCCCATCAGACTCATATTTCTGAACCACTAGTGACTTACAGAGACTACAGCATTAAAGGGGATCTGCAGAAGTATATAGAGGTGTTCCAAGGAGAGTCCCATTGCACTCACATGGTCCTTAAAGTGAACATGGCATTGTATAATTCAATAGCTGGGTTCTACAAAGTCAGTTTAGAGTCTTTTTGTTGAGTTTGTAAGCTGCTGTGCTGCATTTCCAATAGGCCACCCCTGACATTCATTTGATGTTCCTGTTTTCCAGGTAAATGCTTGGTAGCCGAACTAGGCAGGTGCACAGCTAGGTAAGTTATAGTAAAGTAGTCAACATTTTCGTGCATACTGAATGATGCAGCACAGTGGTCTCAGTCAGTTGTGACCAGGTGTATATGAATTAACCTGTTACATTTTGTTGGTTGGTGGAAGCGAAATCAGTCTGAGTTTAACAGTAAAAGTTAATTTGAGAAGTTAAGTATTTACTGTTTTCCTTGTTCACGGCTTTGCTGTATTCTGGCTAGCCTATCCCAGTCCATGGCTACTACTGCAGCAGTTCACCGAACCCAAGCCCCATGTGCAATGAACATGACCTATATGCCTATACCCCCATTATGGAAGCTGAATTAAAAGGTCAGCAGGTATGCTGCCTAGTCAACACCAGGCCTGAGTACACCATTATGCCTCTGCAGTTCTTTGTAAGACATTACAGGCACATGACGGAGCTAGAAGACAGGAGAGTCATCTGTCTAATAGCTGCCAATAACAAGGAGCTGTAAGTACAAGGGATAGTCTGGATGTTTGACTGTTTTGGCAGATATTGGCAAGAAAGGGGTTGTGTTGGTGGACCATCCTTCCTGAAGAGGATTAGATGCAACAATAGTTATGAACATGCTGAGAGACCTAAACCATCATCTCTGCAACAAAGAAGTGCCTAAATATTTATATCAGGCCACCACACAAAGAATGGTCCAGAATGCTCTACAACAAATGGTGAGATATATTCTGCAAAAGAGCACAATGTATGGTTAGTCCATTGAATGGGTAAAGGTGCCAAGGAAGACCCCTGGTGAAGATCCTATCATGATATGAATAGTGATGAGCGAACGTGCTCGCCTCTACTCGTTACTGGCCCGAGTATCACGGTACTCGGTGTACTCAGCAAGCACCAAGCATTTCCGGGATTACTCGGCGGGAACTCGGGTCTCCACCCAGCTTTTTGGCGGACTTTACAGACCCAATCACGATGCAGGGATTGTCTGCCAGGCAATGAAACCCCACAGCCATCTTTGTTGTGGTCGTGCAGTGATTGGCTGGCCGCACAGCATCATCAGGGGTATAAGAGACCGGACGCCGCCCTGCTTGCCGCATTCAGCTCCGGATTGAGAGGGAGAGCGGCTGCCAGCTTATATCTGTGCGTGCTCAAAGTTTGCCCAGTATACGGCAGTTTTCTTTTTTTGCCTTGGGTGTCACTGTACTTATATACAGCAGTATTTACCCCCCCAAAAAAAAAAAAACCCACATTTGTTGTAGTGGTATCGCCATGCCAGCTGATATCTGTTGCGAATGCTCAAAGTTTGGCCGGTTTTCTTTTTTTTGTCCTGGGTGTCACAGTACTGATATACAGCACTAGTTAGCCCAAAAATAAACAAGAAACAGGACACACATTTGTTGTAGTGGTATCACCGTGTCAGGTGATATCTGTGTGTGCTCAAAGTTTGGCCAGTTTACGGCAGTTTTCTTTTTTTTTGTCCTGGGTGTCACTGCACTTATATACATGGGGTGGGCAGAGACGCAGTTACCATCAGGTATTAACTTGGGCCATTTACTCCTTTCATTGTGATGTTTTGGACATTACTATTTATGCTTATGTGATTTCAGTTCCTATTTATGTATACGGACATTTTCCCCTTGGTATATTTATGGACTGTGGTCTTCTATAATATGCACTATGCACTTTGTCCAAACACTGTGATTAACACTAGAACTACTGATGGAGTCATTTTGACTCCTTTCGTTTTTTATTTCTCTTCTGTGACTACATTTTTCAGAATTCCGGCTTGAAACTCGGTGACTTTTCCTCAAATATGATGTGAAAAAAGATTTTGTGAGAATAAATAATTTTGGTGAAAAATTTGCGCGTTTTTTTCAAAATTTACCAAGAACTACTGAAGGGAGTCATTTTGACTCCCTACTATATTTTGAGGTCCTTTTGTCACTAAATGTTGCTATAAAGTTTTGTGCATAATTTTTTCACTCTGTCTTATTTACCCTGATGTTCATATAGATGTAGTTCAATTTACATGTCAACTTTTCACATTTTCCTTGTGTTTTACCTGCTTGTATTACTGTGTAATGCTGAACAAAATAGCTTGTTTACTCTAGGCTCTTATCTTATGCTAATTTTTGATTCATATATATTGACACATATAAAGAACTGTACGCTTGCAGAAGCATGCAGGAACAATAATTTACAGTTTACTCTATCTGATGAGGAGCTAGATGCATTCATTGCGATATTCTATGCTCGTGGAATATCTGGCACGAACCGTCACTCGATTAGCAGTATTTGGTGTAATGACTGGGGAATACCGTTTTGCAAAGCGACAATGTCTAGGGACCGCTTTGTTGAAATTATGAGGTTTCTCAGATTTGATGAGAAATCTACTCGATCGGAGAGACTGCAAACGGACAAGTTTGCTCTATTTTCTACTGTGTGGGACAGGTTTATTGAAAATTGTATTGCGTGTTACAAACCTGGCCCATACATAACGGTGGATGAGCAACTTTTCCCAAGCAAAACTAGGTGTCCATTCACGCAGTACATGCCTTCCAAACCAGATAAATATGGCCACAAATATTGGCTAGCTGTTGATAAGGAGAGCAAATATCTGGCAAATGGCTTCCCTTATCTAGGCAAAGATGACACACGCCGTGCTGAGGACCGTTTAGCTGACCATGTGGTAATGAAGTTATTGGACCCGTTTTTGAAAAAAGGTCGCAATGTTACAACCGATAATTATTTTACTTCAGTAAAATTAGCTAAACAGCTAAAAAGCAAAGGAACAACCATCGTGGGAACACTCAACAAGATAAGGCGAGAAGTGCCTAAAGAAATAAAATCCATGAAAGAGGAATTGTACAACACTAAAGTGTTTAGAAATGAAGACAATTTTACACTTACAGTATATCAAGGAAAGCCCAACAAAAATGTTGTCATTTTGAGTTCCGTCCATCCAGATGTTGTTGTTGCGTCTGATTCCGCTAAAAAAACTCCAGAAACGGTAAAGTTTTACAATGAAACAAAATATGGAGTAGATGTAGTGGATCAGATGGCACGAAAATATACCACACGAACATGCACAAGGAGATGGCCTGTTCATGCATTTGAAAATGCCTTAGACTTTGCGGGTATAAATGCATGGATAATATTCAATGAGATAACCCACCAAAAAATGTCACGCAAGGCATTTTTGCAAACGCTTGTGAGAGAGTTGAGTGGTCCTTATGTCACAGATAGGGAAAAGGGTTCCACGTCCCAAGTTTCTACATGCTCAGAAGTGATGGTTCAAACAAAATTTTGCCAGATCAAAGAAAAGTGCAAGAAAAATAGATCTGTCGGCAATTGTAAGACTTGTGGTAAGTCTTTGTGTGGGCAATGTACTTCCATAAATCAAAGGCAATGCCTAAAATGCGAAACACCAAATGTTTAGAAGGTGAATTCTGCGCCATATTTTCATTTTTATGCTCCTCCACCTACATTTTCTCTGCTTTTTGTTCTTCAGTTGTTGTTTATATGTGTGCACTTGAATAAAAAAAAATGTTTGAAAAACGTCTATTATAATTATTGTTATTTTCTGTAGAAAAATAAGAAAAGCAGAAAAAAAACAATCAAAAGCATTACTGTTGGATCTCACAATAATAATACATTACAAAAAATATAATTATTAATAAATAACCACAAATGAAACTCTAAAAATAAACGAAAACAAGCAAGGAGTCAAAATGACTCCTTTCAGTAGTTCTAGGCGGGGTCACGAGTCCAGTAGTCCTAGTGTTAATATGTGTGGTACCCTTATACTTTCTGCTTGATGGCTGCCTGTTTTTCTGCCTGTCGGCTTACTACTGCTATCCTTGGTATTTTTTAAACATGTTATTCAATAAACTTTGTATTTTCTATTATATTATGAGTAGTGCACTTTTTCTTATTTGATTTCTATCTAGTATTTGCACGCTATACTCTGTCCTATATCCGTTAACCCCTTCTGGTGGTTATTGGTCTGTTTTATAATAATAATAATCTTTATTTATATAGCGCCAACATATTCCGCAGTGCTTTACAGTATAACAGTTTGAAAACACAAGTCATAAGTAACAACGTTAACAAAACAATAATTAAAGCAAGATAAGATGACCCTGCTTGTGAGAGCTTACACGTTGAGCACGTGATAGGCCACACTAAACACACGTGTTTTTAGGGGGCACCTAAAAATGTCTAAGCTGTGGTTATATTCCTAGTTTCATGGGGGACAAAGGGTAAGAGGTGAGTCATCTAGGTAGGAGATTGAACTGAACCGGACAAAGTCCAGATCAGGGGTGTTACCATCTTTGTGTGTCTCAGAGTTAGAAAGTTGTGAGAGGCCATGAGAATTGGGTACAGATAGAAGCTGGGCTGCAGTTGGGGAGGTGGAGCTGTTGAAGTCTCCCAGGAAAAGGTTTGTCAATACTGAGTACATGAAGTGTGGACAAAACGCATAAAAGTGGTCAAGGAACTGGGTGGGTGAGCCTGGGGGCCGGTATATGACTGCTACTCTGAGGGAGAGAGGATGGAACACCCTGATGGTGTGAACCTCAAAAGAAGAATGGCGTCCAATTGGGCTGCATTTATTTATTGGGTTAAAAACAGGATTGTTAATGGCAGCGAGGAGTATAGGGTTATCGCGGAGTTAGTAGTGATCATACAGCGGGATATACGCATATTCCGAGTGTTGTAATCTGGACATGGATAAGGCGTACCCTTACTATTACTTTTCTGAGAATTAATTATTGTGAACAGCCTGCGGCCTCCTCAGATGATTTGTGGCCCAATCGTGTTATTGTCTGGATGACAGGGGCCAGCTGGGAGCTATTTGATACTAAGATCACAGCGTGCTTGTTTCTGTATGACTCATGGCCTGTGATCTCTGTGATTATTGCAAGTCCATGCCAATGTGTTGGCGACAGAAATGCAGCCTTTCTGCCTTTTGGATACAGATGGTTTCCAAAAACTGATGGCCTTCGCAGTCCCCCAGTACCAGATGCCCAGTCACCATTACTTCTATAAGACAGATGTGCCTGCGCTACAGCAACAAGTCGCAGACGACATCACCCATTCCCTGAAAAAATCTATGTCTGCCAGGGTGCATTTAAACAATGACACCTAGCAAAGCAAGCATGCACAGGGGAATTAGAGCTACATGACTGGGCACTGGCTGACTCCAGTGGCTGTAGGGGCATTTGTGGAAGGGTCTGCTCCACAAGTTTTGCAATACCCAAGGTTTGCAGGGCGCTTAGTGATGGAAAAATAAACCACTACACACCATAAGATGGATAACTAAACTACTAGACAACAGGGGTTGTAGAACTAAACTACTAAACAGCTATGATTACTGAACTAAACAAATACACATCAGACAATGGAGAACAAACTACTAGACAACAGGGGTTGGAGAACTAAACTACTAAACAGCCAGGGTTGTAGAACTAAACCACTACACAACATATGATGCATAACTAAACTAATAGACAACAGGAGTTGGAGAACTAAACTAATAAACAGCCATGATTGCAGAACTAAACAAATACACAACAGAACATGGAGAACTAAACTACTAGACTAGAGGGGTTGGAAAACTAAACTACTGAATACCTTGACTTGTAAAACTAAACTACTACACACCAGGGGATGGAGACTTTAAGCACTAGACAGCAAGGTGTCACTAGATACCAAGTCTTTGAATCCCCATGGATTGAGAAACAAACCTCTGTAATACTTCCTCCAGTGCTTCTGCCTCCTCCACCTTCTTTAGTGCCTCCACCTTTGCCATCAACCATCTGCCTTAATAAATACAATGTTACAACACTGCTGAGGGAATCCCCCCAGCTGTGTACTGCGCAGCCACTGCTCTCCGCAATCAGGTTGCTTTAACATTAATATGCCTTGGAGATCGCAGTCATACAGATCAACAGGTGTGGACAGCTATCCATGCCAAGGTTGACCAATGGCTGCCTACACTCAACCTGTAGCCAGAGATGGTCGTGTGCGATAACGGTGTAAATCTGATGGTGGCCCTATGGCAGCACTAGCCTTCCACAGGTGCCTTTTATGGATCGCATCCTCAACCTGGTGGTACAGCAATTACTACACCAATGTCCCAGCATTGATGCGCTGCTGTAGAAAACACTGTCGTTGTGTGTTCATTTTCACCATTCCACATAAGTTGGTATAGAGATCTTTCGGACTACCAATAAACCAATTGATATGCGAAGTGACCACACCGTGGAATTCAACTCTTCACTTGCTGCAGCAACTGTGGCAGTAGTGCCAAGACCTGGTGCAGTATGAAATTTTGCATAGCCTGGCACATCACAATACGGATGTGTTGCAATTCACACTTTTGTAGCGGACACAGATGAAGGACCTCTGCACCCTTCAGCATGTTTGTTCAATTGGCTGATAAGATGGTTAGCTGTGACAATGCCGTAATCTGCATCACTATTAATGTAATCTAAATGCTGGACCACACTTTAAATAGTCTGGGTGAGGAGGTGCTGGAGGTCCCGGGGAAAAAGAGGAAGCAGAGGAGGATGCCTCTAGGGTTAACAATATCTGTAAGTTCAGGTCTGTTATCTCACAGGCGGTGCCATGGGAGGAACAAATGGAGGAGGATCAACTATAGAAGGACCATGAAAAGTACGAGAAGGAAGAGGTGATGGACGCGCACCAGTTAGTAGATGAAGAGGATAATGATTCCCTCTCTGTTGTCCTCGGTTGCCACAAGGGGATGGAAGAGAAAGCTTGAGTGTTATTCTGCCAACACACTGTGGAGTTGGACCTCATGAAAGAGATCGACCCATGAACACCTTCTTGCAACACTATCTGCAACATGATTGTTACTCGTATAGTTATGATTCAAAATAGTGCTGACTTCTGGGTTCCACTGTAGTCTATCCATGA
The DNA here is from genome assembly GCA_033576555.1 of Oophaga sylvatica. Taxonomy (NCBI): domain Eukaryota; kingdom Metazoa; phylum Chordata; class Amphibia; order Anura; family Dendrobatidae; genus Oophaga; species Oophaga sylvatica. Next base: position 713,573,505 of record JARQOD010000001.1, read on the forward strand.
TACAAAAGGACATTTTGACAGTTGCCTCTCCACCTGAAAAAAGGGACGCGCCCATTCTGCAGTATCAAAATATGTTTGAAGACAATCTTGACAGTGGTTTTCCTCAAGACAGCAGTGATGCATGCAGTTTTCTTCACAGTCATAGGTTTCCAACCACCGAAACGTTGAGTCGTCACCACAAAAACATTAGCAGCCATGCAGCGCTGGAGTCCTGGGTTCCAATCCCACCAAGGATAGCATCTGAAAAAGAGTTTATATGTTCTAACAATGTATGCAAGGGTTTCCTCCCAGTACTTATTTTTCTACACACACTCCAAAAACATAAAGATATTAAATTTTGATTGTGAGTTTCAATGGTGACAGTAGCAGTAATGTCTGTGAATGCCTGTAAAGCGAATGTTAATTTATTGGCGCTATATAACTCAAACAAAAACATTTGAAATTGATGCTCAGCCACACTCAGGTGGCACAAATATCAGTTTCGTTGATTAATATTGTCAGAACAATGTAAGAATAGTAACATGGATAGTTGACTCAATAAAAGTGGAGGACTGCTGGACTCCATGGCCTACTGCTACATGCAACACACATGAAGGAGACTCAACCGGGAGTCCACACATTTCTAAAAATGTATTGACATACAGCAACAAAGTGACATCAAATTCACCACAGTAGAAATAGTATAATAGAAACCGACAAATCTTCCACTACAGCCAACCCAGCAGATGTACACCCAACCATTCATGCACACATTTGCAAAATTAGTTGTAGGCTACAACATAGTAGTATAAATTTCAAGAGTGTTGTAATAGTTTAATAGGGACCGATGCATCTTCCACAACAGCTCACCCAGCAAATGGATACCCAACCAAGAGTGTACACAGTTCCAAAAATGAGTGCCAGACACCAAAAAAGTGGCATCAGTGTCACTACCTACCCCATTTACACCTGGAACACTGAGCCTAATCCCCCTTCTACCACGACCTCGCTTTTTCACAGTCATGTTGCTCACATAGTGTGCTATGACCACAGTATTAGCTAATAAAAATTAGATTGTTTACTCTGCACCACGTATGCACAGCTGAATTTCACAGGCACTAAACAGAATATGACATGCTAAATCGAGTTAGTCACAATAAAACAACATTTTTATGTGTGGATGAAGTCTGTATGACAAAAAATTTAAAAATGAGATCTCCTCTACTGTATGACTTTAGTAACAAATTTTTTTGGGCCCTGTCAATAACGCCTGTTACGCATTCAGTGGATGCTCAAAACTATTTAAAAGTGATATGTCCCCTGCTGTATGATGTTAGTAACAGAAGAATTTTGTTGGGCCTGTTGGTAAGGCCTGTTACACATTGAGTGGATGATCAAAACTATTTAAAAGTGACATGTCCCCTGCTGTATGACGTTAGTAACAGAAGAATTTTCTAGGCCATGAATAGGAACGTACAACAGGACCAGTAACACGGCAGCTATGGGAAGTACAAGATCCAGGATCCAGAATATAACTATTACTCATCTACCCAACAGCAATTAACATAGAGCGTTTGATGCTTGTCAGAAGATAGGTGTAACAGATGCGTGTCTCAAGACATGTATAAAAGATAACCGTGAGAAATTGGATGCCAAAGAAGCATATAATAATGAAGATAGGCTGAAAAAAACATTTCAAACTCAGATCTCACCTGATGTATCACATTTGCTAAAAAAAAAAAATTAATGCACAACAGCTCTGCACACAGAAGAATTTCAACGGCACTAAATTAAAAGGTTGGATATAGCAAGCAGTATCACGTTTATCAACAGAAAAAAATATAATTATTTTTAATGCGTGTTAGGTCTGCTGACAGGTTAATATCACCACCACAACATAAATATGCAGGGGCTGGCTGGCACTTTTCAGCCTAGAGGGGCAATCACAAGGCAGTGGCCCTCGAATTGTGGTGGCCCATCTCTGCCCTGCTTATCTCTGGCCGCTGGATTAAAGCAGCAAAGATAGCAAGCTTAAGGCCGGGGTCACACTTGCGAGTGCAATGTGAGAAACTCGCCTCAATACCCCGCAGCCTGCCGCCCACAATCAGGATCGGAGTGTGCCGCTGCATGTATTTCTATGCAGCTGAACGCTTCGGTCCAAGTGCCGGCGGCAGTACCGGGTATTGAGGTGCGAGACTCGTGCGAGTTTCTCGCATTGCACTCGCAAGTGTGACCCCGGCCTTAAAGACAGGCTGGTACTAGATATGGGAACAGAACAGAGTTGCTGCATAGATATGGGAGCAGAAGCAAGCTTACTGCCTACATAGATACTGTAACAGAAGCAAACTGACTACATAAAACACGAGAACGGAACCAAGATTACTACGTAGATAACGGAACTGAAAAGAGCTTACTACGGAGATAAGGGAGCAGAACCAAGCTTACTGCAGAGATATGGGAGCAGAACCAATGTTACTACAGAGATATGAGAGCAGAACAGAGCTTACTACAGAGAAATGGGAGCAGAACCGAGCTTACTACAGAGATAAGGGAGCTAAATCAAGTTTACTAGGGAGATAAAGAAGCAGAAAAGTGTTTACTAGAGAGATATGAGAGCAGAACCGACCTTACTACACAGATATCAGACCAGAACCAAGCATACTACAGAGATAAGGGAGCAGAACCAAGCTTACTACAGAGATATAAGACCAGAACTGAGCTTACCACAGAGATTTCAGACCAGAACCGAACCTGCTACAAAAATAATGTAGCAGAACCAAGCTTACTGCAGAGATATGGGAGCAGAACCAATGTTACTACAGAGATATGAGAGCAGAACAGAGCTTACTACAGAGATATGGGAGCAGAACCGAGCTTACTACAGAGATAAGGGAGCTAAATCAAGCTTACTAGGGAGATAAAGAAGCAGAAAAGTGCTTACTAGAGAGATATGAGAGCAGAACCGACCTTACTACACAGAGATCAGACCAGAACCAAGCATACTACAGAGATAAGGGAGCAGAACCAAGCTTACTACAGAGATATAAGACCAGAACTGAGCTTACCACAGAGATTTCAGACCAGAACTGAACCTGCTACAAAAATAATGTAGCAGAACCAAGCTTACTGCAGAGATATGGGAGCAGAACCAATGTTACTACAGAGATATGAGAGCAGAACAGAGCTTACTACAGAGATATGGGACCAGAACCGAGCTTACTACAGAGATAAGGGAGCTAAATCAAGCTTACTAGAGAGATAAAGAAGCAGAAAAGTGCTTACTAGAGAGATATGAGAGCAGAACCGACCTTACTACACAGAGATCAGACCAGAACCAAGCATACTACAGAGATAAGGGAGCAGAACCAAGCTTACTACAGAGATATAAGACCAGAACTGAGCTTACCACAGAGATTTCAGACCAGAACCAAACCTGCTACAAAAATAATGGAGCAGAACCAAGCTTACTGCAGAGATAAGGGAGCAGAACTGAGCTTACTGCAGAGATAAGGGAGAAGAACCAAGCTTACTACAGAGATAAGGGAGCAGAACCGAGCTTACTGCAGAGATATAAGACCAGAACCGAGCTTACTACAGAAATAAGGGAGCAGAACCAAGCTTACTGCAGAGATAAGGGAGCAGAACCAAGCTTACTGAAGAGATAAGGGAACAGAACCGAGCTAACTACACAGATAAGGGAGCAGAACCGAGCTTACTACAGAGATAAGGGAGCAGAACCGAGCTTACTGCAGAGATACGGGAGCAGAACGGAGCTTACTGAAGATATAAGGGAGCAGAACCCCAGCTTACTACAGAGATAAGGGAGCAGAACCGAGCTTACTGCAGAGATACGGGAGCAGAACGGAGCTTACTGAAGATATAAGGGAGCAGAACCCCAGCTTACTACAGAGATAAGGGAGCAGAACCAAACTTACTGCAGAGATAAGGGAGCAGAACCGAGCTTACTACAGAAACATGGAGCAGAACCAAGCTTACTATATAGATAAGGGAGCAGAACCGAGCTTACTGAAGAGATAAGGGAAAAGAACCAAGCTGACTACACAGACAGCTTACTACAGAAATAAGGGAGCAGAACCGAACTTACTACAGAAACATGGGAGCAGAACCAAGCTTACTATAGAGATAAGGGAGCAGAACCAAGATTACTGAAGAGATAAGGGAACAGAACCAAGCTGACTACACAGATAAGGGAGCAGAACCAAGCTTACTACAGAGATAAGAGAGCAGAACCGAGCTTACTACAGAAATAAGGGAGCAGAACCAAGCTTACTGCAGAGATAAGGGAGCAGAACCAAGCTTACTGAAGAGATAAGGGAACAGAACCGAGCTAACTACACAGATAAGGGAGCAGAACCGAGCTTACTACAGAGATAAGGGAGCAGAACCGAGCTTACAACAGAGATAAGAGAGCAGAACCGAGCTTACTGCAGAGATACGGGAGCAGAACGGAGCTTACTGAAGATATAAGGGAGCAGAACCCCAGCTTACTACAGAGATAAGGGAGCAGAACCGAACTTACTGCAGAGATAAGGGAGCAGAACCGAGCTTACTACAGAAACATGGGAGCAGAACCGAGCTTACTGAAGAGATAAGGGAAAAGAACCAAGCTGACTACACAGACAGCTTACTACAGAAATAAGGGAGCAGAACCGAACTTACTACAGAAACATGGGAGCAGAACCAAGCTTACTATAGAGATAAGGGAGCAGAACCGAGCTTACTGAAGAGATAAGGGAAAAGAACCAAGCTGACTACACAGACAGCTTACTACAGAAATAAGGGAGCAGAACCGAACTTACTACAGAAACATGGGAGCAGAACCAAGCTTACTATAGAGATAAGGGAGCAGAACCGAGATTACTGAAGAGATAAGGGAACAGAACCAAGCTGACTACACAGATAAGGGAGCAGAACCAAGCTTACTACAGAGATAAGAGAGCAGAACCGAGCTTACTACAGAGATAAGGGAACAGAACAGAGCTTACTACAGAGATAAGGGAGCAAAACCGACCTCACTGCAGAGATAAGGGAGCAGAACCGAGCTTACTACAGAGATAAGGGAGCAGAACAGAGCTTACTACAGAGATAAGGGAGCAAAACTGACCTCACTGCAGAGATAAAGAGCAGAACCGACCTCACTGCAGAGATAAGGGAGCAGAACCGAGCTTACTACAGAGATAAGGAGCAGAACAGAGCTTACTACAGAGATAAGGGAGCAGAACAGAGCTTACTAAGTTTACTACATAGATACGGGAACAATACCAAGCTTACAGCATACATATGGTACCAGAATATAGATTACTACATCGATACAGTACCAGAATCAAGCTTACTGCTTATATATGGTACTATAACTGAGCTTACATACAAACAGAAACACAGACATGTAAACACACAGTACGGCAGGGGCGTTGATAGGATCCTAAAAGATCAGGGGTCCAAGCCCCAAAGTGCATATTTCCCCATATGACCCCCCTATATCCATTTAAAATAGCATCTCTACATATATAATTACAGTATACCACTGTTGCTAGCCAACAACACACAATGCAAAGACCAATATTATCAAAATGACTACTATAAAAGACCAAAACAATACGGCTACACAATGTCCACTACCATCACCACTACACAGCGAATACATAGCAATATGACCATTACCTCTACATAACAAAACACTCTATACAGAGACCAATGATACTACCATACACCTTCTACCACATAATGAATGAAACACATTAAGCTGTTACTAAATAAAAAATATAAAATAACTACTAAAAAGAGCAATATTACCCCTTTACAGTAACCGTACATTGGTAGATACCAGTCCCGCAGAGCATACACGTGATTACAGTACAGTTATATATACTAACTTACACATGACGTTCTTTCTGATTCGGGCCATTCACTTTTCCAGTCTTTTCCATCTGGCCCAGACCTCCATTTCCACTTGTCCAGCCACAGCATGTCTGCACAGATTACAACAAAAACACATTTCCAGTGACGTGGCCATTTCGTTTCCAACCTACAAAAACTCCCACTCTGCGTGCCCTTGCGGTGTGAAACACTGATCCCAATATTTAAAAAATTGTGCCATTATTAGGATTACTCCCTTCCAAAAAAATTAAAGTGTCCCATAGAAAGTATTAATGCCCCTACTGTGCAAAAGCCTGTATTCTATATAATATCCCAAGTGCCTCCTTCCAGCAACAAACACCCTTGAGTCTCCACTTAAAAGTTAATAATGCCCCCCCCAACAAAAATAAATAAATAATGGAACCTGAGTGCCCCTATCAAAACTAATATTGTCCCCATTTATAAAAAAAAATGTCCTCTGAGTGCCCACAGAGCTCTGTATATACAGAATGATGGTCCTACAACCCCCAATACACAATACCATGATCTCCAAAGCCCTTTATTATACATTGAGGACCCCAGAGCTCCCTATACAGTGGGTACGGAAAGTATTCAGACCCCTTTAAATTTTTCACTCTTTGTTTCATTGCAGCCATTTATTAAATTCTAAAAAGTTCATTTTTTTCTCATTAATGTGCACTCTGCACCCCATCTTGACTGAAAAAAGAAACAGATTAAGGGTATGTTTCCACTATCAGAAAACAGTCCGGAATTGCTGCGTGTTTGACGCTGTGCGTTGGCGCAGCGTCAAACACGCAGCATCCAGATGTTACAGCATAGTGGAGGGGATTTCAAGAAATCCCGTCTCCACTATGCTACAAAACACGCAGGTGGAAGACCTGCATTTCCGGACATGCGGCGCGTCTTTTCAGACCGCAGCATGTCCTAGTCCGTTGCGGCGACGCTGCGTCGCCGCAAGGGAAGTAACACAGGGCTATGCAGCCCTGCGATCATTCCGGATGTGTTCCGGAGGTGTCCTGAACACATCCGGAAAGAGTGCGCGTACAAAAGGGGGCGGGGCTTTGGGCGGTGCGGAATTTCCGCTCCGTCCAAAGCGCTGTGGTTCCGGACCGTGGAACCACAGCCTTAGAAATTTTTGCAGATTTATTAAAAAAGAAACACTAAAATATCACATGGTCATAAATATTCAGACCCTTTGCTCGGACACTCATATTTAAGTCACATGCTGTCCATTTCCTTGTGATGCTCCTTGACATGGTTCTACTCCTTCATTGGAGTTCAGCTGTGTTTAATTCAACTGATAGGACTTGATTTGTAAAGGCACACACCTGTCTATATAAGACCTCACAACTCCCAGTGCATGTCAGACTAAGGGCTCATACTCACATGCGGGGAAATTGTCCGACACTCGCATGTGAAATCCCAGCTCTGGCGTCAGCAATCGGGAGTGGAGTGAGCGGCTGCATATAAATACTGTACATGCAGCCGCACACTCCACTCCCGAGTGTCGGGGCCAGAGCTGGGATTTCACATGCGAGAATCGGACGTATTTCTCGCAAGTGGAAAGGAGCCCTAAGGGCTCATACTCACTGGAGACAAAAACGGACGATTGCAAGCCGATTGCAAGCCGATAAAAAAATCGGATTGCAATCGGACCAATGTTATTCAATAGGTGACTTCTCATTTGTGATTTTTTTTCTCAGCCGAAATCGGTCTGAGGGTACATACTCACTGGCGACGAAAACGTCCGACGCTCGCATGTAAAATCCCAGCTCTGTCGCCGGCACTCGGGAGTGGAGCGAGCGGCTGCATAGAACTACATGCAGCCGCTCACTCCACTCCCGAGTGCCGGCGCCAGAGCTGGGATTTTACATGCGAGTGTCGGACATTTTCGTCGCCAGTGAGTATGTACCCTGAGGGCTCCTTTCCACTTGGCAATACAAATACATGCAGCCGCACACTCCACTCCCGAATGCCGGCCCCAGAGGTGGGATTTCACATGCGAGAATCGGACGTTTTTTTCGCAAGTGGAAAGGAGCCCTGAAAAAAAAAATTGCAGCATGCTGCGATTTGCAGTGATTTTGGCTTGATAATCGCTAATGCAAATCAATGGATGCAATAAAAAATCGGACAGCACTCGACCCATGCGAGTGCTGACCGATTTATACGCACCAGTGTCCTTTGAAAAGCCGGCAAATCATCCCCGGCTACTGTAAAATCATACTGACAGCTCACAAACACTAGATATATACACATAGAATACATATATATATATATATATATTTATATATACATGTCATTGTGACACATATATATATATTTATAGTTCATACACTTCTACATAGTATAAGAGCCGCTAATTCAATTGCCGGCTTTTGTGAAATTACAGAGCCGACATGAAATGACACATGGTTTACATACAGTTAACCATGTCACTTCATGTAGTTTGATATATGGTTTTCACTAACAATTACATGAGTATATGTGTGCAAAATTTCATACAGCTAGGGGTTAATTAAAGGTGTAAATTCGTTGAAAAAAAATGGGTGGGCTCCCGCGCTATTTTCTCAACCAGACAGACAAAGCCAGCGAGTGGGGGCAGATAATAATAGCCTAGGGAGGGTGCATTTATTTTGTGCCCCCCCTGGCTACTAACATCTGCCCCCAGCCACCCCAGAAAAGGCAAATATAAATTAGATGCACCCTTTCTGGCACTTTGCCCATCTATTCCCATTGCCCTGTAGCGGTGGCTAATGGGTTAATAATGGGCTAAAGCCACCTTGCTATTGTATGAAAAATAAATAAAACACACACACTTTTAATAAAAAATCATTTTAATGAAATAATGACATAGTTTTTGACCATCTTTTATTTGACAGTTAATCCGTGCGAAGCTCTTGTTCTCCTGTAATAAAAATAAAATAATAAAGCAACATTATTCTTACCTATCCGGTGCACAGTCAGGTCCCACGCTGTAATCCTTCACAAAGGGTTAACTGCCTTACAACTAGCAGCCCCAGCTAATGCTTGCTGCTCAGCTGTAAGCCCCTGAATGAATGAGTTCCTCTACCGGCTTAATTGATTGCTTCCCACAGTAATCAGTTCACCTCAGGTCACATAGCGACGCACCAGCAATCCCGACAATGATATGAACTTGTCAGGATCGCTGGTGTGTCGCTACATGATCGCTGCTGAGCTGCCAAACAAGCAGCTCAGGCAGCGATCAGTACAAGCGACACTGCGGGTAACGTCGTTTCAGGTCAGCCGGGGACACATCACAGTATCAGTGACGTCAGAGGGAGTCCCGGCTGACCTGAAGTGAACTGATTACTGTGGGAAGCAATCAATTAAGCTTCCCACACTAATCACTTCCTCTCCTGTCGCCGGGAGAGGAACTCATTCATTCAGGGGCTTAAAGCTGAGCAGCAAGCATTAGCTGTGCTGCTAGCTGTAAGGCAGTTAACCCTTTGTGAAGGATTACAGCGTGGGACCTGACTGTGCACCGGATAGGTAAGAATAATGTTGCTTTATTATTTTATTTTTATTACAGGAGACCAAGGGCTTAACTGTCAAATAAAAGATGGTCAAAAACTGTGTCATTATTTCATTAAAATTATTTTTTATTAAAGTGTGTGTTTTTTTTTTTTTTTCTCATGCAATAGGATTAATAATTGAGAGTTTCTAACTGACAACTCTCAATTATTGCAAATAAACTCAGAACTCAACTTCAGTAGAGTGATGATTTTTAATCGTGTCCACAGTAATAACAGAAACGTTTCGGTCCTGAACTTGGACCTTCATCAGTCACTGTGTGGTTATAGAAAAAGTAAAATAAAGTAAAATAAAAGGATTTTACAAAAGGGAAACAAAGTATGTACAACAATAGTAATAAATCTTGGTCAAACGAAAATAACAGTTCATGAGTATGCTGTAATTCAGGAGCATAACTAGATCAAAAATTGAGGACGGATGTGATGCGAGAGTAATAGGTAATAAAACATACCATGGACTACTGTGAGTAGGTGGACCCAGCAAAAAGAGGGGCTATGCCCGGAATATCTGTATAATGATATAATAGGCATAGTGAGACAATGTGGCTAAGTAAAAGGATCAGTGATAAGTGAGAGATAAACCTACCAGGTTTAAATTCTGTTCGATATAGGTGATCAAATATGGCAGCGGTTACCTGGAGAAAAGCAGGTGGAACATGAGCAGAGTGCGGTACTGAGCGGTATTCCATGAAGGATATACTGGATAGCGAGTAACTAACCTGGGGGGTCCCGGTGGAGCAAAAAATGTGCCTGCGGTGGACGCGGTATCCGCCGCTAGTCCGTGCATGTAGTGAATGCAATTGTGCAGGCTAAATAAAGGGAAGAGGCGGGACTATGTAGCTATGGTGCCTATCAGGCGGCTCCAGCTCAGAACAGGAAGTGACGTGGCAGGAAGTGAATGGCCGTGCGTGTCACTGTCAGGTGATTTATTCCAGTGGATAGCCAGCATTCTCCTAGGTCTTAAAGAGCGGTGCTGTGAGAGGAGGCATTTTGTAAAGTAGAAACAGGTAGTGCGGATATCAAAGTAAGGTGTCCGGCATGTGAGGAAACATGTTCAAAAGGCTAGTATAGGCGGCAGAAAGGAAATATTTGTTAGTCCTTATATTATTAAGGCGGTATTATATCATAGCAGAAAAAAATTTATACATAAGTTATGTTCTATATATGTAGGTATCGTCAGGATGGTTTTATCCCAAACCATTCAACAGGGAAAAAAATTGCATAGATAGTAGAAATATAGTAACCACTTGAACACTTAGTACATTTACTTAATTATGATGTCACACATTTTTTACCTATGGGTGAGAAACAGATATGGAGTCAATGGACAGCGGTTCTAAATACAAAGTTGAGATATATAAGAGCTTATATACACACAGCAGAGGTATAAGTTGATAAACAGCCACAATTGGTATGAAGGGAATACAGATATTGTATGTGACAAGTAGGTTACGTAAAGGATAATAGATCGTAATCCCTATTTAGTCCTTTAGGAGATAAGGTATCCAGGGTGTGTATCCAGTAGGCCTCACGGCGTTTTAATTGTCGTATACGGTCACCACCTCTCCTTGGTTGTGGTACTTGTTCCAGGACCTGGAACCTCAGTTGAGCTATGGTATGACCCTGGGTTAAGAAATTATGTGGTATAGGGAGAAGTGTATTCTTACACCTGATTGTGGACTTGTGTTTGGATATACGGTCCTTAACGGGTTGGGTTGTCTCCCCCACATACAATAATCCACAGGGACATTTAATGACATAGATGACAAAAGGAGTGTCGCATGTGAAAAAACCTCTAACTTTGTATGCTTTGCCTGTGTGGGGGTGATGAATAATTTCACCCTTTAGTACGTTACTGCAATGTGTGCAGTTTAAGCAAGGAAAAGTGCCCAATTTGGGTCTTTTGAGGAATCTCTGTGTTCCCTTAGGTTTAGTTGGGCCCAAATCCGCTCTAATTAAAGTGTCCTTGAGATTGGGTGGACGGCAAAAGCAAGGAAGAAATGGTTTTGCGAACTCAGAGATGTCTGGATGTGCCGTATACAGGAGGGGCCAGTGTTTCCGAATAGATTTGTGCAGTATATAAGCAAAAGGATGGTATGAGTGTACAAAGGCTATTCTGCCCTTAGTGTCCTGTTTCTCATGAGTATGGGGTGTGAGGGATGAGTCCAAAACTTTTTGTGGGTAACCCCTATCTCTGAACTTTGAATTCATCTCAGATAGGCGGACCTCCTGAGTGGCTTGGTTAGAGACAATCTTGCGTACACGGTGAAACTGAGACTTCGGAATGGATTTTTTCATGGCAGTGGGATGGAAGCTGTTGAAATGGAGTAGGCTATTGCGGTCGGTGGGTTTGACAAAGAGGTCTGAACTTAGATAGCCCTCAGTATCTTTCATGATTAAGGTATCTAGGAAATTCATTTTGGACGGGTCCTGGGAAATTGTGAAACTCAGCCCTGGCCATGAGTTATTTAAGAAATCATGGAAAATTGATAGGGACTGTAACGTGCCCCCCCATATGCAAAAGATATCGTCTATGTAGCGTTTCCACGTTATGACATTATCTTTGAAGAGAGAGCAGGTGTATATGGTTGTCTCCTCAAAATGAGCCATATAACAGTTAGCATAGGGGGGCGCTACGTTCGAGCCCATTGCGGTCCCGCGTATTTGTAAAAAGAAGTCATCCTGAAATAGAAAATAGTTTTTATTGAGTACTGTGGAAAGGAGGTCTATACACAGATTAATTTGTGTTGTGTTAAGGTCAGATGTTTCCAATAGGTGTTGGACCGATCGAATGCCCTGTGCGTGAGGTATGGAGGTATAGAGATCCTTCACGTCAAAAGTGACTAGTAGGGAGTCTCTAGGGACTTGACCAATGGAATGGATGATGTCCAAAAAAGAGCCTGTGTCCAAAAGAAAAGATTGACTGAAGGCTCATTTTGAGGGCTGAGTTTCACAATTTCCCAGGACCCGTAGTTGTTATGGACCGGTCCTATTACATCACTGAGGCCCTTCGTCAACTTAGTGACAACACTGTATACCAGAAGCTACCCCATGATCCCACAAGCACTATCAGATCCCACATAGAGGAGATACTCCAACGATATAGTGATTTAGGAACTTTAGACAAAAAAACTCAGGACTTTCTCATCTCCCAAAACCCAGTCATACCGGTATTTTACATATTACTGAAAATCCACAAAAACCTTCAACAACCTCCTGGCAGACCCATAGTTGCCGCCTCAGATTCCATACTTTCACCAATTGCAATTTACTTAGAAAAGATTCTTACTCCACTAACCAAACTCAGTCAATCTTTTCTTTTGGACACAGGCTCTTTTTTGGACATCATCCATTCCATTGGTCAAGTCCCTAGAGACTCCCTACTAGTCACTTTTGACGTGAAGGATCTCTATACCTCCATACCTCACGCACAGGGCATTCGATCGGTCCAACGCCTATTGGAAACATCTGACCTTAACACAACACAAATTAATCTGTGTATAGACCTCCTTTCCACAGTACTCAATAAAAACTATTTTCTATTTCAGGATGACTTCTTTTTACAAATACGCGGGACCGCAATGGGCTCGAACGTAGCGCCCCCCTATGCTAACTGTTATATGGCTCATTTTGAGGAGACAACCATATACACCTGCTCTCTCTTCAAAGATAATGTCATAACGTGGAAACGCTACATAGACGATATCTTTTGCATATGGGGGGGCACGTTACAGTCCCTATCAATTTTCCATGATTTCTTAAATAACTCATGGCCAGGGCTGAGTTTCACAATTTCCCAGGACCCGTCCAAAATGAATTTCCTAGATACCTTAATCATGAAAGATACTGAGGGCTATCTAAGTTCAGACCTCTTTGTCAAACCCACCGACCGCAATAGCCTACTCCATTTCAACAGCTTCCATCCCACTGCCATGAAAAAATCCATTCCGAAGTCTCAGTTTTACCGTGTACGCAAGATTGTCTCTAACCAAGCCACTCAGGAGGTCCGCCTATCTGAGATGAATTCAAAGTTCAGAGATAGGGGTTACCCACAAAAAGTTTTGGACTCATCCCTCACACCCCATACTCATGAGAAACAGGACACTAAGGGCAGAATAGCCTTTGTACACTCATACCATCCTTTTGCTTATATACTGCACAAATCTATTCGGAAACACTGGCCCCTCCTGCATACGGCACATGCAGACATCTCTGAGTTCGCAAAACCATTTCTTCCTTGCTTTCGCCGTCCACCCAATCTCAAGGACACTTTAATTAGAGCGGATTTGGGCCCAACTAAACCTAAGGGAACACAGAGATTCCTCAAAAGACCCAAATTGGGCACTTTTCCTTGCTTAAACTGCACACAATGCAGTAACGTACTAAAGGGTGAAATTATTCATCACCCCCACACAGGCAAAGCATACAAAGTTAGAGGTTTTTTCACATGCGACACTCCTTTTGTCATCTATGTCATTAAATGTCCCTGTGGATTATTGTATGTGGGGAGACAACCCAACCCGTTAAGGACCGTATATCCAAACACAAGTCCACAATCAGGTGTAAGAATACACTTCTCCCTATACCACATCATTTCTTAACCCAGGGTCATACCATAGCTCAACTGAGGTTCCAGGTCCTGGAACAAGTACCACAACCAAGGAGAGGTGGTGACCGTATACAACAATTAAAACGCCGTGAGGCCTACTGGATACACACCCTGGATACCTTATCTCCTAAAGGACTAAATAGGGATTACGATCTATTATCCTTTACGTAACCTACTTGTCACATACAATATCTGTATTCCCTTCATACCAATTGTGGCTGTTTATCAACTTATACCTCTGCTGTGTGTATATAAGCTCTTATATATCTCAACTTTGTATTTAGAACCGCTGTCCATTGACTCCATATCTGTTTCTCACCCATAGGTAAAAAATGTGTGACATCATAATTAAGTAAATGTACTAAGTGTTCAAGTGGTTACTATATTTCTACTATCTATGCAATTTTTATGTCCCTGTTGAATGGTTTGGGATAAAACCATCCTGACGATACCTACATATATAGAACATAACTTATGTATAAATCTTTTTTCTGCTATGATATAATACCGCCTTAATAATATAAGGACTAACAAATATTTCCTTTCTGCCGCCTATACTAGCCTTTTGAACATGTTTCCTCACATGCCGGACACCTTACTTTGATATCCGCACTACCTGTTTCTACTTTACAAAATGCCTCCTCTCACAGCACCGCTCTTTAAGACCTAGGAGAATGCTGGCTATCCACTGGAATAAATCACCTGACAGTGACATGCACGGCCATTCACTTCCTGCCACGTCACTTCCTGTTCTGAGCTGGAGCCGCCTGATAGGCACCATAGCTACATAGTCCCGCCTCTTCCCTTTATTTAGCCTGCACAATTGCATTCACTACATGCACGGACTAGCGGCGGATACCGCGTCCACCGCAGGCACATTTTTGCTCCACCGGGACCCCCCAGGTTAGTTACTCGCTATCCAGTATATCCTTCATGGAATACCGCTCAGTACCACACTCTGCTCATGTTCCACCTGCTTTTCTCCAGGTAACCGCTGCCATATTTGATCACCTATATCGAACAGAATTTAAACCTGGTAGGTTTATCTCTCACTTATCACTGATCCTTTTACTTAGCCACATTGTCTCACTATGCCTATTATATCATTATACAGATATTCCGGGCATAGCCCCTCTTTTTGCTGGGTCCACCTACTCACAGTAGTCCATGGTATGTTTTATTACCTATTACTCTCGCATCACATCCGTCCTCAATTTTTGATCTAGTTATGCTCCTGAATTACAGCATACTCATGAACTGTTATTTTCGTTTGACCAAGATTTATTACTATTGTTGTACATACTTTGTTTCCCTTTTTGTAAAATCCTTTTATTTTACTTTATTTTACTTTTTCTATAACCACACAGTGACTGATGAAGGTCCAAGTTCAGGACCGAAACGTTTCTGTTATTACTGTGGACACGATTAAAAATCATCACTCTACTGAAGTTGAGTTCTGAGTTTATTTGCTATATTTATATGGTGTGGGAACCTACTCAGATACTCCTATACGGCTGTGCACATGATTATTCACTTTGCAACTCTCAATTATTAACCTGGCTTAAAGTCACTTTTCAATAGCAAGGTGGCGTTAACCCATTATTAACACATTAGCCACCGCTACAGGGCAATGGGAATAGACAGGCAAAGTGCCAGAAAGGGCGCATCTAATTATAGATTTGCCTTTTCTGGGGTGGCTGGGGGCAGATGTTAGTAGCCAGGGGGCACAAAATAAATGCACCCTCCCTAGGCTATCATTATCTGCCCCCACTCGCTGGCTTTGTCTGTCTTGTTGAGAAAATAGCGCGGGAGCCCACCCATTTTTTTTCAACGAATTTACACCTTTAATTAACTCCTAGCTGTATGAAATTTTGCACACATACACTCATGTAATTTTTAGTGAAAACCATATATCAAACTACATGAAATGACATGGTTAACTGTATGTAAACCATGTGTCATTTCATGTCGGCTTTGTAATTTCACAAAAGCCGGCAATTGAATTAGCAGCTATTATACTATGTAGAAGTGTATGACCTATATATATATGTATATATATATTATTATTTGCTTTTAGTGTACATTTTTTTTACAATGTGATTTTTACTTGAGTTTTTACATAGAGAGAACTGCTCTATGTAAAACATCATGTTAAAATCGCATTGCATACAGATGGAAAACGGATGGAAAACGGATATTGCGATTAAAAATCGCATACAAATTGCATGACAATCGCATGACAATTGCATATAATCGGACTGTTTTTTCCATAAAGAAAACAGACCGTTTTTTTTCCCACAAATGGGTATGAGCCCTAAATGAGAATCCCTGCCACCCGTCCCAGCTCGCCCCTGTAAATATGTGTGATACGGCAGGCTGTATCACATTCAGCAAAAGGAAAAATTTTAATTTTTTTTTCAATGCGTGTTAGGTCTCCAGACAGGTTCATATCACCTCCATTACATGACAATGTGTCATACTGCGGGCTGTATGACACTGAGCAGCAGAAAATTTTAAAAAATTTTTTAATGCTCGTTAGGTCTGCAGACAGGTTCATATCACCGCCATAATGTGACAATGTGTCATACGGCGGGCTGTGTCACATTCAGCAACAGAATATTTTTTTTTTTCTAAATGTGCCTTAAGTCTGCAGACAGTTTCATATCACCACAACAATAAATGACAAGGTGGGATACAGCACACTTTTTCACATTTAGCTATTGAAAACATATTATTTAATATGATACACTTGTGCATGGAGCAAAATAGAAGCAGTGCACAACACACTTGTAGGACATGTGCCCTGCCGACTTTGTATGAGAACCTCAGAAATGCCCCCCCAAAAAAAGAAATAAAAAAGGTAAACTTTACAGCCACTATCTAGCTACACTATCTGACTGATATGCAACCACCTATCTAACTAGCTAATATGTGGGATACAGCAGGATTTTTCACATTTAGCAACTGAAATAATATTATTTAGAATGCTATACTCATGCATGGAGCACTATAGAAGTAGTGCACAACACACTTGTAGGACATGTGCCCTGCTGGCTTTGCCTGAGAACCTCAGTTATGCCCCCCCAAAAAAAAAATCAGGAAGGTACATTTTGCAGCCAAACTGGACACTAGCTACACTATCTGACTGACATACAACTGCCTAACTAAATAGCTGAAATTTGGATGCAGATAGTGGCAGCTTCAGGAGCAGCCTCTCTGCGCTGTATCAGTATCAAAATGGTGCTAAATCAAGATGTCCACTATTTATATGCAGAGGGACATGTGATTTCAGCAGCCAATGACACAAACCATTGTGTCAGGACCTTGTGGGCGTTTCCTGCACCCTGATTGGCTAGCTGCAATGTGCACTATAAAGTTAGGAAAAAAAATGACTGCTGTGCTTACAAGAACGCGCACCTCTGAGCTCTGTAAACCCACTCCCTTCATCACACACATGCAAAACGCTCATGATGCACCACCATTATCGTTGCTAAAGTGCGGGAAATATTTTTGTGGCAGCGCAAATATTTTCACGCACTATTACCGAATGTTCCTGATTTCATGCAATTTTGCTCTGGTTTCCGATCACGGATCCGAATGTGCCATATTTGTGCTTGGCGAACATTTGCTGAAACAAATTCGCTCATCTGTACTTATGATGGAAATGTACAACATAAGTCGATAAGCATTTGAAGTACACATCATAAAGATGATTAACAAACTATATGACAATCTTATTGAGCCCTCTTTGGTAGTAACAATCTTCTTTGGCTATCATGTTCTATACGATTTAATTAAGGCAGAAAAAACAGAGCGTCTAGCCCAGCAATTAGTACAAAAGTTCAAACAGAATATCTATAAAAGACTTATATTTTTATTGAAAAAGGTATACATAAAAACGTTCACAAAGACATGTAATACTAATGAAGTATAGTGGTGACTAGAACAAAAAATGAAACACCTGTATACCATTGAATGGTGTACTGACTGAACTTGCTTAACCTGATGTAGCCCAGTAAATACAAGAGCTACTGCTGAAAAAATCTTGCCCCAATATAGTGAAAAAATTGGATTAGACGTATGGGCATAAAGGGTGTGAATGAGTCCAGAGCAATGGCAAAGTGGCAGCACTAGGGATAGTGGTATAATACCATAAAGTAGCACAATAGCCTCCCCAAGGTTGCCATCTAAAGTAATGTGTAAAATACATTGCCATGCACCGGAACACCATCCACAGCATCCCCCCGAGGAAGCTCAATACAGCGAAACGTGCGTCGGGGCACGTACCTGTTCCATTGCCCCACGTGGGTAAGTGATGCTGTACTGGATCTTGCACTTAATATGGCCTTATGTAGGCATTACTTTTCTTCTTGCTGAATGTGGGTTTTTCCACCCACTGCTGTGGATGGTGTTCCGGTGCATGGCAATGTATTTTACACATTACTTTAGATGGCAACCTTGGGGAGGCTATTGTACTACTTTATGGTATTATACCACTATCCCTAGTGCTGCCACTTTGCCATTGCTCTGGACTCATTCACACCCTTTATGCCCATACGTCTAATCCAATTTTTTCACTATATTGGGGCAAGATTTTTTCAGCAGTAGCTCTTGTATTTACTGGGCTACATCAGGTTAAGCAAGTTCAGTCAGTACACCATTCAATGGTATACAGGTGTTTCATTTTTTGTTCTAGTCACCACTATACTTCATTAGTATTACATGTCTTTGTGAACGTTTTTATGTATACCTTTTTCAATAAAAATATAAGTCTTTTATAGATATTCTGTTTGAACTTTTGTACTAATTGCTGGGCTAGACGCTCTGTTTTTTCTGCCTTAATTAAACAATGTAAAGAGTTGCCCTGTTCCTGATTGGAACCATGTTTAATCATGTTACTCCTGGTTTGGGTATAAGTAACATGTTCTATACGATATAGCTAAAAGTAGTTACAAATGCAACGCAACATTTTTAATCTTTAATGTTTTTAATAAAAGAAGATAAGTTGTAGATTATAGTATATTCTTGACACTGTTTGATATAGCAAAAATATTGTTTTGTAAAGAAAAAAGATTGTAATTAAAGTATCTGTGTAAGGAATTAGGAGCACAAATACATTTGTTTCAATACTCCCAGTCCTGGGCACTGGGAGGATTTACAGATCAGTGAAGCAAAGCTGCTTTCAGGTTAACATAACATTCGTACCACGAGATGGCAGAAAAGAGCAAACGTTTGGAAACTCTACATTGCAGTTTTGTATAAAGGAATGCATCATGTACTGTTTAGAAGTACAGAATTCTCCATTGTGGATTTGTTTATTAAAGATTTTCCATTAAATTCAAATTCATCATGTTTGGCAAATTATTTTTAAAAAATCTGATTTGAGGCCACTAAATTTGCCGTGAATCAAAGGTACACTAAATAACCTGAAAATATGTGTATAACATTCTAATGTCTCCTAGGACTCTCTTTAACTCTTTTCAAGTTCTGTACTGCAAACACAGCCTTAGTAACATAAAAATAGCTATATATATATACAGTATACAGTACAGACCAAAAGTTTGGACATACCTTCTCATTCAAAGATTTTTCTGTATTTTCATGACTATGAAAATTGTAGAATCACACTGAAGGCATCAAAACTATGAATTAACACATGTGGAATTATACATTACACTTTACAAAAAAGTGCGAAACAACTGAAAATATGTCTTATATTCTAGGTTCTTCAAAGTAGCCACCTTTTGCTTTGATTACTGCTTTGCACGCAGAAAAGGTGAACGGATGGACTCTACATGCCTGGTTCCCACCGTGAAGCATGGAGGAGGTGGTGTGATGGTGTGGGGGTGCTTTGCTGGTGACACTGTTGGGGATTTATTCAAAATTGAAGCGGTGAGCGGTCCAGCTCACCCCAAACCATCTCGATTGGTTTCAGGTCTGGTGACTGTGGAGGCCAGGTCATCTGGCGTAGCATCCCAACACTCTCCTTCTTGGTCAAATATCCCTTACACAGCCTGGAGGTGTGTTTGGGGTCATTGTCCTGTTGAAAAATAAATGATGGTCCAACTAAACGCAAACCGGATGGAATAGCATGCTGCTGCAAGATGCTGTGGTAGCCATGCTGGTTCAATATGCCTTCAATTTTGAATAAATCCCCAACAGTGTCACCAGCAAAGCACCCCCACACCATCACACCTCCTCCTCCATGCTTCACGGTGGGAACCAGGCATGTAGAGTCCATCCGTTCACCTTTTCTGCGTGCAAAGCAGTAATCAAAGCAAAAGGTGGCTACTTTGAAGAACCTAGAATATGACATATTTTCAGTTGTTTCACACTTTTTTGTAAAGTGTATTGTATAATTCCACATGTGTTACTTCATAGTTTTGATGCCTTCAGTGTGATTCTACAGTTTTCATATTCATGAAAATACAGTAAAATCTTTGAATGAGAAGGTGTGTCCAAACTTTTGGTATGTACTGTATATAAAGATGAGAAAAAGTGACAAAGTCACTGGCAATGTACTGAAGGGGAGATATGTATCACTGTGGTTATTGTATTCAGTGGTATGAACCTAGGAAAATGCTCCAGCACACTAAGTGCTGATAGGGGTTATTCGGCCATGTTTAGAACTAGGTTTAGTGAACAGCTGAAGAGTGGGTGTTCACCATATCTTCACCCCAGGATGGAATCCAGAGGATAAATACACAACCTTCTGGCTCAATCATTGTTGGGTGTGCCTGGAGATGGGAGCTCCCGAACTGTGTTTCAGGATAAGGAAAATTGGACTTTTTTATGTTTGTTTCCTGAGTGGGCGGATCCCCGCATCAACATGGACTATGTCATTTGTTTTTGTTTTGTTTTACTGGTAGGCCAGAAAGGTTGTGTGTATGTTGCTAACTCTACCCTGGTTTATGCTGTACCTCAATAAACCAGTGGAAAATTTAAAGAGATAGCGTTTCTGTGTCTACCTCTATAAGCGGTTGAGTGATACGATCTACCACAATATATTTACAGCTCTGATTAATTAAGAGACCACTGCAGTTTTATAAAAATCAGCTTCTCTACATGTCTGACAGCCTTTCCACTCCAGTGTCAGTTGAATTCCAACCAGAGAACACCTCATTCTACTTAATGTGCTTCTGATTAGGTGATTACCTGAACCAAATCTTATTTAACAAAGGAAACTATAAAAAACACTGCTGTGGTGTTCACAATCCTCATGCTATAGGACAAGCTGGATGGCAAAACAAGTGCTAGTAATATCCCAAAAGTAATAGGAATGAAAGAATAACTTTTAACCATGCCAAAGTAGTTGAAAAGAAAAGTCTTGAGTGAGGAAAAGAAGGGCTCAATTCTGGCTTTACTAGCAGAGGGATACAGTGAGCGTCATGTTGCCTCCATCCTTAAAATTTCAAAGATTGCAGTCCATTACAACAAGGTCAAGCAGCAGACATTGGGGACAACAATGCTACAGACCGGCTGAGGGCGAAAACGACCAGGATGACAATCATCTTATTCGAATGTCACTCAGCAACCGCAGGATGACATCAAGTGACTGACAAAAGGAATGGCAAATGGCAGCTGGGGTGAAGTGCACGGCAAGAACAGTTCGTAACAGGCTCCTAGAGGCAGGTATGAAGTCATGTAAAGCTAGAAAAAAGCCTTTTATCAATGAGAAGCAAAGGAGAGCCAAGCTGAAGTTTGCCAAAGACCATAAGGATTGGACCATAGAGGACTGGAGTAAGGTAATCTTCTCTGAGGAGTCTAATTTTCAGCTTTGCCCAACACCTGGTTGTCTAATGGTTAGACAGAGACCTGGAGAGGCGTACAAGCCACAGTGTCTTGCACCCACTGTGAAATTTGGTGGAGGATCAATGATGATCTGGGGATGCTTCAGCAAGGCTGGAATTGTGCAGGTTAATCTTTGCGATGGACATATGAATCAAGCAGCATACAAGGTTATCCTGGAAAAACAGTTGATTACTTCTGCTCAGGCAATGTTCCTCAACTCTGAGGACTGGTTTTTCCAGCAGGACACTGCGCCATGCCACACAGCTAGGTCAATCAATGTGTGGATGAAGGACCACCACATCAAATCCCTGTCGTGGGCAGCCCAATCTCCAGACCTGAACCCCATTGAAAACCTCTGGAATGTAATCAAGAAGAAGATGGATTGTCACAAGCCATCAAACAAAGAACTGCTTTAATTTTTGTACCAGGAGTGTCATAAGGTCACCCAAAAGCAGTGTGAAAGACTGGTGGAAAGCATGCCAAGACGCATGAAAGATGTGATTAAAAATCATGGTTATTCCACAAAATAAGGATTTCTGAACTGTTCCTGTTAAAACATTAGTGTTCTTGTTTCTAAATGATTATGAACTTGTTTTCTTAGCATTATTTGAGGTCTTCAAGCACTGCATTTGTTTGTAATTTTGACCATTTCTCATTTTTTGAAAATAAATACAAAATTTACAGCTTGAAAATTCGGAGGCATGTTGTCAGTAGTTTATAGAATAAAAGAGCAATTTACATTTTACTCAAAAATATACCTATAAAAAGAAAAATCAGACATACTGAAAATTTTGCAGTGGTCTCTTAATTTTTGCCAGAGCTGTGTATATATATATATATATATATATATATATATATATATCCTCCATACTAGTATATGTCTCTCATCCTGGCCCTTTCCTGGTATATATATCCCCCATCCTGGTATATGTCCCCCATTTTGGCGCTGTTCTTAAATGTAGAGCAAAAAATAAACCATTATACTCACCAGGGGCTTAAAAAGAGGTCATGGAGTCCCATAGCAGAAGTATAATACACTCCACATAGTCCTCCATATAGTATAATGCACAGCTCCTAGTCCTTCCTATAATATAATGCGCCCCCCATAGTCCTCCATACAATATAATACACCCCCATACTCCTTCATATAGTATAATGAAACCACCATAGTCTTCCATACACTATAATTCACCCCTCATAGTCCTCCATATAATATAATGCGCCCCCCATAGTCCTACATATAGTATAATGTACTCCATAGCCCTCCAGATAGTATAATATTCTCCAGAATCCTCCACATAATGCAATGCACCTTCCATAGTCCTCAACATATAATGCACAGCCCATTGTCCTCCACAGAGTATAATGCATAGCCCATAGTCATCCATAGAGTATAATGCACAGCCCATAGTCATCCATTTAGTAGTATGGCCACCATGTACTCACTAATTTAAAAAGAAAAAAAGCTTTATTTCTGGGAATTGTAGTCGTTGCCCTCCATAAACGCGCCTGCGCATTGCAATCTGCGGGCAAAGCATACTGCGCGTGCGCAATTCAAGATTGCAATGCGCAGGCGCGTTATATGGAGGGCAACGACTACAATTCCCAGAAATAATGGAGACAGCGGCGAACAACATGTTAAGGCAAGTACCCAAAACACCGCCCATCTGACCTGACTGCCATCTTTTAAATATCCCGCCAATTTAGGGTGACAGATTCCCTTTAAATTGTTTTATTTTGAGACCACATACACAACTGAAAAAAAAAAACATTACGGATAATTCAGTTGCACTCTGGGGCACAAATCCAAGTGTACTCCGGAGGAAATTATACATGAGTGTGCAGAGTTTGCTAGGCAATAATTTGTCCCAAAAAACGCTATTATAAAGCTAAACAAGTGGTTTCAAGGAATTTCTGCCAGTTTTTATCATCTGGTGTCTAGCAGTTGCAATGATCATATGAAAAGGCCTATTTTCCCAAGTGCTTTTGTGTGTTTGAAACCAACTTCCTTCACATGTTCATTGATATGCAATAGCTATTATCAGGAGCAGTATAATTTAAGAGGCTTACAATGAACTGTGCTTTTTCAGCTATCACACATTATATTCTTTTTTTATCACAACTTGGCACACATTTTGCTTGCTGTGCATTCATTAACAGAGTCAAATATAATTACAAAATATATAATTTTTGGCTAGCTCTAGGAAGCATGCTGACAGTATTGATTATGTCTTCCTATTGCTCTGCAACTGCATCCTTTGTGTTAATTCTTCTTCTATAATATGTTAATTGCAAAGGAGGACCAAGAATCTTTATGATGGTATGAATATTTGAAATGACAATGTTTTTTCTTTTCATGGTTTATATTGGGATTAGTTCAATTTAAAATGTGTGATCATTAGAATCAGGATAATAATACAGCTTGTTTCCCTCGATAATGCCCACAATCCAGGCGGACTGTCCGGGGGATGGAAATGGGCCCTCCACTGCCTGATGAAAATGGGAGGCACCCAACGATGCACCAGTGCTGATCGTAGCTCTGGCCTCCCAGGTACTGTGTCCATATGACTAGTCCAGAGGCCCCGGATCACTATACTGAGGCCCAGTTCCCGGGATATGAGACGGGGAAACAGACCGGCCTTCTGGAGTGAGGGGATGAGGCAAAGAAATAAAGACCAAGAAAAATATATAATAGGATCCTAAATAGCCAACAAGAAAACCAAAAGAAAACAAAGAAAAACAAGGATCCTTAAAATATAACTTTTAATGAAAAAAGTTAAAAATATCCTAAAAAATGGGACAAAAAAATAGAAAAAAAACAAACAATGTGTACCTATTGGACCCTACAAGGTCACTATACTGAATCCTGCCTGACAGTGGGGGTTGGCACCCTAATTTTCTGCGGTTGGCGCCCCCAATCAGCGGTGGCTCACCCTGGAGTCCCTTATAACCCCTATAAATACAGGAATAATTCTACAAACTCTATCATCCCCTGTAAATATTCCCTTTTATTGGACGCCCAGGGCCACGGACCAGGTCACTGTTGCCTTGACATATCCCTTTAAGACACCGGCCCGGTACCGAGTATCCCACTGCCCTGGCGGGTGATCCACACACTCCTGTCCTCACTCTCCCGCCCATGAAGTTTTATCATTGCCAATAAAGAAAGAAAATAATTTTTCCACAAGATTGGTGAGTGCTGTCCATTTTTTCTTGTTTGGCATCGTTGATATTGTGTTTTCTGGACTAGCACCTGGCATCTTCAGGTACAGCTTGCAAGATATTTCACGTGTGCAGTGGAGCAGTTCAGCGGTGATAGCGGTGCCGTTCTCTCTTTCCCTAGAGGTATTTTGTATATATAATTATCTTTGTAAGATTATATTGTGGCAGGATTGATCAAGTTTCATCTGCCTTAATGCAGCTAGCACAATAGCGTAGCTACCAGGAGGGTCAGAGGCTGTGGTTAACCCGGGCCCCGTGCTCTGAGGGGAGGGGTCCACCTGCAGGTATTCTACTTTTAACTGTATCAGCGTGCGTAGTTTGCCGATAGAGTTAAACTCTGTGGCAGAGCAGGTAGACATGATCTCCCTGCACTACCACACGGACACTATGGGGCCATTGAGCCCATCGCAAGTTCAACTGTATTGGCATCACTGATGCCGATACAGTTGAAAGCAATGATGAGAGGGGAGAATCAGCTGTATTTTTTTTATTTTTTAATAGAGAGTGTAATATACTGTATAGAGGCTTATGGGGCGTGCATTATACTATATAGAGATCTATGGGGAGTGTGTAATATATATAGAGGACTATGAAGAGTGTACTATACAATATAGAGGCCTAATGAGAGTGCACTATACTATATAGAGGTCTATGGGGGTGCATTATAATATATATAGAGGTCTATGGGGAGTGCATTATACTATATGGATGACGATGGGGATGCATTATACTATAGAGAGGACTATGGGGAGTTCATTATACTGTATGGAGAAATATGGGGAGTGCATTATGCTATATGGAGGCTATTTAGGGGGCCATCATACAAGATGGGGATTACAGTGAGAGGATCATCATACAGTTTGGGAGCTACTGTGGGGTGTTTGTACAGTGTTGGGGCTATTGAACTGTTTGGGGGCTATAGTAAGGGATCAGTATACTGTGTGGGGAGTACTATACAGTGCCGGTGTCATTATACTGTGTGGAAGGAGGCTGTACAGGGGAGACTCGGGACCTTATTAAATGTTAAGTGGGCACTTATTATTGTATGGGCACTTAGGTTATTATGATTGTCAAAGGGGCACACAGAGGGCATTATTTCTTTCTAGCGGGCAAAAT
>JARQOD010000001.1:713599770-713768116 GCA_033576555.1 Oophaga sylvatica
TTCTAATCTGTGTATTTAGCAGAGATCAGCCCATATCCCTTTGGTGGTAATCAGAATCCTTCTTAGGACTGATTACAGGGTTCAGGGACTGATAGGAGACAGGGTTAGGCTGGAGACTTGGACCTCTGAACCATTATCAGTACCTCCAAGGTGAGGGATTAGTTAGGACCCCAGTTTAGGGTCAGGTTAGACCCCCGGTCCTCTTCTTTCCTGTGACAGTGTATCAAGTCCTCAAGATTAATCCTGAGTTCAACGGATATCGTGTCAGGTAAATCTATTCTATATTTACATGCTGATGTTGCTAATCTATATGTTGTATAGAGTGTTGTTCTTTTAAGAATAGTTTACTGACATCGTACACATATCATAAGACCGCGTGACATTTTCACTGGCCCATAAAATTATTCCCAGTTGCCATGGATCCAGTAGCCCAGCTGGCTCTGCAGTTGCAGGGATTATCCATGGAGCTGACGGACATTAAGTCCAAAGTTTTGTCTCCCTCGGAGCAAACCAGATTTGAACCTAAAGTAGCTCTCCCGGACAGGTTCACTGGTGGGCGAGACAAATTTTTTACCTTCAGGGAAGCATGTAAATTGTATTTTCGGCTTCGGCCTCGATCATCAGGGAGTGAAGAGCAGAGAGTGGGAATTGTTATCTCGCTCCTACAAGGGGACCCTCAATCCTGGGCATTTTCCCTTCCTCCGGGATCCCCGGCTCTACAGTCAGTAGATCGATTTTTTACTGCCCTGGGTTTGGTATATGATGACCCAGATCGGGTCTCTCTTGCTGAGACAAAATTACGTAAGATACAGCAGGGAGATCGTCCGGCGGAGGAATTTGCTTCTGAGTTCCGTAGATGGGCCACAGATACTCAGTGGAATGACCCAGCTCTTAGGAGCCAGTTTTGTCATGGCTTTCTGACAAATTAAAGGACGTTTTGGCTCAGTATGATTCTCCTCCATCACTGGAGGCTGCTATGGCCCTAGCTATCCGTACTGATAGACGGCTCCGGGAGAGGTGCGAGGTAACTCCGCCCCCTGTTGTTACTCCACCTACTACTAAAGTCCCTTATGTTGAGGTTCCCCTTCTCTGTTCGGAGGAGCCTATGCAGTTGGGAGGGACATCATTTCGTAGGAGGGGATTGGCGGTACGCCGCAGGACTAGAAGGTGTTTCTTCTGCGGGAAAGAGGGACATTTTGTTGGGGGATGTCCGTCCCGTGCCTTGTTGAACAAGAAGTCGCCGGAAAACTGTTAATCCCAGGTTGTGTGGTGGACGACAACCTGGGAGTATGTATTTCGTCCGCTAGTTCTTCTCAGTTCCTTGTACCAGTGGAGGTGGTGGTTGGTACGAGAGTGGAGAGATTTTCTGTTCTTCTTGATAGTGGGTCCGGGGCTAATCTGGTTGACGCTCAGTTTGCTCAGGCTCAAGGTATGCATCTGAGTGTATTGGTCAAACCGATCCCTATATTCTCCATTGACGCCAGGCCTCTCGGCCAAGGTAGCTTTGTTCATGAGGTTCATAACATTGACCTTCGGGTAGGGGCAATACATAGGGAACTATTATCTTGTTATGTGTTGGAGGGTCTACCTACTCCTATTGTGTTGGGACTTCCTTGGTTGGTTAAACATAACCCTGTGATTAATTGGCAGTCCAGAGAGATAAGCCAATGGGGTGAGTTTTGCAAAAGTAACTGCATGAACACAGTCATCAGTGCGGTCGTGCCTAGTACTTTGCCTCCTTTTTTGGAGGACTTTGGGGATGTGTTCTCTGAGGAGGGGTGTCAGGAGTTGCCTCCTCATCGCCTGTATGACTGCTCTATTAATTTACTTCCTGATGCTAAGTTACCTAAAGCTAGGTTATATAACCTTTCTGGTCCTGAGAGGCAGGCTATGAAAGATTTATATTCGGAAAATCTGGCCAAAGGGCATATTAGACCTTCATCTTCCCCAGTGGCCGCGGGGTTCTTCTTTGTGAAGAAAAAAGATGGAGGCCTACGCCCTTGCTTGGATTTCCGCGAACTTAATCGGATTACTGTTCGAGATCCGTATACACTCCCTCTGATTCCTGATCTCTTCAATCAAATTGTTGGCGCCAAATGGTTCTCTAAATTGGATCTCAGGGGGGCGTATAATCTGATTAGGATAAAAGAGGGGGATGAGTGGAAAACGGCGTTTAACACGCCGGAGGGACATTATGAGAACCTTGTCATGCCTTTTGGTCTGACTACTGCACCAGCAGTATTCCAACATTTTGTTAATGACATTTTTCGTCATCTGGTGGGGCTGTTTGTGGTCGTATATTTGGATGACATTTTAATTTACTCGTCAGATCTTGTGTCTCACCAGGAGCATGTGAGACAGGTGTTGCAGATCTTGCGAGACAATAAACTATACGCCAAACTGGAAAAGTGTGTATTCGCCGTACAGGAACTTCAGTTTTTGGGTTTCTTGGTGTCAGCCTCCGGTTTCCGTATGGACCCTGAAAAGGTGAGAGCAGTGCTTGAATGGGATAAGCCAGAGGATCTTAAGGCTCTGCAGCGTTTTCTGGGGTTTGCTAACTACTACCGGAAATTTATTTGTAATTTCTCATCTGTTGTCAAACCTCTCACTGACATGACAAGAAAAGGGACGGATTTTTCTAAATGGTCGGACAAAGCTTGCCAAGCTTTTTCCTCTTTGAAAAAATGTTTTGCTTCGGCACCCGTTCTCATCCAACCAGATGCATCACAGCCGTTCGTTGTGGAGGTGGACGCGTCTGACGTAGGGGTGGGTGCAATTTTGTCCCAGGGTCCGTCCCCTGGTAAATGGCATCCGTGCGCTTTCTTTTCTAAGAAATTGTCGTCCGCCGAAAGGAATTATGATATCGGCAATAGGGAACTTTTGGCCATTAAGTTGGCTTTTGAAGAATGGCGTCACTTTTTGGAGGGGGCAGTCCACCCGGTCACCGTCATTACTGATCACAAGAACCTGCTGTATTTGGAATCTGCTAAGCGTCTGAATTCCAGACAAGCTCGATGGTCGTTGTTTTTTAC
Source organism: Oophaga sylvatica (assembly GCA_033576555.1). NCBI lineage: Eukaryota > Metazoa > Chordata > Amphibia > Anura > Dendrobatidae > Oophaga > Oophaga sylvatica. The sequence continues at coordinate 713,602,803 of JARQOD010000001.1, forward strand.
CAGGTTTAATTTTGTTGTCACTTATCGCCCTGGATCTAAGAATGTTAAGGCGGATGCCTTGTCTCGCAGTTTCCCAGGGGCCGGGAAAATGGATGACCCGATTCCTATCCTTCAGGAGGGGGTGGTAGTGTCGGCTGTATGTTCCGAGCTTGAGGAGGAGGTATTAGAGGTTCAGGGGGACGCCCCTGCAGGACCTCCAGGGAGACTGTTTGTCCCAAATCAGTTGAGACAAAAGGTTATTGAGGCACATCATAATTCTGCTTTAGCAGGACATCCAGGGAGTAAGGCTACTTTAGATCTCCTTTCTCGCCGGTTTTGGTGGCCTAACGTTAATAAAGATGTTTTAACTTTTGTCGCGTCCTGTGGGGTTTGTGCTCGCTCTAAGACCCCTCATACCCGTCCGTCTGGGACCCTCTTACCTTTGAAACTTCCGGAGCGTCCATGGACTCATTTGTCTATGGACTTCATCACGGACCTTCCTCAGTCGTCAGGGAAGACTGTCATACTGGTGGTTGTTGACAGGTTCAGTAAGATGGCACATTTCATTGCTCTTCCTGCCCTCCCTAATGCTAAAACTCTGGCGCAGGTGTTCATTGGGGAGATTGTGAGACTTCATGGGTTGCCTTCTGATGTGGTGTCAGATAGGGGTCTCAGTTTGTGTCCAAGTTTTGGAGGGCATTTTGTTTACGTCGGGGGATGCAATTGTCATTTTCCTCGGCTTTTCATCCGCAGACCAATGGTCAGACAGAGCGTCTGAATCAAAGCCTAGAGACTTATCTTCGGTGTTTTGTCTCAGAGAACCAGGAGGACTGGTCTTCTTTCTTGCCTCTGGCAGAGTTCGCTCTTAACAACAGGCGGAGCGAGTCCACTGGTAAATCCCCGTTTTTTGGGGCATATGGTTTTCATCCCCAGTTTTGTACTTTCAATGGGGGGGCCCTTCTGGGGTTCCTGAGGAGGAGCGTTTCTCGTCGTCACTTGCTTCAGTGTGGAGAGGTGTATTGAATAATCTGAGTGCTATGGGGAACCGTTATAAACGTATGGCTGATAGGAGGAGAGTTTCTGGTCCAGATCTTAATGTGAACGATCTGGTATGGTTGTCTACCAGGAATATAAAACTTAAAGTTCCCTCCTGGAAGCTGAGCCCCAGATTCATCGGGCCGTACAGGATCAGTTCCATAATTAATCCTGTGGCATTTCGTCTGGACCTCCCTCCTACGTTTAAAATTCATAATGTGTTCCACAAGTCATTACTTAAGAGGTACGTGGCACCAGTCATACCATCACCTCTACCTCCTCCTCCAGTGGTGGTCAATGGTAACTTGGAGTTTCAAGTGTCAAAGATCATTGACTCACGTCTGAATCGCCGGTCCCTTCAGTACTTGGTGCATTGGAAGGGGTATGGTCCAGAGGAGAGGACGTGGGTTCCTGCGTCTGACATTAACGCAGATCGTTTGGTGCGGACCTTCCACAGAACTCACCCGGGCAAACCTGGCCCTGAGGGTCCGGAGGCCCCTCGTAGAAGGGGGGGTACTGTCATGTGTGCATCGCCACGAAGATCGTCGCGGTTGCACATTCTGACTTCTCACAGCTGAGTTGCTGTTTCTTTGTGTTTGGCAGTTAGGGAGTTAATTCTGTCTGTGCTCAGTTCTGGGACTGGGTGCTGTTTCTCCCGGCTGCAATTAATTATTTGTTGATTGGTTTCCTTTAAATCTCTGGTTGTCTGTTTGGGAGTTGCCAGTGAAATTCTTCATGCAGACCACAGATAGGATTGTATCTGTATAGACTTAAGTTAAAGAGCTCCTTAGTTGTTCTAAGCTCACCTTGCTTAGCGTTTAATATCCCAGATCATTTATGTTCCTTCTGTGTTTGAGTGTGTATGCAAGTCTGTGTTTTCTCCAGTCTGTCTTATATTTCTAATCTGTGTATTTAGCAGAGATCAGCCCATATCCCTTTGGTGGTAATCAGAATCCTTCTTAGGACTGATTACAGGGTTCAGGGACTGATAGGAGACAGGGTTAGGCTGGAGACTTGGACCTCTGAACCATTATCAGTACCTCCAAGGTGAGGGATTAGTTAGGACCCCAGTTTAGGGTCAGGTTAGACCCCCGGTCCTCTTCTTTCCTGTGACAGTGTATCAAGTCCTCAAGATTAATCCTGAGTTCAACGGATATCGTGTCAGGTAAATCTATTCTATATTTACATGCTGATGTTGCTAATCTATATGTTGTATAGAGTGTTGTTCTTTTAAGAATAGTTTACTGACATCGTACACATATCATAAGACCGCGTGACACCAACATCATGTCCGCTCTCTATCTGAAACTTAACCTCTCCAAGACTGAACTCCTTCTGCTCCCGCAGTCTACTAACCTCCCTAAATCTGACATTTCCCTCTCTGTGGGCGGCACCATAATAACACCCCGGCAGCAGGCTCGCTGTCTGGGTGTTATGTTTGACACCAATCTCTCCTTCACCTCCCATATACAATCTCTTGCCCGCTCTTGCCGTCTACACCTAAAGAACATCTCTAGAATCTGCCCTTTTCTCACCATGGAAACAACAAAAACCCTCACTGTAGCATTGATCCACTCCCGCCTGGACTACTGCAACGCTCTATTACTTGGCCTCCCCATTACTCGACTATCCCCTCTCCAGTCCATCCTTAATGCAGCAGCCAGGGTCATCCATCTGGCTAATCGGTACTCGGACGTGTCCACTCTTCGCCAGTCCTTACACTGGCTGCCCATTCATTATAGGATCCAATTCAAAGTACTGGTTCTCACCCACAAAGCTCTCCACAGTGCAGCACCCCCCTACATCTCCTCCCTCATTTCTATCTATCGGCCTAACCGACTGCTGCGCTCTGCAAACGACTTTCGACTAACCTCTGCACTAATCCGTACCTCCCACTCCCGACTCCAAGACTTCTCCCGCGCTGCGCCAATCCTCTGGAATGCTCTACCCCAAGAAATTAGGACTATCCACAATTTGCATGGTTTCAGGAGCTCCCTCAAAACACATTTGTTCAGAGCGGCCTATCACATTCACTAACCAAAGTCGTTCTATGTTTAAGTGTGTTTGTGTAGCCCATTCACTATCTCCATCCATGCCTCACTCCCTCAAGATGGCTGGACCATCATTGTAAATGCACCATTGTATATACACACCTGTACTTTGTATCTCCCCCACCTCATTGTAGATTGTAAGCTCTCACGAGCAGGGTCGGCTTATTTTGCTTTAATTATTGTATTGTTAACGTTGTTACCTATGACTTGTGTTTTGAAACTGTTAAAATGTAAAGCGCTGCGGAATATGTTGGCGCTATATAAAGATTATTATTATTATTATTATTATTACTCGAGAAATCAGTCCACAACATGGTCATGAAACCCCTGTCTCCAATGCCACTTCGGCTGTGTGCACCACAAACACCTCTTCCATGTTGCCCAGTATGGCTCGTGGTAGAACCTGCACAGCTGCTGTGTGCTGGGAATGCCTCTAACAAACGGTTTACCAGAGTTGCTTGTTTGTTCACCAATATTAGTTCTAGGTTCTCCTGTGGCATGATGTTCTGTAATTTGCCTTTATAGCTTGAATCGAGGATTCTGGCCAACCAGTAGACGTCATCCTTCATAATTTTGGCAATGCGGGGGTCCCTTTTTAGGATCCGCAAGACATAATCACACATGTGGGCCAATGTTCCAGGTGTCAATGATGCACTGCCAGTGGTGGGTGGAGGAACACTTTCTGCCAAATCCACATCCCTCCAGTCACGCACAAACCCTGTACCTGACCTTGGCAAGCCAACATTTTCTCTTGCCCCCTGAGAAGCATCCTCCTCACCAAAATAATCATCCCCCTCATCCTCCTCCTCCTCTTCCTCTTCTTTCTCCACCTCATCCAGGACAGTTCCCTGAGCAGACAATGCCTGACTGTCATCAAGGCTTCCCTCCTCCTCCACCTCTTCATCCTCCGCTGTAGACGCCTGATCCTTAATGTGCGTCAAAGTTTGCATGAGCAGACGCATAAGTGGGATGCTCATGCTTATGATGGCGTTGTCTGCGCTTACCAGCCGTGTGCATTCCTCAAAACACTGAAGGACTTTACAGAGGTCTTTCAGCTTTGACCACTGCCCACCCAACAACTCGATGTCTGCCCTCAATCTGCCTGCCCGTGTATTCTCCCACAAATGCATTACAGCCTGCCTCTGTTCGCACAGCCTCTCAACCATGTGCATGGTGGAGTTCCACCTTGTTGCACCGTCTATGATTAGGTGGTGCTTTGGGAGGTGGAGCAATCGCTGCAGCCTCTGCATACGACTGGAGTCTACGAGTGAGCGACGGATGTGCATGCACAGTCTTTGCACCTTATGGAGCAGGGCTGGTAACTCCGGATAATTATTTATGAAGCATTGCACCACCAGGTTCAAGGTGTGAGCCAGGCAAGGTATGTGTCTGAGTTTTGCCAGGGCTATGGCCACCACAAAATTACGGCCGTTATCACTGACTACCTTGCCTGGCTCAAAATGTAGACTGCCCAGTCATGACTCAGTTTCTCGCTGCAAGTAGTCGGCCAGTACCTCCGCGGTGTGTCTGTTGTCGCCCAAAGACATCATCTTTAAAACAGCCTGCTGACGCTTACCACTAGCTGTTCGATAGTGGGACACCTCGAGAGCAACACTGGCAGCTGCGGATGGAGTGCTCATGCGACTGCGCTCTGTCGACCAGCTTTCGCTTCTGGAGAAGGAGGGTCGAACACCTACAGCCAACTGTTGCTTATACCGTGGGCTAGGCAGCACTGTCACACTGCCACTGTCCCCTGTGGACCCTGCATCCACCACATTAACCCAGTGCGCAGTGATGGACACGTTACGGCCCTGGCCATACCTACTGGCCCATGCATCTGTTGTGAGGTGCACCTTTCCACTCATTGATTGTTTGAGTGCATGGACAATGGTGTCTTTCACATGCAGGTGGAGGGCAGGGATGGCTTTTCTAGAAAAGTGCCGACTGGGTAGGTCATAGTGTGGGACAGCGTAGGCCATGAGCTCTCGGAACGCTGCGCTTTCAACCAAACGGAAGGGCATCATCTCTAATGAGAACAGTTTGGCAATGTAGGCGTTCAAAGCAAGTGAGGTTTTGTAGTCCGTCCACGCTTGCAAGTGCATGGTATTTACATGTCTAAGCATGCAACTGGTATTCAAATTTCGGAGATTTTTCCCTCGGCTAAAGGTCCTTCCTCACTTCTTACAGATAACCTTTGCCTCATCAATAGGATTTTGGTCAAAAAAGTGCCACACTGCACTCTCCCTACTATGGGAAAACTTTTCAGGGCTTGCACGCTGTGCTAATTTGACCATCTGGCCAAGCTGTCCTGCAACTCTTTTGTTTTTTTAACACGTTTTTGGACCGCTACTGGCCTGCCAGATAACCGCAGCTGCGATGTCGATGCCTGCTACGGATCCTCCTCCTCTTCTGAGCTATTGCCAGTAGCACCCTCTTCCCCCAATGGATGCCAATCCCGGTCAACAACTGGGTCATCCATCACCTCCTCTTCAATTTCATCTGCACCTTCCTCTGTGTCACCGTGTAAGGTGGTATAGTTTGCGGGAAGGGGCACCTGAGTTTCATCAGGGTCAGAATGTGGCTCAGTAGACTGCGAGGGCAATACAGTGCTCTGGGTGAATGTACCAGCAGAATTATATAGCAGTGGCTGTGCATCAGTGCAATCCATGTCATATTCATCTTGGACTGGGGAATTCAGACTTTCACTTGATAAGTTAGGCATGGTATGTGAAAAGAGCTCCAGGGAATAATATGAAGTGTGGCCTGCCGCATCCTTCACTTTTGGTGGGGTGAAGGACACAAGGAAAGATGTTGTTCCTGACCAGGAGCCTGCACTAATGACTCAGTGCTTGCAGTTTTTGAAACTTCAGAAGAGGAGGCTATAGAGCTTGAGGCTGTTTCGGCAATGTAAGTCAAAACCTGTTCCTGATGCTGCGGCTTTAAAAGCGGTTTACCTACTCCCAGAAAAGGGAGCCTTCCAGGCCTTCTGGAGCCAGATGATGACGCAGGCTCAACACCTCCTGTCTTAGGTACTATTGTGCTTTTGGCACTACCAGCAGATATGCACCACCACCATCATTCCCAGCTGGCACCCCCCTGCCCACGTCCGCAGCATCTTCCTCATGTTTGGGAAAATGTACCAAAAATACCAGCAGATGTATGGTACTGTATGAGGAGCGTACAGCTGTATATGATGTAGTGAAAAATTTAAATCTCCGTATATATTTCCGGAGTCACACACAGACGCTCTCTCAGTATGGATTTGACCGTAATACAAACAGCAGAAATACGGTACTGTATCAGAAGCGTACAGCTGTATACGGTGTAGGGAAAAATTTAAATCTCCGTATATATTTCCGGAGTCTCACACAGACGCTCTCTCAGTATGGATTTGACCGCAATACAAACAGCATAAATACGGTACTGTATCAGAAGCGTACAGCTGTATACGGTGTAGAGGAAAATTTATTTCTCCGTATATATTTACAGAGTCACACACAGATGCTCTCTCAGTATGGATTTGACCGTAATACTAAAAGCAGAAATACGTTACTGTTTCAGAAGCGTACAGCTGTATACGGTGTAGTGAAAAATTTAAATCTCCGTATATATTTCCGGAGTCACACACAGACGCTCTCTCATTATGGATTTGACCGAAATACAAACAGCAGAAATACGGTACTGTATCAGAAGCGTACAGCTGTATACGGTGTAGGGGAAAATTTATATCTCCATATATATTTCCGGAGTCACACACAGACGCTCACTCAGTATGTATTTGACCGTAATACCAGCAGATATACGGTACTGTATGAGGAGCGTACAGCTGTATACGGTGTAGGGGAAAATTTAAATCTCCGTATTTATTTCCAGAGTCACACACAGATAGTCAGCAATGCATGTATTTGTCCGTGATACCAGCCGGTACACGGTAGTGTGTGAGGAGCGTACAGCTGTATACGGTGTGGGAAAAAATGAACAGTCGGTAACTGTGCAGAAAAAAAGAATAAAAGTATTAGTGCTGTGTAAAAAGTAGTGTACACACAGCAGTACACCTATCAGGCAGCCTAATAACCAGCGCTGCTGCACACAAGAAAATCCTCCCCGTCACTGCACACTAATGGTACAGCACAATTGCTATCACCACAAGCACATAAGAGCTATTATCATTTTTATTAATCCAATTCTATTCTGCCCGCAACAGATAGGGGAAGTCGGGACCATATCTCAAACTTTTTCCTCATCATATCCCCAAAGGGGTATATATATTATCTTTAAGGTCACCGATTGGATTTTGATTAATTATGATACCTAAATACTTTAATTTTTGTACTACCTGTAAACCATATAGCACAGGTACAGTTATGTTATCTACTAGCGGCATAATCACAGATTTACTCCAAATAATTTTAAGACCCGACAATTCCCCAAAATGATTCATAAGGTCAATTGCCCTTGGCAGAAAATTGCTCTATTTTATCCGGAAAAAGTACTAGATCATCAGCATATAATCCCACTTTATCCATCCTAGAATTTATATATTAATTCCCTCTACCACAGGATCTTGTCTAATCCCAAGTGCAATTGGCACAATCGCGAGAGCAAAGAGCATTGGGGATAGTAGGCAGCCCTGTCTAGTTCCTCTACCCAGATCAAAATAATCCAATAGCAAGCCATTGACAAGGATATTTAATCTGGACATATGATAAAGTAATTCAATCCACCTACGAAATTTGTCCGAAAACCAAATTTCAGAAGCACACGCTGCAAGAATCTCCATTCCATTGAATCAAAAGCCTTTGCAGTACCTAAAGAGGCTATCACCCAAGGTTTCTTAAACTTGTGTCCCATCTGCATTAGAACCTGCACCCGTCTAATATTAGAGGAGGTGGATCTTCCTGGTATAAAGCCGGATTGATCTTCATGTATTATGTTTAGTATTATTGCTTTAAGCCTATTAGCAATTAGTTTCATGAGTATTTTATAGTCTGTATTAAGCAGCGATATGAGATGATAAAGATCCACACTCCTCAGCAGGTTTATCTGCCTTTGGTATTACTACTATAGTGGCATCATAAAAGGATTGGGGGAGCGAGTGTCATGCAAATGCTTTGGAAAGGGTCTGCAATAGAACCTGTCCTATCTGATCAATATATCTTTTATATAGTTCTATGGGCATGCCATCAGGGCCCGGAGTTTTCCCATTAGAGAGAGACATGGTAGCTTACCGAATCTCCTCCATCGTGATATCTCTATCCAAAAACACCCGATCCTCATCAGAAAGTCTGGGAAACTCTATATAGTCTAAGTATTCTTCAATTTCTTCTATAGTATAATTCAGTTGAGAGTCATATAACTCTCTAAAATATTCTTCGAATCTGTTTGCAATTTGGTCAGATTTAAGTAGCGGAGTTCCCTCCCTTGTATTAATGGCCAAAATAGGTGGAGACATTTGATTTTGTTCGACTATATAAGAATTTAATCGACTTATTACACAATTCAAAGTAAGTCTGTTTAGAGAAAAAAGTTTTCTCTGGTCTTTTTCCTGCAAATGCAGCAGATAGTCCCTCCCCTTCCCAAGCCATTTATGCAATGAATCATCAGAGGGGTTATTGATATATTCAATTTCCAACAATTTACACTCCTCAGCAAGCCTTTGCTCTACAATATGGGATTTGCTTTTAATATATGAAATTGTGGATCTAACACACCCCCTCAGTATGCTTTAAGTGTATCCCACACCACTAATCTATAGGGAAAATCAGCATGGTCTGTTATAAAAACCTAGTTGATCTATTATTCTATCGTGTTCTCCTATGAGGGATAGCCAAAATGGATGTATGCGGAATCTCTTTTGTCTGTCAGGGCCACCTAAATAAAAGCACATCACCAATAGAGCATGATCTGACACTGCCCTAGGAAGGTACGCAATTTCACTCAAATCCGATAGTACAGCATTATTTCAAAATACATGATCAATTCTGGACAAACAACGAGCAGCTGACATGTAGCAGGAAAATTCTTTCTTAAAAGGATGTTGTTGTCTCCACAAATCAACCCAGCCCATCTCCATTATAAAAGCCTCCAGGTTAGTAGTGTCTTGGTTACTGGCCTAGAATTTGCAGCACTCAATCTATCTAAATGGGTGTTAAGAACCATATTAAAGTCACCCATGCATAACATCTTAGTATCAGGATACTGTGATACAAAAATCGCAGCCTGCTGGAGTTTTTCCATTTTGGTCGGTGATGGGTTATACATATTAAGCAGCACATAAGACCCCATATCTATGAATGCATAAATAAAGATAAATCTACCTTCCGGGTCTCTTTTCACCAATTGAACCGACCACCGCAAAGACCTATGTATCATAATAACCACCCCCCTAGAATAAGACGTATGTGTAGCATGTTTCTGCCATTGTATCCAAGGTTTATTCATTCTGGATAGTGTCTGGTGATAGGTGAGTTTCTTGGAGGCAGATTATCTGCGCTTGTGTTTTACGTATTTGAGAGAACAACATATTCCGTTTCCTAGCGGTCCCAAGTCCCCTTATGTTCCAAAAAAAGAGTTTAAGTGATGCAATGTAGACTCCGTAAAAATTTTCTGCACAGAATAATATTCACTTCTAGAGCATTCAGCTCCATCACATACAGATCATTCCTGGACAGTAAAGTGTAGGAGCAATGTTGGTCCTTTACTGAATTTCCAATCCGAACCACCAATAACAGATATATTGGATCTATAGCATACTTTTAAAATAAAGTCCCCAATTCCCCATCTCCCCCCAGAACAGCACACACAAAATTATTGGTCCGGTCACCCAGTTTTAACTAGACCCTAAGGTTAACTGAGTTTTTAGACCAGGAAGGATGATGTTAGCGTCCCAGAGATGAATGCCCCGCCACTCCTCCATTGTCAATTCTTCTATCAGCCTCTCCCAGGAACAGGAGCTTGATTGATCATATGTCCTCCACTCCTCTGCTTCCATCGGGCTCTGAAAGAAAGTTACCCTTTCATCATCTACTACCCTAAACCTGGCTGGGTACGCCATTGAGTAAATCACAATAGAGCTCTTCAAACGCCTCTTAACCAAAGTAAATTAAGCTCTTCACTTCTGCAAATCTGCCGAAAAATCCAGAAACAGCATCACAGTAGTACTTTCATACGTAATTACTTGGGCCTTTCGTGCCAATTGTAGGATATACCGTATTTTTTGGACTATAAGACGCACCGGACTATAAGACGCACCCAGGTTTTAGAGGTGGAAAATAGGGAAAAATATATTTGAAGCAAAAAATGTGGTAAAATATTTAATAACATAAATAACATACTATTATATGTGGTGTTATTTTATATATAATAGCATGTTATTATGTAGGAAGCTACGGGTAGGAGATGGTGCTGCGGGACCAGTGTGGTGTCTGTAAACTACTATGTGAAGACGCTGGAGGATGAGTATAAGGCCGGGGTCACACATGCGAGAAACTCGCACGATTTCATGTGAGTCTCTCTCATGAACACCCGGCACTGCCGCTGGCACTCAGACTGGAGCGTGCGGCTGCATAGAAATAGAGACAGAAGATAGAGACAGAGATGATAGAGACAGATGATAGAGACAGAGATGATAGAGACAGATAAAAGAGACAGATGATAGACAGAGATGACAGAGACAGAGATGATAGAGACAGATGATAGAGACAGAGATGATAGAGACAGAGATGATAGAGACAGCTGATAGAGACAGAGATGATAGAGACAGAGATGATAGAGATTGAGATGATAGAGACAGAGATGATAGAGACAGAGATGATAGAGACAGATGATAGACAGAGATGATAGAGACAGAGATGATACAGACAGAGATGATAGACACAGATGATAGACACAGATGATAGAGACAGAGATGATAGAGACAGATGATAGAGACAGAGATGATAGAGACAGAGATGATAGAGACAGAGATGATAGAGACAGATGATAGAGACAGAGATGATAGAGACAGAGATGATAGAGACAGATGATAGAGACAGAGATGATAGAGACAGAGATGATAGAGACAGAGATGATAGAGACAGAGATGATAGAGACAGAGATGATAGAGACAGATGATAGAGACAGAGATGATAGAGACAGAGATGATAGAGACAGAGATGATAGAGACAGATGATAGAGACAGAGATGATAGAAACAGAGATGATAGAGACAGATGATAGAGACAGAGATGATAGAGACAGAGGTGATAGAGACATGATAGAGACAGATGATAGAGACAGAGATGATAGAGACAGATGATAGAGACAGAGATGATAGAGACAGAGATGATAGAGACAGATGATAGAGACAGAGATGCGTTTTTTTAATGCGTTTCATGTGCGCACAATGCGCTGCGCAAAAAAACGCAAGTGTGAAAGTAGCCTAACCTTTTAATTAATTCTCTGTTATACAGTGTGTCTGAAGGACCTGTGATGACATCATGAAGAGGCAGGGCTTTGGTCATGTGATGCTCCACCCCGCCCTCTTCATGACCTCATCACAGGTCCTCCACAGGAGCATTCAGCATCGCATCAGCACAGCCCCCAGGCTGTCAGGTATGCGATGCCTCCTGCTGCACTCTGCTCCTGCTGCCTCCTACTTCAGACACCGATCTGCCAAGCTGCTGCAGGAAACCAGCGCTGGGGAACCATGTGGCTGCTCCCGCTCACTGCTCAGCTGATAGGTGGGGGGAAGCCGCTGATTGATATTTACTGCACTTAAGTATCTGGACCAGGGGTTTCCCCAGCGCTTGTTTCCTGTAGCAGGAGGGGATATTTTCCTGCCTCCTGCAATCTCACTCCACCGCTGCCCCCTGCCCCCCTCCCCACATGTTCCGACTATAATACGCACCCACACTTTCCTCCCAAATTTGGAGGAAAAAAAGTGCGTCTTATGGTCCGAAAAATACGGTAGTTGTGGAACTCCAGGAGTCCAGTTGCCACAGTGGCCTTGCCTCCTTCCAGGGGGAGTGATGTCATGCCTGGAAGCAAAGAAGGAGTCCCCTTACCAGGTAGTTCAAGCATACAACACAGTTGCTGCTCCAGGTCATCAGGGGGAGCTCTAACCCGACTTCAGGGTAGCTGCTCTCTCTGGTCAAAAGCAGGAAGTTAGTAGGAGTTAGAGCCTGAACAAGGGTGGAGAGAGGACGTGTGGAGAGGAGCTGGGATAGGAGCTTTGGCTGAGCTCACCCCAGGCTTGAGCTCCATTGACCGGGCACTGGAGCCTGAGGCTGTGTGGGTACTAAAGCCCCAGAAGCAGAATCTGGAGTGCAGAAGACCACAGATCCTCTGTCCCCAAATGATACTCGATGACACAGCAGCACGTGTGAGCCGGAAACGCCAGACAGGAGCGATGCCTGAAGTAGGCTACAGCTGCCTGTCATGCAAGTGGAATTCTACCTAAGCATCAGAGAGAGAGAGGGACTTGGATAGAGTTTACAGCAGCAAGTACCTCAGAGAATAGCGCTAGAATGGAGGCCTCACAACCCACTTGATTAAGGAGATTCCCAACTTGCTTTCAGGCTGACCAGCTCTAGAACAATCTGTAACCTGAGCCCTGGACTTTACCTGCATTGCTCAGTAAAAGGTAAAGGAAACTGCACCCTGCTGTGTCTTCTGAATCTTTCCTGTGTCACCTTCCCTGCACCATACTCACTACCAACATCACCTTTAATACCCTAGCTGCCCTGGGATACAGCTCTACCCATAGAGAGCTTAACCATCTTAGCTGCCCTATCATCATCCAAGAGGATTTGTGTTCCAGCGTCAGTCCCCTGACCGAATACCACGGGTGGCGTCACAAACACTTTATTGCAGACTTTATTATCCCCTTCCTCATCAACCCCCCTTTTTCTTGGATGCCCAGGAACACAGACCAGGTCACTGCTGCTGTGACACTTCCCCTTTAAGAAGCGGCCCGGTACCAACTATCCCCACTGCCCTGGTGGGTGATCGATAGTCTCTGTCTTTCCAATTGAGAAATCTGGCCAATAGGGGTCTCGGAGGCGCCCCCTGAGGATTTTGTCTCCCAGGTACACGGTGTGCCCTCTCCACAGCGTATGCAACAGTGGCTTCTGGAAATCAAGTACAGATCCATCTTTCCACAAAAGTCACTCGGATTATTTTCTTCAGCCCTCTCTGGCAATCCAATGATACGGATGTTATTTCGCCTCAGTCTATTTTCTAGGTCATCTTGCTTTTGTACACATAACACATGTACAGGATTTGGGAATGTTTGGCTTGCAAAAAAGAAGACTGAGAGGAGACTTAATAGCTCTCTACAAATATCTCAAGGGCTGTCACATTGTAGAAGGATTATCTTTATTCTCATTTGCACATGGAAAGACTAGAAGCAATGGGATGAAACTGAATGGGAGGAGACACAGATTAGATGTTAGAAAAAACTTTTTGACAGTTAGAGTGATCAATGAGTGGAACAGGCTGCCTCCAGAGGTGGTGAGTTCTCATTCAATGGAAGTCTTCAAACAGAGGCTGGACAGACATCTGTCTGGGATGATTTAGTGAATCCTGCTTTGAGCAGGGGGTTGGACCAGATGACCCAGGAGGTCCCTTCCAACTCTACCATTCTATGATTCTAACTCCAAATTTTGTTCTATCACTCTGATCCGCTCAGTAGAGGTGCTGCTTGGTCCTCGAGACTCAAAATTCTATCCTCCGCCTGCCGGACTTTCTCACCCAAATTTGACATATCATTGCGGAGGAGTCCCAAGTCAGTTTTAACTTCCTCAATTTTCCCCGTCAGGGAGGCCGTGCTGCCATGAATGGTAACTAACAGTTGTTCAGACACCTGTTTCAACACCTGTTTCAGAGTGGGTTCTATATCCATATCCTCTGATTCCTGAGAAATTGATGCCTCTTCCTGGGTTGATTTATTTGAGGATTTCTGCATGGTCACTAAATTGTTGCCCCTGGCATAGGTCTTAAGCTTATCAGCAGCAGATTGCGATTTAGAAGGGCTCATGATGCCTTTCCCGAGATATACATAGAATATAAGGACAAATCTCGTGGCTGGTCAAACAGTATGCGTTAAAGAGATGATGGTAGTGGCTCGGGCATAGAGGGAAAAGGAGAAAGCAACGATCCCATAGTCATTTCTCCATTAGATTCAATTTCAGGAAAAAATATGTGCAACAGACACAATTTCCATAAGGGGCAAAAGATGGCAGCAGTGATTTGTATTCAGGAATTCCATAGAATTCACCATGTGGCCAGTATATGGGAAGCACATCAAAACTGCAAACTTAGGCACTATCACTGTCTCTCATGAAGATGGCCATCGGAGTGCTTCTCTTCCGGGTTCAAATTTCCTGCCACAGCGCACATGTACCGCTCTCTTAAAGACAGTCGCGCCTCCCATCTCCACACTCCCCGGGGAAGAAATCAGCCAGCAACCGGAGGACATCCGTCGATGATGCGAGCCAGGGCGCAGGTACACAGACGGATAGGGGAGGGAAGAGAAAGGGAGAGAACACCCAGAGCGCTGCGACCACGCTATACCAGGATCCCACACAGGGAACCGACTCACCTTGCACAACCTCCACACTCTCATGTCGCCGCCGGATCTTAAAGCTGCCTGAGCCTCCTGCTGTCTGCTTAGGAGATGACAGCTTCAGGTGCTCCCTCTCTGCGCAGCCACCACTCTCTGATTTAAGTGTACAAAAATTAACAGTTTGAAAATTGCAAAATTTTCAAAATTTTTGCCAAATTTCCAATTTTTTCATAAATAAATGCAAGTTATATCCAAGAAATTTCACCACTAACATGAAGTACAATATGTTATGAAAAAACATTCTCAGAATCAGTGGGAAACGTTGAAGTGTTCCAGAGTTATAACCTCATAGAGGGACAGTGATCAGAATAGTAAAAACTGGCTTGGTTAAGGGGTTAATGGGGTTCGGGTATGTTCGTCGAACTGTTCGGGATCGGAACCGAACTGAACCTTGAAAAGTTCGCTCATCTCTAGTAGTGTATACACCACCATACTCATTATTAATCAGGACCACTGTGCTAAGACTGATATTACTACCATACAGTGACCATATGCTGATAATATTAGTTTTGCACCAGTGATCTGCAAATGCAGACTGTTCACAATAGGACAAGGAACTTGCAGCATGGTGTTGTCATGTGGTAAAATGGCTCCTGGAACACTTAGGAGAAATATCTGTAGCACTGATTTCATGGCCAAATCAATGTTAATCTGACTCCATAATTCTGGAAGTAGGACAGGTGTGATGTTCCCTTGTGAATCATTGCCTTTGAGAGGTCAGGTGAACACCTGCATTTTTACATCTGTCTCAAAGCCCAATGTCATGTATACTCCTTCTGATAGTTTGTGTAGACACTGCTTGATGCCTTAAGCTTGGAATGTTATGTCCAATTTCACTTGCAGTACAGAATGTTTTAATCGTGGAATCAGTGGAACGACTGATTCTCCAAAGTACCCCTGGAGCCCTTTTTCAACATGACAATGCCAGGCTACATTTTGCTTTTACTTCTGTGAGTTGCCTGCATGGCTGAAACATGACACCATGGCCTGTAGTGTCTCCAGACTGGCTTCCCACTGAGCACATCTGGGATATCATTGGTCAACATTGAGGAGTGCAAGATCAGTGGATATTATTATTATTATTTATTTATATAGTGCCATTAAAATTCCATGGTGCTGTACATGAGAAGGGGTTACATACAAAGTTATAGATATCGTTTACAGTAAACAAATTTACAATGACAGACTGGTACAGAGGGGAGAGGACCCTGTCCTTGCGGACTTACATTCTACGGGATAATGGGGAAGAAACAGTAGGTTGGGGGTGCGGCAGCTCTGGTGGTGGTGGCATGGCAGAAGCTCGGGTGGTGGCGAGGCGGCAGAATGGTTATTGCAGGCTGTAGGCTTTCCTGAAGAGATGGGTTTTCAGGTTCCGTCTGAAGGATCCAAGGGCGGTGGATAATCGGACATGTTGAGGTGTGGAATTCCAGAGTATGGGGGATATTCGGGAGAAATCTTGGAGGCAGTTGTGTGAAGAACGAATAAGTGTGGAGGATAGTAGGAGGTCTTGGGAGGATCAAAGATTACGTGAAGGAAGATATTGGGAGATTAGTTCAGAGATATAGGTAGGGGATAGGTTGTGGACGGGCTTTGTAGGTCAGTGTTAGTAGTTTGAACTGGATTCGTTGGGGAATTGGGAGCGAGTGGAGGGATTTGCAGAGGGGAAAAGCAGGGGAGTAGCGAGGAGAAAGGTGGATTAGTCAGGCAGCAGAGTTGAGGACAGACTAGAGTGGTGCAAGAGAGTTGACGGGGAGGCCACAGAGGAGGGTGTTGCAGTAATCAAGGCGGGAGATGATGAGGGCATGCACAAGAGTTTTAGTAGATTGAGGGCTGAGGAAGGGACGGATTCTGAAAATGTTTTTAAGTTGGAGGCGACAGGAAGTGGCAAGAGTTTGGACGTGTGGTTTGAAGGACAGGGCAGAGTCGAGAGTTATTCCGAGGCAGCAGATTTCAGGTGCGGGAGAGAACGTGATGCCATTTACCATAATAGATAGATCGGGTAGGGAAGATACGTGAGATGGAGGAAAAATGATGAGTTCGGTTTTGTCTACATTGAGTTTTAGGAAGCGAGAGGTGAAGAAGGAGATATGGCTGATAGACACTCCGGGATTCTGGACAGCAGAGAGGTGACATCTGGGCCAGAGAGGTAGATCTGAGTGTCATCTGCATACAGGTGGTACTGGAAGCCATGGGACTTTATGAGTTGTCCTAGGCCAAGGGTATAGATGGAAAAAAGTAGGGGCTCCAGGCAGTGGCGTAGCGTGGAGGGGGCGGGGGGTCGGTCCGCCCCAGGCGGCACGTGTGTGTGGGGGCGGCGCAGCAGCAGCAGCAATTCCATACCCCAACAGTCCCGATTCTAACCCCTCCCACCGCTCGCTGGCTCGGTCAGGACACTACGTGTCCTGCAGTGAGAAGCCGCCACGCCCCCCATGCACCCCTTCCTTGCCCTCCCAACTTCGCACAGCCAGCATTTACCATTGCTGTGCTGTGCTTTGTAAAGGTGCTAGCAGGACCTGTGATGAGGTCACAGAAGGGGAGGAGTTAGGTGTCACATGATCAGGCCCCTGTGTGCAGGAAGCTGATGTACTGGTCGTCATGGTGCTGGATGATGGTAAGTTTATATGTGGGATCATAAGGGGTTTACAGTGTGGATGTAGCTGAGCTGTGTGTGCATGAGGTGTACGGAGCGGAGCCGTGTGTACGAGGTGTACGGAGCGGAGCCGTGTGTACGAGGTGTACGGAGCGGAGCCGTGTGTGTACGAGGTGTACGGAGCAAAGCCGTGTGTGTACGAGGTGTACGGAGCGGAGCCGTGTGTGTACGAGGTGTACGTAGCGGAGGTGTACGGAGCGGAGTCGTGTGTGTACGAGGTGTACGGAGCGGAGCCGTGTGTGTACGAGGTGTACGGAGCAAAGCCGTGTGTGTACGAGGTGTACGGAGCGGAGGTGTACGGAGCGGAGCCATGTGTGTACGAGGTGTACGGAGCGGAGCCGTGTGTACGAGGTGTACGGAGCGGAGCCGTGTGTGTACGAGGTGTACGGAGCAAAGCCGTGTGTGTGTACGAGGTGTACGGAGCGGAGCCGTGTGTGTACGAGGTGTACGGAGCGGAGCCGTGTGTGTACGAGGTGTACGGAGCGGAGCCGTGTGTGTACGAGGTGTACGGAGCAAAGCCGTGTGTGTACGAGGTGTACGGAGCGGAGGTGTACGGAGCGGAGCCATGTGTGTACGAGGTGTATGGAGCAAAGCCATGTGTGTACGAGGTGTACGGAGCAAAGCCGTGTGTACGAGGTGTACGGAGCGGAGCCTTGTGCATGTGAGGTGTGTGGAGCGGAGCCGTGTGTGTACAGGGCCACAAAGAGCGGAGCCGCGCATGTACAAGGGTCCTGTTACTTGCGGGATCTGTGTGCTTGGGGGCTGCAGGGGGGAAGGAGGGGTGCCATTATGTGCATGGGTCTGCGTGGGGACGGAGCGAATGCTGTTATCTGTGTAGGGCTGGGTCCCTGTCCCGCTGTCCTGGCCGGGAGGTTTACTTTCCTGCATTAGAATCGTACATGCGGAAACCCGGGGACCTTCCACACGTTCTGGCAGCCACATGTCACGTTCCACCGGAGGTGACGTGCTGTAAGTCAGCTGAACGCTGGAAATGACCGCTGACCTCATTTCCGGCGGTCAGCTTACAGCAGCAGGTACTGTAACTCGTTCTCGGGAGAGTCTTCAGAACGGCGACGCATCAAGCCGCTGGATCTGTTGTAGTGAGAGCCGGGTATTGTACGGACCGCTGCATACAATACCCGACTCTCACTGAGCGAGACAAGCAGGATGTGGGGATCTCAACATGGGATCTGTTCAACAGATGAAGAGATCCCCAGATCCTGCCTGTCTCGCTCAGTGAAAGCCGGGTATTGAATGGAGCGCCTCATAGCTGGTGAGATCCCCACATCCTGGGGAAATGAGGTCAGCGATGGAACGTGACTTGTGGCTGCCAGAATGTGTGGGAGGTCCCCGGGGTTTCCGTATGTACGATTCTAATGCGGAAAGTAAACCGCCTGGCCGGGACAGCGGACAGGGTCCCGAAATCGGGACTGTCCCGCTGAAACCGGGACGGTTGAGAGGTATGTGTTTATAATTATTGTTTATGAAACAGTGTGATCAGCAGTGCTAAGTGGGTGTGGTCAGGGCGTGGATATGGGTGTGACCAGTGAAATGGGTGTGACTAGGGGTGTGGCCTAAAATTTGCCGCCCCGGGCGCCACAAACAGTTGCTACGCCACTGGCTCCAGGACAGAGCCTTGAGGGACTCCAACAGAGAGAGCGCGGGATGAGGAGGTAGTGTGGGAGTGGGAGACGCTAAATGTGCAGTCAGAAAGGTAAGTGGCGATCCAGGACAGGGCAAGGTCTTTGATGCCAAGGGAAGAAAGAATCTGTAGCAGTAGGCAGTGGTCGACTGTGTCGAAGGCAGAGGACAGGTCAAGGAGGAGGAGGATGGAGAACTGTCTGTTAGCTTTGGCTGTGAGTAAGTCATAGTAATTTTGGTCAGGGCAGTTTCAGTGGAGTGGTGGGGGCGGAAGCCAGATATCTGACACAGAGCACCCACACTGATTGGTCTAGAAAACTCATGGAAGTTATTTGGGCATTATTGTTTATCATGATTGAATGCATGTCTTATTACATGGAATCTGTCACACCTCCTGTTGTTTATACCTTATGATTTTTAATCATCCCTTGACCTTTTCTGTTGTCAAAAAGTAGCAACTTACTTTCATGCAACTTACTTTCATGCATGCAAGAAAACTGAGATACATGCCAGCTCATTTCATTTTCACCTGTTATTACTTCCTATAATATGAATCATGTACACAGTGGAACAACACAGCTAATGTAGACTCGGACTCTGCAGATCAGCTCCTACTCTCTCCAATAGAAGATGATACTCAGCAGTTGCCACTAGACAGTGTATGGGACCTGTGGCCTTCTGGTTCATGCACTGTATACATCCGTCCACTGCCTAAGGTGATAATAGACAATCAGTTGTGGTGCCAGATGACAAGCTCCCAGTACAAAATATAGCTGAAAAGTCCAGCGTTACCCAGGCATATTAACTAACTGTAGTTATAACAAATTATAATGATTATATTGCACATAAATTGTCTCTGTATGTCATCTCCTCCTGTATATATAAACCTAGAAAAAGGGCTTTGAAAACACTGGCACTTCCAATAACTACCAAAACCTACAAAGAAACAGAAGTTTATGCCTCATACATTAAAAATGATACATAGTTATTGAAAAAAAATTAAAATAAAATCCAAAAAACACATGGGGGAAAAAAGTGCAGAAAAAACACCAAATGATATGTTAATTCCTCTAATTATACTGAGAAATATACTTCCAACAAATCCAATTACCATATGTTAAAATAACAGTGAATATAACAACTATGTCATCTAGTCAATGTTCTCAAGTCATAATAATATCACATGAAATTATCTAGCCCATTTATAGCATAAATGCACGAAATCGAAGACAACTCAATGCTTAATCAAAGGGTTTATAAAGAATCCTATGTAAAAATGACCATTGTTTACACTGGCTAAAAGTCTAGTGCCAAAGCACTTAGTGCAATAATATAAGCTTGCCAAAAAGACCTAGTGGAAATGTGCTTTATAGAATGCTGAAGTGCATGGTGCTCCAATGAAGAGATAGAATGCTGGGCATAACGTGGAGACAGAGCACGAAGAAACATATACACAAGATGATAAAGTCATAACCTGTAGGTGTAGTCCGGGCCCCGATGCGCGTTTCGCATTTAGCTTCTTCCTGGAGTGTCTGGGTATATACTTGTATGTCATCTCACCTGTATATAGTATAAGTCTTGGCTCCCTTTCTTCTTTCTGTAAGTCTTGCTCATTGAGACGTAATACAGCTTTTCTCTTAGAGAAAGCAGATTTCAACCTTGTGGGAGTGTAATACCATTTAGTTAGAAATTGTAAGGAAGGACTAATTTAGAGTGGCATTAGTTGTAGCTGTATAAATAAGTTTAAAGCGAACCAGGCATTGTCAGGTTGGCGCTGTTACACCGATTAAAATGATACCTGGGTTTGAGAAATTCTTCTTGTGTTTCTTTTTTATCTGTGTTTGAAGTTTTAAGTTAATGAGATGCTTCATACCAGACAAAGAGAAGTTCCTGATTCTAGGCTCCCCCTACAGTCTGTGTCAGAGGGTGGTCTGTGTCGGCACGGTAATAAATTGTGTTATTTCCAGCTTTACAGAAGGACGATAACACCATAGAAATGATAAGAATAATAGGCCTCAGTTACCACAACTGTCTACAAGGAAAACTGTTGCGCATAGCAACCAATCACAGCTCAGCTTTCATCTTTTAAACAGCTCTGGTGAAATGAAAGATAATTAGTGATTGGGTTGCTATGGGCAACAAAAGGCAGTGTAATGTTGTGGTCAAGAAGATGTGCCTATGAAATATATATATTAGATAAACAGTCCCTGACAGAAGTTATGTCGCTTATCCATGTTATGTAAATCAAATATTATAACCTGATGTTAAATTCATCCATTGGTTTTATAAATTACTCTTTTGAAAGCTGAAACCCTCCCAAATTTGGTTTAGGTTAAGAAAATAATTTGGCATCAATGCTGAAATATTGATCATTTAATGAACACAGAATGGTCAGGTTTTGGCAAGACAAAAGTTTTGTCACCTGGTCATATAATGCACCCAATCCTATTTTACATCCTCACCAGTGCTCAGTAAATGATCGGTTAATTAGTGGGTGTGTATAAAAAGAAACCCAGCACCCCAGACCTTCACTTGAACTGCAACTTGAGCTCTGACAACATGCCAAAAATCCACCCTGCGAACAAATCCTTATCAAGAGGCTGAAGACCAGATCCACTGCAGAGGTGGCTGGCACCTTTGGTGTGTCTCAGCGTCAAGTACAAAGAATTAAAAAAAGATTTGAAGAGACTGGAGATGGGTTTGACAAGCCCAGGTCCGGCAGACCCCGCAAGACAACTGCTCAGGTGGAACGTTTGTGTTTGTTAGAAAATCCAAAGCAAGCCCCTCTTCCACTGCAGCAGAGCTCCAACAGGCCTGGTCACCTCAAGTCCCTGTGTCAACTAGAACAGTTTGTAGGATTCTGTCTTGAAATGGCCTCCATGGTCGATTCAGTGCCCAGAAGCCAGCACTAAACAAAAGGCAAATAAAAAACAATATGGACTTTGTAAAGTCCCACAGCCTGCTAAACAGATGGATTCTGGAAAAGTGGCAGAAGGTGGATTTCTCTGATGAATCTTCAGTAGAATTACACCACAGCCACCGCAAATACTGCAGGAGACCTACTGGAGCCCATATGGATCCAAAATAAACCCAGGAAACAGTGAAATTTGGTGGTGGAAAGATCATGGTCTGAGTTTAAATTCAGTATGGGGTGTGTTAGGGGTCGAGTTCCCGCTTCTGCACAAGGGGAATCTCGAACCATCCCGGCTGCGGTCTCCCATTCGTCTGCGGCCACAGTGGACTCTGCTCAGCTTAGACGTCGGTCCCAGCATCTCGCCCAGTCTAACAGTGTGCAGAGGATTGCTGCTGCATCTCCAGGCTCTGCTGTTGTGGCCAGTACTGGTTAGCGGCAAGCAGACGTCTTTAGGACAAAGTCCTTGTTTTCCCCTTCTGAGCATGCCCAGGGTGAGATCTCTCATTGGAGATCAGGGGTCACATGCTCAGGTACTGCAGCAGCTCCTATTGGTCCGCCAGTAAGGTCCTGTGACTACTGGTGCTCTGGAACAAGTTTCATTGGTCCTTGTTTCTGGCAGGTCCTGTAGCTGTTGCTATAAAAGGGTAGCATGGCTGGGCCGCCATGCGCTAGTATCAATCGTCATATGCTTTGCGCCAGTGTGGTCATGCGTGTGTGTGGTTAGGGCCCGGCTGAAATAAGCCCCTAGAATACCGACTTAATCGGTGAGGAGTTTGGTATGCTAGCTGGTCAGGGTCGGTGTCCTAGATGCCCTAGATTACCGGAATAACCGGTGAGGAGTTTGATTGCCGTATTCAGGGCTGGCGTTCAGACGCCATAGATTGCGGGTGACTCCGCGAGGACATTAGTGCATGATCACGTTCTATGATTGCTTAGCAGTCAACTGTGTACCTGGGTGCCTGACAGGACACAGAAGTTTGTCTCAGCGGCTCTGTGACGTAACAGGGTTCGCTTTCAACACTAGACAGTGCCTTAGCGTGTTTATTTTGCGACTCAGTTGTGTTTAGTGAGTTCGCACACATCGCCATATAGCGCTGCAGCACTCCTAGTGGCTCTGTGGATTAACAGAGTTCGCACATATTGCCACAGCGCGTTACGGCGTTTATTTTGGCGACTCTGCGGGATAACAGAGTTCGCTTCTTGTGCCATTTTACTAGCAGCAGGCTCCGCCTGCACTGTGGACCCCGGACTGCGAACGCACCTCTCCACATCATATATTTGGTGCGTTCCGCAGACCCTAACATAACACTAGCGCCAGGGTCTGGCTAGTAAAATGGCGGATGACCAGCGTCTACTACGGGACATCCAGCAGCTGGAGGGTAGGTTGGCGGCTCTTGAGTGCACAACCTCAGCTGTGGATGTTACCGCAGTCGCTGTTCAGGCTGCTAGCGTGGCTGCAGCCAGTGTATCCACTGCCACCTCTGCCCCACAATATCCCACCTCCCCTTCCAGACAAGTTTGCTTGTGACAGCAAGCAATGTCGGGGATTCGTGAGTCAGTGCTCTATACAACTCGAGCTTCTGGCTGCACGTTTCCCCACGGATCGGGCACAAGTGGGCTTTGTAATATCTCTTCTGTCGGGCAGAGCGTTGGAGTGGGCAACCCCGCTGTGGAAGCGTGACGACCGTGTGGTGCGGAGTGCTCCTCATTTTCTGGAGGCTCTAAAAAAGGTCTTTCTAGGACCTCAGGTTACCCACGATGCGGCGCTCCAACTTCTGGCAAGTTCACAGGATTCGTCCTTGGTCAGCTGTTTTGCTGTCCAATTTCGGACTCTGTCCTCTGAGTTGGACTGGCCGGATAAAGTCCTCATTCCCGTGTTTTGGAGAGGACTAGCGGGCCATGTGAAAGACGCCTTGGCTACCAGGGAGATTCCCGCCACACTGGAGAAGCTTATCGCCATATCTACCCGCATCGACCTCCGTTTTCACGAGCGGAGGTTGTAGCGGTCCCAGTGTAGGCAGAGGTTTCGGCTGGCTCCCACCTTCGCCAGACCTCTAGAATCTTCCAGCCAGGCGCCAGACTCCCATGAGGCCATGGAGGTTTCTCGAGCAGGACCTAAGTCCCAGGCCGCTCGAGTACCCATGGTCTGTAACATCTGCCAGCAGTTAGGACATTATGCCAACAAATGTCCACAGCGGTCGGGAAAACGGTCACGTCTAATGACCTTGGGAGGAGGTTCACTAGAGACTGCTGCATTTTCCACCAAGTTGTCCTTTAAGGGGACAATTACAGTAGGTCCATCCACGCTCACCGCCGAGCTCTGTGTGGATTCTGGAGCCGAGGGGAATTTCATGTCCTCTGCATTTGCTCTCCGCCACACTATACCTCTGTGATGCTCGCCAAACTGTGACTGTGCGAGTAGTGAATGGATCAACTCTGCTCTCACAAATCACCCACCAGATGATCCCTCTCACTTTATCTATGTCCCCTTCCCATCAGGAGAGTATTTCTTTTCTTGTCCTGCCCGAGGGAATAGACGAGGTGTTGCTGGGAGTACCTTGGCTCCGTTACCACTCTCCCCATATTGAGTGGTCCTCTGGGAGGATACTAGGTTGGGGTGATTCATGTAGAGGCAGGTGTGTAGGGAGTGCGTTCAGGTCACCACCACAGAGATACCCGTAGATCTAATTTCTCTTCCTCAGTGTTATTGGTCATATGCAGACGTTTTCTCCAAGAAGGCGGCGAAGACTCTTCCACCTCATCGCCCCTACGACTGTCCTATTGATCTCTTGCCTGGAGCAGAACCTCCTCGGGGAGAGTCTATCCCCTTTCGCTTCCTGAGACGGAGGCCATGTCCCAGTATATTCAGGAGAATCTGGCAAGAGGGTTCATTAGGAAGTCGGTGTCACCAGCAGGGCGGGGTTCTTCTTTGTGCAAAAGAAGAACGGAAAATTACGTCCATGTATTGACTACAGGGGTCTTAACGCTATCATCATCAAGAATAAGTACCCGTTGCCCCTAATCTCTGAGCTCTTTGATAGGCTCCGAGGACCAAGAGTATTTACCAAGCTTGATCTACGTGGTGCCTACAACCTAATTCGCATCCGTGAGGGGGACGAGTGGAAGACAGCTTTTAATGCCAGGGATGGGCATTATGAATACCTGGTGATGCCCTTCGGGCTCTGTAATGCTCCCGCTGTTTTCCAAGACTTTGTCAATGATACCTTCCGGGATATGCTCTCCACCTCTGTAGTAGTCTATCTGGATGATATTCTCATCTTTTCACCAGATATAGACTCTCACCGGAGGGATGTCAACAAAGTCTTCGACCTCTTACGGGCAAACTCCCTCTATGCCAAGCTGGAGAAATGTGTGTTTGAGCAGGAGTCCTTACCTTTCCTGGGCTATATCATCTCTGCCCAGGGATTGGCTATGGATCCTGCCAAACTACAGGCTGTAATGGACTGGCAAGAACCCCATTCTCTTAAAGCGGTGCAGCGCTTTATGGGGTTCATTAATTATTATCGCCAGTTCATTCCCCATTTCTCGACTTTGGTAGCTCCCTTGGTAGCCCTCACCAAGAAGGGAGCAAATCCCAAGTTGTGGTCTGAGGAGGTCTCCAAGGCGTTCTCTTCCATCAAGTCGCATTTTGCCAGTGCTCCCATATTACATCGCCCTGATGTTGATAAGCCGTTTATTTTAGAGGTGGACGCCTGTTCTGTTGGTGCTGGAGCA
The DNA here is from genome assembly GCA_033576555.1 of Oophaga sylvatica. Lineage (NCBI taxonomy): Eukaryota > Metazoa > Chordata > Amphibia > Anura > Dendrobatidae > Oophaga > Oophaga sylvatica. The sequence continues at coordinate 713,628,412 of JARQOD010000001.1, forward strand.
GTCCTTTATCAAAAGGATGCTCAAGGTCAGAAGCATCCCTGCTTCTTCTTTTCTAAGACCTTTACACCAGCAGAGAGGAATTATTCCATCGGGGACAGGGAGTTACTGGCTATGAAGTTGGCCTTCTCTGACTGGAGACATCTTCTGGAGGGGGCTCGTTTTCCTTTCCAAGTCTTCACCGACCACAAAAACTTGGTATATTTGCAAACGGCTCAGCGGCTAAATTCTCGCCAGGCCAGATGGTCCCTATTCTTCTCTCGGTTCCACTTCACCCTCCATTTTCTCTCCGGTGAGAAGAATGTTCGGGCCGATGCTCTCTCTCGCTCCTTAGTGTCATCAGAGGAGGAGGATTAGGAGCCTCGGCTTATTGTCCCCTGAAGAGAGCCTGAGAACTGTAGCCCCGGTTTCGCTAGAGTCTGTGCCTCCGGGCAAGACTTTAGTGCCCACTAATTTGCGACTGGAGGTACTCTCTTGGGCACACTCGTCCAGGGTGGGTGGACACTTTGGGGCAAAGAGGACAACTGAGTTATTGGCGAGGACATACTGGTGGCCACATATGGTCCGTGATGTCAGGGAGTATGTACAGGCGTGTGTCTCCTGCGCCAGGAACAAGTCCCCTGACAATGGCCAGCTGGGCTACTTTTTCCTTTGCCGCTGGCAGACAGGCCCTGGGAGATGGTCGGGATGGACTTTGTGGTGGGCTTACCCAAGTCTCGGGGTTGCACTATCATTTGGGTGATCACTGACCACTTCTCCAAAATGGTGCACTTAGTGCCGCTACCACGGTTACCTTCTGCACGGGCCTTGGCAGCATTGTTTATTAGACACATCTTCCGTCTACACGGTATGCCAGACAAGATTGTCAGCGATCGAGGTCCCCAATTTGCGTCTCGGTTCTGGAGAGAGTTGTGTCATCTACTCTGCATTGAATTGAACCTCTCCTCTGCATATCATCCTGAGACGAATGGGTTGGTAGAGAGGGTCAACCAGACCTTGGTCACATACTTGCGACATTTTGTCTCGGCCAGGCAGGATGACTGGGCATCCTTGCTCCCGTGGGCGGAGTTCGCGCTAAACAATGCTGTGGCTGACTCCACCAGATAGACCCCATTCCTCTTAAATTACGGCCAGCATCCGCGGGTACCGGTGCCCATGTCCGTGGCTTCCGCCGACTCCAGGGTGGCAGACTGGGCTGTGGAAGCACGGGACATATGGGACCGCACCCAGGATGCCATTCAGGCTTCCAAGGAAAGGATGAGGTCTTCTGCCGATGCCCATCGGTGTCCCGCTCCAACATTTGCTCCTGGCGACCTAGTGTGGCTCTCTGCCCGAAACATCAGGCTACGGGTAGAATCCACTAAGTTGGCACCACGCTATTTGGGTCCTTTCAAGGTTCTCGAGCAGGTGAACCCTGTGGTTTACCGTTTGGCCCTTCCGCCTCGCCTTGGTATCTCCGACACCTTCCATGTGTCCCTCCTAAAACCCGTGGTCATCTCCCGGTTGACTAAGTCATCTGCCGGGACGTCGGGTTTGTCTTCGGACGACTACGAGGTGAATGCCATTGTACGGTGCAAGGTGGTACGGGGCAAAAAATTTTTTGGGTGGATTGGAGGGGATATGGGCCTGAGGATAGGTCCCGGGAGCCTGCCGAGCATGTTCATGCTCCTGCAGCTCATCGCTGCCTTTCAGCATAGCGAGGCCCAGAGAAGGGGGGCCCTAGGAGGGGGGATAATGTTAGGGGTCGAGTTCCCGCTTCTGCACAAGGGGAATCTCGAACCATCCCGGCTGCAGTCTCCCATTCGTCTCCGGCCGCAGTGAACTCTGCTCAGCTTAGACGTCGGTCCCAGCGTCTCGCCCGGTCTAACAGTGTGCAGAGGATTGCTGCTGCATCTCCATACTGGTTCCTGTATTTGGAACGCACCATCACTCTGCTGGAACGCACGCCGCACGACTTCCGGTACCGGACTTCCGGTCCGGACCTCACGCTGCTCTGGCTTCATATACCAGCAGCACCCACCTCATAGCGCTCTCTGACAAGCGGTGGTTTACCGCGTCCTAGCCGCTTCACCTCCACAGCTCATTTACCAGTAAGCACACGCTATGTTGGCGATATCCTCCTACCTCATCTTGCCTCTTATATGCAGCCACGGTCAGCTATATTGACCTAAGCCACTAAGCTATGCCTTTTTCTTCCCAGATCTTTATTGTTACATTGTGGTATGTATATGAGAATATTTTTTCCGGACACTGCTCCCACTATATATACAAACCGCTATTTCACTTTTCTTCACAATATCGTCCCCAGGTTTATTCTGTATTATCCTCACCTGGCTCTTTACTGCCAGTTACTGGTATGTATATTTCTGTTGCCTATAAGGTCTGGTTCTTGTAGAGGGGTTGGTATATACCTCCTAATACACATATATCTATATGGTTATCTGTTTGAAGAGAATATACTGGATGATTCTGAGCATTATATGTCAATCATACTTTTTATTCACTTATGATTGTGCCATGTGTCTTTCGACAATATATTTGTATATACTTTTTTTCATGCCCTACAATTATTTATTTGTTTTCTGTACATTTATTTTTGTTCTGTTACAGTACATTGAGGAAGGTCATGTAAGACCGAAACGTCTGTATGTACTGTTTTTGAATTTTGATTAAACCACTATCACAAGATACCATTGGTGTGTGCCGAGATTATAGCACATTACTATATGGAATTGGGATCCTACTCAGGCACCACAATTTCTTCTACAGTAGTGCCAACAATCTTGCTTACACTAGATTACCGGCATAACCGGTGAGGAGTTTGATTGCCGTATTCAGCGCCTGGCGTTCAGACGCCATAGATTGCGGGTGACTCCCGCGTGGACATTAGTGCATGATCACGTTCTATGTTCGCTTAGCAGTTAACTGTGTACCTGGATGCCTGACAGGACACAGAAGTTTATCTCAGCGGCTCTGTGACGTAACAGGGTTCGCTTTCAACACTAGACAGCGCCCTAGCGTTTTTATTTTGCGACTCAGTTGTGTTTAGTGAGTTCGCACACATCGCCATATAGCGCTGCGGCACTCCTAGTGGCTCTGTGGATTAACAGAGTTCGCACATATTGCCACAGCGCGTTACGGCGTTTATTTTTGCGACTCTGCGGGATAACAGAGTTCACTTCTTGCGCCATTTTTCTAGCAGCAGGCTCCGCCTGCACGGTGGACCCCGGGCTGCGAACGCACCTCTCCACATCATATATTTGGTGCGTTCCGCAGACCCTAACAGGGTGTGCAAAACATTTGCAAGGTGGAAGGCAATATCAATAGCCTAAAATATCAAGAAGTATTAGCTACCTCTTACATTCCAAATCATAAAAAGGGTCAAATTCTGCAGCAGGATGGTGTTCCATCACATACATCCATCTCTAGAACAAAGTTCCCCCAGGCAAAAAAGATCAAGGTGCTCAAGAACTGGCCAGCCCAGTCACCAGACATGAACATCATTGAGCATGTTTGGGGTAGGATGAAAGAGGAAGCTTGGAAGACAAAACCAAGGAATCTAGATGAACTCTGGGAGGCATGTAAGACTGCATTCTTTGCTATTCCTGATGACTTCATTAATAAATTGTTTGAATCATTGTTGAACCGTGTGGATGCAGTCCTTCAAGCTCATGGAAGTCACACAAAATACTAAATATGACTCTAATAGCACCACAACTTCATTCACCAATGTTATGTAACATATATTTGTATTTTAAGATAATTATTTGTTTGAATATCGCATTACTTTCTGTGGGCGACAAAACTTTTGTCTTGCCAAAATCTGACCATTCTATGTTCATTAAATGATCAATATTTCAGCATTGATGCCAATTTATTTTCTTAACCTAAACCAAATTTTGGAGTGTTTCAGCTTTCAAAAGAGTAATTTATAAAACCAATGGATGAATTTAATGTCAGGTTATAAGCTTTGATTTACATAACATGGATAAGCGACATAACTTCTGTCAGGGACTGTATTTGCTGGGGTGTATATAGAGGCTGCTGCTGGGGTGTATATAGAGGCTTCTGAGGTGTATATAGAGGCTGCTGGGGTGTATATAGAGGCTGCTGGGATGTACAGTGCCTACAAGTAGTATTCAACCCCCTGCAGATTTAGCTGGTTTGATAAGATGCAAATAAGTTAGAGCCTTCAAACTGCAAACGAGAGTAGGATTCATTAACAGAAGCATAAATCTTACAAAACAAAAAGTTATGTTGCTCAGTTGAGTTTTAATAAATTTTAAACATAAAAGTGTGGGTCAATTATTATACAACCCCTATGTTTAATATTTCGTGGAATAACCCTTGTTTGCAATTACAGCTAATAATCGTCTTTTATAAGACCTGATCAGGCCGGCACAGGTCTGTGGAGTTATCTTGGCCCACTCCTCTATGCAGATCTTCTCCAAGTTATCTAGGTTCTTTGGGTGTCTCATGTGGACTTTAATCTTGAGCTCCTTCCACAAGTTTTCAATTGGGTTAAGGTCAGGAGACTGACTAGGCCACTCCAACACCTTGACTTTTTCCCACTTGAACCAGGCCATGGCTTTCTTGGCTGTGTGCTTTGGGTCGTTGTCTTGTTGGAAGATGAAATTACGACCCATCTTAAGATCCTTGATGGAGGAGCGGAGGTTCTTGGCCAAAATCTCCAGGTAGGCCGTGCTATCCATTCTCCCATGGATGCGGACCAGATGGCCAGGCCCCTTGGCTGAGAAACAGCCCCTGTCATGTATAGTGTACAGTTCCTATAGCGTCTTGTGCTTGGGTGCGAGGAAAACACAGGAGACATAGGTTGAAATGAAATGACTTGTATTACTTCATACAAGCATGCTGAAAAGTTCACACAGTTTGCAGGAACAGCGACAGGAGACACAGCAGGCCAGAGTAACTTCAAGCACTACAATAAATCTCCAAAGCAGGTTCAGGATCTCTTCTCTGTACCGTAATTCCTCTGCAAACATGGATTCACCAAACAGCAGGTTTCCAGAGTCCAAAAGTGTTCCAAGGTTCCTCAGTAGGGAATAGCTGGAGTACAAGTCCAAGGCTTCCAGGAGTCAGGTCACAGACTGACTGAGGCTTGATTCAGGAGCACTGATTGTTCAGCTGAGGCTGCTTAAGAAGCAAGAGGGAAGAATCAGGGCGGGAACATGAAAACTGGAAACTCCATATTAACTGAGGGCAAGAGCTGCAGAAAGACAGAAAGCAAAATGGCCGACGGAAAACTGAGTTTCAAGGAACATGTCAACAGAGACAAAGAACCTTACATTACTCCCCCCTTAGGGACAACCTCCGGATGACCTCAGACCAGGCTTGTCAGGGTACCTCTGATGAAACTGGCGGAGCAGGCGAGGAGCATTTACATTATTGACTGGTTCCCATGAGTTGTCCTCCACTGGGTAGCCCTGCCATTTAATCAAATATTGCAACTGATTTCTGTACAACCTGGAATCTAGAATCCTTTCCACCATAAATTCTTCCTGACCATCGACCAGCACTGGGTCAGGCCAAGGAGAAGAACGTCCAGGAAACGTATTGGGTGTTGCAGCCTTTAGTAGGGATACATGAAAGACAGGGTGGATTCTCATAGTTCTGGGCAGTTGAAGACGACAAGCAACAGCACTTATAATCTTATTGATCTTATAAGGTCCAATGTACTTATGTCCCAATTTAGATGATGGAATCTTTAATTTAAGATTTCTGGTTGACAGCCAGACCAAATCTCCTACCTTGAAAGCTGGTGCAGGTTTACGAAATTTATCTGCTGCTTTCTTGTACCTTTCCTGAGCCAATTCTAGATTTTCCTTTAGAAGATCCATATTCTTTTGTAAAGAAGTGATTCTTTCAGCCACTGCCGGCAAGGGCGTATCTATGGGAAATCGAGGAAGAATGTTAGGATGATAACCTAGATTGGAGTAAAAAGGAGACTGCTTAGTGGAGGCACTCTGAGAGTTGTTATAAGAGAACTCAGCCAGTGGAAGTAGATCCACCCAATCATCCTGTAGGTGGCAGATAAAACAGCGGAGATACTGCTCCAGGGTCTGATTGGTTCGTTCTGTCTGTCCATTAGTCTGGGGATGAAAAGCAGAAGAAAGGTTTACTTTAATGTCCAATGCTGCACAGAAATTTTGCCAAAACCTTGAAGTGAATTGCACCCCTCGATCCGAAATGACCTCATCCGGTACTCCATGTAAGCGAAACACATTCTTAATCATCAAGTCTGATGTCTGTTTTGCAGTGGGTAAGCCGACACAAGGGATAAAATGAGCTGCCTTTGTTAGACGGTCAACCACCACTAGAATGGTGTTCTTCCCTTGAGAGGTTGGTAACTCCACAATGAAGTCCATAGAAATGGATCCCCACGGGCGGGACGGGGTGGGAAGAGGTTGCAACAGACCAGTTGGTGAGGAGCGAGGTGTTTTACATCTTGCACAGACTTCACATGAAGTGACATAGTTTAAGACATCTTTCCTGTAAGTGGGCCACCAAAAGAAACGAGAAAGAAATTCTTGTGTCTTTAGAATTCCCCTATGCCCGGCTATCTTGGAATCGTGGATGAGTTGCAATACTCTCAATCTGACTGTTTCAGGTATATACAGACGTTGTCCCTGAATCCACACACCATTCTTAAAGACGAGACTTACGTCCCTTGGGGGTTGAGCCAACAAAGAATCCGCATGGTATGCTTCCTTGATGTCCTTAAGTAGGTCTTGATTATGAATCACTCCCAGGAATCTAGAGTCAGGAAGAATAGTCTTAGGAGGAGTAAGTGGACGTGTCTCTGCTGAATGAATCCTAGAGAGTGCATCAGCCTTTCCATTGCGCGATCCTGGTCTATAAGAAATGACAAAATTAAATTGGTTTAGGAAAAGATTCCAGCGAGCCTGGCGAGGAGTCAGGCACTTAGCCGACCTGATAAATTCAAGGTTACGATGGTCTGTCAGGACGACTATTTGCTGTGCAGCTCCCTGAAGAAGGTGTCTCCATTCCTTGAAGGCGGCAATAATGGCCAACAATTCTCTATTGCCCACATCGTAGTTCCTCTCAGCCGAAGACAACTGCTGGGAAAAGAAGGCACAGGGATGCAAGACATTCTTCTCACCTGTTCTCTGAGAGAGTATAGCTCCAACGGCACAGTCTGAAGCATCCACCTCTATTATGAAGGCAAGCTCGGGGTTGGGATGTACTAAGATAGGTGCGGTGGTAAATTTATCCTTTGAACAGGAAAATGCTTCCTGAGCTTGCGGGGTCCAGGAGAACCTAGACTGTTTCCGGGTAAGTTGGGTGATAGGTGACACTACCTCAGAAAAATTCTTAATGAAACGTCTATAGAAGTTGGCAAACCCGATGAAATGCTGCACCTCCTTCACATTTCTAGGAATTGGCCAATCCTTGATGGCTTGGGTCTTGCTTCCATCCATACTAATCCCTTGCGTAGATAGTACATACCCCAGAAATTGAATTTCGGTCCTATGGAATTCACATTTTTCAAGTTTGATGTAGAGATGGTTTTGTCTTAGGGTTCTAAGACCATTATCACATGTCCATGATGTTCCTCTGTGGAGTTAGAAAAAATTAGAATATCATCCAGATAAATCACCACAAATGTATCTAGGAGATCCCTGAAGATATCATTCACGAAGTGTTGGAAAGTGGCTGGGGCGGTACTCAGACCAAAAGGCATAACTAGATATTCAAAGTGTCCATAGCGTGACCTGAAAGCAGTCTTCCATTCATCCCCAGGTCTAATACGGACCAAGTTATAGGCCCCACGGAGATCCAGTTTAGAGAAAATTTTGGCATGCCGCACTCTCTCCAACAATTCAGGGATTAAAGGCAACGGATAACGGTTTCTAATAGTAACCTTATTGAGTTCCCTATAGTCTATGCAGGGTCTCAGAGATCCATCTTTCTTCTTCACAAAGAAGATGGGTGCACCTGCGGGAGATGAAGAGGGGCGTATGAAGCCCTTGGCTAAATTTTCGTCTATATAATCCTTCAAAGCTTTTAGCTCGGGCCCCGCTAGGGGTAGATCTTACCAAAAGGTATCTCGGCTCCAGGCAATAATTCAATTGGACAATCATATGGACGGTGATGAGAGGAAGCTGATCAGCGTTCTTCTTGTCACATAAATCCACATAGTCCTGGTATACAGCTGGTAGTTCAGGGACTGACATGGTTCCTTTAGGAACAGAGCAAGCTGAAACTCCTTGACTCATCTGTTTCTCTGGAAAGTGTAATTCCTTGGTCTCCCAGTTAATCGTAGGATTCTGCGCCTGCAGCCATGGTAGCCCTAGAATAATGGGAAAGTGGGGAGAAGAGATAAGCATAAAAGACATTTTCTCCTGATGATCTTTACCCATAAGGACCCTCAAAGGCTCTGTTTCTTGATCCACTGGTCCAGAAGTCAGTAGAGAGCCATCCACAGTCTCAATCTGTACTGGAGTAGCCTTCTTCACTGAACGTATCCCCTGTTTCAGAGCAAAGGAGATATCCATAAAATTTCCACTTGCTCCTGAGTCGATCATAGCAGAGCTAGACACCCAGACTGAGTCAACCCAGAGTTTGATGGAAAGGAAGCAATGAGAAATGTTTCTTTTACAACTCAGCTGGGACACCGCTGAGGAAACTTGAAAAATTGCAGCGTTTATACCGTCATCGTCCCCAGAACTAACAGAGTTTAAGTCCGAGAAATAAAGATCTCTTGCAGTAGATCTCTCTGGAGCCTGAGGCTCGGACATGACAGAGCTCCTCTCGCAACACTCACAGTGAATGACTGCTGCAGTAGTCTTACGAGAACGGCTGGGGCAGTTTATAATGAAGTGCCCTGACTTACCACAGTAGAAACATAGATTTTCCTTTATACGATGTTCTTTGCGTGCATCACTAACCCGTCTTTGTAAAGAGTCCACCTGCATGGGTTCAGGTTCTGGTTCCCTTGTGATCCTACTCAAAGGTTCCTTAGCTGAGGAGGGAGGTAGTAAAAGGTTAGTGCGATTATTTTCGAACCATCTCTCTTGTCTGCGTTCAGTCAGACGAGCATCAATACGGATACAATAGTTAATAAAGTCACCTAACGCAGTGGGAGGGTCGGCACGAGCAAGTTCATCCTTAATCAGTGGAGACAACCCTTTCCGAAAAATAGATTTTTAGCGGAAGTGTCCCAAGTGGTATCAAGAGCCCATCTCCTGAAATCCAGGGTATATTCGGCTACTGAACGCTTACCTTGGCGCAAAGTTAACATGGCTGCTTCAGCTGTTGCACCTCGATTGGGGTCATCAAACACCTGCCCCATGGCTGAAATAAAAGCATCAAGGTGATTCAAACAATCATCCTCAGTCTCAATCGGAGGGTTTGCCCACATCAAAGCCTTATTGGTAAGCAACATGATTATAGTAAGCACTTTGGATTGTTCAGTGGGAAATTGTGAAGCATGTGCAGAGAAAAATAAATTGCATTGATTAATAAATCCCCTGAATTTCTCACGTTCACAGCCAAAACGAAAAGGAGGTAATTTGGGGATCCCAGAACTTGGGGTTATGGCAGGAGCCTGGGCTCGTTCCTCTAGAGCCTCAATCCTGGCTCGCAATTCCTGGGTAGTCTGTCCAAACACTTGCAAATTATGATTAGTGAGGTCCTGTAGGCTTGCAAAACGGGTTTTTAAAGTCTGTACATCTGAAAGGATTGTATCAGTCACTCCGCAAAGTTCCTTTATGCGGGCCTCCATCTTCCAGATCTTTTAATGCAAAAGTGCTGGAAGGAGAAGAGGAAAGGAAAAAAAAAAAAAAAACAATAGTGTTTACCTGTGGTAACACTCCAGAGTAAAATTTTAAGGGAATGCGCTCACCTGGAATGGTTGTGAGAAGTCACAACCACTGTCATCACATAAGGTATTAAACGGACATCTGATATCCACAGTCACAGCAGACACGGCTTTCCCAGACCCAGCAGACACTAAACATTGGCTCCTGAATCTTGTCATGTATAGTGTACAGTTCCTATAGCGTCTTGTGCTTGGGTGCGAGGAAAACACAGGAGACATAGGTTGAAATGAAATGACTTGTATTACTTCATACAAGCATGCTGAAAAGTTCACACAGTTTGCAGGAACAGCGACAGGAGACACAGCAGGCCAGAGTAACTTCAAGCACTACAATAAATCTCCAAAGCAGGTTCAGGATCTCTTCTCTGTACCGTAATTCCTCTGCAAACATGGATTCACCAAACAGCAGGTTTCCAGAGTCCAAAAGTGTTCCAAGGTTCCTCAGTAGGGAATAGCTGGAGTACAAGTCCAAGGCTTCCAGGAGTCAGGTCACAGACTGACTGAGGCTTGATTCAGGAGCACTGATTGTTCAGCTGAGGCTGCTTAAGAAGCAAGAGGGAAGAATCAGGGCGGGAACATGAAAACTGGAAACTCCATATTAACTGAGGGCAAGAGCTGCAGAAAGACAGAAAGCAAAATGGCCGACGGAAAACTGAGTTTCAAGGAACATGTCAACAGAGACAAAGAACCTTACAGCCCCACAGCATGATGCTGCCACCACTATGCTTGACTGTAGGGATGGTATTCTTGGGGTCGTATGCAGTGCCATCAAGTCTCCAAACGTCACGTGTGTGGTTGGCACCAAAGATCTCGATCTTGGTCTCATCAGACCATAGAACCTTGAACCAGTCTGTCTCAGAGTCCTCCAAGTGATCATGAGCAAACTGTAGACGAGCCTTGACATGACGCTTTGAAAGTAAAGGTACCTTACGGGCTCGTCTGGAACGGAGACCATTGCGGTGGAGTACGTTACTTATGGTATTGACTGAAACCAATGTCCCCACTGCCATGAGATCTTCCCGGAGCTCCTTCCTTGTTGTCCTTGGGTTAGCCTTGACTCTTCGGACAAGCCTGGCCTCGGCACGGGAGGAAACTTTCAAAGGCTGTACTAGGTCGTGTAGTTCCATAAGCCTTCCACTTACGGATGATGCTCCCAACAGTGGAGACAGGTAGGGCCAACTCCTTGGAAAGGGTTTTGTACCCCTTGCCAGCCTTGTGACCCTCCACGATCTTGTCTCTGATGGCCTTGGAATGCTCCTTTGTCTTTCCCATGTTGACCATGTATGAGTGCTGTTCAAAAGTTTGGGGAGGGTCTTAAATAGTCAGAAAAGGCTGGCAAAAGAGATCATTAATCCACACATGTGAAGCTCATTATTCTTGGTGCCTGAACTACTTCTTAATACTTTAGGGGGACCAAACAGAATTCTTGTGGTTTGAGGGGTTGAATAATAAATGACACTCTGAATTAACTTTTAACGTTTTAAAAAAAATAAATAAATAAATAAATAAATAAAACAAAAATTTTTGCTGCAGTGCATTTCCCACTTCCAGGCTGATCTACAGTACAATTGTCACAATGCCAAGTTAATTCCGCATGTGTCAACCAGCTAAATCTGCAGGGGGTTGAATACTACTTGTAGGCACTGTATATAGAGGCTGCTGGGGTATATATATATAGGCTGCTGGGGTGTATATAGAGGCTGCTGGGGTGTATATAGAGGCTGCTTGCATGTATATAGAGGCTGTTGCTTGCGTGTATATAGAGGCTGCTGCTGCTGGGGTATATATAGAGGCTGCTGTGGTGTATATAGAGGCTGCTGGGGTGTACATAGAGGCTGCTGAGGTGTATATAGAGGCTGATGGGGTGTATATAGAGGCTGCTGCTGGGGTGTACTTGGAGGCTGCTGCTGGGTATATGTGGAGGCTGCTGCTGCTGGGGTATATGTGGAGGCTGCTGCTGCTGGGGTATATAGAGGCTGCTGCTGGTGGGGTGTACGTAGAGGCTGCTGCTGGGGTTTATGTGGAGGCCGCCTGTAGGGGTACTTCCGCTGAGGCAGGAGATGACCTGAGACTACCGTCGGGAGATCAGCAGCTAGCGCCGCTGATCTCCCGACGATAGCGGTGGCGTGCGTGGTTCAAATCCTGTGCCAATGTCCTGCGCCTGTCGCTGATTGGTCGCGTCCGGCCGGGCGCGACCAATCAGCGACGCGGGATTTCCGTTACAGACAGACAGAATTAGACGATTATATAGTATATATATATATATATATATATATATATGTATATAAATATACAATTTACACAATTTTAAAATGAATGATATAAATTAAAATTACAAATCATCTTGCATAAAACAAGGCCTCAGACAGCTATTTCAATGGAAAAATAGAAAGTTATAGCTCTTGGAAAAAGGAAAAAATGAAAGTACAAAAGCATAAATTGATGGTGTAGGAAATGCGTTAAGAGAACCTGACAGCAATTTAGCAGAGCTGATCTGATGTACCCTAGAACAGGCAGTAAATAGTGTGACAGAGCTCCAGTGTTAGGGCTCATACCCACTTGCGAGAAATACAGACGAGTGCAAGCCGATAAAAAATCGGATTGCACTCGAACCAATGTTATTCAATAGGTGACTTCTCATTTGCGAGTTCTTTATCAGCCGAAATCGGACTGAGAAAGAAATCACAGTATGCTGCATATTGCTGTGATTCTCGGACGAGACTCGCCAATGCAAGTCAATGGGTGCGAGAAAAAATCGCACAGCACTCGCACCATAAAATCACACTGACAGCTCACAAAACAATACATATATACACATAGAATACATATATATATAGATGTCAGTGACACACATATATATATATATATGTATTTATATTGCATAGAGAGATAGATATAAGAAAAGTCTGTAATTCATATGCTGCAACTGTATAATCACACAGCTCACAAGACAATACATATATACACATATAATATACAGGGTGGTCCAAAAGTAGGTGGACAGTATAAAAACAATGCTTTATCATTATACCGCCGAACAAAAAGTGGAATAAAACGCGATTAAAAAGACGGATATAAAAAACATGGTACCGTTGAAAACGTCATCTTGTGCCGCAAAAAACGAGCCGCCATACAGCATTATCAGCGAAAAAATAAAAAAGTTATAGCTCTCAGAATAAAGCAATGCAAAAATAATTATTTTTTTTTATATAAAATAGTTTTTATTGTCTGACGGATGGTCGTCCGTTAGGTCCGTTTTTGGACGGATCCGCCAAAAAATTGGCGTCCGTCATTTCAAAAAAACGTCCAATGCAACGTTTTTTTTGACGGCCAAAATGGCGGACAACGGCGGATCCGCCGCATCCGCCATCTTGTACAATGGCCGCCTATGGGCGGCGGATCCGCCAGCATCCGTTTTTGACGGAATCCGCCTGCGGATCCGTCGCCTCTATTGAAAACCATAGTAAAATGCAGAAAACAGTGTCCGGGGTCTCTCCCTCTCTCTCTCTCTCTCTCCTTTTCTGACGGATCCGCCATTTTCACGGATGGGTGGACGTCACACAACGGAAGTGTGAAAGAGGCCTAAAACAACATTTTAGTCTTAAAAATGTAATTATTCATTCTTCACTGCCCAATAGTATAAAAATCTACGAGGCACATGTGATATCAATATGATCACTGCCGACCTAGATTAATTCATTGGGGAGTGTAGTTTGTAAAATTAGGTCATATATGGGGGGTTTCTGCTGTTCTGAAACTTCAGGGGCTCTGCCAATGTGACATGGCACCCTCTAACCATTCCAGCAAAATCTGAACTCCAATATGGCGCTTCTTCTCTCTCAAGCTTTGCACTGTGCCTGAAAAGTAGTTTTCGACCACATATGGAGTTTCATTAAACCAGGGTATTTCTAAAGGTTCATGGAGTGTAAACTGAGCACAGATCTTACTCCTCTCTTTTTAATTATATGCTCGTTAAAACATTTTTATATAGAAATTGGCATGTAAATTAATCTTAAAGTCTGACATGCAACAGCAAATATGAATAAAATTATGAACAAATATCTAAGAACAAACAAATTACCACATAGTTGGCTAACACCTCACAGAGATTTTACCACTGATCCAGTTCCAATTATCCTAATTAATTTTCCAGATAGTTGTCCAAATACCTCCTCTGCAATTTCTGTTTTTCTTGTCTTTCTGTTTTTTTTCTTATCACAATAAGTAAAAGAAAATACAATTTTTGTTAAGGTGTTTAATGAAGAATTATGTAGGAGTGAAAACCACATAAGAAGCAACTTTCACAAACTTTTTGTTAAGATTTTCTGTAGACAAGTATGTAATCTGGATATTGGATATACAAAGTAAATGAATAAAACTAGGAGAAGATATTTTAGCACCAATGATTATTTAGTTATCTTAAAATTTATGTCATAATGAACAATGTTAGTGATATGTATGTAGTACATTACAGCCAAACAGGGCCCAAATTGCCATCTGGCTATTCTGGCAAATGCCAGATGGGCCGGTCTGGCTGTGTGCCACTTCGATTAGGACTCAATTAACATTATTGGAATTCTCAAGAAGTTGATACTGTTAACAGCCATCACTCTGTGCTCTGTCACTTAGGCTACTTTCACACATCCGTTTTACGCCTGACGGAGCAATCCGGTGTGCGCCGGATCGCCGGATCCGGCAAATATTATGTAAAACCGGATGAGACGGATCCAGTTTATCGCCGGATCCGTCTCGCGCATCCGACCAAAAACCGGATCTGTTTTATCAGTTTCATCCATTTTTTTATACGTTTTTTGCCGGATTACGACAGATCCGGTTTCTTAAAAAAGCCCCTTTGTGGACTTCCAAATGTGATTGGCTACTGTAGTCCTATATATACACTGTTCCTACAGCCCATCTTTGACAGGTTGTAGAGGAGCAAGTGCAGGTTGGAGAGAAGAGCAAGTGACTGGCGAAGATGGATGTTGTTATTGGAAATATTTTGAAGAATTTGGTGGATTTTACAGCGGAGGCTAATCGTTTGAAGGTGATAGTTCTGGAGAAGGAGAGAGCGAGACAGCAGCGCATTATGCGTCAGTGCCAACGACGACGCCGTATGTGGATCCACCCCATCACAGCCCTGAGACTAACTCGTGGGGTGTATTCTACACTCTGCATGGAGCTTAGACAAAGCCCGGGAAAATTTTTTGCATACCTTCGGATGAAGAAAGAAAATTTTGATTTCTTGGTGGAGCGTATTGGAGAACAAATCTGAAGATCCGACACCTATTGCTGCTTCTCAATTTCTCCGGCGGAGCGTCTGATGGTCACTATAAGGTAAATTATATGTATTGGATCTGCTCGCTTGAAAGCACACTTGTAACTGGAATGTTGTTGCTGGTGGTTCTTAACCATTTTTTTATAGTATCGCCAATTGTTATAGCTGAGTTCTGATATGTAATGCTGTGATTGTGAACTAATTTTGATTTTTTTTTTTTTTTTTACAGATTCCTTGCAAGTGGAGAATTTCTCTCCTTACTACATTTCCAGTATCGACTAGGAATTTCAACGATATCTGGAATTATCAAGCACACCTGCCGTGCACTGTGGGACTCTTTGGTCCGAGAATTTGTTCCAGAGCAAACAACAGAGAGGTGGATTCAAATTGCGGACAAGTTTCTCCAGATATGCCAGTTTCCCAATTGCCTGGGCGCTGTTGACGGGAAATATATCCGCATTGTAAAGCCAGCAGGATCGGGATCGGAATTCTTCAATTATAAAAAATATTTTTCAGTCGTCCTCATGGCCATTGCTGACGCGGAATATAAATTCATTGCTGTGGACATTGGGGCTTATGGACGGTCCAATGACTCCCAAGTTTTCAAACTGTCTGCTATGGGTCGGTGTTATGTTTCGGTAACTGAGGAGAAATAGCAAAAGTGGTAATACACCAGAGAGGCTGGAACCTATTGTATTGCAGTAACCTGAACTAACCACACAACTAGAAGTAGCCGTGGAGCGTTCCTGCGTTGATCCTAGACGCCTCGTCACAGCCTGAGAGATAACTACACCTAAAGGCAGAAAGATGAAAGCTATCTGCCCCGGAGCAGATCCCCAAAGAAAATAGGAAGCCCCCAAACATGTAATGGCGGTTAGACAAGAAGAAAGCACGGACACAGACAGAAAATAGAATGAGCAAACGCTGGGGCCCAATCTGTCTAGACAGAAAAGTACAGGAAAGAATTCTGAATGCAATCCAACAAAAACCCTAACAAAAATACCAACTCTTCTGATTGCCAAAAAACCTGAGATCACACGATCTCATCCACCTAAATCAGATCTCTGGTATAACAAAACACTATTCAGCAAATAAAAAGTAACAAAGGAGCAAAGCAAAAGTGCAGACAAAAACGGAGCACAATTGCAGCGCCAGACCCCAAAAGGGGACAGGCTGCAGTCCACTGCAAGCAGCAAACCAGCAATGAAAATCAAACAGAGGAAAAAAAAAAACAGCAAACACTTATCTGACGGAGAGCAGGAAACTAGCAGTTCTTCAAGCAAGACCAGAAGGAACAATTGATAACCGGCAAGGCTGCTGGGAACTCAGGCCACTTATATCCTACCATTCAGTGCCAGCTGAAGGCCATTCATTAATCAGTTCATTACCCTCAGCAACCACCGGAGGGAGCCCCAGCTCAGAAGCAGCCTCCAGCATATTCACAACAGGTCGGCGACTGTACAGAAACACTTTCCAGTTCCCACCCCCTAGGCCGCTGCCTCAAACCTCTGGGCCACCTATGCCTTTTGTATGTGTAGGTGATGAAGCCTTCCAGCTGTCGGAACACCTTTTGAAACCTTACAGTAGCAGAGGATTGACACAAACCAAACGGATTTTCAATTACCGCCTCACAAGAGCCAGACGGATGGTGGAATGCGCTTTTGGTATTCTGACAGCCAAATGGCGTGTCCTATTGACTGCAATAAACTTTAAGACTGAGACTGTGGATGAGGTTATAAAAGCTTGCATGGTCCTACACAATTTTGTGATCAGCAATGAACCAATTTCTATTGAGGAACAGTATGAAGAAACAACCTTGCAGGACTACCAGAACATTACCAATCGAAGTTCACTGGCTGTTTCACGAATGAGGGACAATTTGCCCAATAATTTATGTCACCTCAAGGAAGACTAGACTGGCAGGATGACAGAGTTTGAGAAATTGCTTTGTTACCTTAAAACTCATGTACCTTGTGTACCCACAGTTAACCTTTGTAAAACCAAACTTGTCTACCTTCTTGTGGGTTTTCTACTGTATTTAACCTTTTGGCCACAGTTGTGTCCCTGGTTGGTTTTTTTACCCAAAGTATTTCACCTTTTTTCCAAAATTGTGTACCTTGTTGGGGATTACCTAACAATGTACGCAAGTTTGGAAAAAAGGTGAAATACTTTGGATAATACACAACCCGGGAAACAACTTTGGCAAAAAGGTTAAAGTTATGTACCTTTTAACCAAAGTTATGTAGGTGTTTTTAACCTTTTACCCAAAGTTATGTAGGTGTTTTTTACCTTTTAACCAAAGTTATGTTGGTGTTTTTGTGTACCCAATAATTTGTACCTTTTTAACAACCTTATTTTTTAACATCTTAGAAATAAACGACAGACAATTGTAATCCAACAATAAAAGTTTTATTGTGAAATTTTTTTTTTAAATAAACTTGCAACATTTTCAAATGTTTATTGATAAAAAAAAAATTTCTAAAAAATAATGGGTGTTTTATTTTAAACCTATAAATTAGTGTATTGTGGGGTTGAAATACTGCTGGAGGGGCTACGGGACACTTCGACATTGGGAGTGTGGAGAGCGGACTGGGATGGTGGTGGGGAAGGAACAGTAAGAGGTGAAGGGGTGGAAAAAGTAAGAGAATGGCTGGACAAGTTGGAGGCCGAACAGGTGATGGGTGGCGGAGAGGAGGGTGGGGCAGGGACTGGAAGAGCAGATGATGTGGTTGGGAATTGGAACGGGGAAGGAGGTTGGTACGAGGCAGGAGTGTGGTACGGGGCAGGTTGCTGGTACTGGGGAGGTTGCTGGTACTGGGGAGGTGACTGGAATTGGGGAGGTGACTGGAATTGGAGAGGTGGCTGGAACTGGGGAGGTGGCTGGTACTGGGGAGGTTGCTGGAACTGGGGAGGTTGCTGGTATTGAATAGGAGGGGGAGGAGGCACAGTGGCTGGAGGGGGGCAGGTGGAGGAATGACTGGGGAGGGTGGAGGAGGTTGGGAGGTAGCCTGCACTAGAGCAGCGTGGCAAGTATGCATTACATACATCTGCTGGTCAGTAGATAGCGTATCCATGCGCTCGGCTACAGACCTGAAAAAGCTGTGATTTGGAGAAGTTCTTGCTTCTGAATGCATGGTTTGCAGAAGTGTCTTAACCTCCAAAATGTTGGTGTTTATCTGATTCATGCCTGTGGCAATTTGTTCAGATAAGACTTTTAGACAGTTCTGGAAAGATGCAATGAGATGCAGGAACTCGGGTGCATAGTTCCTTTCCTGACCCCTCTGCCGCAGCTGCCCAGTAGCCGCAGGTGTACTAGAGGTGGCAGTGGCAGAAGGGTGGGGTAAAGGGAATGCTATCTCCTCACCAGCAGATTCATGCAATGCAGGCGGTCACGATGCTCCAGTGCTGGTGGATGGGACAGTGGGGTCGGATGTGAGGAAAGGCTGAGAAGGTGCAGATAGGCCGGAGCGGTGGAAGTGTCCCTCGGTGCCGGTCTCCTGAGGGATCACCCCAGAAGGGTCCAACTCTGCAGGCGCCCGAGTGCTGGTCACCGTGCTGTGGAATAAAGAGAAAAAATACAATTAATATAGAGATATGGAATGGCCATGGCAGAAAAAAAATGCAGTTAGACATGTTAACATTTCCTTTTTAATATTTACTTTCTGGTGACCATTGTTGCCCGCAGAAACGCCAGGGCTTTTGCATATTTGTATTTGCTCCGGCGTCCTGCAGATCCACTCGGGGATCAGATCTCCTTGTTGAACTCCTTCTTGAAGTGATCCCTCACAGACCGCCACCACTTCACAATTCTCTCCCCTGAAACAAGAAAGCACAAATTGGTTAGTATACAACATCAGTGTTTCCCAAACTACAGTCCTCATGGCCCCCACGGGTCATGTTTTCAGGATTTCCATAGTGTTGCACAAAAGGAAATCCAGAAAACCTGACCCGTGTGGGCCACAAGAACTGGAGTTTGGGAAACACTGCTTTACATTCAGCAACCTGAACTGTATATACTTACGGTGTTCAGTCTGGGCCCGAACATCGTGGTCCTCCCAGCGGTCCACCAGTAGCGAACAGACTTCCTCCCAGAGCCGACGTGTCACGATAAAATCAGAATTGCGGCAGTCCCCCATGTTCCACGGCGGCTCCCTTTCTCGGACCAGATTGATGAGGAGGTTGACATCTAACCCCTCCTCCTCACCGTCCGAGTCGGGAGCACGCTGTGAAGCCTGTTAAAGAAAAAGAGAAAAAAAAATACATTAGCCTCCACACTACCAAGTTTAAAAAATATATATATACAGTACAGACCAAAAGTTTGGACACACCTTCTCATTCAAAGATTTTTCTGTATTTTCATGACTATGAAAATTGTAGAATCACACTGGAGGCATCAAAACTATGAATTAACACATGTGGAATTATACATTACACTTTACAAAAAAGTGTGAAACAACT
This sequence comes from Oophaga sylvatica, assembly GCA_033576555.1. Lineage (NCBI taxonomy): Eukaryota > Metazoa > Chordata > Amphibia > Anura > Dendrobatidae > Oophaga > Oophaga sylvatica. The sequence goes on from JARQOD010000001.1 coordinate 713,648,004, forward strand.
GAAAATATGTCTTATATTATAGGTTCTTCAAAGTAGCCACCTTTTGCTTTGATTACTGCTTTGCACGCAGAAAAGGTGAACGGATGGACTCTACATGCCTGGTTCCCACCGTGAAGCATGGAGGAGGTGGTGTGATGATGTGGGGGTGCTTTGCTGGTGACACTGTTGGGGGTTTATTCAAAATTGAAGGCATAGTGAACCAGCATGGCTACCACAGCATCTTACAGCGGCATGCTATTCCATCCGGTTTGCGTTTAGTTGGACAATCATTTATTTTTCAACAGGACAATGACCCCAAACACACCTCCAGGCTGTGTAAGGGCTATTTGACCAAGAAGGAGAGTGTTGGGGTGCTACGCCAGATGACCTGGCCTCCACAGTCACCAGACCTGAACCCAATCGAGATGGTTTGGGGTGAGCTGGACCGCTCACCGCTTCAATTTTGAATAAATCCCCAACAGTGTCACCGGCAAAGCACCCCCACACCATCACACCACCTCCTCCATGCTTCACGGTGGGAACCAGGCATGTAGAGTCCATCCGTTCACCTTTTCTGCATGCAAAGCAGTAATCAAAGCAAAAGGTGGCTACTTTGAAGAACCTAGAATAAAAGACATATTTTCAGCTGTTTCACACTTTTTTGCAAAGTGTAATGTATAATTCCACATGTGTTAATTCATAGTTTTGATGCCTTCAGTGTGATTCTACAATTTTTATAGTCATGAAAATACAGAAAAATCTTTGAATGAGAAGGTGTGTCCAAACTTTTGGTCTGTACTGTATACTTACATGATGGTGACCGCCGCGTCTCTCACGCCGACGACTCTGGGAGGCTCTGCGAGGACCTCCTGGATGAGCACCGGATTCGGGAGACTAAAAGAAAAAAAGAAAAAAATTGGGATGTAGGCATATGTGTTGTGTGCTGTGTGATGTCTGTACTAAATGGTTTTCTATGTGTTGTGTGTAGTGTGATGTTGTGTTTCTGCGATTGATGCAGGATACTTACGAATTGTGAGCCCACTCCAGGTATCTGTCCACGCCGTCCTTCTTCTTCTTTGAGCTCCTTTTCAGCTTGTGATTCCTGTTATTAAAAAAAAAATGAATTGATATATCCCACAGATGGATTGTGAAAAAAAAAATATATATAATAATTTTTTACTGCTAAATGCTGATGATGAGAGGGAGGGCTCCCAGAAGAAGACGTGTTGTCCTGATGCTGCAGGTCCCCGGACTCCAGGATTGTTGGTAGTTCTGGTGAAGCTGCTGCTGCTGCTTCTTGGGTTTGGTTTCGTCTGCTGTGGAATAAAGACACAAAAAAGGCCAGTGAATATATGGATATTCCATGGCCCTGGCTGAAAAAGAAAAAATCGGTTACATTTTTTGGAATGGCGGATGTGATATTTACCGTCTGGTGTCGGATGAGCTCTCCTCTCGGTGCTGCTCCCTTGCTGCTGCCTGGGTTTAGCGTCGTCTGCTGTGGAATAAAGACACAAAAAGGGCCAGTGAATATATGGATATTCCATGGCCCTGGTTGAAAAAAAATATTGGTTAAATTTTTTGGGAATGGGGGATGTGATATTTACCGTCTGGTGTCGGATGCGCTCTCCTGTTGTTGCTCCATTTCTTCAGGTTCTCTTGATGTGCTGTGTTGGTCGTGGTGATCTTGGGCTGGCTCCTCTGCTTCTGGCTGGCTGCATGCTTATGGCTGAGGGTCCCACTGACCTGCTTTATATATGTTTGCTGTGGGCTGGGCTACAAAAACAAAAAACCGGATCCGGTGCATTCCAGCGCTCATAGACTTTCATTGTGACAAAAAGCCAGAAGCGCTTCCGGCTTTTTCACCAGAGACAAAAAACGTTACAGTTGCTGTTTTTTCCAGACGCCAGAATGAGACCAGACACCGGATCCGGCAAAAAACAGACGAACCGCAAGGCCATGCGGCGCGATCCGGCGCTAATACAAGTCAATGGGAAAAAAACGGATCCGGCATTACATTTCGCCGGATCCGGTTTTACAAAAAAAGGCCGGATCGCGCCGTCAGGCGCAAAACGGATGTGTGAAAGAGGCCTTACTCCATCAAGCTGCAGGAGACTTTCAATCTGCGGCCTGCTGTAGGCCGGAGCCATGCAGGTGACTTTGGTTTTCAAGATGACGTTACAATCATCATTGTCTTGCAAAGATAGCAGACAATAAGTTAGAACAGGCTAACATTAGCCATTCAAAAATATAAAAAATCAACGTTTAAGACTCATATGATAACAGTGTATGGTTCTTAACCAACTGAAGAAAAAAACACATAAATTCAAAAGTCAACATATAGATAACAGTCTATTCCTCCTGGCTTACGGAAAATAGACGTCTGGTTAATTAAGATAAAATGCTGTGTCGTCACAGTAGTAATATTGGTTCTAGTACTGTGGTTTTGGTCAAAGTTGCACTCCCATCTACATTTTTTCACAGTATATGAATTTAGTGTAGTGGGAATGCATTAATATGATCACCACTGTTCTGTTCCTCTTTTCAGTGATGCCATCACAATCCTGACTAGCCAGCTCAGTCTATGGACTATGCTATAACCGGAAGTCTTTTACAATATAAATCTATGGAGCCTCGTTCTGAGCCTCGCTCTGATGCCCCATAGACTAACATTATAAAAGCATCTCCCAGGCTACGCAACACGCAATGTGACCAGGATAGGCTGCAGAGCCATGACATAACTCAGAAGAGGAGCAGAACGGCAATGGACACCAGAGAGAGTAGCGGTAAGTGAGTATATATGGTAAACGCACTCACATTACATTGCATGTACATATGCACAAAATTAATTTAAAAAATACATAGATGGGAGTGCTTATTTAATAACCAGTATAGCGGTATTATCACTACTGTATATGTAAAAATTGGGGTGAAAAGATCGCTTTTGTGGAAAAAATATGATTTTTTATTTTCACGTCTCTACGTTATAAACTTCTGTGAAGCACTTGGAGGTTCAAAGTGCTCACCACACATCTAGATAAGTTCCTTAAGGGGTCTAGTTTCCAAAATTGGGTCACTTGTTGGTTGTTTCCACTGTTTAGGCACATCAGGGGCTCTCTAAACCCAACATGGCATCCAGCCAATTCTGCAACGAAAAAGTAAAACGGCGCTCCTTCCCTTGCAACCTCTGCCGTGCAGCCAAAAAGTGGTTTACCCCCAAATATGGGGTATCGGCGTATTCAGGAGAAATTGCACAACAAATTTTGTGGTTCATTTTTTCTTTTAACACTTGTGAAAATAAAAAAAATTGGTTCCGAAGTAAAGTTTTTGCAAAAAAAGTTAAATGTTAATTTTTTCCTTCTCATTGCTTCAGTTCCTGTGAAGCAAGTAAAGGGTTAATAAACTGCTTGAATGTGGTTTTGAGCACCTTGAGGGGTGCAGTTTTTAGAATGGTGTTACTTTTGGGTATTTTCTATCATATAGACCCTCAAAGTGACTTCAAATGTGATGTGGTCCCTAAAAAAAATGGTGTTGTAAAAATGACAAATTGCTGGTCAACTTTTAACCCTTATAACTTCGTAACAAAAAAAATGTTGTTCCCAAAATTGTGCTGATGTAAATTAGACATGTGGGAAATGTTATTTATTAAGAAATTTGTGTGACATATCTCTCTGATTTAAGGGCATAAAAATTTAAATTTTGAAAATTGCTAAATTTTCAAAATTTTCGCCATATTTCCGTTTTTTTCATGAATAAAATCAAGTCATATAAAAATTTTTTTACCACTAACGTGAAGTACAATATATCACGAAAAAACATTCTCAGAATCAGCTGGATTCATTAAAGCGTTCCAGAGTTATAACTTCATAAAGTGACAGTGGTCAGAATTGTAAAAATTGGCCCGGTCATTAAGCTGCAAATTGGCTCTGTCACTAAGGGGTTAAATGTCACCTGCTTAACCCAGCAGGAAGTATGGATGTGTCTAAAAATCATTAAAGTTGACAAATCCCGGGCCCGGATGGGATACACCACCGAGTACTGCAGGAATTAAGTATAGTCATTGATAGACCATTATTTTTAATCCTTAAAGATTTCATAATAACAGGGTCTGTACCACAGGACTGGCATATAGCAAATGTGGTGCCAATATTCAAAAAGAGGACAAAATCTGAACTTGGAAATTATAGGCCAGTAAGCTTATCCTCTACTGTGGGTAAAATCCTGGAGGGTTTTCTAAGGGCTCTTTACACATCAGTTTTTTTTTGCCATCAGTCACAGTCTGTCGAATTTTGAAAAAAAACGGATCCGGCGACTGATGTCGCTGGATCCGTTTTTTTTCTCATAGAATTGTATTAGCAACGGATTGCGATGGATGGCCTCACGTTTCATCCGTCGTTCACCGGATCTGTCGGAAATTGTTTGTCCTGCAGCCGGAGACAACGGACAAAGGAACATTTTTTGTGTCGAAAAAACGGACAGTGATGGATCCGTCGCTGTCCGTCGTTTTCTAGAATGGAAGTCTTTGGGTGCCGGATCTGTCAAATGAAGGAATCCGGTGACGGATTCTGTTTTTTTAACTGAGCATGCTCGGATCCAATTGCCAGCCCCAAGTAGGAAAGGTACCTGCCTCAAATATTGGTGAAAACATATATACAGCCTTTTTTTTGTATTTTGTACATGGGGGTAGCTCCCCTTGGTTTGCACCTAATTCACATTAGTCTGGATGTACCAGTCAGGTTTTTTTGCCTTTAGGATATGAGACATGGTTTACATAAAGTAAACCATTGCATATCCGTTATTTTTTTTATATCCCTCACTTATAATGTTAGTAGTGTGTGTGTGTAAAATTTTGGACCTATGGATGTTGTTATTGGAAAAGGCGCATCTGTAAGATGAGCCAATTCTGGCACTTACTCTCTCTCTTCCCATTGCCCTGTAGCTGTGGCATATGGGGTAATAAGGGGTTAATGACACCTTCCTATTGCAAGGTGACATTAAGCCTGGTTAATAATGGAGAGCTGTCAATAAGACAACTATCCATTATTAATCCAATAGTCTAAAAGGGTTAAAAAAACACACACACATTAAGAATGAAGATTTTTAATGAAATAAGTAAACACATTTTTGACATCTTTATTATACTCCCATTCCATACTGAAGCCATTGATCACCTAGGAAAAATCCAAAATAAAAAACAACACTATACCCATACCTGTCCGCTGTACAGTCAAGTCCCACGCCGCAATCCATCTGAAGGGGTACCAAATCGGTAGTTGACTGGCCTACCCCCAAGAAATTTTAAAGACGTTCAGCACTTTATAGGATTTGCAAATTTCTATGGAAGATTTATTAAAAACTTTTTAAAAATAATTTTACCAATTACTTCATTCACAAAGAAAACCAGAGTGTTTTTTTGGTCTCCAGAGGCATTTATGGCTTTTGACAAACTAAAGACACTTTTTACTTCCGCACCATTACTTGTCCATCCAAACCCTGAACTGCCGTTTGATGTGGAAGTAGACGCCTCAGACTCTGTGGTGGGAGCCGTTTTATCAAATCGAGTTAGAGACAAAATGCAGCTTCATCCATGTGCATTTCTTTCTCATACCATGTCAGCTACAGAAAAGAAATATGACATTGGAAATAAGGAACTTTTAGCCATTAAAGTTGTCTTCTCTGAAGGAGACATCTTTTGTAAGGGGCCAATCATCCGGTGACTGTTCTTACTGACCACAAAAATTTAGAATTTATCTGTACAGCTAAGAAGTTGTCTGCAAGACAAGGACGTTGAACCTTATTTTTCTCCAGGTTTAATTTTATAATTTATTATTGGCCTGGTTCAAGAAATGGCAAGGCTGATGCTCTGTCCAGGATTTTTGTTGAACCTGGACCACAGGAGAGGTCTAGCACTGATTGTACCACTCTACGTCCCAAAATTTTTTTGGGAATACTGGACTCCAAAGAATTTTTTACGAAAATTAAAGAGGGATACCAAACTGATTTATTAACCATCCTTCTAAAGACATTGATCTTTCCTTTAAGTAGGGATTTTGGATGCAGTACCACCAAATATATGTCTCCGAATCTGCTTGACTTGAAGTCCTCAAACGTGTCCATGATTCTAACTTGTAGGACACCTTGGAGTAATGAAAACGCAAGAACTACTACTTCATTCTTTTTGGTATCTTAATTGTAGGAAGGATGTGCGAAAATATGTTTCTTCCTATTTAACATGTGCACGGAACAAGACGCCATGATCTTCTCCTCTAAGACTTCTTCAACCTCTTCCAGTTTCATCTAGGTCTTGGGGATCAATCTCAATGGATTTTATCATAGACCTTCCTCCCTCAAAAGAAATGACTGTTATCCTTCCTGTGGTAGATCAGCTCACAAAGATGGCCCATTTTATTCCAACTAAAGGAATTCCTACCGCTGAACAAACCACAGAATTAGTGGTCAAAGAGGTATTCAGACTGCATGGAATTCCTGACAATGTTGTTTCTGATAGAGGTGTTCAGTTTACATCAAAATTTTGGAAAACCTTCTGTACAGCGTTAGGAGTTACTGTCAATTTGTCTACTACCTTCCACCCACAATCCAATGACCAGACAGAAATAACTAACCAAACCCTTGAACAATACCTCTGCTGGATTAATTCTTACCTACAGGATGACTGGGTGGATTATCTACCAACAGCAGAATTTGCATATAATAACTACAAACAGAGTTCTACATCCCAAAGACCATTTTTTGCTAACTATGGCTTACATCCGGTATTTATTCCTAATCTTCCATTCAATGCCTCAGTTCCTGCTGTTACAGACTTACAGAGTTGCAGAAAGCTAAAAAAAAAACTAAGTGAGATGTTACAAAAGGCCCAAGAAGATTATAAAGAAACAGCAGATAAATGTCGGAAAGCCCCTCCTGCCTTTCACGACGGTGACAAGGTTTGGCTTTCTACCAAAAATCTGAAGACAAACGTACCGTCTTCTAAACTGGGTCAAAAATTCATGGGACATTTTCAAATTTCTGCACAAATTAACCCAGTGGTTTTCCGTTTAAATCTTCCTAGCAGCCTGAAAATTCACCCTATGTTCCATCTGTCCTTGCTCAATATGTTCAATGAGAACCCTTTTCTAGGAAGAACTCAGCCACCTCCTCCACCAGAAAAAGTCCATGGTGAAGAAGAGTACATCGTGGATGAAATTCTGGACTCTAGAAAATTTAGAGGGAGACTACAATATTTGGTACAATGGAGGGGTTATGGACCAGAAGATAATTCATGGGAGCCAGAGGGCAACATCCATGAACCCAGGCTTATAAGAGCTTTTTCATCTGAGACATACAGAGAATCCAGCGCCTGAAATGTCCAGAGGCCATCCTGGAAGGAAGGGTGTACTGTCAGGATTTGAACCTAGCAGCTCCTGTGCACCAGTTGGCAGCTCTTCCTTCTGAGCTATTCAGCTCGCCGGACAGTTCCGTGCTTATCAAAATACTTGTACCTATGTTGTTGCTGATGTGTCCTCCCTGAGTTTCTTGTTGGTTACCACCCTGAGTTCCTGATTAGCTCATTCTGATTGCACACCCTACTTAAACCTTGCATTTCTCTCAGTTCCTTGCATGATTATTGAGCTACCTGCCTTTAGTCAAGCTTCCTTCCACCTGCTATTACTTCAAACAACACTGCTGCTCCTTGTAAAAGACCCCTGGCTTCCTTGATTAAAGATTTCTGCTTATTCCTTCATACTACATTGCTGTTCCTGTGTATCGATTCCTTAGCTATTTCAGACTACGCTCCCTGCCCCTAGGGGTTGTGTTGTGACCCGCACCACAATTGTGGGTTACCAGGGCAATGGGGTACTCGGAGCCGAGCCTGTAGATTTCTATAGGGAATGTCACTGGCAGCGGTGGCTCGGTCCGTGGCCCTGGCGATCAGGCGTATGATGGGGGGAATTATTTACAGGGGATTAGTAGATAACAGTTCGTGACGCCACCTGTAGTTTCTAGTCACTAAGACCAGCGCTGCTGTAGATCTCTGAGGGGATGTTGTGGCAGCTAGATGACGGGTCCCCCACAGGTGGGACTGGTCCCTCAAAGTCTATGGTTATAATGATGTAGGGTGCAGATAAATGAATCAGTCTCACACCATCCAGCGTCTTTCCATACCTTTTACTTGTCAGTTTGTTTAGGCAGGTCCCGGGGAGCTGGTCGGGTGGAGACTGCACGTCCAGGTAACAGCAGAGCAGGTTAGAGGCCTCCTTAACTTCCAATATGATGAGTCCAACTAGCATGGAACTAAGTTAACTCCGAATACTCCAGCTAACTCCATAGCTGTACTGCCCGGTCAGTATTGTGGTGGAGCCTTCTATGTGGTGAGAACAGAGTCCTTCTATGCTAGGCCTAGCTAAAAGTCCTTGTTCCTCCTGACCCCGATTACGTACCGACACTTCAAGGCTGCTTTCTGCGACCTAAGGTCCAGTAAGACTCTGGTTGTCCTGTTACTATGAGTGAATCAATAGCAACTCCTCGGTCCCCAGTGACCGGATAATTAGTGTAGGCAATTCACTACCTAAGGCACTGCTCCGTCCTCTCCACTGTGCCCTTCGCCCTGCTTTCCACTCTCAACACAGGCACTGCACACTTCCTAAGGTAGTACAAGTCAATCCTTTCTTGCTTCTTCCTTGGAGCTCGCTGACAGATTCTCAGTATACTCCTAGTTCAGGAACACATCGACTGAACTTCACTGTCCTTGGGACAGGCGACTGAAGTTTCTGCTGCAAACTTTCCTTTCTTCAAAGCTGTCTCTGTCTTCAGGTTAAGGAACAGCTCTGACTAGGCTAAGATGAACTGGCTCACCCTTACTAGCCTCCACGTTATGAACTGCTGACAGGAACCAACTGAGTGACTGTCTTTCACTTCACTTCCTGGAAGACTTCCCACTACTCCACACCTCTGCTGCATGTCACTAGCTTATATACCCTGAGGTGTGTCTAAAGTGTGAATGGATGATGTGAGCTTTAACTGTTACCTTTCTGTGCAGACTCCAGGATAATGTGTGCCTTACATACCAGGGCTACACAGTTGCAATATCACTACTCCAACCAGGTCAGTACGCAACATATATACTTACACCAACTTGCATATAATCATCATAGATGTTTGCTGAAATAGCATTCTTCATGACCTCCTCCTTCAATCTCTGAGCACAACTTTAAATGTAAACCGATGGTTTTTCAGTGGGTGGGCAGTCCACCCCAGATGGGTATTTATGCCACAATGCCATAGCCACAACGTCAAGCATACTACACACCACATGTGGTTGCTGGATTATCAAAGTTTGGAATGCTTCCTTCACTACAGGCTCATGACTGAGTTTGAACACATTTTGGGCCATCCACAGCATCCACCTGTACTCCATGAGCCATAATCTGACTGCCCAAGCTACCAGGTGTTCATTTGGCTTTGAGAAAAATGATCATGAAGGTCATTAAGCGCCTTCTGACTGTAATCCTCTACCGCATTCTCATTCTGTTTACCTGTACTGTCTCTACAATCCATCTCCGATATATAGGAAGAACTTGAACTGGGTTAAGAGGAGGATTAATTTCCCTCTTCCCATGGAAATGTTCATCCTCAGACTCGGGATCGGTTATGTTTTCAGAGCCAGCTGAATTCCCCACTATAAGGTTCCACTCTATCCCTGCTTTGGCTATGGCCAAAACTACTTTCTTTGTATTCACCTTCTCTCGCCTCCTTCTGTACTTATACCTGCTATAGGGTACGGGCACCTTTTTCGGGCAACAAGCTGATATCCATCACTTCTGTCCCATTAATAACTTTTTCCCTGACATTGTGCTATAACCAATGCAATCTGGGCCTCACACAACTGTTTTTTTTTTTCCATTCCTGGATTTTTGGGTTAACTTTACGTATTCTTTGCTCATGCAGTTTTCCCAAATATGCAACAAAAATTTACCATCCGCGCCTACCAACATGACCAGCACTTTACCTTTCTCCACTTTCACTTTCTGTAACATACAACCCAAAACAAAAGGTCCACGGTAAATTGGACGCGGCTTAACTTGCCTAGCAGCCAAAGCTCCCCATGCCGCCAGGCCACGTGACTGGGGCTGTCATGTATAGTGTACAGTTCCTAACGTCTTGTGCTTGGGTGGCGAGGAAAACACAGGAGACACAGGTTGATATGAAATGACTTGTTTACTTCATACAAGCAGCTGAAAAGGTCACACATTTTCAGAACAGAACAGGAGACACAGTAGGCCAAGAAACCTTCAAGCTCTACAATAACCTCCAAGCGGGTCGGGAAAATCTTTCTCTGTAACCGTAATTCCTCTGCAAAAAAGGATTCCCCAAACAGCAGTTTCCAGTTTCCCCAAAATGTTCCAAATTTCCTCATAGGGAATACTGGAGTACAAGTCCAAAGGCTTCCAGGATCAGGTCACAGACTGACTGAGGCTTGATTCAGGAGCACTGATTGTTCAGCTGAGCTGCTTAAGAAGCAAGAGGGAAGAATCGGGGCCCGGGAACATAAAACTGGAACTCCATATTAACTGAGGGAAGAGCGGCGAAAGACAGAAAACAAAAAGGCCGACGGAAAAAATGAGTTTCAAGGAACATCAACAGAGCCCAAAAAAACCTTACATTACTCCCCCCCTTAGGGACAACCTCCGATGACCTCAGACCAGGCTTGTCAGGGTACCTCTGATGAAACTGGCGGAGCAGGCGAGGAGAAAATTTTACATTATTGACTGGTTCCCATGATTTGTCCTCCCACTGGGAAGCCCCCATTTAATCAAAATTGCAACTGATTTCTTACAACCTGGATCTAAATCCTTTCCACCATAAATTCTTCCTAAACCATCGACCAGCACTGGGTCAGGAAGGGGAGAAAAAACCCGTCCAGGAAACGTATTGGGGTTTGCACCTTTAGTAGGGATACATGAAAGACGGGGATTCTCATAGTTCTGGGCATTGAAGACACAAGCAACGGGCACTTAAAATCTTATTAAACTTATAAGGCCCAATGTACTTATGTCCCAATTTAGACTTTGGAATCTTTATTTTAAAGATTTCTGGTTGACAGCCAGACCAAATCCCTACCTTGAAAGCTGGTGCAGATTTACAAATTTATCTGCTGCTTTCTTGTACCTTTCCTGAGCCAATTCTAGATTTTCCTTAGAAGATTCATATTCTTTTGTAAAGAAGTGATTCTTTCAGCCACTGCCGGCAAGGGCGTATCTATGGGAAATCGAGGAAGAATGTTAGGAATGATAACCTAGATTGGAGTAAAAAGGAGACGGCTTAGTGGAGGCGCTCTGAGAGGTTGTTATAAGAGAACTCAGCCAGTGGAAGTAGATCCACCCAATCATCCTGTAGGTGGCAGAAAAACAGCGGAGATACTGCTCCAGGGGGTTTATTGGTTTGTTCTGTCTGTCCATTAGTCTGGGGATGAAAAGCAGAAGAAAGGTTTACTTTAATGTCCAATGCTGCACAGAAATTTTGCCAAAACCTTGAAAGTAAATTGCACCCCTCGATCCGAAATGACCTCATCCGGTACTCCATGTAAGCGAAACACATTCTTAATCATCAATCTGATGTCTGTTTTTGCAGTGGGTAAGCCACACAAGGGATAAAATGAGCTCCTTTGTTTAGAACGGTCAACCACCACTAGAATGGTGTTCTTCCCTTGAGAGGTTGGTAACTCCACAATGAAGTCCATAGAAATGGATCCCCACGGCGGGACGGGGTGGGAAGAGTGCAACAGACCAGTTTGGTGAGGAGCGAGGTGTTTTGCATCTTGCACAGACTTCACATAAGTGACATAGTTTTAAGACATTTTCCGTAAGTGGGCCACCAAAAGAAACGAGAAAGAAATTCTTGTGTCTTTAGAATTCCCCTATGCCCGCTATCTTGGAATCGTGGATGAGTTGCAATACTCTCAATCTGACTGTTTTCAGGTATATACAAGACGTTGTCCCTGAATCCACACACCAATTCTTAAAGACAAGACTTACGTCCCTTGGGGTTGAGCCAACAAAGAATCCGCATGGTATGGCTCCTTGATGTCCTTAAGTAGGTCTGATTATGAATCACTCCCAGGAATCTAGAGTCAGGAAGAATAGTCTTAGGAGGATAAGTGGAAGGAGTCTCTGCTGAATGAATCCTAGAGAGTGCATCACCTTTCCATTGCGCGATCCTGGCTATAAGAAATGACAAAATAAATTGGTTTTAGAAAGATTCCCAGCGAGCCTGGCAGGAGTCAGGCACTTAGCCGACCTGATAAATTCAAGGTACGATGGTCTGTCAGGACGACATATTTGCTGTGCAGCTCCGAAGACGGTGTCTCCATTCCTTGAAGGCGGCAATAATTGGCCAACAATTCTTCTATTGCCCACATCGTATTCCCTCAGCCCCGAAGACAACTGCTGGGAAAAGAAGGCACAGGGATGCAAGACATTCTTCTCACCTGTTCTCTGAGAGAGTATAGCTCCCGACGGCACAGCCCTGAAGCATCCACCTCTATTATGAAGGCAGCTCGGGGTTGGGATGTACTAAGATAGGGCGGTGGTAAATTTACCCTTTTAAAAACAGGAAAATGCTTCCTGAGCTTGCGGGGTCCAGGAGAACCTAGACTGTTTCCAGGTAAGTTGGTGATAGGTGACACTACCTCAGAGAAATTCCTAATGAAACGTCTATAGAAGTTGGCAAACCCGATGAAAACGCTGCACCTCCTTCACATTTCTAGGAATTGGCCAATCCTTGATGGCTTGGGTCTTGCTTCCATCCTACTAATCCCTTGCGTAGATAGTACATACCCAGAAATTGAATTTCGGTCCTATGGAATTCACATTTTTCAAGATTGATGTAGAGATGGTTTTGTCTTAGGCGTTCTAAGACCATTCTCACATGTCCATGATGTTCCTCTGTGGAGTTAGAAAAAATTAAATATCATCCAGATAAATCACCACAAATGTATCTAGGAGATCCCTGAAGATATCATTCACGAAGTGTTGGAAAGTGGCTGGGGCGGTACTCAGACCAAAAGCATAACTAGATATTCAAAGTGTCCATAGCGTGACCTGAAAGCATCTTCCATTCATCCCCAGGTCTAATACGGACCAAGTTATAGGCCCCACGGAGATCCAGTTTAGAGAAAATTTTGGCATGCCGCACTCTCTCCAACAACTCAGGGATTAAAGGCAATGGATAACGGTTTCTAATAGTAACCTTATTGAGTTCCCTATAGTCTATGCGGGGTCTCAGAGATCCATCTTTCTTCTTCACAAAGAAGATGGTGCACCTGCGGGAGATGAAGAGGGGCGTATGAAGCCCTTGGCTAAATTTTCGTCTATATAAAACCTTCAAAGCTTTTAGCTCGGGCCCCGCTAGGGGTAGATCTTACCAAAAGGTATCTCGGCTCCAGGCAATAATTCAATTGGACAATCATATGGACGTGAGGAGGAAGCTGATCAGCGTTCTTCTTGTCACATAAATCCACATAGTCCTGGTATACAGCTGGTAGTTCAGGGACTGACATGGTTCCTTTAGGACAGAGCAAGCTGAAACTCCTTGACTCATCTTTTTCTCCGGAAAGTGTAATTCCTTGGTCTCCCAGTTTAATCGTAGGATTCTGCGCATGCAGCCATGGTAGCCCTAGAATAATGGGAAAGTGGGGAGAAGAATAAGCAAAAAAGACATTTTCCTCCTGATGATACTTTACCCATAAGGACCCTCAAAGGCTCCGTTTCCTGATCCACTGTCCAGAGGTCAGCAGGGAGCCATCCACAGTCTCCATCTGTACTGGAGTAGCCTTCTTCACTGAACGTATCCCCTGTTTCAGAGCAAAGGAGATATCCATAAAATTTCCACTTGCTCCTGAGTCGATCATAGCAGAGCTAGACACCCAGACTGAGTCCACCCAGAGTTTGATGGAAAGGAAGCAATGAGAATTGTTTCTTTTACAACTCAGCTGGGACAACCGCTGAAAGGAAACTTGAAAAATGCAGCGTTTATACCGTCATCGTCCCCAGAACTAACAGAGTTTAAGTCCGAGAAATCAAGAAACTCTTGCAGCAGATCTCTCTGGAGCCTGAGGCTCGGACATGACAGAGCTCCTCTCGCAACACTCACATGAATGACTGCTGCAGTAGTCTTACGAGAACGGCTGAGGCAGTTTATAATGAAGTGCCCTGACTTACCACAGTAGAAACATAGATTTTCCTTTATACGATGTTTCTTTGCATGCATCACTAACCCGTCTTGTAAAGATCCACCTGCATGGGTTCAGGTTCTGGTTCCCTTGTGATCCTACTCAAAGGTTCCTTAGCTGAGGGGAGGTAGTAAAAGGATAGTGCGATTATTTTCCCAACCATCTCTCTTGTCTGCGTTCAGTCAGACGAGCATCAATACGGATACAATAGTTAATAAAGTCACCTAACGCAGTGGGAGGGTCGGCACGAGCAAGTTCATCCTTAATCAGTGGAGACAACCCCTTTCCGAAAAATAGATTTTTTAGCGGAAGTGTCCCAAGTGGTATCAAGAGCCCATCTCCTGAAATCCAGGGCATATTCGGCTACTGAACGCTTACCTTGGCGCAAAGTTAACATGGCTGCTTCAGCTGTTGCACATCGATTGGGGTCATCAACACCTGCCCCATGGCTGAAATAAAAGCATCAAGGTGATTCAAACAATCATCCTCAGTCTCAATCAGAGGGTTTGCCCACATCAAAGCCTTATTGGTAAGCAACATGATTATAGTAAGCACTTGGATCGTTCAGTGGAAATTGTGAAGCATGTGCAGAGAAAAATAAATTGCATTGATTAATAAATCCCCTGAATTTCTCACGTTCACCGCCAAAACGAAAAGGAGGTAATTTGGGGATCCCAGAACTTGGGGTTATGGCAGGAGCCTGGCTCGTTCCTCTAGAGCCTCAATCCTGGCTCGTAATTCCTGAGTAGTCTGTCCAAACACTTGCAAATTAATGATTAGTGAGGTCCTGTAGGCTTGCAAAACGGGTTTTTAAAGTCTGTATATCTGAAAGGATTGTATCAGTCATCTCCGCAAAGTTCCTTTATGCGGGCCTCCATCTTCCAGATCTTTTAAGGCAGAAGTGCTGGAATGGTTGTGAGAAGTCACAACCACTGTCATCACATAAGGTATTAAACGGACATCTGATATCCACAGTCACAGCAGACACGGCTTTCCCAGACCCAGCAGACACTAAACATTGGCTCCTGAATCCTGTCATGTATAGTGTACAGTTCCTATAGCGTCTTGTGCTTGGGTGCGAGGAAAACACAGGAGACACAGGTTGATATGAAATGACTTGTATTACTTCATACAAGCATGCTGAAAAGGTCACACAGTTTGCAGGAA
This sequence comes from Oophaga sylvatica, assembly GCA_033576555.1. NCBI lineage: Eukaryota > Metazoa > Chordata > Amphibia > Anura > Dendrobatidae > Oophaga > Oophaga sylvatica. The sequence continues at coordinate 713,663,377 of JARQOD010000001.1, forward strand.
CAGAGACAGGAGACACAGCAGGCCAGAGTAACTTCAAGCTCTACAATAACTCTCCAAGCAGGTTCAGGATCTCTTCTCTGTACCGTAATTCCTCTGCAAACATGGATTCACCAAACAGCAGGTTTCCAGAGTCCAAAAGTGTTCCAAAGTTCCTCAGTAGGGAATAGCTGGAGTACAAGTCCAAGGCTTCCAGGAGTCAGGTCACAGACTGACTGAGGCTTGATTCAGGAGCACTGATTGTTCAGCTGAGGCTGCTTAAGAAGCAAGAGGGAAGAATCAGGGCGGGAACATGAAAACTGGAAACTCCATATTAACTGAGGGCAAGAGCTGCAGAAAGACAGAAAGCAAAATGGCCGACGGAAAACTGAGTTTCAAGGAACATGTCAACAGAGACAAAGAACCTTACAGGGGCATGCATACCCAGGTGGTAATGCAATGTGGACACACTGGTCCACAGAGGGGGACCCGGGCCTACCCGGACTAGGGAAGGGCAGCGACTAGTGTCTGTGGCACCTGAGCATATGAGCAAGGTGGTAACATGCAGGACTAGATGACACCACACAACTTCAAGTATGAAGAAACAAAAAGTTTACTTAAACAAAGTCACATACAGAAAACAAGACATGACGATGCTATGCTCCAGATTCCTCACATCAAGGAATGTGACATCACAGGCCTGCAGATGTCAGATGATGGCAGGAGGTCATCACGGGTTGATGCAGTTCATCTGGCATGGGCATAGCAGGAGAACCTCTCTATCAGGCCACAGGTGTAGCACAGGCACAGCAGGAGAACATCAGACACCGACCTCCAACAGACGTCATCACAGGATGGACCCCAGGGAACAGGCAGAACATCGGGACACAGGCAAAACATGGACAGCACGGATCCCCAGGAATATGGAGGAGGAGCCCATCCAGGAATACGAGTAGACTGGAGACTTCCCAGAAAGATGAAGGAGGAGCCCGTCCAGGAACATGAGTGGGACCGAATCTGGAACACTGGCTGGACCACCAGGACCACAAACTGGATATAAAGATACCGGCTGAACACAGGGACACAGGCAAGACATGGATAGCACAGGTCCAGGAGTATCAGCATGGCAGCTCAGGACATCAGTTGTTCAGATCAAGGACTCACAGGCAGAGCCCTCACCAGGAAACAATACTGGAGACTTCCCAGAAGCACCGAGGAGGAGCCCGTTCCGGACACAAATGGGACTGACCGGATGGACCAGCAGGACCACAGACTGGATATCTGGACATCTAGGACAAAGGCAAGACATCTGGACTCCAGACTACACACACGATTGAAGGCAGAGAACATCAGGACACCGGCAGGACATCAGAGACACTGGCAGTACTTCAGGAACACCGTCGAAACTTCAGTGACACAGGCAGGACATCGAGCAGCGGTCATCAGGCTCCAGGCACCAGACAGCGGTCGTCAAGATCCGGACATCTGACAAGACCTAGAAAAGAACTCAAGCGGTATGGTGCAAGCCCCACAGACTCGAACCAGAAAGTCACTGAGTACATAGTTCCAGTCACAGAAGGACTTTGAGAATATCACACAGCAGGAATCCACATTCAAGGCAAGGACTTTGGTACCAACACATAGACAGGATGGTCCAGGGACAAAGACATCAGCTTTCCCAGAACTGATAGCAGACAGAACAGGAGCTGAAGATAAGGCAGACCAGGAGCAACATGCTGGACCAAACATACATTGACAGGTTCCGCAACCTAATGAGAAGCTCTAGCAACGCCCAACAGGAAAGAGGAACTTTAAATAGGAGCTGACCCTCAGCAATTGGCTGGGGACAGCAATTCAAGCACACACACTGCCCTTAATAAAAGCAGGGAAGGTGTGGCCGCACATACCCTATGCACAAACAGAAATCAGTACAACATAGCCAGCGCAGGAACTGAGGCAAAGGGCACCTGGCAACGACTGCAAGCCTGGACACACATGGAAAGTTATGCACCAGCTGCAAAGGACCTCGCAACCCGCAGATAGCTTCCACAGTGGCAGCCAGGGACTGCACACGTGGAGGGTCGTGCAGTGGAGCCAAGACTCTACAACACATGTACGGCTACGCAGCAGAGCAGGGAACTGAGCAGCATCCATACAGGTAACAGACAACAGTATCCCAGCTGGTTAGGTGGGTAGAAGCAAAGGGTTAAGAGCACATACATGCACAGTAATGCCGGGGAAACAAGGCACAAACACTCCGGCATTACAGCAGGTTCAGCATCCTTCAAACATTTGTCCCATGCTTCACCCAAACCAGCACTGTGCGACCACTTAGTTACCAAAATATGATAGGGAGCCTGTTCTCAACCTGGAATCTCAATAGACTCACTCACAGCCAGCTTTTTCTTAGAGAGGCATGCTTTATGCAATATCACACTATCACACAGAGTCCTGTTAATATTAATAAAAAACTTTGGAGCCATCTGCATATATCCTGCTAACTACGCCAAAATATGTATTGTCAAGTTTTTAACACTAAGGTTCGGCTACGGCTTTAAAGAAGGCTACTACTAGCGATATAATGCAATTTTAATTCAAAGTACAAAATTAAATAAATAGCGTATATTTTAACATGCAAAGGTTAGGTACATATAAGGATTAAATAGATATAATGAGTAAGTACATATAAAGATTAAATACATATAATGATTAAGTACACATATTCACATCGTCACCAAGAGGCTTTTAAACATCATCCATCTGGAATATCACAGAATCAACACCAAGACAGAGAACCCCTGGGAAATTCACAACACTGCACGGGCGTCCCCACTGTACACTGTACATGTGTACAGGTACCCAAGTTTCTGCTTCTATCCAGGAAAGATGTGTATCTTCGTACCGTGTTAGCCAGTAGATAGAAAAATATTTAGACTTGAGAGTCCTCAGTGGTTGATACCTTTTAATGGCTAACTGAAAAGATGGTAACAAATTGCAAGCTTTCGAGACTACTCAGGTCTCTTCATCAGGCTAAACTAATACAAAATCTGAAGAATCACATATTTATATACACAAAAGGACACAGGAATAATGCAATAGGTAAGACAAGTGACGTGAAGCAGAACTGTCATTATGGCAGAGGGATGAACATAAATATTGGAACAGTTCATAGATAAGGAGAAAACTCCTTATCTATGAACTGTTCCAATATTTATGTTCATCCCTCTGCCATAATGACAGTTCTGCTTCACGTCACTTGTCTTACCTATTGCATTATTCCTGTGTCCTTTTGTGTATATAAATATGTGATTCTTCAGATTTTGTATTAGTTTAGCCTGATGAAGAGACCTGAGTAGTCTCGAAAGCTTGCAATTTGTTACCATCTTTTCAGTTAGCCATTAAAAGGTATCAACCTCTGAGGACTCTCAAGTCTAAATATTTTGCTCCTATCCAGTCATGTTTCTCTGACCTTATATAGTGATTTACACTGTGTAACTCGTTTCACCTTCCCCATCCAGTGGCCAACTTTCAAGATAAGATGGAACAGAGATACCAATCGAACATCAGACAATGGGTCATAAATAGTGTTGAGCGATACGATAATGCAAATATCGGCTATCGGCCGATATTAGCTCTATCGGCCTTTCGATAATTTGTTTCGATATTTTCGTCTTATCGAATACCGGAATCGGATTTGTCACTGTCACTGTGAGTGTCCGTCGGTCGGGTCTGTCAGGAGTCAGCGGCACTTACCTGGCAGAAGATCTCCGGCGGTCACGTCCTGGACTGCTTGATGGCTGCCATTATCTTCTCCCTGGCGGTCACATGCAGTTTTTCACGATAACTGCAGTGACTGCTGGGTAATCCCGGCCGTAAAGCAGTCAGTCCGATGACGTCACCGCCGGGGAAGCAGGTAATCAGCTGTGCTGCGCCGGGATGACAGGCTCTGCCTGTCATTCTGATGTAGCAGAGCTGGATCGTCGTGGGACACTCGTTACTATGGACTGCGTCGGTCAGGTGGTATACTTTTTTTTTTCATTTTTTTACAGGAGATCGATGGCGTCGCAGGATGAGACTGTAATAAAAGTAATGAAAACTGTGTTTTGTTTTTTTTATTAAATTAAAAAACTTTTTTATGAACATTCACCCGTCCGGGTACATAAACAATTTAACTATTTACATACAGGGACCCTGTCCGGGTTATTTATAATTCTTTGGCAGGGGTGTTCCAGGTACCACCTGGTACTCTTCTGATGCTTGCCAAACATCCGAGGCACCAAGGACCACCAGGACCTGATGACGTTGTGTGGCCTGTACAGTGACGTCGTGATCCGCTATCTGGGTCTGTGTGGCCACCTCTTTCATCTCCCTCCGGGTCTGGAACCCTATGTCCCGGACTGAACGAACCCCAGGGGGCCTAACAGGCGCCGGGTACGGGCCAGCTATACTTATCATGTCCATAGCTGGGGCTGCTGAGGAGACCACTGAGGGAGGCTGGGGAGATTTACGGCGTGGGGTGGGCACTTTTGCAGAGGCCTGGATGTGGGAGGCTGAAGGCTCCGAGGGTCTCACAGGTTCCTGACACTCTGGGGAGTAGGGGTCGCACCTGGTAACATTTAGGGCGTACCATCCATTGTAACCCCAGTGTCGGGTGTAAGTCACCAAGTCTCCTGGCAACAGGTCCCTCCCCGGGTGTCCTTCTGGGAGGTGAGCCTCCACGTCCCGCCGGTTCACAAAAACTTCTAAATAAAGTCCAGGCTCCTGGATGAAGCCCCAACCACCTTTCAATTTAAAGCTCCGTACTGCACCCTTACGCCGCGGCTCACACAGGGTTCCTTTATCCTTTCTCATCCGGTCATTATCTGCCCGGTCCTTCTCCAGGTGACGTTGGCGAAGTTTTTGGGATTCTCGCTGCTCCCTTTGTCGCTCTGCTTCCCGCTCCCAACGTCTCCACTCTTCCTCCTGACGCCGGTTGTAATTCTCCTCCACCAGCTGCTCCATGTCTCCACCATCAAATGCCAGCTTACAGTGTCCGGTTTGCGGCAGCTCTCCTGGCGCCCCCCAGTCCTGGTGGCGCTCACCTGCGGAGGAAGCAGCCGGCTCTGGAACAGATGACAGTCGGGGCTCCGGTACAGGCAGGTAGTGCTCTGGTGCCTGCGCGGCCTCCTCCATGAGGACGGGTGTCGCTTCTTCTGTCTCAGCGACGGGGGCAGACAGCAGGATCTGGGGTGCTGCCGGTGCAGCGTTTTTTGCACGAACAGGTGCCTCCACTGCGACAACGTCAACCGGATCACATTGCAAGGACTCCTCTACTAGAACGGGTGCCTCACCTTCCGGTACAGACACTTCAGGTAAGAGGGATTGGCGCCGCTCCAAGTTTATTTTTAGGGCACGCCAGCTGGCTTCCATCCTGGCGACCTCCTCCCGGTGCCGGGCCAGGCCTCTTAGGGTATCCTCCGCTTCTTGCAGCGTAGGAGGGTTTCCAGGCCGGGTGCCCAACGGTGGTTCCGTGGCGATCGGGTCGCTTCCGTGGGGGGAGAGCTCTGACTGCTCCATCCCTTCACACTTCTGCTCGTGTCCATTAGCCATCTCTGCCAAGTCACATGTGTCATTAGCATCTGGAGAGGGCCCCTCTTTTGTAGGGAGGCGGGACCTTCGTGTTAGTTTCCGCCCACTGAGGAGGATGAGGAGGCGGAACTGAAGAGCTGTGGGGCACGATCTTACATTGCAGTACCATTTAGAGCCATCGTTTTCGCGTCACTGAGTGAGTGTGTACACCCATGAAGAGCACGCCCTTCTTCTTCACCAGTGCCTCGTTGTGACGCAGATATGGCGGAAAAATGGCAAATACATTCTCTGATGATTTTAGCAATTCTCAAGCACAAAACCAGTTCAGTTCAGGCACACAGGACTCGCTTATAGCGAGCTACAGAATCCTGTTCGTGACGCCCAAGTTGAGTCGCACAGAGCCAGAGGTTTTGGGGGTACTCGGCACCGAGCCCGTCGACTTCTATGGGGTATGTCACGGCTTTACCCGGCAATTGAATCAGAGTCTATTTTACTATGTAGAAGTGTATAAACTATAAATATATGTATATATATGTCACAATGACATGTATATATATATATATATATGTATTCTATGTGTGTATATTTTGTGTTTACAACGAAAGAAAGGTTTTTTTTTGTTGCGATATTTTGTTCCCATAGACTTACATGGGACTTCCGGTATCGAAATCGGATATCGACGATATTTAGTGCTATCGGCGATACAATTTCGATACGATATTTTTAGATATCGAGCACTATCGCTCAACACTAGTCATAAACCCTTAGAATATAAAAGCCCACATGGATTAGATAAATCCAGCACAGACAGAGGTTAAATAAAACTTCATGTTTTACAAAAACAAATAACAAACATAGAGAAACATAGAACTGTTTGTCAGATTTTATTGGAAGAGTTAACAACCAGATAAGAAGCAGCTGAAATGGAGCTGCATGTTTCTGACCAACATAGAAAGGGTCGTTAATCTCTTCAGCACCAAATGAAACCAGATTCTTTTAATATAGGATCCAAACACAGAAGCTAAATGGAAGATCTGTGATTCAGAATACTCAGTGATCTTCTACCCCCAGATCTCCCACGTTGACGTGACACATGTACAATATCCATCTTCCTATGTGCTTTCATTGTTAATTGTAAATGTCATGGTTATGTGATAGTCTAAGCTCAATTATTATACCTGTTATTTATATTGTAGTTTTTAGCACATCCACATATATTTTGATTCATATAAATCTACCTGTTGACCATTAAACAAGTTAGACTACAGAGAACGGTCTGCTTATTTGGAAGACAGAGAAGGTTTATGCTGTATGTCAGATTGCACACCATGAGAATGTGTAAGACAGAACGATCCCTATTAGGCTATGGTTCCCCGGTCCGGAACCACAGCGCTTTGGACGGAGCGGAAATTCCGCTCCGTCTAAGCCCCGCCCCCTTTCTGACGCGCGATCTTTCCGGAGGTGTTCAGGACACCTCCGGAACACCTCCGGAAAGAGCGCAGGGCTACATAGCCCTGTGTTAATATGTTGCGGCGACGCACCGTCGCCGCAATACGCGAGGACATGCTGCGGTCTGAAAAGACGCGCCGCATGTCCGTTTACGCAGGTTTGCCACCTGCGTATTGTTACGCATAGTGAGACGGGATTTCTTGAAATCCCCTCCACTATGCTGTAACATCTGGACGCTGCGTGTTTGGCGCTGCGCCAGCGCACAGCGCCAAACACGCAGCGTTTCCTGACCGTGGAAACTCACCCTTAGGCCTGGGTCACACTTGCGAGTGTGATGAGAGAAACTCGCGTGAGTCTATGCAGCTGCACACTCTGGTCCCGAGTGCCGGCAGCAGTGCCAGGTATTGATGCAAGAGACTCGTGCGAGTTTCTTGCATCACACTCGCAAGTGTGACCCCAGCCTTAATGTTGAAATCAGCAGTGATGTCAACTTTATCATATCATGATAGCTGCAGTATGTGATATAGCATATTAAAAGGAATATATTATTCCTGTCCAGTAACTATAGGACTTAGCGCTCAATTCACTTAACAGGGCTATTTTTTCTAGAAATATCATTATCTGTTATGCTCCCACTTCTGCGCAATACCCATACCCATCACTCATATGACATTATCAGTCCTTTAGTGACATAACGTGCTCATGCTTTTATAATGACTCACTAGCCCATGTCATTAACAATATTTAAGTTAGTTTCTATGAGCTCACATTTGTGGTTTCTTCTATCGCTATGCTTCTATTATGCTTATCCTTTGTGTGATGTAGTATTGGTATGAGTCTCTATCAGTACTGTCCTGAGGGAAACCAAAATCACACTATGACAACCTGTGAAAATCTAGTCCCAAGAACAAATTACATTACTATTCACAAAGGCATAGTGGACTGTTATGATTTGGTAGCTGAGGAGAGCAGGCAAAAACGGCAATACACCAGAGAGGTTGGAATTTACTGGATTGCAGTACTCTGACTAACCACCACAACTAAAGGCAGCCGTGGAGCGTTCCTACGTTTGTCCTAGACGCCTCGTCACAGCCTGAGAGGTTAACTACACCTAAAGATAGAAAGAGGAAAGCTATCTGCCCCGGAGCAGATCCCCAAAGAACACAGGAAGCCCCCAAACATGTAATGGCGGTTAGACAAGAGGAAATACAGACACAGACAGAAAATAGTATGAGCAAACGCTGGGGCCCAATCTGCCTAGACAGAAAAGGATAGAAAGGATACTCACTGCAATCCAAAAAAAACCTAAAAAATGCCAACGCTACTAATTGCAAAAACACCCGAGATCACACGACCTCTACCACCTAAATCCGTTCTCTGGTGTAACAAAACTAAGCCGCAGCCACTGAAAAAACTGGAAAAGGCAAATGAACAAAAAACAGTGGCTCCAGCGGAACCGAGAGGAGCCCAAGCCCCCCGGGGGGGGGGAACCTGGCTAACCTCACAGAAATGCAGAGAAATATGCAAATGGTAAGCACAAAAACAAAAAACAGAAAATATCTTATCTGAGAGCAGGAGAAGAGGCAAGACTCAGCAAGCTTCCAAGTGAACCAGGAAACAAAGTTGAGACAAGAACAATTGATCACCGGAAACCATGATGGGAGGGAACCTCCCTTATATAAGACCAGTCTGTAACTCCTGATTGCCAATCCTCATTGAATGGTTCAGTACTGTTTGTAACCACCAGAGGGAGCTTCTGCTCAGAATTCATTTCTAACACATTCACAACAGTGGACATTCACCAACTGTGAAGCAGAGATTCCATTTTCGCTGTTTTTTGCCAATGCCTGACTAGTTAGCAGCTAGGGAAACTAGCATACAGCAAGACATGGCCTATCTAACCTTACATTGGGATGTTGGGACTAGAGGTGGGATGTAGCTACAGCCCAAGTCATAGTGACATAAATTCCTGCTTTCTGACTACTTTATTGTTTTTTATTAATATTAGTCCTGCTTTCTGATGTATTGCTATTAATAAAACAATAAAAAGCTACAGCACATCTCCAATAAATGAATACAATGGACTCATATATTTTTTTTAAACAATTAAAATATTATATGTGAGTTTTTTAAGTCTTCATTTTAGGCCTGGAATCCCCATTGATATTCATACGCACTGTTATTGGCAAGAACCCGTCTTCTTGTCTCTTGGTTCACTTGCTTTAATTACCGATACTTGTAATTTTACTTTTTAATCACTTCCCCAATAGTAAAGTGATGAGAATTATTATTATTATCAATATTAACCCATAGAAAGTCCAGATTAGGCTAAGTTCACATTAGCATTTGTGTGCGCAGCATATATTTATGCAGCGTTTTTTTATCCGCATCATCTTATGCATGATGCCAAAAAATGCTGTGTGCATATGTTTATGTGCATTTTCGCATGCGTTTGCGTTGTTTCTGCGCATGTGTTCGATATTGCCAGTGCTTTTCCAGTAGAGTTTCCATGACAACAGACACCCAATGTGCGTGTCTCATGGGATTTCTATATATAGACACACTGTACTGATGAAATCCTTATCGTTTGCTGCTGTATCCAGCTGCAAGATGGACATGTTTTTCGTGTACACGAGAATGTTGGAACAGAGCTTCCATGACTTGCTGCTACATGTCCGAGCATCCATAACCAGGCAGGACACACAGCTACTTCGAGCAATCCCTGCTGAGGAACGTCTGTTGGTGACCCTGAGGTACATAATTTTGAAAAAGAAACGCCTGACATTAATATGATTGTTCTTAAAGCCATGTACTGATTTTCTTTCCCATTTTCTGTTTCGGCAGATTCCTAGCTACCGGAGAGACGTTATCATCTCTACATTTTCAATTCCGGATTGGAGTGTCCACGCTTTCTGGGATTGTTGGAGACACCTGCTGTGCTTTATGTGATGTTCTGCATAAAGAATTCCTCCCCAAACCAACAACTGAACTCTGGCTGGAAAATGCTGCAAAATTCCAGTTAGGAAAGATGTGTATCTTCGTACCGTGTTAGCCAGTAGATAGAAAAATATTTAGACTTGAGAGTCCTCAGTGGTTGATACCTTTTAATGGCTAACTGAAAAGATGGTAACAAATTGCAAGCTTTCGAGACTACTCCGGTCTCTTCATCAGGCAAAGACTAAAACAAAAACTGAAGAATCACATATATATATATATACACAAGAGGACACAGGAATAGTGCAATAGGTAAACAAGTGACGTGAACTCTTACCTATTGCACTATTCCGTGTCCTCTTGTGTATATATATATATGTGATTCTTCAGTTTTTGTTTTAGTCTTTGCCTGATGAAGAGACCGGAGTAGTCTCGAAAGCTTGCAATTTGTTACCATCTTTTCAGTTAGCCATTAAAAGGTATCAACCACTGAGGACTCTCAAGTCTAAATATTTTGCAAAATTCCAGGACATTTGTAATTTTCCAAACTGTTTGGGAGCTGTGGACGGCAAACACATTCGGATTATGAAACCTGCTAGAAGTGGATCTGAGTATTTAAATCACAAAAAATACTTTTCGATTCTTCTCATGGTGATTGCAGATGCTGAGGGTCAATTTGTCGCCGTGGATGTTGGCTCATTTGAACGAGGAAATTACTCAGTCTTTCAAAATCTCTGACATGGGCAAACATTTGTATGGTAACGATTTCAATTTTCCAACGCCACGACCTCTTCCGTACACTGAAGGACCGCAAGTGCCATTTGTTGTGGTTGGGGATGAGGCATTTCAAATGTGTGCCAACCTCATAAAACCGTTCTCAAGTCGGGACTTGAATCACACCAAAAGGATTTATAACTACCAACTGACAAGGGCATGAAGAACTGTGGAGTGTGCCTTTGGATTGATGGTTTCTAAATGGCGCATTTTGGGACCAGCCATCAATCTAAAAAGTGAGACAATTGATGAGGTTGTGAAAGCGTGTTTTGTTCTGCACAATTACATCCTGGTGAAGGAGCGACAACACTTAGAACTTGATGAACCTGTTGCTACTACATTGCGGGATTACCAAGATCACCCTCTGAGGACTACAGTGGAAGTTGCCCAAATGAGGCATAAATTTGCTGCCTACTTTGTTTCGGATATTGGACATGTGGTATGGCAAGACAAAATGGTTTAAGCCGCTACTAAGTGAAATGTACCTGTAATGTTGGGGATACGTCAAAAGTAAAAGAAAAGTCAAAGATGCTATAGGATTTTTACAGGATGAAAATGATGAAATAGTAAGACAGGATGTTGAGAAGGCTGAACTTTTAAATTCCTATTTTGCATCTGTTTTCTCTCAGAAAGGAAATGTAACATCAACTGATCTTCACTGTCCTATTAAAGGAATAGAAGAATCCAGGATATCTATAAACAGAAAGACAGTGAGGAAACACTTAGCTAACCTAAATTGAATTCAAGTCTCCAGGTCCAGATGAATTACACCCCAGAGCTCGGAAGGAGATAGCAGAAGAAATTCTTGAACCACTCTCCATAATCTTTGAAAATTCTTGGAGAACAGGAGAAGTCCCAGAAGACTGGAGAAGAGCAAATGTTGTTCCTATCTTCAAAAAGGGGAAGAAGGTGGACCCAGGAAACTACAGGCCGGTGAGTCTGACTTCTATACCAGGAAAGATCTTTGAACAAATTATTAAAGAGCATGTATACAAGTACCTGGATAAGAATGAAGTGATTAAACAGAGTCAGCAAGCGTTTGTAACTAATAAGTCATGTTAGACTAACTTAATTTCCTTCTATGACAGAATCACTGACTGGGTGGATCAGGGAAATGCTGTAGATATAGTATATCTTGACTTCAGCAAAGCATTTGACAAAGTATCTCACACAATCCTTATTGAAAAAATGACTAAGTATGGAATGGACAAGGCAACTATTAGGTGGATTCATAACTGGCTTAGTGATCGGACCCAAAGAGTGGTCGTAAATGGCTGCACATCCAGTTGGAAGAATGTCTCAAGTGGGGTGCCACAAGGCTCTGTTTTGGGCTCTGTATTGTTTAACATCTTTATCAATGATTTAGATGAAGGAATTGTGGGTAAACTGATCAAATTTGCTGATGACACAAAGCTAGGAGGGGTAGCTAATACTAGAGAAGAGAGAGAGGATTCAAAAAGATATAAATAAACTGGAGCAGTGGGCAGCAACTAACAGAATGGTTTTTAACAGGGAAAAATGCAAAGTACTACATCTGGGCAATAAAAATGAAAAAAGCATATACAAAATGAGAGGAATAGGGCTAAGTAACAGCACATGTGAAAAAGACTTGGGTATACTAATTGATCACAGACTGAACATGAGTCAACAGTGTGATGCAGCAGCAAAAAAGGCAAATACAATTCTAGGATGTATCAACAGAAGCATACAGTCTAGATAATGTAAGGTCATTATTGCCCTCTACTCCTCTTTGGTCAGACCTCATCTGGAATACTAAAAAAGCAGAGTGGACTGACAGCACTAACTGCATTGGGGCGCTCGTCCCACAGCCAAGGAACCTTCTTGGACACGTAACCAATTGCATAGAAGAAACAGCGCTCCATCCAGGTGAAATAATTTTCAAAAAGCTTTAATCCGCCATATAAATGCGACGTTTCGACCCATAACAGGTCTTTTTCAAGCATGTTACAAATCAAGCCAGGCTGGCCTTAAATAGTCATGGTGTGTACAAACCACCAATCGAACAAAAGGTTACAGCCCACTTATAAATTACATAACATATCATACAATCTATTACATAATATATAAATTTAGTTACATAATGATAATATAGATAATCATATCCATTCAAAAAACACTTGAAAACAGTATAATATACAAATGGATCGCATATCTAGCACATTCCATATCATGCTTTGTTGTTGCATCCTCATCGTCATGGTAACGATCCTCTAATGGTCTCACATGTCCAACCTTCATGTCCATGACGATACAAGTTATGTCCCAATCACCACCAACACCCATAGTGGCGCTGAAAAGCATTCCAGCCAATCAGGTCATATGTCACATAGATTAATCGGCGAACATACCTATCACAGCACCGTATTGTAGCATGCAAGCCTGAATCACAGTGTTTCCTATCCGGAACCACGCCCACATCACGTGATCAGCCAAAGCAAAACACAGACTGATGGGAGCACAGCCCACGAAATAATGGACAGCATCCAATCCGGTGAAGTATAACAAGTCTTTATTCAGCACCATAAATACACGTTCGCCATTCCAGGCCTTTATCAAGCCTGAAATGCCGAACGTCGTATTTTATGGTGGCGAATAAAGACTTGTATACTCACCTGATTGGATGCTGTTCTATATTTCGTTGGACTGTTGTTCATTGGATCTTGAACGCCTGAACGTGCATCGGCAACTCCCGATGCTGTCAGCTGCTTGAATACTTGTGATGGGAGCACAGCGTCATCAGAGAGGGCCGCATCACATGACCGCAGCCACAACTCTGATGACAGCAGCGCCCACCACCCAATCAGTGAATGCCCTGCCGGTCACCATGGTGAGGACGTCACTATGGCAACCCACCTAGGTTATATGGACATAGACAATCAAAATACAATACAATCATGTTATTTCTTGCATAGAAAAAAAACAAAGTAATCGAGGGACAGAAGGAGCAAACAAACAAAACACATTATCATCAATGATCTAGAAAAAATTATCACTACAAAATGAAATTGATTATCCACTCCTTCTGGCCACCGATCACAATAAACCTAAAATAAAAAAATAAAAAAATTAAAAACAATAATGACCAGAAAAAATTATTATCATCAATTGTACTGTATGTCTAGTGTATACTAAGAGACTTCATTAGGAAGGGGTGTGAATATCTCCCTTCTTTATAAGACTGTTAGATTAAAATCTAAATTTAAACCCCTAGGTTGCAATGAATCCAGAGTGTAGATCCATTTCATCTCCTTCTTTTTCAATATCTTTAATCTATCACCCCCTCTCCTAAGAACAGGCACACTATCTATGACCCTGAACCTCAATTGGTTCACTGAATGTTTACTTTCCGTAAAGTGTTTTGGTATAGGCAATTCCGTTAGTCCTGTCCTGATGGTACTTTTATGTTTACTAATCCGGGCTTTTACCTCCATAGTCGTCTCTCCCACGTAAACTAACCCACATGGGCACCCTATCATATATACTACATAATCAGAAGTACAGGTATATCTATTTTTGAGCATAAATTTCTTTCCAGTAAGAGGATGATAAAAACAATCACCTTTCAATAGATTATTACAACAGGCTCATCCAAGACATGGGAAATTCCCATGTCGTGGTGCGCTGAGAGTCCTTTGTATAGATAGTTTAACAGGGCCCAGATCAGATTTAACCAATCTATCTTTCAGGTTGCGACCCCTTCTATATGATAGTAGAGGAGGAGATTCAAATTCAGGGACTGATGCCAGTCCTTGCCGCAACAGAGACCAATGCTTCTTCAAAATCCAACCAATGCGGTTACTCACTGGATTATATGTGGAAACAAAGGGAATACGTTTACCTATTTTTTTTAGAGGTTTGTCCACTCCGTGTATCCTCACGTGGAAGGTTCAATGCCTTATCTTTGTATTCATACAATTCCTTCACAGGGTATCCTCTGATAATAAATTTCCTACACATTTCTTCCAGTCTAATATCAACCATATCCTCATCTGCCACTATCCTCCGCACCCTCAACAATTGACTCCATGGTAAAGAACTTATCATCCTTTTCGGATGATTACTCTCAAAGCGCAACAATCCATTTCTATCAGTAGGTTTTATGAAAATATCAGTACCCAGCCTATAACCATCTTTGTACACCAAAGTGTCCAAAAACTGTATTTGGACGCTAGAGTGTGTCAAAGTGAACTGTAACTCAGGGTAAATCTGATTAAGCTCCATATGAAATTCAGACAATTCTTCCACAGTGCCTCCCCACACCAAAAAAATATCATCAATATAACGCCACCAGGCTCTGACATGGCGCCAGAGATGAGAACTGTACACAAACCTGTTCTCGAATACCGCCATAAAGATGTTAGCATACGTGGGGGCCACGTTGGACCCCATGGCGGTACCACGACGCTGCAAAATGTAATCATCCCCAAAGAGGAAATAATTCCTCTTGAGGATGAACTCAAGCAGCGTCAGAACAAGCTGTGTACATTCTGGGGCCATGTCAGAGCCCGATAGCAAACATGAAACTGCCTCTAGACCTTTATCATGTTCAATCGATGTGTATAAGGATACAACATCGAATGAAGCCAAAATGGTGGAATCCGTCACATCCACTTTACTAATTTTATCCAAAAAATCACTAGTATCTCTTATAAAGGAATCTGTGGAAACTGCAAAGGGACGTAATACCCGATCTAGAAACATTGCCACTTTATTAAAGAGAGAACCCCTCCCCGAGAAACATTTTATAGAAAGTAAACATTCAGTGAACCAATTGAGGTTCAGGGTCATAGATAGTGTGCCTGTTCTTAGGAGAGGGGGTGATAGATTAAAGATATTGAAAAAGAAGGAGATGAAATGGATCTACACTCTGGATTCATTGCAACCTAGGGGTTTAAATTTAGATTTTAATCTAACAGTCTTATAAAGAAGGGAGATATTCACACCCCTTCCTAATGAAGTCTCTTAGTATACACTAGACATACAGTACAATTGATGATTAATAATTTTTTCTGGTCATTATTGTTTTTAATTTTTTTATTTTTTTATTTTAGGTTTATTGTGATCGGTGGCCAGAAGGAGTGGATAATCAATTTCATTTTGTAGTGATAATTTTTTCTAGATCATTGATGATAATGTGTTTTGTTTGTTTGCTCCTTCTGTCCCTCGATTACTTTGTTTTTTTTCTATGCAAGAAATAACATGATTGTATTGTATTTTGATTGTCTATGTCCATATAACCTAGGTGGGTTGCCATAGTGACGTCCTCGCCATGGTGACCGGCAGGGCATTCACTGATTGGGTGGTGGGCGCTGCTGTCATCAGAGTTGTGGCTGCGGTCATGTGATGCGGCCCTCTCTGATGACGCTGTGCTCCCATCAGTCTGTGTTTTGCTTTGGCTGATCACGTGATGTGGGCGTGGTTTCCGGGATAGGAAACACTGTGATTCAGGCTTGCATGCTACAATAGCGGTGCTGTGATAGGTATGTTCACCGATTAATCTATGTGACATATGACCTGATTGGCTGGAATGCTTTTCAGCGCCACTATGGGTGTTGGTGGTGATTGGGACATAACTTGTATCGTCATGGACATGAAGGTTGGACATGTGAGACCATTGGAGGATCGTTACCATGACGATGAGGATGCAACAACAAAGCATGATATGGAATGTGCTAGATATGCGATCCATTTGTATATTATACTGTTTTCAAGTGTTTTTTGAATGGATATGATTATCTATATTATCATTATGTAACTAAATTTATATATTATGTAATAGATTGTATGATATGTTATGTAATTTATAAGTGGGCTGTAACCTTTTGTTCGATTGGTGGTTTGTACACACCATGACTATTTAAGGCCAGCCTGGCTTGATTTGTAACATGCTTGAAAAAGACCTGTTATGGGTCGAAACGTCGCATTTATATGGCGGATTAAAGCTTTTTGAAAATGATTTCACCTGGATGGAGCGCTGTTTCTTCTATTGCAATTGGTTACGTGTCCAAGAAGGTTCCTTGGCTGTGGGACGAGCGCCCCAATGCAGTTAGTGCTGTCAGTCTACTCTGCTTTTTTAGTATTCCAGATGAGGTCTTCTATTGCAACTCATCTGGAATACTGTGTCCAGTTTTGGGCACCACATTTTAAAAAAGACATCAACAAACTGGAGCAAGTTCAGAGAAGAGCCACCAGAATGGTGACCGGTCTGCAAACCATGTCCTATGAGGACGGTTGCAGGATTTGGGAATGTTTAGCTTGCAAAAAAGAAGACTGAGAGGAGACCTAATAGCTGTCTACAAATATCTCAAGGGCTGTCACATTGTAGAAGGATCATCTTTATTCTCATTTGCACAAGGAAAGACTAGAAGCAATGGGGTGAAATTGAATGGGAGGAGACACAGATTAGATATTAGAAAAAACTTTTTGACAGTTAGGGTGATCAATGAGTGGAACAGGCTGCCACGAGAGGTGGTGAGTTCTCCTTCAATGGAAGTCTTCAAACAGAGGCTGGACAGACATCAGTCTGGGATGATTTAGAGAATCCTGCTTTGAGCAGGGGGTTGGACCAGATAGGCCAGGAAGTCCCTTCCAACTCTACTATTCTATGATTCTATGTTTGCTGACTTTAATACCTTGACTGTATCTTTAATAATAAACATCTTGAGTATAACACCCGTTATTATTTCACTCAAAAATACACACATATTTAAATAAAGAGATAAAGAAAACACAAGGAAAAAGGGTTTGTTCCAAAAAAAAACAAATTTATTACCAAAAATAAAAACAGTGTTTACTTTAACATAAATAGATATAAAAGCCAAAAAAAATTAAAAAAAAGATGTTTACTTTCAGAGTCTGCCCGAATTGACCTGGGGGGTTGTCGGCCTGTGATGATTGGCTAGGAGTGGCTGGGGAAGTTGTTACAGGGGAAGTGGCACTTAATTGGAGGATTGAATCAGATATATTGGCAGCAGATGTAACACTGGGGGAAGAGGACACATTAGGAGTGGAAAACAAATTGGAAGGGATTGACACATTGGAAGTGAGAGAACGAAGGGAAGGTGGGGACAGAGATGGAAACTGAGACACATTTGGAGGTGAGGGTGGAGGTGGTTGGTAGTGTTTCTTGCCAACTTTTTGCTTCCTGCCCATTTTGCTGGTTCCACAATGTTTTGTTTTTCCCTGTCCCTGGTGTGCTGCACTCGGCTGGGTGGTGGAAGTTGAAGGCTGCATGGCTGCTGAACTCAGCTGCATTGTGGCAGACGAAGGCTGTATGACTGCTAAACTCGGCTGCATGGTGGAAGTTGAAGGCTGCATGGCTGCTGCACTCGGCAGCATGATGGAAGTTCATGGCTGCTGCACTCGGCTGCATGGTGGAAGTTGAAGGCTGCGTGGATGCTGCACTAGGCTGCGTGGTGTAGCTGGGTAATGTAGGAACAGTCCTAATGTCCAGCGGTGGTGTTGGTGGATAGGTCACTTACGCTGTCATCAGTTGTTGAGCAGACGGGTATCCATGTCCTTGAGATGTTTGGAAAGGTACTGGAGGATTCTGTCACTGCTGCTGTGCTGGCCCTTGTTGACCTTTTGGAAAAGAACTTTGTGCCTGCTGCTATTGGGACTGCTGCAATGCCTGGTTGTAAGCAGCCTGGCAGGCCTGCATGACGTTCAGCTGGAGATCAGGCGTCAGGTTTTCCAACACGCACCACTCTATTGATGAAAAAAATGTCGCGCTGGTCTCTGAAGGTCGACTTCCAAGCGGTCAAGGCATCTGTGGACTTCCTGGAAAAGTGTGTTCACCTGAATGAACCCACTATCCAGTCTATCTAAAACCGCCTTCATCCCATCCCGGAAGATCGAGCCTAAGTGAAGAAACTCGGCCATGACTGGCCTCTCCCAGACCCTCTGCCGCTGACGAGAAGACCCAACAAAACCAGTGGCAGAGGGCTGGGAGAGGGAAAAACCAGATGGACCGGCTGCCTGTTCCCCAGCCTGTGAAGCCTCCCTGGTTGCTCTATCATTGATGGGTGACTGGGATTGGGCCTGTTCGTTGGCTGGTCGATGAGGGGCCGCTCCAAGTGAGGATGATCCAGGTTGTGTTGTGCTGCACCAGGTTCTGTGTGGAAAATAAATGAAAAACATTAGTAAAAAAAATTATATTGTTTATATAATAGTAAGACAACACAAAAGATACTCACGTTCGCTGACCAATTGCAGGCCTCAGAAACAAAAGCAGACTATGGTATTTATATTTGTGTAGCATTAGAGCAACACCACTTCGAACCCGAATCTCCTCTCTCATGTCCTTATTGAAGCGATCCTTTATCGAACACAAAGGACTTTTATTCTCTTCACTGTGAAGGGGGAAAAAAAGGAAAGACATAATTGTAAAACAATGCACCTACAGTAACAGGTTCACTGCCGCATCAGACCATATTGCAATACTTACGAAAATCTTTTCTGGCATGTAGCAGTCCCAATCATCCAGCAGCAATCTTGCAAGTTTTTCCCTGAGTCGTCGAATCAATATGGAGTGGGAATGATTACAATCACGGTGGTCCCACAATGCTGCTCGCTCTTGCACAGATCGAATGAGTTTGTCATTATCAATCTCTGGTTTGCCTTCCTCATGTTGTGGAACCTATAGATCAAATAAAAAAAATAATTGGTAAGTAAAACTGAAAACAAATTAAATTACAACTCTGATAATGAAAAGAAAACCAAAAAAGGGGGTCCAAATATACAGAGCCCTTCCCAAATGACCAAACCGAAAAAACAAAGGAATTGAGCAAATATAGCAAAAATAGCAAAATTTATTAAATAGCATATATTGCAAACTATACAGGAGAAAAGACAGCCAGGTACAATACACCAGGAAAACAGAAATGTTGCAAAGAATGCCCAAATAACACATGAACCCAGGACACAAATCGTATCCATACATAGCATATAGTTTATACAAATTCTTCTATGTGAATGCCCAAATGTGTGGAGATGTCTCCAAAAAGGAGCATGCAAAAAGGTACTGGAGCATTACTCACTATGGGCTATATAATTAATCCAAAGTTGGTAGTATACATATACTCGTATCCCCACAATATTCAGCTGTATATAAATCAAAAAGGTCACTTCACATAGGGTATGGAGATAACGTAGCAAAGCTATGTATTTACAAAAGTGGGACAGATGCAGATAATATGCAAGGCTGAGATGTAACTAGAAAAACGCTAAGTAGCACAAGAGAAGTCTCAAAAGAAGCCTAAAAAGGGCAAAAGGCTGCAATAAAATAAATCCTAAACGGGAAGGATACCTGTGTGAATATACAGGCAGTCAGCTACGTTTTGCACACATATAACTGATAGGGTACAGTGACCATAGTAATGGAAGGTAGATCTAAAAAATAAGTAGCTGAGATAATACATATCCCACCCATCAATGTGCACAAAATACCATAACAAGCATATCAGACCTAAAGTCAATTATTGCACATGAGCCCAGAATAATAGAGAATGATAGCAGCTAAGCATAACGTTGTAAACACAGTGCCACAAGCATGTTACCTGGTGGAAGGAGAACCCCGACGCACGTTTCGCAAATGCTTCCTCGGGGGGTTGTGTAGAAAAAGAGACAGAGGTACCCTATAAATATGTGCATGGCAGCTGATCCAGATCATCGCGGTATAGCGGCGCTTCCGGTGCCGACACTGATTACCGGAAGCTACGCACCACGCGCCCAGCGTCAAAGGACACACACACCCCCCAGTGACGCGTCAACTGGGAGGCGGATCCTGCGACGCTACTCGGGCGCGCGTCCATAGCAACCGGCAAACCGTCAGCACTGCAGGAGCGCTCACCGCAGGGACATACAATATAGTGGGTAGGTGAAAGCGGGTTGGGCAGAGAAATACAGAGATGGAGACTGAGTATAGGATGATATAACATCGCATAAAGGATACCCACATCCAAATTAGATATGTTGTGAGCATATATATATTTTTAAATAGATAAGGAGGACATCTATCCATATAAAGGATCTTATGTGGGGGACTCAATTTCCTATGCATACTCTATAGACAAATCCATAATAATTACATCAGAATATACAAATATTAACCGCGATGAAAATACTTATATATAGAGAATAGCCATACACAATGTAGAACAGAAAATGAAAAAAAAGGAGAAAAACACATAATATACACATAGTACATACTGAAAAAACTAAACATAAAAACTAAAATAGTTGTGTATGTTCTTTTCTTCAATGGTATCTGCATTTATTCTTCATAGTATTCTCATATTGCGTCGATTCATAGAAGGAGAACATCATAGCGTAGAAACAATACACACACAGAATAAAAGAGGGTACCTAAGGTGAGATAGGACATAATGTTAAAATTACGGAAAAAAGTTAAATAGAGCAGGGAACATTTATAAAACGGGAGCGAAGCTTAACACTTCATTTAAACCCTTAGGTCTAACACTATCTACCCTCATAATCCACCTAGCTTCCAACTGTGCAAGTTTATTCTTAAGATCACCACCCCTGCCATCATCCAAGACCCTATCGATGCCCTTTATTCGCAGTAGCCTGGCATCACAAGCATGTACCATCCTAAAGTGTCTAGGTATTGGTTTCAGAGTAGATGTATCCGTGATCCCACTTGCCTTAATGATATCACGCACATGTTCACGGACCCTAATACGTAGCTGGCGTGACGTCAATCCAATATATACCAGGCCACATGGACATGAAGCGTGATATATGACCCCAGTAGTGCTACATGTTATGTGGTGTGTGATCTTGAATTCTCTCTCACCATTACTGGAACAGAAAGTGTTACAACCGCTCAAGATTAGCACAAGCCATGCAGTCCCTACATGGAAAGAATCCCCACTTAAGGCCCTTGGTGCCAAAAAGTCCTGAAGTTTTGGATTCCTTATGGTGACTGTGCACCAAGAGATCCTTCAGGTTTTTCGCTCTCCTATAGGTAATAGAGGGATATGTATCCAGACATTGGTCTAGAGTGGGGTCTTGTTTTAGAATAGACCAAAATTTCTGTAGGAATTCCTTAGGCCATTGTTTTGTTCATTGAAGGTAGAAATAAATCTCACCTGTGTTGGATTCCCTTTATTCTTGTTTTTATCATTCGTTGGGTGCAGCAAATCTTCTCGTTTAGATTGTAGTGCTTTCCGCCACGTAATGACAATCTATCGAAAAATCAACGTGTGGCATTAAGGGAACTTATGGCGATTAAAGGGGTGGTAATAAAACCAGCAGATAAGGGGGGCAACGTGGTGGTGGCCCACCACCATGTATGAAAAGGAAGCATATAGACAATTGAGAAATACAGACTGCTACCGTAAACTTTCATTCAACCCTACCTCCATCTTCCAGGCCGAGTTGCTGAAAATTCTAGAAGATGCCTTTTTACAGGGACTCATAAACAAGGAAACAAGGGATGGATTGATGCCGGAACATCCCAGGACTCCATGTCTGTATCTCCTCCCGAAAGTGCACAAGAACTGTACATCCCCTCCCGGAAGACCAATTGTGTCTGGTAATGGTGGACTCAATGAAATGACAGGTAAATATCTTGACTTCTATCTTAGACCAAGTGTTGAGAGCTTACCGTCATATCTGAAGGATACTGGGGATGTTCTGCGCAAGTTAGAGGATATCCATTTGGAAGATGATATGTGGCTAGTGACACTTGATATAGAGGCTCTATATACCTCGATCAAACATCATGATGGATTACAAGCTGTCAACACTTTTTTATGCATGACGACCATGGATCATGACTTCATCTTATTTTTGTTGGCATTATTGGAGTTTTCATTAACACATAATTTTTTTATTTTTTTTATTTTTTTTTTTTTATTTTTATTTTTAAGGACACCCTCTTCCTGCAGCTCCAGGGCACAGCTATGGGGCGGCTTTTGCCCCCTCATATGCTTATTTGTTCCTGGGGCTGTGGAGAGGGATGTCTTTTGTGTTAATCCATCCAATCTAAGCAGTAAGATTGTATTTTGGGCCAGATATATCGATGATGTCCTGGCCATCTGGCAGGGAAGAGAGGAAGACCTGATTTCTTTTATGGGTGAACTCAACACTAACGACATTAACCTTAAAATTACCTATCATTACAGTCGTACAACTGTTGACTTCTTGGATACCCATATATCGAAGGATGAAAGTGGCCGGATACATACTCAAATATTTCGGAAGAAGACTGCTGTGAACTCCCTCTTGCACGCATCATCGGCTCATCCACGGGCGTTGAAAAACAGTATTCCATTTGGGCAATTTTTACGTACTCGAAGAGTATGTTCAGAAGACTCATCCTTTGATAGACAATCACATGATTTGGCTTTGCGATTTGAGGAACGTGGCTACTCGAGACAAGTTATCCATAAGGGATGGCGGAAAGCACTACAATCTAAACGAGAAGATTTGCTGCACCCAACGAATGATAAAAACAAGAATAAAGGGAATCCAACACAGGTGAGATTTATTTCTACCTTCAATGAACAAAACAATGGCCTAAGGAATTCCCTACAGAAATTTTGGTCTATTCTAAAACAAGACCCCACTCTAGACCAATGTCTGGATACATATCCCTCTATTACCTATAGGAGAGCGAAAAACCTGCGGGATCTCTTGGTGCACAGTCACCATAAGGAATCCAAAACTTCAGGACTTTTTGGCACCAAGGGCCTTAAGTGGGGATTCTTTCCATGTAGGGACTGCATGGCTTGTGCTAATCTTGAGCGGTGTAACACTTTCTGTTCCAGTAATGGTGAGAGAGAATTCAAGATCACACACCACATAACATGTAGCACTACTGGGGTCATATATCACGCTTCATGTCCATGTGGCCTGGTATATATTGGATTGACGTCACGCCAGCTACGTATTAGGGTCCGTGAACATGTGCGTGATATCATTAAGGCAAGTGGGATCACGGATACATCTACTCTGAAACCAATACCTAGACACTTTAGGATGGTACATGCTTGTGATGCCAGGCTACTGCGAATAAAGGGCATCGATAGGGTCTTGGATGATGGCAGGGGTGGTGATCTTAAGAATAAACTTGCACAGTTGGAAGCTAGGTGGATTATGAGGGTAGATAGTGTTAGACCTAAGTGTTAAGCTTCGCTCCATTTTTATAAATGTTCCCTGCTCTATTTAACTTTTTTCCGTGATTTTAACATTATGTCCTATCTCACCTTAGGTACCCTCTTTTATTCTGTGTGTGTATTGTTTCTACGCTATGATGTTCTCCTTCTATGAATCGACGCAATATGAGAATACTATGAAGAATAAATGCAGATACCATTGAAGAAAAGAACATACACAACTATTTTAGTTTTTATGTTTAGTTTTTTCAGTATGTACTATGTGTATATTATGTGTTTTTCTCCTTTTTTTTCATTTTTTTTCATTTTCTGTTCTACATTGTGTATGGCTATTCTCTATATATAAGTATTTTCATCGCGGTTAATATTTGTATATTCTGATGTAATTATTATGGATTTGTCTATAGAGTATGCATAGGAAATTGAGTCCCCCACATAAGATCCTTTATATGGATAGATGTCCTCCTTATCTATTTAAAAATATATATATGCTCACAACATATCTAATTTGGATGTGGGTATCCTTTATGCGATGTTATATCATCCTATACTCAGTCTCCATCTCTGTATTTCTCTGCCCAACCCGCTTTCACCTACCCACTATATTGTATGTCCCTGCGGTGAGCGCTCCTGCAGTGCTGACGGTTTGCCGGTTGCTATGGACGCGCGCCCGAGTAGCGTCGCAGGATCCGCCTCCCAGTTGACGCGTCACTGGGGGTGTGTGTGTCCTTTGACGCTGGGCGCGTGGTGCGTAGCTTCCGGTAATCAGTGTCGGCACCGGAAGCGCCGCTATACCGCGATGATCTGGATCAGCTGCCATGCACATATTTATAGGGTACCTCTGTCTCTTTTTCTACACAACCCCCCGAGGAAGCATTTGCGAAACGTGCGTCGGGGTTCTCCTTCCACCAGGTAACATGCTTGTGGCACTGTGTTTACAACGTTATGCTTAGCTGCTATCATTCTCTATTATTCTGGGCTCATGTGCAATAATTGACTTTAGGTCTGATATGCTTGTTATGGTATTTTGTGCACATTGATGGGTGGGATATGTATTATCTCAGCTACTTATTTTTTAGCTCTACCTTCCATTACTATGGTCACTGTACCCTATCAGTTATATGTGTGCAAAACGTAGCTGACTGCCTGTATATTCACACAGGTATCCTTCCCGTTTAGGATTTATATTTTATTGCAGCCTTTTGCCCTTTTTAGGCTTCTTTTGAGACTTCTCTTGTGCTACTTAGCGTTTTTCTAGTTACATCTCAGCCTTGCATATTATCTGCATCTGTCCCACTTTTTGTAAATACATAGCTTTGCTACGTTATCTCCATACCCTATGTGAAGTGACCTTTTTGATTTATATACAGCTGAATATTGTGGGGATACGAGTATATGTATACTACCAACTTTGGATTAATTATATAGCCCATAGTGAGTAATGCTCCAGTACCTTTTTGCATGCTCCTTTTTGGAGACATCTCCACACATTTGGGCATTCACATAGAAGAATTTGTATAAACTATATGCTATGTATGGATACGATTTGTGTCCTGGGTTCATGTGTTATTTGGGCATTCTTTGCAACATTCTGTTTTCCTGGTGTATTGTACCTGGCTGTCTTTTCTCCTGTATAGTTTGCAATATATGCTATTTAATAAATTTTGCTATTTTTGCTATATTTGCTCAATTCCTTTGTTTTTTCGGTTTGGTCATTTGGGAAGGGCTCTGTATATTTGACCCCCTTTTTTGGTTTTCTAATATATGTATGTTGGTTTTCCAGCATTTTTGTGTCCATGGATTTCAAAGCACGGGAACAGTCCTGGCTACTTAATGTTGACTCTATTTTTAAAGGAGAAATTACATCAGGTACTGGTGTAGAAAATGGGACATTTTTGGAGTTGAAAAACACATATAAAATATTACTTAGGAAACGTCTACGTATTTGGTGGAATAAAGCCTCACTTGAAAGCTATTTAGCCAAAAGTATGATCCCTAGAGGCCTTAGGGTGAAAATTCTACCCTCTTTTCCTGTGGAAGATGCCTTTTTCCGTACGAGATGGGAAGAAACATGTAATCTATGTTCAAGGTCATTAATTGAGCTGCTCATTGGCATCAATAAAAAGAGTTTGGAAAATCTAGAAAGTGAAATTGATGATGTAAAGAAAAAACTTGCTGAAGGCCTCCCTGCCGCTAATATGGATTTATTCAAAGTTGACCTGGAAAAATCATTTATGGCATGGGAAAAGGAAGTCCAGGAAGGGAAAGCCAAGAAATTCTCTAGGGACTTACTTGACTATAAGAATAATACCGTATATAGATGGCATAAAACACACATGGGACCACGTGTATCTTCTGTGTCATCATTATCATCTGTGGATGAGGCCACTGGCAGTGGTGTACAACGATCTTATCCCACGAGAGGTAGATACAAGGGACACAATAAGAAGAACTCAGCGAGTAAACATGCCCTTACTAAGGCATCCACATCTTCCACCCCACAGGTGATTAATCTGTCTGATATCCCTTTAACCGGTACCCAAATCGAGGTACTTAACCTGGGTTTGACTTTCTCCCCTACTTCATCTTTTGATGTTTTTGCAGCAATAAAAGATCTACACTTATTTGCACGCAAACTAATTTTAAAAAAACTACATGAAAGAAAAGATGAGGAAAAAGAGTGGACACCGAGAGAACAGGAGATAATCAGACTATTGGATGAGTTAGCTGAAGAAAGTGGAGAAGAGAACGGAGATGATGAAGTATCCATACAGGGTAAGTTTATGATCCCCAGACCAAAGAAATTCCCCCCCCTAAACCTTTTTCCCAACATTGAAATGTTTGTCAAATTGGTATCCGAAGAACTGAAGAATATTCCTACGAGGATACGTAATGACAATCTATCGAAAAATCAACGTGTGGCATTAAGGGAACTTATGGCGATTAAAGGGGTGGTAATAAAACCAGCAGATAAGGGGGGCAACGTGGTGGTGTGGCCCACCACCATGTATGAAAAGGAAGCATATAGACAATTGAGAAATACAGACTGCTACCGTAAACTTTCATTCAACCCTACCTCCATCTTCCAGGCCGAGTTGCTGAAAATTCTAGAAGATGCCTTTTTACAGGGACTCATAAACAAGGAAACAAGGGATGGATTGATGCCGGAACATCCCAGGACTCCATGTCTGTATCTCCTCCCGAAAGTGCACAAGAACTGTACATCCCCTCCCGGAAGACCAATTGTGTCTGGTAATGGTGGACTCAATGAAATGACAGGTAAATATCTTGACTTCTATCTTAGACCAAGTGTTGAGAGCTTACCGTCATATCTGAAGGATACTGGGGATGTTCTGCGCAAGTTAGAGGATATCCATTGGAAGATGATATGTGGCTAGTGACACTTGATATAGAGGCTCTATATACCTCGATCAAACATCATGATGGATTACAAGCTGTCAACACTTTTTTATGCATGACGACCATGGATCATGACTTCATCTTATTTTTGTTGGCATTATTGGAGTTTTCATTAACACATAATTTTTTTATTTTTAAGGACACCCTCTTCCTGCAGCTCCAGGGCACAGCTATGGGGGCGGCTTTTGCCCCCTCATATGCTAATTTGTTCCTGGGGCTGTGGGAGAGGGATGTCTTTTGTGTTAATCCATCCAATCTAAGCAGTAAGATTGTATTTTGGGCCAGATATATCGATGATGTCCTGGCCATCTGGCAGGGAAGAGAGGAAGACCTGATTTTCTTTTATGGGTGAACTCAACACTAACGACATTAACCTTAAAATTACCTATCATTACAGTCGTACAACTGTTGACTTCTTGGATACCCATATATCGAAGGATGAAAGTGGCCGGATACATACTCAAATATTTCGGAAGAAGACTGCTGTGAACTCCCTCTTGCACGCATCATCGGCTCATCCACGGGCGTTGAAAAACAGTATTCCATTTGGGCAATTTTTACGTACTCGAAGAGTATGTTCAGAAGACTCATCCTTTGATAGACAATCACATGATTTGGCTTTGCGATTTGAGGAACGTGGCTACTCGAGACAAGTTATCCATAAGGGATGGCGGAAAGCACTACAATCTAAACGAGAAGATTTGCTGCACCCAACGAATGATAAAAACAAGAATAAAGGGAATCCAACACAGGTGAGATTTATTTTCTACCTTCAATGAACAAAACAATGGCCTAAGGAATTCCCTACAGAAATTTTGGTCTATTCTAAAACAAGACCCCACTCTAGACCAATGTCTGGATACATATCCCTCTATTACCTATAGGAGAGCGAAAAACCTGCGGGATCTCTTGGTGCACAGTCACCATAAGGAATCCAAAACTTCAGGACTTTTTGGCACCAAGGGCCTTAAGTGGGGATTCTTTCCATGTAGGGACTGCATGGCTTGTGCTAATCTTGAGCGGTGTAACACTTTCTGTTCCAGTAATGGTGAGAGAGAATTCAAGATCACACACCACATAACATGTAGCACTACTGGGGTCATATATCACGCTTCATGTCCATGTGGCCTGGTATATATTGGATTGACGTCACGCCAGCTACGTATTAGGGTCCGTGAACATGTGCGTGATATCATTAAGGCAAGTGGGATCACGGATACATCTACTCTGAAACCAATACCTAGACACTTTAGGATGGTACATGCTTGTGATGCCAGGCTACTGCGAATAAAGGGCATCGATAGGGTCTTGGATGATGGCAGGGGTGGTGATCTTAAGAATAAACTTGCACAGTTGGAAGCTAGGTGGATTATGAGGGTAGATAGTGTTAGACCTAAGGGTTTAAATGAAGTGTTAAGCTTCGCTCCATTTTTATAAATGTTCCCTGCTCTATTTAACTTTTTTCCGTGATTTTAACATTATGTCCTATCTCACCTTAGGTACCCTCTTTTATTCTGTGTGTGTATTGTTTCTACGCTATGATGTTCTCCTTCTATGAATCGACGCAATATGAGAATACTATGAAGAATAAATGCAGATACCATTGAAGAAAAGAACATACACAACTATTTTAGTTTTTATGTTTAGTTTTTTCAGTATGTACTATGTGTATATTATGTGTTTTTTCTTTTTTTTTCATTTTTTTTCATTTTCTGTTCTACATTGTGTATGGCTATTCTCTATATATAAGTATTTTCATCGCGGTTAATATTTGTATATTCTGATGTAATTATTATGGATTTGTCTATAGAGTATGCATAGGAAATTGAGTCCCCCACATAAGATCCTTTATATGGATAGATGTCCTCCTTATCTATTTAAAAATATATATATGCTCACAACATATCTAATTTGGATGTGGGTATCCTTTATGCGATGTTATATCATCCTATACTCAGTCTCCATCTCTGTATTTCTCTGCCCAACCCGCTTTCACCTACCCACTATATTGTATGTCCCTGCGGTGAGCGCTCCTGCAGTGCTGACGGTTTGCCGGTTGCTATGGACGCGCGCCCGAGTAGCGTCGCAGGATCCGCCTCCCAGTTGACGCGTCACTGGGGGGTGTGTGTGTCCTTTGACGCTGGGCGCGTGGTGCGTAGCTTCCGGTAATCAGTGTCGGCACCGGAAGCGCCGCTATACCGCGATGATCTGGATCAGCTGCCATGCACATATTTATAGGGTACCTCTGTCTCTTTTTCTACACAACCCCCCGAGGAAGCATTTGCGAAACGTGCGTCGGGGTTCTCCTTCCACCAGGTAACATGCTTGTGGCACTGTGTTTACAACGTTATGCTTAGCTGCTATCATTCTCTATTATTCTGGGCTCATGTGCAATAATTGACTTTAGGTCTGATATGCTTGTTATGGTATTTTGTGCACATTGATGGGTGGGATATGTATTATCTCAGCTACTTATTTTTTAGCTCTACCTTCCATTACTATGGTCACTGTACCCTATCAGTTATATGTGTGCAAAACGTAGCTGACTGCCTGTATATTCACACAGGTATCCTTCCCGTTTAGGATTTATATTTTATTGCAGCCTTTTGCCCTTTTTAGGCTTCTTTTGAGACTTCTCTTGTGCTACTTAGCATTTTTCTAGTTACATCTCAGCCTTGCATATTATCTGCATCTGTCCCACTTTTTGTAAATACATAGCTTTGCTACGTTATCTCCATACCCTATGTGAAGTGACCTTTTTGATTTATATACAGCTGAATATTGTGGGGATACGAGTATATGTATACTACCAACTTTGGATTAATTATATAGCCCATAGTGAGTAATGCTCCAGTACCTTTTTGCATGCTCCTTTTTGGAGACATCTCCACACATTTGGGCATTCACATAGAAGAATTTGTATAAACTATATGCTATGTATGGATACGATTTGTGTCCTGGGTTCATGTGTTATTTGGGCATTCTTTGCAACATTTCTGTTTTCCTGGTGTATTGTACCTGGCTGTCTTTTCTCCTGTATAGTTTGCAATATATGCTATTTAATAAATTTTGCTATTTTTGCTATATTTGCTCAATTCCTTTGTTTTTTCGGTCTGATAATGAAAAGACTATTTACACCGTCTTTCCTCCTCAGAAACTTGAGGCCGACGACCCTGGGAAGATTCATTTCCACTCGACTGCTGCTGCTCTTCCTCACTGTTAGGTTCCTGTAAATGAAATGCATGACCCCATGTATAGTATTGCCAGTTAATACATACCAATCAGTATATCAAATGTGATTACATAATCACTGTCATGTCCACTCTGGGAAGCTTCACTGGAGGACATGTTGGAATACCACATGGGTTGGGCAGCATGGTGGCTCAGTGGATAGAATTGCGGCCCTGGAGTCCTGGGTTTGAATCCCACCAAGGACAACATCTGCAAGGAGTTTGTATGTTCTCCCCGTGTTTGCGTGGGTTTCCTCCAGGTTCTCCGGTTTCCTCCCACACTCCAAAAACATACAGATAGGGAATCTAGATTATGAGCCCCTTCAGGGACAGCGATGATAATGTGTGCAAACTGTAAAGCGCTGCGGAATATGTTAGCGCTATATAAAAATAAAGATTATTATTACTAATACCAGTAAGCAGTCAAGCGAAACGCTACAGAAAAGAACAGATAAGAAAAATTAAACTTGTTAAGAGCCCAAAAAATAAATAAAAAAAAATTAAAAACACAATGGACACCAATACTTACATTACAGGCAGTAGTCCAACAGCGCAGCAGTCAGGCAGCCAGCAACAGCAACAGCAGGACAGACAACCCAGACACAGCACACACCGGGACAGAAGCACAGCACCAGGACAGCAGCAACGACAATCCTGCACGGACTAGAAGCACCGAAGGGCAACGCTAAGGTCCCAGCAGCCAACACGAGACTGACGGAAACACAGACCGAGAGGAAATCCTGGGCACGAGAACTGAAGGGCCAATACCACACCACGGGACATAGAAATCCTTTAACACACGCAGAAACTGAATGGACCAATACCATAGCATTGGAACGCCAAAGTCCTGTACAGGAGAAATGAGGGTCAGTACTATACCACCGGGACGGAGAAATCCTTTACACGAGAAGCAAGCCACAACAGTAGTCCGGGACAGGAGCAGCAACAAGGAACAGAAAAAAAAATTAGTGCAGAGTACATACTGCAGAGACAGACATTTTCAAAGCTTCTATACTTACATAAACTGTGTTGTGATCACATCCAGAGTCTGGAGAGTAATGGCCTTGCAGTGTCCACACTTCCTTTTATACAGCTGGCAATTAGTAGGTGGTGAAATCACTTCCTGGACCTGCTCATTCTGAAGTAAGCATGAGTATCGAACGCATGCGTATGCATGCCCTTGCGTACCAATGCGTTCCTATAGACAGTAATGCGTTGTTTTGACGCACTGATCCGCATACGCATGAAGGTGCAGAATTGAGGCCTCAAAAAATGCAACATGTTGTGTTCGCCGCACACCACAAAACGACGCATGCGTACGCATCCGCAGGCGAAGTGATGCAAACGCATGTCCCTGCATACACAATGTTAAATACGTACGTACGTGTGACACATGCGGATCTATGCGGATCATACGCTGTGCACAGATACGTTAATGTGAAACCAACCTTACACAGAGGACAGAAGGTGCAATCATTCAGATTCCATCACCTCCTTAACACAAAATGGGAATGAGGCACTAGCTACATTTTTGCCCAAGGTCTTCCACCAACCTTCATCAGATCCCAACCCGTAGGGCGTCTCAATGGCTTTTTATTAAAGAAATCTAAAAGGGAAGTTCTTTTTTTCCTGTAGGCCGAAGCATGGAATATATCTCTAGATTGCGGTTGAATACAAAGAATTGCATTCTTAAAGATGCTGAAAAAGGACAGACTTGCTTTACACTTTTACGTAGACGGTGAAATAGGTTAATAGTGAAAGATGAACTGCATACAAGGACCATCATTTCTGATCTATGTCTAATTTCATACACATTGATGCAGGATCATTTATTTATATATTTCTTACTTTACAAAAATACTTTATTTTTATTGAAATTTTATAGTACAAAAAGGAAACATAGAAAATACAGTAAAGGATTCAAGTACAAAGTAGAAGCCCAGGGGAAGTAACATCGCACCGAACAAAGAGTTTATTCTTTTATTAGAATAGGGAATTTTTAAGTAATTTTATATTTCTGTGTTATTTAGAATTGTAATTATTTTCTATCCATTAGATTCCAAGCATCATACACTCAGCGCTTTTTACAATAGTTATATTTTTGTGACCTGATAACTGGAAATATGCAATGCATCAGGAAAAAAAAAAGGAGTGTTCGCATGAACATTCAGTAGGTGGCACTTAAAAGGCTCCTTCCACTTTGCAGTCGCCATTAGAGGAGCAGGAGTAGGAGCTGGAGCCAGTCCATCCCTGAGCTGCACAAGGCACTGAGGCAAAAGCAACAGCCCAGGCCAAGGCAGAAAGAGCCAGAAGGGGGGAGGGAGACATAACCAGAGAGTGCAGCAAGGAGCAGGCAGCAAATGCAAGCAGCACAAGGCAACAATCACAGTGCAGCAGACTGAGCACTTCCTAAAGGGACAGCTCCTTCTTCCCACCAGCTGTTTATAGTATGACAGCAAAACTCTGAAGATCTTCCCTGTCTATTCTTCATCATCAGGTATTTATCCTACTATTTACCAACATGCAATATCTGAGGATTCCACTCCACTGCTGATGGCACAGCACATTGTGCATTGCTGGATGCTAGAATCCAGGTCAGCAGCATCCTCTTCACCTGCTCCAGTATGATATGATAATGTTATATAATGCTAGAATGACATGAATCATTGCACAGGCAGCCTAGGCACTGTTTTCTACTGATTATGCTAGGACTATATTCTTCTGATGCTTCTACCTAGGATATAATAGATTTTCCTGGCATATCTGTGCATTGGAGCTCTGGTTCTGCCCATATTACTGTATGGACATGCTCAGCGGGGCTGCCAAATTAAAAGGCAAATCCATGTCAGTTGTGCAGAGGATATTTTCAGTTAATGTTCTATAATCCAGATTTAGAATCAATACTTTGCACAAGGGAAGCAATTAGACATCCCTGTGCTGTTTTCTCAACTTTATGGAACAGCAACCTAGCAGCCTTGGGATGTTGCGGGGAGGAAATCTGGCCTTTGATGATGGGACTCCTGTTAACCATAAACATTGATTTTCTTCCCCCCCCCCCAAGTGCTTCAGGAAAGAGATTCTGGAACACAACAGCCTTTAAATCAGCTTAGCTCCCTCAATCTCAGCAAAAGGCAGGGAATGGTAGCAGAAAAGACACAGATTAAAAAGAGGGGTCAGCAAGGGTCCTGGACACAATTTATATTACATTGAAACACGATGTTACATATTTAGAGGTTTGGGGTTTTTTTTGTTGCATTTTTTTTCTAACAATTATTTTTTGTTATTTTATATTATTTTAATAATTCATCAGGAAATAAACTAGTCTTATTCATGCAAAACTGTCAGACACTGTAGCATTGCATATTTATAAACATACTGATTTGCAAAGTAGTATATTTAATAAATTATAACTTTTTTCCCATCAGTTGAATATTCCCATCTTATGAAACAGGATGTAAAAATGATTCTTACATAATGTAAATGGTGTGAGTTACGGTAATTATGTGCATACCAATGTAGCAGAGTTGAGTTTTTTATGTGCCATGCTGTATTACTGTATCTCAATGTGTAATTTATGGCCCTCAGGAAGCCCACTGCATTAGCTTAATTTAAAGTCCTTAAGAATTGATATATTCAGCTCTGCTCCATCTGTAAAATGATCATCTATCCTCTGGCACTGTTGTTACAGCTGATTTGCGTAGTAATACCTGCTCTGATTTTTTCACCCATATGATGTTGCTTGGCTGCATCTAAAGTTAGATAATTAGATCATGTCGGGTGTGTATATGCTATAATGTACAGTCAATCAGTTGGTTTCTGCAGACATCAGATTTGCAACTGAATGTGTGTTTTAATGAGTGTGTGTGTGCGTGTTAATGAGTGTGTGTGTGTTAATGAGAGTGTGGTGTGTTTGTGTTAATGAGTGTGTGTGTGCGTGTTAATGAGTGTGTGTGTTAATGAGTGTGTGTGCGTGTTAATGAGTGTGTGTGTTAATGAGTTTGTGTGTTAATGAGAGTGTGAGTGTGTTTGTGTTAATGAGTGTGTGTGCGTGTTAATGAGTGTGTGTGTTAATGAGTGTGTGTGTGTTAATGAGTGTGTGTGCGTGTTAATGAGTGTGTGTTAATGAGTGTGTGTGTGTTAATGAGTGTGTGTGCGTGTTAATGAGTGTGTGTGTTAATGAGTTTGTGTGTGTGTGTTAATGAGTGTGTGTGCGTGTTAATGAGTGTGTGTGTTAATGAGTGTGTGTGTTAATGAGAGTGTGAGTGTGTTTGTGTTAATGAGTGTGTGTGCGTGTTAATGAGTGTGTGTGCATGTTAATGAGTGTGTGTGCGTGTTAATGAGTGTGTGTGTTAAGGAGTTTGTGTGTTAATGAGTGTGTGTGTGTCAATGAGTGTGTTTGTTAATGAGTGTGTTTGTTAATGAGTGTGTGTGTGTGTTAATGAGTGTGTGCGTGTTAATGAGTGTGTGTGTGTTAATGAGTGTGTGTGTTAATGAGTGTGTGCGTGAGTGTGTGTGTGTGTGTGTGTGTGTGTGTGTGTGTGTGTGTGTGTGTGTGTGGGGTGTGTGTGTGTGTGTGGCCCTCAGGTGTTTTTAAATGCAATGAGTTTTTACCCTGATTTTACATATTTTACATAGTCTCTAAATTACATACAAGCTTGAATTGATAAGGACAATTAATCAGATTTCAGCCTTTCTTAAAAACTGGGTGACAGCTCCTAAGGACACTGCACTAATTGGTATTGGTACTAATTGTCACCAAAGATCTTAAGGACCAAACTCACTCCCAATCATTCCAGTAGGTTTTATACAAAAGTGCAACAAAAATGAATTTAAAAATGAATTTCTTATCTCTGTACTAAGATCTCTTGCCATGATATTATCATGTAAGCCAGTCCCTGCCTTTAGTGGTAATTTCACTTTGGCGTCACCGCTACAGAAAATTGGCTAAATACATTAAAAAAAATTTATGAAGTTAGAACTAGATTGTCAATATTTTTGCTGAGCAAAAAACCCCTTTAATACCAGCTAAGTTTTATTGCTGTTATGTAAGGAAATCTACAAAGCTCTCCACAGTTTTGCACTGCCCTACATCTCTTCCCTAGCTTCTTCTACTCACTTGGATCCAATGTTTACACTCAGCAGCACAGTCATCCAATTCTCACCCCTTACCCCTCTAGACAAAACATTATTATCCTATGTGCACTTTCCATTCTCTCTTTTTAATGACCTAAGAATAAGATCCTTTATAATCCAAACCTCACAAACCCATCTCCAAGACTTCTGTCATGCTGCCCCAATTCTCTGGAATGCACTACCACAAACAATCTGGTTAATTCTCAGTATGCACAGTCTTAAGTGTTTTTTAAAAACTCATTTCATTAGGCAGTCCTATCACCTCACTAATCTAACTACCTGTTCTACATTCCTAACTTTTCTGAGAATCTGGTCCCTTCTATCATCTTTTCTCACCCCCACATGCACTAGATAGCAGTTTGTATCTGGACATACATAGATACTGGCTGATGACCGGTCCATGCCGTTTTATTTGAATGCCCCTATTTATTTATTATAATCATGGCTGGATCATACATGACAAGCACTTTTTTACCTTTTGTGTCACCCTATTTCCTAAGCGATTGTAGGCTTTTGAGCCGGACCCTCACTCCTCTTGTTTGAATTGTTGAATAATGCATTGCTGTGTAAAGTCTTATAGCTGCAGAATATATTGGCTTTATAGAAATAAAATGAACATTATTAAGGAAATGCTATGATACGTATCAGTATGTCTCTAGATGGCTAAACAGCCCTGACATAAAATGATACAAATCATACTATACATTGCACAGATCACTCAACATCTGTTACATAAATAGCAAACTAGATCACCAATAACACCAAATGAAGAAAAACCTGGATGTAAGTAAAGGCTAAATGAGAGCAAATGTGTAGCAAACCATAAAATGTAATCTGTAATTCAATTTCACCTACGCTATACAATAATGTGATTACTGCCTAGCATGTAGGCATCCAGAAGGCTATACTATGCAGAAATGACCTCATTTCTATACATAAACCATGTATGTACATGTCATTTCCCTTCTTTTATTTTTAAACTAAATACATACATTTCCTATACAGCACTTCTGAGTCTGTTGTGGCCATATAAATTATAGATAATTAACCTAATTCAGACATTTGCAATACATATAAAGCTATTATAGTAATGTGCATAACATATTCAGGAGTGTACTGCCCGGAGAGGTAGAAAGAAGTCCTGCCACTACCCACAGAAATAGCATAATATTTCATGCTGGCCAGTTGAATATAACTTTGAAACTATTATTTTTAGGAGTCGTGAAGACAACTGTTTAAATCAAATTGCTATGCACATGTCTGATTTTCACCTCAGACAGAGTCTTCCAAGGAAAAAAAAAAGCGGTGACATGCTCGACTTTGATCTGAGTGTCGGATCAAAATTGGCAACGCAAGTCTGTGGGTCCATGGAAAACATCAGACTGCATTTGGATGACATCCGAGTGCAGTTTGATTTTCACGGACAGACTGGAGAAATTGAAGAAACCTTTTTTTCTCTCTCTACCTTCGAGAAAAATGGTTTCTCTTCTAATCAAACTGTGATTAGCATAATCGGATAGTTTTTCTTGGATTGAGAAAAAATGATCATGTGATCGATCCTACGCTTAAATGGAATCGATCACATACTTTGTACCCACAAGCAGAATACAGAATTCCATTTTGAATGCATACACTAATTAGGATGGAAGTGCATTCGGGGTGAACCAATCAGCTTTCTTTATTTTTCCCCCACTGGCGACACTCCTCTCCCTGACTATTCTGCGTCTGCTGTCTTTAGCTGGCATAAAGTAGAGCTGACAATCAAGGAGAGAAAGGTGGCACAGGGCATCGAATAATGAAGAAGACTGATGCCAGAGCAGTATTTTGGGGTCATAAAGGTATCTGTTACCTTATATTTTCAAGATTTGCAAGGCCATATATTCTATTGGGGGTTATAGCGATGATGAATGAATACATTACTAGAATTTTGGATGTTTTACCTTGGAAGTGGCTTATGAGTTGACATCCTAACAGAATGCTAAATCACGAGTTTTCTTTTTACTATTATGTCTAGTGCTATAAATGGGTGGAATTTATATATTCTATTTACTAGGAAATAGTTTATTCCAGAGTTACATGACATATGTCCGAAATGACTGTTGACTGGCTTATCCTGGAAGTTTCATGAGCTAAGATCCCTCAAACTGCTGTAACAGTTTTCCTTTTTTATTTAATGCTAGGTTTAATAATATCATTTACAACTCACATATTACATAACAATAAGAAATAGTATGTTCCAGAGTTCAAAACTAATTTGTCTGCATATAAGGGGGATTTCTGATCTAAGACATTTACAGTATTACATGTCCTTTCTGCAGAACAGAAGAGCCCTCCTAAGCCCTTATCTGGAAGTCGACTCAGCCCATGGCCACCTTATCTAGGCAAACACTGTATGGACTATGTTCAGGGCCGGCATTAGCGTAAGGCAGACTAGGCAGCCGCCTAGGGCCCCTACTCAGGGGCCCCCAGCCAATGGCATGCTGCTAATAGCGGCACACCACAAGGCCGCTACTGGGCCCGTGAGTCAGGGGGGCCTGCCTGGCGCTGACCCCCCCCGCGTTCTCGCCGCATTCAACTGTATCGGCATCATAGACGCCGATACAGTTGAAAGCAATGATGAAGGAGAGAGCATCATGTAATGCTCCCTCTCCCATCATTCCCCTCTGCATCTGGCACTGCGGGTGCATGATAACGTCACTTCATTGCCTTACCCTCTGTGGGCCGGGCACAGGTCAGTGCAGCTGCTGAGACCGGAACAGAGCCTGGAGTAGCGCGGTGAACGAGGAGAGATGAGGATTGTGTGTGTGTGTGTGTTTTGTTTTTTTTAAATAAATCAGTAAGTGAGTACTGGACTGTGAGCTGGATTATATTCTTTGAGGGGGAGGGTGGGGGCTACATTATATTATATGGGTGGTGGGCTGTATTGTATTCTATGAGGGGCTTCATCATACTCTAAGGAGGCTATATTATACTATATGAGGGGGCTATATTATAGTCTATGGGGGATGCATTATACTATATGGGGGCTGCATTATATTCTGTAGGGGGGCTGCATTATACTATATGAGGTGAGCTGCATTATACCCTACGAGGGGGGTACATTATATTCTATGAGGGGGCTGCATTATAGTCTATGGGGGTGGCTGCATTATACTATGAAGGGGCTACATTATATTCTATGGGGGCTGCATTAGGCTGTATGTAGAGGGATGCATTATATTCTATGAGGAGGCTACATTATATTCCATTGGGGTGACTGCATTATATTCTATTGGGATCTGCATACCCTATGAGGGGGCTACATTATATTCTGTGGGGTGGCTGCATTATATTCTATGACGTGACTGCATTATATTCTATGGGATGGCTGCATTATACTATATGGGGGCTGCATTATATGCTATCGGACTAAGGGCAGTGCATTATACTATATGTACTACATGTAACCTGCGTTACACTGTATCGAGGACTATGGGAAATACACTATACTATATGAAGAACTGTGGGGTGCATTATACTATGGGAAGTGAATTGTACTACATGGAGGACTATAGGGAGTGCATTATAATATAAGGAGGACTATGAAAAGTGTATTATACTTTATGGTGGACTGAGGATTGTATTTTAATATATGGAGGATGATGAGGAGTGTGTTATACTATATGGAGGACTATGAAGAGTGTATTATATATGGAGGACTATGGGGAGTGTATTATACTATATGGAGGACTATGGGGCACATTATATTATATGGCGGACTATGGGACACAAAGTATATGGAGGACTATGGGTTGTTCATTATACAATATAGATGACTGTGATGCATATTATACTATATGGAGGACTGTGGGGTGCATTGGACTATGGGGTGTATTATACTAAACAAAGTGCTGCCTATTCATCGAGAGATTGGACTGTTTATGTCGGAACAAAAATAATTGTTCTTAGCAGCATATCACCTGATGAAAACTGCAGATGTGCTGATGGTAAGATGATACTGTATGGCGACAGATAGATCTACTAGTGATTGTTCTGTCCCTGTTATTCTTCCTCAGCCGGAGGAAAGAGGCAGGAAAACAAATGTCAAATGATTTCAATATTGTCGATCACACTCGTTTAGTGCCCTGAACTCAGCGCATGTTACTACAACCGAAATGTTTCTGTATGATGGTGCAATATGTCAGCATTTGGGGCCCCATTTTAAACTTTTGCCCAAAACCGTCCCTGACTACATTACACTGATGTCTATGAAAGTTGCCCAAACAGCTGAACCAGCTTATGTATTTCTGTGGATAAATATTCCACCTTTAATGGTCACTTGTATGTGTGGTTTTAATTTGAAGGTGCTCAAAAAAATCAAAAGTTCACAGCTTCCAAATCATCAATATCTTCCTTTAGCGCTCTGTGTTTCACATTGAAATCAGAAAATGGTTTTGAGTTAGAAAATGTGAATTTCTTTTGTACTTGAAATCAAAAGAAAATGAACAAAAACAACGTAAATATAAATGTCTCAGACAAGCTGCAGGATTAAGGGAAAGATAAGAAAGACATGAATCACTGGCAAAAGCCACTGACTTGTTAATTATATTGATATTTCTCATATATTCCCTGGTAAAAAGGATTTGTATGTAGCAGAGCAATGTCAATGTCATTTATTGAATATTTCAAAATTTCCCAAAGCCAGATCAATGGTTAATCTATAGCATCATGGGTTATTTTATAGCTTTATGTTCACCGCTATAAAACCTGAAATTATTATTTTTAATAGTCAAAAACAGATACTTATTGCTGCCATTTTCTAGATGGCTAAAACTTTATTATTTATGTACAGATAAAGCATGTTATGAGCCCTTTATTGCCATCCCTCCATAATTAAGAGATTTCCCCACAAATTAGATATTCCACTGGCACAAGAAGTGACAAAGTTCAGTCCGTGGTGCCCTGGCAGGCGGTGCTCATATGGACCTGCACTCAAGGACTGCCGCTCAAGCAGTGGGATGTCACCTGCTACAGGAACTCCCATGAGCAGAAAATCAAATTAATTTTGATTTTTGACTCACGAGAGTTCCCATAGCATGTGGCGTCGCCCTGCTTGAGCGGCAGTCCTTGAGTGCAGTCCATATGAGCACCGCCTGCCAGGGCACCACGGACTGAACTTTGTCACTTCTTGTGCCAGTGGAATATCTAATTTGTGGGGTAATCTCCTAACCACAGAGGGGCCACACGTTCCCAGGATATGACATATGATGGCACATTCACAAGACCATTTATTAATACAAGCAGGCATTTTGTTGGTGTCTACACATACAAGTACAAGGTAGTTACTACCATTGTTGATATACATCTACTGTTCAGGTTTCATCTGGTGCATGTTATAGCGCATTTACTAATCAGTTGATTTACAAAATTTTATTAGGCAGTCAGTGCGTTATTTCATGCTGCTTCTTGCACCTTAGTGGAAGCGCTAGTGTGTATTTTCTATTAGATTAATTATTTTTATGTTTATGGGTGACCTTACGCAATTTTTATATGCTTCTTGCTACAATTAGAAGAATTATATGTAAAAAGGCAATTTTGTTAAGGGGAATCTGTCAGTAGGTTTTTAATATCTATTCTGAGAGCAGCATAATGTAGTGGCAGAGACCATGATTCCAGTGATGTGTCACTTACTAGCCTGGGTTTTGCTATTTGAACGCAATCATTGTATTATAAGCAGGATATTATCATTACAGGACAAGCTGCCTCATGCCTCCTGGTCTAACCACTGAATAGCAGCTTTCTGTCACTATACATTGTACACAGAAAGCTGCTAATCTGTACGTGGGCAGTGTGACACAAGGCTCAGCATTCTGAGCCCTGCTAGAGCTGATACGTCACTGAAAGGAGGGTCTCTGTCCCTTCTTCATGGTGCTGTCAGATTACTTAGCAAAAACCAACTAGCAGATCCATTTAGACATTATTAGAATTCTCAATATTTTAATAATGTGAGCAAAAGACTACCTATTAAGAGCCTGCATTCTGTTTCATTTCAACTGTAGCTACGGCAGTGCCTGATGGGTGTGCTTTTCCTACAGATGCAAGCATTGCAGTTTGTAATAGCATTGAATTTCACTCCAAACCTTGGCAAACCTTTGTAATCAATGAGTTGAAAAAGAGTAAAAGTAAAAGTGAGCAGTACTATTGAATGCTCAGTGTCCACTTTTTGTTTTACTTTAGCTGCAAAATTGTACAATTTATTAAAATCCTGTTTAATGGCATAGAGGCTTATATTTATTCAGTTTATGTGTCAATTTTATAAAAAATTCACATTATAACGTTGAATGTTCACACCTACATTTTTAGAGATGTTGAACACCTACGAGTTTTTCAAAAAAGCACTTAATCAGGAAATCCTCTTTTTGGGGAGTTTTTGTTGGACTTTTTCTAATTATTTTGAATAGCTTGGTGTAGATTCCATTTGGATCTGCTTCAGAGAAATGGCATGCGCTTTTATAAAAAAAAAACTTTCAGAGAAAAAAGCTAAAAAAAAACCTCCCTCATCTAGTGAACAGCTATATGACTTTCCCACAAAAATGAATAGGATGAGTTTTCTAAGCATTTTTTTTTCAAGTACTTTCTTTTCGGAGGGTTTTGCAAAGGTTCTGCTCCAAAAAAACTCCTCCGTAAGTTCTGCGTTCCCAGTTTGCCACAATCTTTGCACAAACATTTGTGACATTTATTACTTTTATTGGCAAGAAATATATAATAATGTTTCTTTTTTTCCTATATTTGTAGAATAGTGATTTATTATTCTTGGGAGGTTAACTTTTCTTCATCTGACCTTACTGATTTTTGGCATGCATCACTTAATTAATTTGCTCCATCTTGCTCTATTACAGTGCTGTTCAAGACAGGCCAATCCTAGTTAATGTCCCCTTTATTGTTTTACGTAATAAAATACTTGCAAAACCACATGCCATTATTGGTGTCTTGTTATACCGAAACTTGGTGATGAACATTTTGAAAATTTTTGATTTGTGTATGTATGATTTATAATACGTAAAACACGATTTATGACAAAAATATTTATTTTTTTCGTTAAAAAACAAACAAAACAACACAGCACAACATGATCCTCCATTGTTGTAAAATCCTCCCAAAATACATGTTTTCTAATGGGATGACTCAATAGAAACTCACCAATGACCCCTCTCGACAATAAAATATGCACTTAGCAGTAAGTTAATAGCTGAGTTGGAGATTTTGAATGCTAAGGAGTTCTGTGCCTAATGTGTAGTTGATTGATAGAGGTCCATCAATTAAAATGAAACCCTATGTTAAAAGTGTAGCTTCACCTCTAGACAAACTTGCATCGGGTATTTGTGAGCTGTACTAATAGCTTATTTTTGTATCAGAGCAATCTGATAAAAGTGCTGAGAAGAGGGAATGGAATAAAAATCATACCTGGAATCCTTAAGGCACATCTGCAGAATGCAAAATTCGAATATTTTACTGTATCACTTGTCAAGTTTTTCTTGTCCATAAATATCCAAGTAGTTAGATCTGCCTATTTCCTGTGTAAGAAGTGGCTCCTTTAATGTAAATGCAACATTTCGATTCCATTTTTCTAGGAATAATGACCATGCACCCCAGTTCTCAGTTTGGGTCCCAGTTGTCAGACCTACATCTATTTCATTTTTATGATATGCTCTACTTAATATTTCATAAAGTAATTTCCTTTAATGTACTGTATGCACATGCTATTTATTACAAGGTTATAGAAAATATAGACACACTCCTCTCTAATCACATTGTTCTCTGTAGAAAACAAATGCTCAAAGCGTTCCAGTGACAAAGCTCTTTGATCTCTGTGGTTGATAAATGAAAATTCTGCAAAAAGCCACTCTGTGATGATGAACAATTGAAAAATGTATAGGGCTTTACTGTTCCAGTGACGGCTAGAAACATCAATAAGTGTGGAGTGCAGAAAACTGAATTTGCTTTATCTATTATGAAAAATCAAATGACAGTCTCGTGTATGCATTCTATAGGCAGAATTTGCAACCTTCTGTTTAGGTTTCAAATATATATAGAAATGTACAATTTGTGGCTAAACAAAAGTAGTCCACGTGCCTTGAAAAAAACATGTAGAACACTCTGAAGTCTCCTAGGTCTGTATCCAACTTGGTTTATGTCCAGAAATGCAAGCACTGCCTTAGTAATGTCAAAGTGACCTCAACATATATGGCTGTGGGTTAAAGGATGGAAGTTGTTCTTCACTATCCAGATTCATCCCAAAAAGGCTGCTCCATTTCCTGCCTCGCCTTTTATAAGGCTACATTAGTCAATTATGATTGACTGTGCTAGGCTATGTGATGTAATAGCTGCAAGGCATAATTGGTAAGCACACCTGGCCATGTCCAAGGTCATGTAGACTGTGCCATTTTTGGCAATTCTTGCACTGCAACCTGTTAGAATTTTCCAGGTTCAATGAATTCCTAAAATTTCTATTTGCATCAAATTAATTTGTTCATCTCTATTCAATACAGTTTTCTCCTTGATACAATATACGTGTTAAAATACACATTAACTTTTTTTCTCTAAATCTGTGTAAGTGTAAGTTTAGTGTAGAGTCAAAGTGTTAATACACTCACCAATTGCTGTCTTCTCCAGTATGCAGAGATGTGCTGTCTTTTTTGAGTCACAGGACTTGCTGGATCACAATGTGACCTGGAAATAGCTTTTTCAATATAAACCTAATGATCACCT
This sequence comes from Oophaga sylvatica, assembly GCA_033576555.1. Taxonomy (NCBI): domain Eukaryota; kingdom Metazoa; phylum Chordata; class Amphibia; order Anura; family Dendrobatidae; genus Oophaga; species Oophaga sylvatica. The sequence goes on from JARQOD010000001.1 coordinate 713,707,772, forward strand.
GAATGATTCTCCATAGACTTACTTTGATAACTAGGCTCACTGACATAGAGATTTAGACTTCCTGTGTAAATTTCCGTCACATGACTCAGGAGAGGATTGGAACGACACTGGAAACTGGAGAAGACAGCGATCGCTGGCATTTACATAGGTTTAGGGAAAAAAGTTAATGGAAGGGCTTCTTTAAATAGTGTTGTAGAAATATGATCTTCCCAAATGTTGTTTTATTGAGTCATTGCCTGAACTGTTTTATACTAGAATCTTATTTCATTGTAATTTTTCTGATTACAAAAATAATTTTATTTGAAAGCTTATAATATACTGCTGGTTGTAAACAGCAAGATGATGTTATAAAGACATTGAACTAGAAGGAAATGATGGAAAATGTGAAGTCGGGGCTAAGCAAAATATTTCCAATTCAATAAGCATTAAGGGGGGTTTCCAGGATAGAGCTACATTTTTCCAGTCACTTTATATGACTGCAGATTGCTGAATCCTGACCGCATTATATTTGCACACTTCTCGGATTCTGCTCTGGTGCCTGCTCGAGTGGTTGTCATCTGTCCTCAACTATGCAATTTGGATACTGCTGGTCATGTACCAACTACCATCTATACTGATTCAATACTCTATTAAGAAGAGCAGATGGGAAGTTAGTGGGCAAATTACAGCAAGAATGCAATCCCATACTTGTGATTAAGTGGCAACCACTTGAACAGGTAGCAAAGCGGAATCCTGACAATGTGCACAAAGTGAATGTAGAAATTTTATTATAGCCCAGAGATCACCTCAGTGCAAATTGTACAGCCCCATAAAATCAACTTTTGGAGGAGACCATCCTTACTCTAGACTAGATTTTTCTGTGATACAATATTCTGGGATTTTCTAAAAGAGGTTTCTGGATGTAAACTACAAAATTATACTTAAAACTAAACTTTACAATATTTCAAGGAATGAATTTAGCAATATATGTCACCATTATAAATATTGATTATATGGTATCCTCCAGACTTGATCAAAAAAACATTATTGGAGCACTATTCAATAAAGAGCAATAGGAATAAAGGGTATGCCACACTAAACAACATCGCTAACGGGATCGCTAAAAAACGTCACTATTTAGCGATCCCGTTAGCGATGTTGTTGTGTGCGGCATCTACCAGCGACGAGGCCCCTGCTGTGATGTCGTTCATCACAGCGATCGTTCCGGACCCTATTTTCGTCGCTGGCGCCCCGCTGGTAAGTATCAAATCGCTGAGTGTGGCACCTTTTTTAGCGATTTAGCGGTACTTTTGTACCGCTAAAGTCGTTAAGGAGATCGCTAACCGTGATAGCGTCCTAACGACATCGCTAAAATAGGTAGCTACTAGCGATATAAAAACAATCCCGCTAGCGATCTCATTAGTATGCGACACTAACGAGATCGCTAGCGGGATTGTGTAGTGTTGCAGTACCTTAAGTCCATACCTTTAAATCCCAAAATATGTCAATAATAAACGTTCACACTTATGTTTCTGTACTGCTGTGATGATCTTGTGATGTCACCATAAAAAATTGGATGCACATATTAATTCAAGAGCCGTAATTAAATGTCATGTGTGGTGTAATGACCCCTGATGCAGCTAGGGGGCACTGTGTATGGCCCTCGGGATATGCATGGAGGCATGTGATGGATGGACGTTATGTATCACAGAGGTGGGTGGCCCTGTGATGGAAGCCTGAGCATGTTTTGTTCAGCAGATCTACTGCTGAGGTTTTGCTATACATTGGGAGGCTTCCAGGTGACTAGGAGAGCTGGGCGGGTCCAGTCACCTACAAACCCACCCAAGGGGCTTGTGTCTAAATACCTGGGATAAAACCTGTATGTAATGGTGTAGCTAAAGGACCTGTGGTGAGGTCATGACCATGTGACATAACCATGTGATTCCTGACCTCACCTGTGGGTGGAGTTACACCTATGTAATGGAGTGTGCTTTGCACCTGTGAGAGAGTGTGTGGGAGTCTGCCAGTGTGGACAGGCTTCCATGTGTCCAAGGCAGGACATTACAGAGAGGTCTCTGTGACTGAAGAGCGAGGCTCCAGGCAGGAGCTGAAGCATTGAAGAGTGTATTGTATGTTACCATATGGTTTATGATGCAATAAACCTAAAGACTTTTTGCATAGGAAAGTGTCTCCTGAATTACCTCTGAAGCAGCCGAGTGAGGAAAACCTTACAATTGGTGGATGGAATGCTGGCAGCGGCCCAAGGAGCACATGTTCCAGGACTGGGAATCAGGAACCAGAGGAGGAACGGACGGTCTGTGAAAACCGTGAGTGTGACCAGTGGTCACGAATAAACTGTGTTCATGTTTATGTGGTGCCTCTGATATGAGGTAGCTGAAGAAGCTGTTAAACAGTGGTGACAGACAGAAGTCTGTGTTATGTTAACCGGGGTCATTGAAAATGGAGAAAAAAGCATGCTGATATGATACCTCAGAGGAGGTGTCCGGAAAATCTCTCTGGCCAAGAGTGTAACAGACAGGAGTCTGTGTTGTACTGACGGGTCAGTGAAAGACTGTTTTTTGTCCTTGTGGGATGCCTCTATGAAGAGGAGGTGTCCGGAAACCTGCGTGATCAACAGGTAACAGACAGGGGTCTGTGGTGTACTGACAGGTCAGTGAGACTGTTGTTTTTTCCTTTTTGGGATGCCTCTATGAGAGAGGAGGTGTCCGGAAATCTCTGTGGCCAAGAGTGTGACAGACAGGAGTCTATGTTGTGCTGACGGGTCAGTGAGAAACTGTTTTTTTTTCTGGAACACATGTGAGGTGTTTGCTGTGGCTCGGAGGAGTCATGAAGGTGACAAGCGGCAAGACAGCGCAGTGTGCAGAGACTTGTGGTAGCAGAAGCTACAGTTACTGTTGCAGCAAGAAGTTCTGCAGCAGCCGGAGCTGCAGTAACAGCCACAGCAGCTTAGGAGTAGCATCTGAAGGTGCTGGTTGTTGGTGGCTGCAACGGAAGCGGTGGCAGTACCAGCAGGAGCTGGTGTGGAAAAAAAAAAAAAAAAGGACAGTGTGAACCGAGGCACACAAACTCTTAAAGGGCCAGTACACACCCTAAGTGAAAGTCACTGTCTAAGGGAACTGTGTGGACTGGGGCCTGTAAGAGCCGTGATGTGTACCCCAGTGTTGGGTGGTGTCCCTAGAGGGGGAGGAGTCCCAAAAGGGGGGCGGCAACCCAAAATTGGGATGGTGGCCCGAAAGGGGGCGGAGTCCCAAAAGGGGGTGGCAAATCAAAAAGGGGTGGCACCGGTTTTCTCAGTGGACATATTTGAGGAACAGCGGTGTGGGTGTTATACGTATTCTGCATGTGGCATAGACTTCCCGTTTGATAACAGCCCACAGGTGTGTACTGTAATGTTACATAGGGAAGGAGTCTCTGGACAGTTGGACTCAAAGAGTCAGGTGACTCTGAAAGGAACTCCGCTAGTTCTCTGACCGAGAAAAAGGTCCAGGTGGGCTGCATCCACGGGCTCACTGTGGACTATTTGGTAGACAGGGTGGTGCTTGAGATGTCCACAAGTGTCGAGGATCAAGATGGCGGTATACCACCGAACGTATTGTACCCCTATGAGAGGAAACGGGACTTTGTATTTTTTGAAAATGCATGGGAGGTTGATGAAGTGTGGGGTTGCTCAGAGGAGAGACGGAATGACCCTAAGGGAGCCCCATCACAGCAGGCGGCTGTAGTGGTTCCTTGTCGTGTGAAGTGTGAAAAGGAGGTAACCCCTAATATCGATAGTCTAGAGTTCCAGGTGACCAGAAGAAAGTGTGGGTCAGACCAACTCGGGGACTTGGAGGTGTGACCGTGGGAAACGGTTTAGCTCTAGCGCAGGGGTCTGACACCTGTCTAGGTGGGGACGTGCTGTTCCAGGATGACAGGGGGAGTGGGAGTGACTCCTATGCAGACTGTGACTGGACTGCAAGGGAAAGCGAGTGCAGTAAGGTGGAGCCAAGTAAAAATGGCCGATCGTCCTCTCGCCGCAGGGGCCGCGGAAAGGCGGGACAGGCTACATCCTCTAAGAAGAGAAATGATGAGGAAGAGTCAGGGTCAGGTACCTGTCAGGTGACTGTCCTTGATAAGGAGGCAGAGCTGGAGCTCTCTGAAGTTACCGGGAGTCGTGAGACAGTTGAAGATGCTGATGCCGGAACAGGAGGAACTCTGAAGAAGCAGAGTGTGGGTGGGCAAGAAAGCCCATCTGAAAATGTAATTGAAGAGGTAATGGTGCGACATGTGCTGGCTAAAAGAGAGCAGGACCATGAGATGGAGCTTCTTAAAGAGTCAGTGAAAGAGACAGTCGAGCGAGAAAGGGTCCTAAGACAAGTGATTGAGCATAAAGTGGAGGAGCTGGAGGAGGAAGTCTCTAAGCTCAGAGAGGCCCAAGAGAAGCATCAGCAGGAGCTTCTCCGGAGGGAGGAAGAGTGTCGCGGCTTGGCAGAAGAGCGAGATAGAGTTCTCAGAGAGCTCAAGATAAAGGAGGAGACTAGTGCTCAGCTCCAGAAATCCACGGGAGAAGAAATCCAGCAGAAGTGCCATGCAGATGGATACACAAGGGAGAGCGATGTCTTGGAAAACTGTACTAACTCTCAGGATGAGGAGGTCCAACAGTCTGTCCAAGAAGGTGACGGGTCGGTTTTCAAGTGTGTAATAGAGATACCCGAAGACAGGCGAGAAGTTTGTGCCATTGAGGAGGTGCATGAGGCCTTTAGAAAGGCAGTAGAAGCATGCAGTGTGAACTGGGTGCCAGAGATGAAACAGTTAGTCATACTGTCGACTAAGGAAGTCACACTGAAGCGAGTGGCTATCCTGAGGGACATGCACCTACATTGTCTCTGCACAAAGCAAATGATCCTAGTGAGAAATCACGAAGCCACTCGACGGTTGGAGAAAGCAAAAAAGGTTCAAAGTCAGCTTGGATTGATGGAAGACATCATTCAAGTGCCCAGAGGTCTGGTGAAGAAAGTCATCGGAAGACTGGGGAAAGTGATGCAGAAAATGGTGAATAGGTCCGGTGTGACGAGAGTCCGGATTCCTGCTGATGACGAAGTCCAGGTCAGGGGTGAAGACGGGATGGTTCCGTTCCTCGTTGTCGGATCCAGGGAGAGCCTTGGGAATATCCGGATGCTCCTGGAGTATCGTGTGTCATACCTGAGAGAAGTAGAGCAGCTACGACTTGAGAGGGATCAGGTCAACAGAAACCTGCAGGAAATGGGAAAAAGATGGCCTTCACCTTCAACCCGTGGTATTGAGAGGAGAAGAGGTTCACTTAAGACTACAAGTCCTCAAGCTGGAGCTAATACAAGAAATAGGTCGCCTGATGGAAGAGGTAGAAGTAGCGATGCCTCAGTTAGCTCAGTGATGAGTGACCTAAGCAGGAGAACCTGTAGTAGACAAAATGAAAAGGACTCAGACCAGACAGGATGTATGGGTGCAAGAGAATTGCGACACCGTACTGACCGCTGGGGATGCGGGTGGTCTGGCAGGGGGGCGTCAGCAACAGATGTGACAGAGTCGGAGGACAGACGCCTACCAAAGAGATTAGTAGCAGGGTCCGACTTAGAGAGACGGTTTGACTGGCAGAGACGACCGAGAAGGATCTCTGGTCGGGTGAAAAGTGTTCAACCCCACAAGTTTGAACAGAGGGGGGAGGTATGTGGTGTAATGACCCCTGATGCAGCTAGGGGGCACTGTGTATGGCCCTCGGGATATGCATGGAGGCATGTGATGGATGGACGTTATGTATCACAGAGGTGGGTGGCCCTGTGATGGAAGCCTGAGCATGTTTTGTTCAGCAGATCTACTGCTGAGAGTTTTGCTATACATTGGGAGGCTTCCAGGTGACTAGGAGAGCTGGGCGGGTCCAGTCACCTACAAACCCACCCAAGGGGCTTGTGTCTAAATACCTGGGATAAAACCTGTATGTAATGGTGTAGCTAAAGGACCTGTGGTGAGGTCATGACCATGTGACATAACCATGTGATTCCTGACCTCACCTGTGGGTGGAGTTACACCTATGTAATGGAGTGTGCTTTGCACCTGTGAGAGAGTGTGTGGGAGTCTGCCAGTGTGGACAGGCTTCCATGTGTCCAAGGCAGGACATTACAGAGAGGTCTCTGTGACTGAAGAGCGAGGCTCCAGGCAGGAGCTGAAGCATTGAAGAGTGTATTGTATGTTACCATATGGTTTATGATGCAATAAACCTAAAGACTTTTTGCATAAGAAAGTGTCTCCTGAATTACCTCTGAATCAGCCGAGTGAGGAAAACCTTACACATGATACAATAAATCATACATATATCAAATCACTAGGTGTGTAACCAAGTTATCTAATTTTCATAGTCATGCTAGTCTAATATATACTTATCTTGTAATGTCTTCACATCCTGTTCCGTCCAGATGTGTCCAGATCCCAGAATTCCAAGCGGCGGAAGTTCACCGACCGCCATATTGGGACACCCAAGTGATGGGTGTCTCAATATGGAAACTGCTGGTAGTACAGCCTTTTGCACGGTACCACCAGCGGACACCATCGCACCACACACACACACACTGTATACGCTGTACGCACCACACACACACACTGTATACGCCGTATGCACCACACACACACACTGTACATGTCGTACGCACCACACACACACACTGTACACGCCGTACGCACCACACACACACTGTACACACCATACACACACACACTGTATACGCCGTACACACACACTCTGTATATGCCGTATGCACCACACACACACACACACTCTATACGTCGTACACAGCCTCTTGCCCAGTACCACCAGGGGAACACCGTCGCGAACACGCCACCGCCGGGATCAGTCGATTGATTCACTGACCGCCGCCATCTTTGTACAGGAGGAGGGCATGTGCAGTTTTAAAGAGAGAGTGGATTGGTGGGTGAGCATATGGGGAGAGAGATTCTCAACGCTGCAAAGCCTGCCCCATCGTGACATTACCGCTCTCCCGATGCGATAGTATCAGGCCTCCATCTAGTAATCTATAAAATGTCTCTCTACAGCTGCAAACACAATTATTCAACTCACTTTGCAAATTAGGTTTATTACCAAAATTTAAAGGGAATCTGTCACCACATTTGACCTATCTAAACTATTAATATGGGCATACAGGTTATAGAATGCTGAAAATAGCCCTACCTGTGTGTCTCATATCAGCTGTGTTGTTACTGAGAATTAATCTTTTATAAAGCTTCGGGCCTGGAGATTACTCTGCCTCCAGAGATTATTTTACATGAAGGGACCTTCCCAGTGTGAAACAAGTAACTAACCCAGAACAGGAGAAATGACATTTGTCTTCTTGCATATACATGTTTTGCTTCTCTGTGAGCTCTGCAGTATTGTAATAATGTCGCACCACTGTCTGCCTGTGAGATTGAAGCTGAGCAGAACCTGCAGATGTGTCAGGTATAATCACACACAGCTCTGCAGTGAGATCAGGAGAGCAGAGAGCAGCCATCGCACATCACACTCGTAACGATGTCACACATCACACTGACAACTCCCCCTTATATTTAAAATAATCTCTGGAGGCAGAGTTATCTCCAGGTGTATTGAGGACGACTACACTGCGGCAACCTGCGTGCCGGGGCCGGAACTGATGAAAGTGCGTTCCCTGTTCCCCGGGGGGAAGCTTTAGTCGGAGGGACCTTCCTCCGGAGCCAAGGGTGAGTGGCTAAGCGTTACCAGGTGCAGCCCGCGGGTACAGACAGAGTTGGTGGGAAGGCGCAGAGTGCGGCTGAGGAGAGCTCCTCCTTCGGGGACCGTTAGGACCGGAGACGCGCGCCTGGCTATGAGAGAGACCGACCGCAGAGACTCTGACGAGAAGCCCGCCATGTACAGGTTGGCTCCCAGACATCGATGTGCCAGTCGCTCAGTAACAGTCAGTGCTGCGCGTGTACCGCCTGACAGGACTGAGACGTTGACCGGGTACTGCTTCCTGAATCCCTGGGGGGGGAATATTCGTCGAGCCTCGCTTAACTTTGGCAGGACTGTGGCCTATATATTGCCGGCCACCGGAGTCTCCTTACTGAGGACTCCACGGGACGTTTCAAAGACTCAACGTTGCCAGCCCGAAACGTATCATTGCCTTCTTCAGGACCCCACCGGATCTTCGATGTGCCGATGGTGTTGGTGCTGTCATCTGCTCCGGGATCTATTCTGACAGGAAAGCGTCTGATTGATAAGTGACTACTTTAAGAACAGTTTCACTCGTTATTCCTACATTGATTTCCCCTCAACCAAACCCTTGTATTCCTCTTACTGCCCGTTATTTACCTCACGTTTACCTATCACCCTGCGTGGAGTAACTTCCTGTTTTATTAAAACCTGTTAACCCTTGATCTGCCTCCTGTCCTTCACTACATCCGGCAACCTGCTCACACAGGCACCATTCGCCCCAGAACCTGGAAGAGGTCATTTATATAACGTTATAAAAGACGATTTATCAGTAACAACACAGCTGATATTAGACACACAGGTAGGACTATTCTCAGCAGTCTGTAGCCTGTATGCCCATATTAATAGTTTAGATAGGTCAAATGTGGTGACAAATTCATTTAAAACCTTTCCTCTATTGACAATAAACCAATCAAACAAAAACAATTTAAATATCTGAACACAACTAGCTCAACCATATAAAGCCGATTCTAGCTTATCTGCTGCCTGAGGCAATAATTGAAATGGTGCTCTCTCAACAGACAAAATCATAAGAAATTCACACAAAAATAAAATCTAAGATTGTCCTTCTCTAGCTTCAATTTAAAGAGGTTGTAATGAGAGTAAAAAGAGGGTACACTGATGCAGTGGCAGACACAGGCAGGAAAGGACCCAGGGTTACCAACTTGACTTTTTATTTTTTCTGGACAGCTTATCAAAAAATCACTCTCAGACAATATTTTTTATGGACACATTGGAAAATTATAATAAACCATTAAGATTATAAGTGATACATGTATACAGCTCATAATTTTGGTAATAAGACAAAATTATTACCAAATAATTGCTGCATTTTCTGTAAACTGTAAAATTATGAATATTACAGCCAAAATAGTCTGTGCAAGTTTCTTTAACTTCAAAAAAATCATGGATGCCTCAAATGTTTTTTATGGACAGGGTAAAAAAGTGTCCTATTTTTACAGACTGTCAACAAATTTCTTGATGGTTGGCAACTCAGAAAGGGCCCTTGTGCAAAATCAGTATTTGGGCCTTTTGCAGTACAACAGCCCTGTATATGAGAGTAGGTATGTATGAATTTGGAGGTGCTAGTGGTCCCCATTGCCACTTGTACATGCAGTATATTACATTTTGTACAACTTATATGGAACATTATCATACTGTGTAGATGTGGGCCCCAGGAGGAGAAACTAAGGTTTGAGAATATTACAGACTTGATCTTCAACAGCACAGCAGGCATCCTCCCCCTCCTCGACTGCAGATCTTGATTATAGCAATCAATGAAGTGCTGAAACAGCACATAACAGTGAATAAAAGCTCAAGATGGGTGGTATTGGGGATGAAAGAAAGACCCGGATAATTTAAGGCAGGAACACTCCTAACACTTTAACAGCTAAGTGCAAATCAGCATCTCTTATTTATTCTGCCCCCTTCTAATCTGCTGCATTCTGCCATCTGAGGCAGGATGCCAAACTTGCCTCATAGGAGATGCAATCATGCAAACATTATACTTACACAGACATCAGCTCATGGCTGTGTTCATAAAGTATGGAATCCAGTTGGGTATGCCACACTAAGCGAGATCGCTAACGAGATCGCTACTGCGTCACCATTTATGACGCAGTAGCGATCTCGTTAGCGACTTAGCTGTGTGATTCCAAACACAACTCATCAGCGATCTGTGATTCCAAACACAACTCATCAGCGATCTGTATAACGACCTCTGCGGTCGTTGGGAAAACCTAGTCCCACCTGCGATGCTGGTGAAGTCGTTCATAAAGGGTGTCACACTCAGCGATTCAGGCTCACCAGCGGGACACCAACGACCAAAAAACGGCTCAGAACGTTCATGAGCGATCAGCGACATCTCAGCAGGGGCCACATCTCCGCTACATGTCACACACAGCTAAGTCGCTAACGAGATCGCTACTGCGTCATAAATGGTGACGCAGTAGCGATCTCGTTAGCGATCTCGCTTGCGATCTCGCTTAGTGTGGCATACCCTTAACATTCTTGGGTGTACATGATTTAACAGCCATATTCTTCAACTCTGGACAAAGATTTACACAGAAGTCAAGTCAGATGACCCCAGAATGTCCAGGACTTCTTTTGAAACCAGACTTTGGTGGACTTTAAGATATGATTGGCATTATTGTCCTATTGAAAGGTCCTATGATGCCCACACGTCGCGTTTCTAATTGAAGACCTATTGTTTTTTCCTAGTATTTCCTAATACTTCATTGAATCTATTCTGCCATTCACACACTGCAGGTTTCCAGTGCCATAGGAAGCTAATTAGCTGTAGAACATCACTGAACCACTGCCATGCTCCACTATAGGCATGCTGCTCTTTTTAGCGCATGCATCATTCTTCCTCGTCCAGACATATTGCTGATCCTTAGGCCCAAAAGTTCCAGTTTTATTTCATCACTCCACATAACAGAATCCAAAACACCTAATTTATTTGTATTCAGCATATTATAGCTGACTTTTCTTCTGCTTTTTGATCAGCAGTGTATCTTGAAATTAGGGCAGAGAGATAATCAGCATTTAGTAGGTACCTTATTATGCAAACTGAAACCTCAGTTCCAAGTTTTTTGCAGTCACTCATTGGTTTTGAACACCTGCCTCTGGAATCTGGGGTAGTCGATGATAACTTCGCTTTTCTGCCACATCCAAATAGTGTCGTCAGTGTTCCTTTAGCTTTTGATTTATAAACTAGGCTTCCATTTGTATCCCTAAGAACATTCATTGCCTTTGTTATAACTTTATAGCTTTTTTTCTTGTTTGTGCAAGGCAATGATCTCTTCTGTTAACATTTTCAACGACTCCATATTTCTAACATGCAAAGTTTACAGTCAACAATCCTCTAGCTAATCCACGTATTTGACTCGTTTAATCTAAAACACACATGAAGCAGCCAATGAAGCCCTTGATAAGTTATATTAAATGTGCTTTAGACGATACATTATTTGCAAATGTGTGCTTTTATGATGGATTCTATTCAGGGAATCAAATAATTCTGAGACAGCAGTATTCATTGAAAGTGACATATTGTGAAGAATTTGGAGAAATCACCTGTAATATTAGTTGTGATGAGTTATTTAAATTGTTCGCTTGATTGTTTTATTGCAAACGGTAGAAAGTTTGTAAATATAAATATTAACCCTAATTTGAAATGGGGTTAATAATTTTATATACCGCAGGACAAGAGAAAATACCAGGACCAAATCCACTGTTTTTTGCCATTGCAATTTACCTCATCAGCCTGCATAAAAAGGGACATTTTACTTGGAGGTTAATAATTTTGATTGCAGATCTATCTATCTATATTATCTATCTCCTATCTATCTATCTATCTATCTATCTATCTATCTATCTATCTATCTATCTCTATCTATCTATATGATTATAGTATGATATAGGCAAATTAGCGGAGAAAATATAATCTTACCATTTTTATCAAAGTCAAAATAAGAAGATACTAAAGAAAGAACAAAAGAGACGTTTTAGTTAATATCACACAATTATATTGTGTAATCTTTTCATTCCCAAACTGTTAGATATTTTTTACTTAGCACCTGCTGGTGGTCATGGCTGATCATGGTTCTTTACAGTCACCCTTTCCAATACTAAGGTAACATTTACTTTTGTTAGATGCCTGGTATGTGCTATTGTTATCCTATATGTCAGTCGTATCTTAAGGCTATTTTCAAAAGGGGCGGTGAAGATAAAAATCAAGGTATTTATAGATAAAGCATTATTGCACCCTCTGGTGTGTTACCTTCTGAAGCTGTCATGTGCTACAGAGTGCAAAAAATGATTCTAGGCAATGAACCAGATCCGTATGGTCTCACACCACTTTGCCAACAATATAATAACTATAATGATCTGAGACATTTCACAATATGGTTATCCTTTATTTGCAAGCAGAATCTTACTGTTCTCTTTTGTTTGCCTTAATATTAGAAAATGTTGACCTTAATCTTACTTTATTTGCATAAGTACAGTATGTATTCATTATGATAATATAGCGCATAGCTACAGCACTCATTCTATTCCTTTTGAATATGCGCTATAAAAAATGTAAATGAAAGATGATTCTAGGCTATCTACAGGTTTCTTCATGTTTGCAATTGTTACGTCTTGAATATCGGCAGGTTTGCTTGTACAGCAGGGACCACAAGGTAATGAATATGATTTGCTCACAGGACAACATAGCAGCTGGTGTCTCTAACAACTTTAGACTTTGTCTACTTAAAAGCAAAAAAAAATGATTAATCTGTGCCCGATACTTCTGGAGGAAAGGAAATTATAAGCTTCTGCTCGAACATACAGTAAAAACCATCACTAGGTAATGTTCCAGGTGAGGACTTCTATTAGTTTGCATCACTGTATAAATATGAAATCTCATATAATTGAATGTCTCTGCTCCACATTCTCTTGACTGACGTAGAAATAGATGCATAACCAATACTGTTAGTATAAATGTATTACATAAAGTGATGTAAACTGGCTATAGTGATGTTAACCGACAGCTCATGAATGCTGAGGATTGCATAGCAGGAGTTCATTTTTGAGAGTACTAGCAAAGCTGCAGCAGATAAAACAATGTTTTAAGAAGCCCAGTAAGTAGTACACCTCTGGAATAAGGATCTCTGCCCCTGTTTTATGCTGATTTCATATGGGCTGCAAAACCATGGTGACAGACTCACTCTAAATAGTACAAGTATTTTGTCATTTTTTTCCATTGAGTTAAATAGAATCTGTTATTAGGTTTTTTCTACCTTATCTGAGAGAAGAGTGATGAAGGAGCAGAAACCCTAATTCCAGTGATGTATCACTTACTGGGCTGCTTGCTGCAATTTTGATAAAATCTCTCCTTTAGATCTACCAGTTTTCTGGATGCTGAGCTTTGTATATCCCGCCCACACCACTGATTGGCAAATTTCTATCTACACTGTCCATATGCAGAAATTTGTCAATCAGTGATGAGGGTATAGTGGGGTGGTTATGTAACAAGGGCGACCGGGGTGGAAGTCCTGACCGAACTCACCCACAAAACCCAGTCCGTAGATAGCCCGGCCCCTTGCGCATGAAACACAGATGGACTCAGCTTCCCCCATGGATTACCTTCTCTTTCCCCAGCCACAGTAGTAAAGATAATTAAGTCCAGGCTTACACTTGTGGTCCAACAGTAAAAAGGAATTTTTAATAAAAACTGAGATGAGGAAAAGAAGATACAACACCGGCTTCCTGCTCTTCCCTGACACTGTCCATGGCCGTACCCACAACGGCTATGGTAGCTGAGATCCAAACAAGTAGTCCGCACACTGGAATCTGGACACTCACAGTCCTTAAGCGAGGGCCCTTCCGAAGTCCTAGAGGCCCGTGTTGTGGTCCTTCCGTCATTGGTCCGGGTCAGCAGATTTCCTCCCCTTCTGGGTCTGGCAGTGCCCCGGCTGTTGCTGTACGTCTGCCTGGGCTAACGTACCTGGGCTACTGATGGGAGCAGCAGCTTCTCCCTCCTTTCTGTTGTTGGCCCAGCCACAATTTAACTCATTGCTTACCCTGAACTAATCACATACAGGAACATTATAATGGCACATCATTAGGGCATGGTAAACACAGCACATGCATTACAGTACATCATAACACAGCAGGTAACATGTATTACAGGTATTGTCATTCAACCGGATTCAACATATTCACATAAGGTGCATGGGGGGGGCCACACGAAAGGAAGAGAGGGAGCACTGAGGTCCCCCCCACCTCCTTACAGTTGGACTACATGGCAGCAGGTTTACTAGTCTTCTAGAGATAATCGCCTGCTGATAAAGCAGTGATTTTATCAAAACTAATACAAGCAGCCCAGTACGACATTGGTAGAATCAGGCTGAGAATTATGATGGGCCCATATAAGTAAAAAATAATATTGATTCTCTGCGGATGGAACTAATCATCTCTACATTATGTGTCACGCTGTATAGCAGATATATATATGAGATGTCTGTAATCTATATCAAAAAGGGCAACATACTATATAACATGCGCATAGATATATTATAACATGGATTTACCTGACAGAATGTCCACTGGGTCAAAACGGAATCCGTTATTACGCTGTCTCCGGCTAGAGGGTGACCGGGGTCTAAGCTGACCCTGAACTGGGGTCCTAACTAATCCCTCAACCTGGAGGTACTGTTAAAGGTACAGAGGTCCAGGCCACCAGCGTAAACCCTGTCTCCTATCAATCCCTGCCAACTGTATTCTAGTCCTAAGAAGGACCCTGAATACCACCAAAGGGAATGAACAGGTAACGGATAATGAACAGAAAGACATACAAGAAAGAGAAGGAATAAAGTAAATAAAGTCTTACATACAACACTCACACACAGTAGGAACACCTAAGGTCTCAGAGATTTAACTATAAGCTATAAGAGTAAAAAACACCTAATGAACTCTTAGCTTAAATATTCTCAGAACCGATCCAGTCTGCTGAACTACATGAATGCTTTCACCGGCGTCTAACACCCAGACTGGCAGAAATATAAAGGAAACTAATTAGAACATAAACAAAAGCAGCCGGCGAGGCTGCACCTAGCCTTAGCAAAGAGCTAGGAAAAATTAACTCTCACACACCAAAAAACACAAGAAACAGAAGCTCAGCTGTGAGAAGTCAGAATGTGCAATCGCGACGATCTTCGTGGCGATGCACCCATGACAGTACCCCCCTTCTACGAGGGGCCTCCGGACCCTCATGACAGGTCTGTCCGGGTGAGTTGTGTGAAAGGTCCGTCCACGTTATCATTGACCACCACTGAAGGAGGTTAGAGTGTGACGGTATGACTGGTGCCACATACTTTTTAAGTAATGACTTGTGAAACACATTATGAATTTTAAACGTAGGAGGGAGGTCCAGACGAAATGCCACAGGATTAATTATGGAGCTGATCCTGTACGGCCCGATGAATCTGGGACCCAACCTCCAGGAGGAAACTTTAAGTTTAATATTCCTGGTAGACAACCACACCAGATCATTCACCTTCAGATCTCGACCAGAAACTCTCCCCTATCAGCCATCCGTTTGTAACGGTTCTCCGTAACCTTCAGTCTTAACTGATCTGGAACTATCAGTCTCCCTGGAAGTCCACAGGGGCGTCCCCCTGAGCCCCAATACCTCCCCCTCAAGCTCAGAGCATACAGCTGACACTACAACTCCCTCCTGAGGAATAGGAACCGGATCATCCATCCTCCCGGTCCCTGGGAAAGTACGAGATAAGGCATCAGGAAGCAACTTTATTGAGCAGTCATATGCGCGATGAGGAGGTAACTCTTTACACCCCTCCTCTGAGAACATCTCCCCAAAGTCCTCCAGAAAGGAGCAAAGTCCTAGGTACAACCGCACCGATGACGTGCTCATGCAGTTATTCTTGCAAAATTCACCCCACTGGCTAATCTTTCTGGATTGCCAATCAATCACTGGGTTATGTTTAGCCAACCAAGGAAGTCCCAACACAATAGGAGTAGGTAGACCCTCCAACACATAACAAGACAATTGCTCTTTATGTATTGCCCCTACTCGAAGATCTATGTTATGAACAGCTTGAACCAAGCTACCTTGACAAGAGGTCTAGAATCAATAGAGAGTATAGGGACCGGTTTGGCCAATACACTCAGTTGCATACCATACACCTGGGCAAACGAGCGTCCACAAGATTAGCCCCGGACCCACTATCAAGAAAAACAGAAATCCTCTCAGTTCTAGTACCAATCACCACCTCCGCAGGCACGATAAACTGAGAGGGATTTGGGGACGAAATACAGACTCCCAGGTTAACTCCTTGGGTCAAAGAGGTCCGGGATGGACAACCCCCCAACAATGTCCCTCTCTCCCGCAAAGAAACACCTTCTAGTCTTGCGGCGCACGCCGATTCCCTCCTACAAAATGATGTCCCTCCCAACTGCATGGGTTCCTCAGAACAGACCAGGGAACCTCAGTATAAGGGACTTTAGTAGTAGGTGGAGTCATCATGGGGGCAGAGTTACCTCGCGTCTTCCCCGAAGTCGTCTATCAATGCGAATAGCGAGGGCCATAGCAGCCTCCAGTGATGGAGGAGAATCATACTGAGCCAACACATCTTTTAATTTGTCAGAAAACCCTTGACAAAACTGGCTCCTAAGAGCTGGGTCATTCCACTGAGTATCTGTTGCCCATCTACGGAACTCAGAAGAATATTCTCCGCTGGACGATTTCCTTGCCGTATTTTACGTAACTTTGTTTCAGCAAGGGAAACTCGATCCGGATCATCATATACAGAACCCAGGGCAGTAAAAAATCGATCCACTGACTGGAGATCTGGGAGCCTGGAGGAATAGAGAACGCCCAAGATTGAGGGTCCCCTTGTAAGAGCGAGATAACAATTCCCACCCTCTGCTCTTCACTCCCAGATGACCGAGGCCGCAGCCGAAAATACAATTTACATGCCTCCCGGAAAGTAAAAAATTTGTCCGCCCAACCAGTGAACCTGTCCGGGAGAGCAACCTTAGGTTCAGATCTGGCTTGCTCTGGGAGGGACAAAACCTTGGACTTAATGTCTGCAAATTCCATGGACAATCCCTGCAACTGCCGGGCCAGCTGGGCTACTGGATCCATGACAGCTGGGGAGAATCTTTAGTTGGGCCGGTGAAAATGTCACGCTGTATAGCAGATATAATATAATGTCTGTAATCTATATCAAAAAGGGCAACATACTATATAACATGCGCATAGATATATTATAACATGGATTTACCTGACAGAATGTCCACTGGGTCAAAACGGAATCCGTTATACGCTGTCTCCGGCTAGAGGGTGACCGGGTCTAAGCTGACCCTGAACTGGGTCCTAACTAATCCCTCAACCTGGAGGTACTGTTAAAAGGTACAGAGGTCCAGGCCACCAGCGTAAACCCTGTCTCCTATCAATCCCTGCCAACTGTATTCTAGTCCTAAGAAGGACCCTGAATACCACCAAAGGGAATGAACAGGTAACGGATAATGAACAGAAAGACATACAAGAAAGAGAAGGAATAAAGTAAATAAAGTCTTACATAAAAACACTCACACACAGTAGGAACACCTAAGGTCTCGAGATTTAACTATAAGCTATAAGAGTAAAAACACCTAATGAACTCTTAGCTTAAATAATTCTCAGAACCGATCCAGTCTGCTGAACTACATGAATGCTTTCACCGGCGTCTAACACCCAGACTGGCAGAAATATAAAGGAAACTAATTAGAACATAAACAAAAGCAGCCGGGCGAGGCTGCACCTAGCCTTAGCAAAGAGCTAGGAAAAATTAACTCTCACATCACCAAAAAACAAAGAAACAGAAGCTCAGCTGTGAGAAGTCAGAATGTGCAATCGCGACGATCTTCGTGGCGATGCACCCATGACATTATGCTTCTCTCAGATTAGGTGGCAAAAGCTGGTGACAGATTCCCTTTAAGCTGTTGACTTGTGTATGGATTAGGTTAATTGGGAGCCTTGTTTTTTTTTCCTGATTTCTCTGTTACAAACTCTTCAGCCAAGAGGCATATAAGAGGTGGTGAGGGTTATAACGTTGGTGGATAGTCTGCAGATTGGATTGTGTGTCTGGCTTTAATGCCCTCTGAAACCTGTTATATCTTCTGTGAACCACATGTCAGTAAAGAGACTTTGTTTATTTAACCCCTTAATGACCAAGCCATTTTGTAGGTTAAATGACCAGGCCAATTTTTTACATTTATGACACTGTCCACTTATTGTGTTTATAACTCTGGAACGCTTAAAACGGATCTTGGCGATTCTGAGAATGTTTTCTCATGACATATTGAAACTTCATGATAGTGGTAAAATTTATATCGATATAACTTGCGTTTATTTATGAAAAAAAAAAAAATTTTGAAAATGTTGCAATTTTCAAACTTTAAATTTTTATTCCCTTATAAAACAGAGAAATATATCACACAAAATAGTTAAGAAATAACATTTCCAATGTCAACTTTACATCAGCACAATTTTGGAACCAAAATTTTTTTTTGTTAGGAAGTTATATGGGTTAAAAGTTGACTAGCGATTTCTCATTTTACACAAATTTACAAAACCATTTTTTTTAGCGACCACCTCACTTTGAAGTGACTTTGAGGGGTCAATATGACAGAAAATACCCAAAAGTGACACCATTTTAAAAACCGCACCCCTCAAGGTGTTCAAAACCACATTCAATAAGTTTATTAACCCTTTAGGTACTTCACAAGAATTGAAGCATAGGTGGAAGGAAGAAATGAAACGTTTAACTTTTTCCCCAAAATTTTTCTTTCGACACAATATTTTTAATTGTCAAGGGTATCAGGTGAAAATGAACCACAATATTTTGTTTGTACAACTTATCCTGATACACCGATACCCGATGTGTGGAGGAAACCAATCTTTAGGCGCACGGCAGTTCTCAAGAAGGAAGGAGCATCATTTGAGATTTTGAATGTCAAATTGGCTGGAAATCGAGAGCGGACACCATGTCGCGTTTGGAGAGCCACTGATGTACCTAAACAGTGGAAACCCCCCATAAGTGTCCCCATTTTGGAAACTAGACCCCAAGGACTTATACTAAATGTGGTAAGCACTTTGAACCCCCAAGGACTTACAAAGGTTATAACGTAGAGCCGTAAAATTAAAAATCATATTTTTTCCACAAAAATTAACTTTTCACCCCCAATTTTTTTTTTCCCAAAAGGGATAAAAGGACCCAAAAGTTATTGTGCAATTTGTCCTGAGTGCGCTGAAACCCAATATGTGGGGGTAAACCACTATTTGGGCGCATGGCAAAACCCTCGGAAGGGAAGCAGCGCCATTTGACTTTTTTGGCTGGATTGAGATTGGACGCCATTGTCGCATTTGAGAGTCCTGATTGTGCCTAAACATTGGAAACCCCACAATGACCCCATTTTGGAAACTAGACCCAACAAGGAACTTATCTAGATGTGTGGTGAGCACTTTGAACCCCCAAGGGCTTCACAGAAGGTTATAACGTAGAGCCTAAAATTAAAAAATCAATTATTTTTCACAAAAATGATCTTTTCACCCCCAATTTTTATTTTCCAAAGGATGAAAGGACCCCAAAAGTTATTGTGCAATTGTCCTGAGTATGCTGATACCCGATATGTGGGGTAAACCACTATTTGGGCGCATGGCAAAGCTCGGAAGGGAAGGAGCCGATTGCAATGCAGACTTTGATGGAATGGTCTGCGGACGTCATGTTGCGTTGGAGAAGCCCGTGATGTGCCTAAACAGTAGCACCCCCCCACAAGTGACCCCATTTTGGAAACTAGACCCCCAATGAACTTATCTAGATGTGTGGTGAGTACTTTGAAAACCCCCCAAATGCTTCACAGAAGTTTATAAACGTAGAGGCGTTGAAAATAAAAAAATTTATATTTTTTTCCACAAAAATGATCTTTTTGCCCCCAAATTTTTATTTTTATAAGGTAACAGGGGAAATTGGACCCCAAAGTAATGTGCAATTTGTGGGTGAAATACGCTAGATACCCCATATGTGGGGGGGAACCACTGTGATCGCCTTTACTGCGATCTTTGGAGGCCGAATGAACAAATGCACAAAAGGTGAAGAATTGGTTTTCTTTTTTACGCCGTTCCTCGTGCGGTATTAGTGATTAGGCGACTTTATTCCTCGGATCGGTGCGATTACAGCGATACCAGATTTACCAAACCTTTTTTCATGTTTAGCTTCTGTCACACACTAAAAGAAAGCTTTTTTTTAAGAATTTTTTGTAAGAAATTTTTGCATCGCCGTATTTTGAGAGCTATAATTTTTCCATATTTTCGGCCGACAGAGTCATGTGTGGGCTTATTTTTTGCGGGACGAGCTGACGTTTTTATTTGTACCATATTCGGGCAATAACGTTTTTTGATTGCTTCCTATTCCGATTTTGTGACGGCAGAATTGAACAAAAACCAGCAATTCAAGAATGTTTTTTTTTTTTTTCTCCCGTTCCGCGTGTGGTAAAAATTGCTAAAGCAACTTTATTCATCTGGTCACCTACGATTACAACGATACCTCATTTATATCATTTTTTTATGTTTTGGCGTTTTTTACCCAATAAAAACTTTTATAGAAAAAATAATTATTTTTGCATCACTTTATTCTGCGAGCTATAACTTTTTTATTTTTTCGCTGATGATGCTGTTTGGCATCTTGTTTGCGGGGCAAGATGACGTTTTCAGCGGTACCATGTTTATTTAATCCGTCTTTGATCGCGTGTTATTGCACTTTTTCCAATTGCTAAAGATGATACCGCTTGGAAAAAGTAAAATTTATTACTTTTTTGTGTTTTTTTTTTTTTTTTTACGGCTTTCACTGAAGGGTTGAACCTAGGGTTATGCTTTTATAGATGGGATTTTTAAGGACGCGCGCGATACCAAACATGTGTATTTTTTTTTTTGTTTTTTTTACAACATAAAAATGTGTAATTGTTTTAGGGGAATTTTTTTAAAAAAAATTTTAAAATGTTTTTTTTTACCTTGTCCCTTTATGTGACTTTCACTTTTTCACTTTTTGTTGCAGGTATAAAATATTGCAATCGCTCATGCATTGCAATACATTATACCAATGGAGAAAGCTGCTTGTACCATGTTGTGAGCATGGTCACAGCGGCTTTCCATAGATGGATGGCCCGGAGGTTGTCATAACAACCCCGATCATCAAGGCAGAGATCAGGCCCTGCAATTACATTGCGGGTGACCCCCGAATCATGTATTAGAGCGAGCTTCCCCGAACCCTCTGCCTCTCCCCCTGAACACTGCGATCGACGCATCGATCGCAGCAGTCAAGGGGGTTAATAGCCAGGGCGGCCCCGGAACGCCGCTCCCGGCTGTCAAGTGAGGAAGCTCGGCCACTGCAGCGCTGAGCTCCTGCACTGATACGCGCTGGAGATGCTGAAATTTCAGCATCTCCTGCCCGATCGCTGCTGTGTTTAGTCAGTCAGATTGACTGACCAATCACAGCGCTGTAGGTGCGGGAGACCGACTGCAAAGGTCCCGCACCGCTTGCCGTGCCTATCAGCTGCCTAGACTTTAGCTGCTGCGGCACTGATCTCACACTCGTGTTTACACGCAGTGGTAGTTTCAAAGCATGACGTGCATAGTTCGTCCTGGTGCCGGAACTGACACCCGGCCATGACGGACTGTGCACGTCAATGCACAGTAAGGGGTAATGAAAGTATACATATTCAGTAATGCCATGTAACCACACACAAACATTACTTGATATGCAGTTGCGGTCAATTACAGTCTCGCTGCTTAGTTTCCAGTTTCAATTGAGCTCTTGGCTATAACATGGTTTGAAACTATTTGCACTATGATTTGTGACGACAGTATATTTACAGTTTGCTTCCTCACACAAAGACATGTATAATAATTATAAAAAGCAACCAGTGACTGTGATAACAGTGACTTGGCATGATGTGTATAGGGCATCTGGTGTAAGCTAGCCTTAGGAACATTGTTCCTCTTTCAACACCATTTAATTTGATTAAAATGTGGAAGATTGTATGCCTAGTTCTCTCAGTATCCATGTACCCTTCCTGTTTCAAAGTCTAATTTACCCTTGTTGCACCATATTACCTGTACCTGATCATAAGGTCAAGAAACAGTGATTTGGTTCTGAGACCTGGTATCATTAGGTTCCTGACTTAGATAAAGTACCTTCTAGGAATCGAGAGAGAGGCAGCGTATGAATGAAACCCCAGCAGTAGACTTACTACTTCTCTATGCAAATTGCCTCTTCAAAAAAAGTGGACTTGTACTCTATAGCGCACCTATTGGAAGTAGCAATCGCTACTTCCAATAGGGTGGCGCTATAGAGTACAAGTCCTCTATTTTTGAAGAGGCAATTTGCATATAAAATTCCCCAAAGGGGGCATTTTCACGGCGAATAAGGGCCCCCTTACCTCGACACCCAGAGCTGATATTCCCACCCAAAAAGGAGAAAAACCCTTTCCCTTGACTTGCCCTTTGGACCCCTGAAAACATAATAAAAATCCAAGCTCTTTAAGAAATATCACCCACCATTAAGAACAGCAGGGGAAAAAAAAATAGTAGCACCTTCAATGTGATAAAGGGCAGATTAAATTTAAAAAAAGAAAAACAAAATTAAACTCCCCAAAAAAATGGGCCCAAAGGGCACTAGGTATTCAGCCCAAACCCACAGACAAAAAACCTTGTTGGGCCCCCAAAAAAATTGAAAAAAGAAGACACAGGACGCCATATCGAATTTGGGGCTTAATAGACGCCCCCTCCACCCAAAGGGGTTACTGAACCCCCAAGAAACCCAAACCCCCCCAAATTCCCCTGCCCAAAATTCTTTTATTCTTTTTAGAGACAAATCCGCATGCAGATCTTCCACATTAACCCAGATTTTTTCACCCGGTCAAAAAACCCTTCCATTTAAACAAATACTGAAAAAAGGGTTTTCCAACACCTCAAACCACTTACCTCTTCAAACCCCCCCCCTAAACCCAACTTAAATAATTTACAGTACGTTCCAAACACTAGGCTCCCCTCAAACCTTTTTGCAGAGAGAGAAAGGAATTTTTGATCCCCATGCACCCCGGGGCTGGGGTTTTGACGTCACAGGATTTTTAGTTTTTTAATTGCCTTTAGGACCAAAACTTGGGGGCAAAATTTCTAGATGGTACTTTGAGAGGGAAATTTTTTTTTGGTGCACCCTTTCCTAACTAAAAATTTTAGGAGCCCCCCCCCAAAAACCACAGATAGCATTCTCTCAACCGCAGTACACAAGACAAATCACCAGAAGACCTTTTTCAACTTTCTTCTTTCCATCCAACTTAATCAAGTGTGAAATAAAATTCTCCTCCTCTGACACACAGAGGACTCCATCCTCGAAAAATCCGCGAAACAACAGACTATCTCTCTCTATATAGAGCGTACAACGACATGAGGTACTGGTAGCCATAAGAGTTGCGATATTGCGGAGCAAACTCAGCAGAGTAGCGCGAGATTAACTAAATCCTCCCACAAGTAGAGACACAAAACATCTTGTATTGTTCAACCTCTTTGAATTCTTTCTCTCTATCTGACCAGTAGTCTCTCCTCTCGACAAACAATAGATGAGAAAAACTTCCTCTCTCTAGACCTAATCTCATGAGTCTCGCACCAAACAATAGTTTTCATGTTTGAACAAGGTTAATTCCTGGCAGGGTTAGATTGTGGTGGGCCTCCTTTGGATCGGAGAGGGTATTTATACACTCTCTGACTAAGATTCCCTGTCTCTATCTATACTTACTTTTCTTTGATGAGAGAGATTCGTGTGCCCTGACACCGCAATGTGGTGTGCCTCGGTTTACGTCTGTTTGTTTTGTCTCTCCAGTTCTTGACTTGGTTTCCATATTTCTCTATATATACTGACCTCACGGCTTCCTGACAATCCACCCATCAAATGAAACTCACCTTTCCCCCACATGTACCTCTGTCTCCTTGTTGTTGGCCTTGGCACATCTGACTACTCTCCGGTGTCTATCGTCGTCCTCTGCATCCCGGCGCCTGCTCGCCACGGCCACCGGAGCAGACGGGGGGGGGCGGGCGGGGGTGGGTCGCGGGGTGGTTCAATCCTATTTATTACTCGATGAGTTCGCTGCGCTCTGCCTATCAGCGTCCCTTGCTGTGACACGCAGCCCTCCCCCCACAGCATTTACACGTGACATTATAGCTGACCGACAGTCTCTGTACATGTGGGGTGCTAGGTGTATTATAAGAGGTACAACCCCGGCTCTCACAAGCAGGTTAATGAGCTCCTCACACACACAGCAGAAGCTGCCATGGAGTGCGTCAACGCCACAAACACAACTTTGGGGGGGGGGTGGGGGGGGGGGGGTGTGTGCGCGATGGGTCGAGACGGATAGGTGGGTAGGGGTGGAAGGGGTAAAATGTTGGGCACTGCACTCTAAAAGGGTGGGGGCGGGGGGGGGTGGACGGCGTCGGAGGTTACGAGGGAGGGCAAAAATGATGTTTCACTGACAATTTTTTTCCCGGACGATTTAAAATTTTTTAGGGTCTTTAAGGAGGGATGCAAGATGTGTTTTTGACTTGCGTCCCAAGGAGGGCCTCTGGAAATGAAAGGCAGAGGGTGGGGATCGTAATGTCCTTGTGAACAGGGGCTCCATGCAAAGAGCTTGTTTTTCTCCTAATCTCCTGAACGTAATGTCCTTGTGAACTCTGTCTTTGAGGCTCGGGGATGCATCTTATATGACAAACCTGAATAGAGTGCAATTGGCAGAGGATATGATGATGAGTGTGACATGGGAGGCATTCTGCTGAATGGTTCTGTTCCAGAAAATTAGATGGTGAGGCCTCCGAAGTATCCCTGGAACGATGCCTACACTGATGGGGTTTCGCAGGGGCCTGTCTGACCATCTACAGGACGGATCTGGCATACTCCCTCCCCCTGATAACCCTGGAGATGCCTTAACTCAGGCGTTCGGTAAATGACCGAAGACTCCGTGCTATAGTAGTGATGCAAGAAAACAACAAGAGACCCCTTTTACTACAACCTGTGTGAAATTGCAAACCCACACTGTAAGCCATGGAGGTTGGGTCTGTCACGGTAAAGGATAGAGGTAAGACAATCATAGAGGCAAACCAACTATGCTTTTACTTTGTTATCCTCTGGTGACATTTGCAAAGGGACTGTCCCTCCATGGCCCCTCTTCAGTGAAGCCTATCGGAAATGACTGAGTTCTGGGGCAAACCATCGAGGAGGTTGCCCAGACTCTCAGGAATACCATTTTTCCTTGCTGTTGCTAAAATTGTGCTCCAGGTGGAATTGGATCTTGCTGTGTTCCAGTTTGACGACCGCCTTTGACCGCTGTTCCTCCATTAATCTGATTGATTCCCAAGTTGTGGAACTCTTAATAAGATAGGGACAGTCAGGCTGAAAGACCCCTGTTAAAATTGTTGCTATGGATTTCCTCCCCTCTATACCCGGGATGGAATTTGCTTCATGTCTGATTTCTTTTCACTGAAAGTGATTCCATTCTCACGTGGAAAATTAAGTTGTTTTGTTCAGAATAATCTGCCTGCTGGACTGGATACAGGGATTGCCCATGTCTGCAACACCTACAATCCTGTCATTGATTGGGTGACGGGGGAGATCACTCAAGTGGGGATGGTAAGGATATACGTCTAATTTTTGTATACCTGGACCTCTTGTTAAACTCTGTAAAATTTTGTTTCGTCTGGTCGTCTGGAAGGGTATTTTCAGAATACCAGAAGATTTTTGAGACTGTTTTCCGAAAAGCGAGGCGATATGCTTTCACCACATAGACCTTTTTGTACTGTGCCATTGATTTTAGTCCTCAGAGAGCCAAATGACCCAAGGCTTTGTTTGTTAATTTGTCCAGGCCAAGCAACCAAACCATGAAAGAGTACATCACAAGAGCCTCCCCAATGGGCATATTCGGCCTTCTGTCCTCACCTGTGTTCATCTGGGTTTTTCTTTGTAAAGAAACAGGATGAGGTTAGCGACCGTTAGCCACGACTTTCCGGGAACTGAACAAAATTACTGTAAATAACACGTACACTTTCCCCTGAATCCCCGATCTATGCATCCCAACCTCATGGGGCCAAAGTGGTTTTTCTAACTCGATATACGAAGGTCTTATAAGGGTCCGGGAGGGAGAATGAATGGAAAACATCATCCTGATGACAGGGCTGCTTTAAAACCTGGTTATGTCTTTGGGTCTCACTAATGCCCCCTGCTATATTCCAGAAATTCATTATGTTATTTTTTATGACCTACTAGGGTAGTGCGTTATGTAAGTCATCTATCAGGATGACATCTTGCTATACTCAGAGGACAGTCAATCTCATTTACACCATCTGCGTAGTTGTACTTATTAGACTCAGGAAGAACCATTTTATACGCTAAACTGGAGAAATTTTCAATCCTTTGTGCAACAACTCTCTTTTCGGGCTTAATTGTACACAGGTGAGGTATTCCCGCAGTATCCTAGTAATGTCCAGGCCATTACGGATTGGGTGCAGCCTCATGACCTGAAGGGGTCTGCAGCGATTCTGGGCTTCGCTAACTTCTATAGAAGTTCATAAAGGGTATTCCGCAGGTGGTGAAACTTTGACAGACCTCACTCTCAAAGGGTCATATTAAAAAATTGGTCCGTGGCTTGCAAAAAATACCATACTCAATTAATCAACTTAAAAAAGCCTTCCTGTCAACTACTTACAATGGCGGACTTTATGAAGGGGCATGTTTAAAGTCCAGATGTCTCAAGTATCAGGAGCAACTGACTTTTAACATCCTCATCATTAAGTCCGCCACTATACACACCATTCAGATGAAGTGGTGCCATAGACTATTAGAAAAAATATCCTCAGAAAATTAAAAAAATAATATAATTTTATATTCTTTAAAGAATTTGTCAAACATGTATTTAGATGCAGAGGCTTTTTTAAGTGATAACTTGATAATGGTACCTTTTCTTATATAATTAATTGTAGAACATAATTCGTGGTTATATCTTTAGAGTATTGTAAGGTGCTTCGTTTTTCCACTGTATATGCCCATGAATTTGCATTTGAGCTTGTAAAATGTTGCTATCTATTCAATAAGTGAGTTTCTGTGTTTTGTAAGTAGCATAACCCTAAAGGGCCTTATTATGTAGCACGATAATCGCTGGTCAAAAAATTTCTGACTGTCATGTACATTGAACCGATACAGAATACAGCAATGCCATTATTACTTGTTATTTGTTGTGTTTCTATTTCTTAAAACAGATAGAATAGAGTTTTTTTTCATATGTCAGTTATATCTTAATTTTTTTGAACCTTTTCAGACTTACGCTAGCGCCAGCTACATTTTTATGTCGGTCAAATCCCACATAACACAGCTAGGTTTCTTGGTATTACCTGACCTACAAAGCCTTGCTGCTGTTATATGGGTCAGCATACAGCTAACCTGCTGCAAAGTAGCTAAAGCCTTAATACATCTCCATATAGTGGGACACATGAGTGCTTTGCCTAGCAGAGCATTTCAGAATAATGGAGGAATAGGAAGAGATAGCTGTCAAAACCCAAGATAAAACAAAAGAAGCATTTTAGCCTGTAGTAAGGTATAAATAGTAATAGTACATTAAATACCTAGACTATTTAGTTAACAACATTTGATAAGAAAATTGCAAAAACCATTCCTCCATAACAAGGGTTGTACCCAATTTGGAAGGTTCAAATCTTCTAGTATTAAAACCTCACCTTCTTCAGTGCAGACTGAAGCTTGACTGTTCAGAACAGCCCATTGGAAACCTAACATAGAGAATCTACCACACTCAAAAAAGGGGAAGCCACGCCAACTGTATTGTACAAAGTGCCAGAAACTACAACTAAACCATAGAAACAGCCGTAACATAAGTTGGGAAATACGTGCATCATTGTAGAGCACTTCACACTGTGTCCATTTAACAGAACTAAACAACCCAAGACAAAATCACAAAGTAATCATATACACCTGTAGTAAGTAAATAGTAAGAAAGACTGTGTAAATAACATAGGGTACTTAGATCACAGAATTTTGATCAAAAAACACAAAAGTCCATCGCCACCATGAACAAGAGGAGTAAACCAACCTACACAAGCAACCAGGGCGCAGTACAATCCTATCTTCCTTAGTGTTTAAAACCACGCCTTGTTCAGTCCGACCTCAATGTAAAATGGCCAGAGTGATCGTTCTACTCTGCAAAGATAGCTGTCAGTTAAATGGTACTTCAAGCCATGCAGCTATCAAAATATAGGTAGTACCTTAAATAAATTTCTCTCAGCTTATAGTAATAAAGTACACTCAACAATATGTTCTCGAGGAATTCTCAGCTGTCATATGTGATTATGACAATACATAGATGAATTACCCTTTCATTGATATTCTCAAATCAGGAACTGTTCAAAATTATGTTAGGACTGAATTTCACAACCAGTGGCCTTCTAGACTACTTAATTAAACTGCTCCTTTTACATGCCTTTGCATTAGATGCAGTAGGACAGCTGTTTTTATGCACGGAATTTTTCAGCTGGAAAATTTCTCTCTCACTGCAATAGACTTTCCCCGAGACTCCGGACATTGCAAACGGACTTCAGGAGAAGTCCCATCATGTTCGGCGTTTACACCCACACTAACTGTCCAGTACGATCTCCAAACTTTAAGTTCGGGTTAGTTCATCTCTTAATGATCATGCAATGTGGGATGAACAAAGTCCCTTCCTATTATCCTTCCCATTTTGACTTTAATGGTCGTGTAAAATACTTTTTAACCTATAGAACTATCTGTTATGTAGATGTTTACAAAGTATTACCTATTTGTTCAACATAATCAACTTTCAACTTTATACTTAAATGTGACTGATCAAAAATTGATTCTGTCTAACCCTTTAAGAAAAACAAATTGCTATTCAATCTGTCAAACTACAATGGATGCATCATTTATCATCTTGTTTGTTCAAAAATTTGTCCTTCAATGATTTTTTTCAGTTTATGGCAGAGATAATCAGATAAGGCAAATCAGGAGAATATGGCAAATCACAATTTCAAAACTGATTTCAATAGAATTTTGCAGGGTTATATAGACTTTTGGGTTGTTGTTACCTACTTAAACAAGACTAAGGATGAGCGAACCCAAACTGTACTTTTATTTTCCCGGAAGTCTCTGTTACCTGTTGTTGGGTTTGGTGCAAAGGTATGTTGAAAGGGTTTATCTATACATCAAAAATCTTGTGTAGGGAAATGTATTAGGTATGTGGAATCTAGCTTTGTTTTCATCTCTTTTTCTTTCTTCTCTAAGCAGACAGATAGGTTTCCTCCCCTTTCCACTTACCTAAATATTTCCCTAACCCAGTTTATGATGTAATGATATTGCATATAAATGATACAGATGGTTGGATAACAATCTCTGGAAATGAGAGAGTACATTTACTGATGTATAGTATTGTACAAATTTCGTTCATTAATATTTTTTGTTTATATTAAAGTGTTTTCTGCATTTCTCTAGTAATATGAAATGACCACATAAGTTGGACTAATGAATATACTTGATATTTCTCATATTTTATGTAATAAACAGAAGGAAGGTCCATGTTGGACTGAAACATTTCTCCCTCACGGAGTACAGAGATGAAAAGAAATTAACCATAATAAGGACAAAAGTTGAGTCCAATTTTTTCCTTTCTGTAGATTGTTTTGGGTAACCTACTTGAGCACCTTCACGTAGTGGGGGGGGGCCACATTATAGATTTATAATTCATATAGTCAGCATGCTGATTAAAAGGTCATTTCATATATATATATCCACAGTTGTTTTAGGTTAGTTATTTGAGATTGAGGCGAGCACCAAAATAGCTCAGATGCGTGTTACTCGAGATTAGCAATTCCTAAAATGCTCGAAAGCGTATTGAGTGAACGAGTAAAATGGGAGTCAATGGGAATTTTTACAGCAGAACCAGCAAGGAGGTCTGGGGGCAGGAAAAAACTGTTGCAAAGGAAAGAAAAAGTGCTGAATGAAAGGAAACAGGATGGGAATGTCCCCAGGAATATCTCTGCTCTACCTCCTACTGACTCCGCTGATAACAAGGTGTCACATTTTACTCCAACTTTAAAGGAACTGAGCAATGAAACTTTCAAAAATCTAGATAATTTCAATGTTTACATGAAAAAAAAATTAAGAAATATTTTTTTCTGTATAATGGACTTGTATATAATGGCAAAAATTTAACCCTTTCACCCCCAAGGGTGGTTTGCACGTAATGCGGGCTCAATTTTTACAATTCTGACCCTGTGTCTCTTTATGAGGAACAAACTCTGGAACGCTTCACAACGGAATCTTCGCGATCTGAGATTGTTTTTCTCGTGACTATTGTACTTCCATGTTAGTGGTAAAATTTCTTTCGGCTATACTGCGTTTATTTTTGAAAAACAAACAAAAACGCAAATATGGCAAAATTTTTAAAAATTTGGCGCAAATTGTTCAAACTTTGAATTTTTTTCCCTTAAACAGAGAAATATGTCACAACAAAATAGTTAGAAAAACATTTCCCCACATTCTACTAACATCATCACAAATCTTGGAAACGCATAATTTTCTCTTGTTGTTAGAAATAGAAGGTTTTAAATTTGAACCAGTGATTTCTCATTTTTTACAAACAAAAATTTACAAATCCATTTTTTTTTAGGGACCCACCTCACATTTGAAGTCACTTTGAAACGTGTCTATATGGCAGAAAATACCCAAAAGTGAACACCCATTATAAAAACTTTGGGGGCGACCCCTCAAGGACACAAACTACATGTCAAGAAGTTTTATTAACCCTTCAAGACTTCACAGGAGCGAAGCAACGGGATGGAAAAAATTAATATTTAACTTTTTAAGCCACAAAAATGATCTTTTACAAACATTTTTTTATTTTCACCAAGGGTAAAAGAGAAAATGGACATGTAAAGTTGTTGAGCAATTTCTCCTGAGTAACCCAAACCCATTGTGGGAAAACCACTGTTTGGGCACCGGCAGAGCTCGTAAAGGACAGGAGCGCGTTTGACTTTTTCAAATAAATGGCTGGATTGAGATGGGACGCCATTTTCCGTGTTGGAAGCCCTGATGCCAAACAGTGGAAACCCCCCACAAGTGACACCATTTTGAACTAGCCCTAAGGAATTTATCTAGATCTGTTGTGAGCATTTTGAACGCCCAAAGGGTTTTTTCAAAAAAGGGTTTATAATCGGGTGTAAAAACAAAAAAAAAACAATTTTCCACAAAAATGATTTTTTAGTCCCAAATTTTTGTTTTTCCCAAAGGGAAAATTTGGGAAACCCCAAAACGGGTTTCCAATTTGCCCCTTATTAGCTGATACCATATGTGGGGGGGAAAAACTGTTTGGTGCGCACGCAGGGCTTGGAAAAGAAGCAGTAACGTTTTGTGGAATGCAACATGATGGGGGTCATGTTCCTTTTTTGTAGTGCCCCAGATTGAGCCAAAACAGTGGAAACCCCCAAACAAGTGACCCCATTTGGAATGCTAAAACCCCCCAAAGGGAAACCCTTATCAAGATTTTGTGGCACTTTGAAACCCCCAAGTGCTTCACACAATTTTATAATGCCCGGCTTTGAAAATAAAAAATCCTATTTTTTTTTTCCCACAAATTATTTTAGTCACAAATTTTTTTTATTTCCCATAGGTAACAGGAAAAAATGGACCCAAAATTGTTGCCAAATTTTGGTCCTGAGTACGCATACCACCATATGTGGGGGGGAACCACTGTTGGGGCGCAAGGCAGAGCCGAATGGAAGAGCACTATTTTGACTTTTTCCAACCAAAATTGGCTGAATTGAGTTTGGGAAAAATCGCCATGTTTGCATTGGGGGCCCTGATTGCCTAAAAAAGAAAACCCCCCACAAGAGTGACCCCATTTGGGAAACTAGACCCCCTAAGGAACTTATCTAGATCTTTGGTGGGGCAATTTAAACCCTCCAAGTGCCCCCCACAAGTTTATAACGTAGAGCCGAAAAATTAAAAAAAATTATTTTTTTTTCCACAAAATTGATCTTTTCACCCCAATTTTTATTTTAAAAAAGGGAAAAACAAAAAACTCCAAAAGTATTGTGCAATTTGCCCTGGTCCCTTGATACCCCTATTTTGGGAAAAACCCTGTTTTGTGCAGGCAGAGTTTTGGAAGGAAGACGCCTTTTGACTTTTCAACGCAAATTGGGCCCTTGAGGGCCATGCGTTTTTTGAGAGCCCCTTTATCTGCCAAACAGTGAAACCCCCCCAAAAATTTGACCCCTTTTTTTTGAAACTAGCCCCCTCAAGGACTTATCAAAATGTGTGGTGAAATTTTAAAACCCCAAAGTCCCCAACAAAGTTTATAAGAAACAGCCGTAAAAAAAAAAATTTTCCCTTTTTTTTTTTTACAAAAATGATTTTTTAGCCCCCAATATTTTATTTACAAGGTTCAGAGAAATTGGACCCCAAAAAAGTTGTTGTCCAATTTTTTCTGAGTGCTGTCCCCAAATTTTTGGAGTAAACTTGTTAGGGCCCGTCGGGCTCGAAGGGAATAGTGATTTTTTTGGATTGCAACTTTGAGGAAATTTGTTGGGGGGTCATGTCCCCCTTTTGAAAAACCCCTGAGGGCCCCAAAAACCTTTGGAAAACCCCCCCACAAGGGACCCCTTTTGGGAAAAATAGACCCCACAAGGAACTATTTTAGATGTGTGGTGACACTTAAAAACCCCCCCCCAGTTCACAAAGTTTATAACTTTCAGCCGAAAAATAAAAAATCCTTTTTTTTACAAAAATATTTTTTTTCCCCCCAATATATTATTTTCCACAAAAGGGGAACAGGAGAATTGGACCCCAAAAGTGTTTTTCCAAATTGTCCTGAGTACGCTGATAACCCCCAAAATGTGGAGAAAACAACTGTATGGGCACACGTCGGGCTCGGAAGGGAAGTAGTGACGTTTTGGATTGCAGACTTAGATGGAATGGTCTGGGGGCGTCATGTCCATTTGGAGAGCCCCTGATGCGCCTAAACAGGGGGAAACCCCCCAACCCAATTGGGCCCCATTTTTGAAATAGAAACCCCCCAATGGGAAATTATACTAGAAGTGTGGTGAGCGCTATGAACCCCAAGACTTCACAGAAGTTTATAACATACAGCCGTAAAAACAAAAAAATCATTTTTTTTTTTTTTTCAAAAATGATTTTGTCGCCCCTCCATTTTTTATTTTCCCAAGGGGAAAGGAGAAAAAGGCCAAATTGGGAACAATAACTCTTGGGTCCAAGATGCTATACCCCATATTGGGGTTTAAAATACGTATTGGGCGCATGGCATAGCTCAGAAGTGAAGGGGCACCATTTGACTTTTTCAACGCAGAATTGGCTGGGAATTGAATCAGACGCCAATGTCACATTTCGAGAGCCCCTGATGTGCCTAAACAGCAGAACCCCCCAATTCTAACTCCAACCCTAACCCCCCAAACACCATAACCCTAGTCCCAACCTAACCACAAACCTAACCCTAACACACCCATAAACCCCAAACCCAACCCTAATCCTAACGTTAGCGCCAACCCTAACCCTAAACTAACGTTAGCGCCAACCCTAACCCTAACGGGAAAATGGAAATAAATACATTTTTTTAATTTTATTTTTTTTTTCCCTAACTAAGGTGGTGATAAAGGGGTTTTGATTTACTAAATTTTTAGGGTTTTTTGATGGCAGCTGTCACGCTAAAAGAAACCTTTTTATTGCAAAAAATAGTTTTTTGCATCACCCCATTATTGAGAGCTATAATTTTTTTTTTATTTTTGGCCCACAGAGGGCATGTGAAAGGGCTTAATTTTTTGCGGACGAGGTTGACGTTTTTATTTGTAAACCCTTTTGAGCACTGACATTTTTTGATCGCTTTTTTTTTCCGATTTTTGGGAGGTTTAGAATGAACAAAATCCCCAATTCATGGGAATTTCTTTTGGGGGAGGCTTTTATACCGTTCCCCGTGTTGGGAAAATGGATAAAGCAGTTTATTCTTCGGGTCAGTACGATTAAAAGCGATTCCTCAAATTTTTTTTCATTTTTTTAGGTTTTGGCGCTTTTATAGATTAAAAACAATTTTAATTAAAAAAACATTAAATTTTTGCCCTCGCTTTATTCTGCGAGCTATAACTTTTTATTTTTTCGCTCATGGATGTCTGTGTGACGGCTGTTTTTTGCGGGACAAATGACGTTTTCAGTGGTACCATGTTTATTTATATCGGTCTTTTTGAATCGCGTTATTTTCACTTTTTGTTCGGCGGTATGAGATAAAGCAAATTTTTATCTTTTTTTTTATTTTTTTTTTTTAAGGGGTTTTACTAAAGGTTAAACAGTGGACAGTTTTATCGTACTATTCCGTCCATGTGACCCTGGACCTAATTCCCATGGACGGAATAGTACGTCATGGGCGATCAGCTGCGCTCCCGGGGGGAGCGCAGCTGATCGCCGCCGGTGTCAGCTGATTATCACAGCTGACACCCGTGACTGTGTGTCAGGAGCGGTCACGGACCGCTCCCGGCACATTAACCCTTGGCACACCGCGATCAAACATGATCGCGGTGTATCCGGGGCACAGGGGAGGATCGCGCAGGCAGGGGGCTCCCTGCGCGCTCCCCTGAGACCCTCAGAGCAGCGCGATGTGTTGCGCTGTTCCGAGGGTCCGTCCTCCCTCCAGGTCCCCGGATCCAAGATGGCGCCGGGGTCCTGCAGGGAGGCGGCTTCCTCAGTGCCTGCTGAGAGCAGGCGCTGGGGAAGCCTGCAGCAGTGCCAGAGCGATCACTGGTGTGACAGAGTGCTGTGCACACTGTCACACCAGCGATCTGATAAAATACAGTGATGTCCCACCCTGGGACAAAGTAAAAAAGTAAAAAAAGTAAAAATAAAAAGTGTAAAAAAAAATCATAAAAAAAAAAAAAAATATTCCCCAATAAATTCATTTTTTCCTGTAAATAAAAAAAACCAAAACAATAAAAGTACACATATTTGGTATCGCCGCGTCCGTAACGACCCCCCCTATAAAACTGTCCCACTAGTTAACCCCTTTAGTGAACCCCTTAAAAAAAAAAAAAAAAAAACGAAGCAAAAAATCAATGCTTTATCATCATACCGCCGAACAAAAAGTGAAATAACACGCGATCAAAAAGACCGATATAAATAAACATGGTACCACTGAAAACGTCATCTTGTCCCGCAAAAAACAAGCCGTCACACAGCATCATGAGCGAAAAAATAAAAAGTTATAGCTCGCAGAATAAAGCGATGCAAAAATAATGATTTTTTATATAAAATTGTTTTCATTCTATAAAAGCGCCAAAACCTAAAAAAATGATATAAATGAGGTATCGCCATAATCGTACTGACCCGAAGAATAAAACTGCTTTATCAATTTTACCACACGCGGAACGGTATAAACGCCTCCCCCAAAAGAAATTCATGAATTGCTGATTTTTGTTCATTCTAACCTCCCAAAAATCGAAATAAAAAGCGATCAAAAAATGTCATGTGCTCAAAAATGGTACAAATAAAAACGTCAACTCGTCCCGCAAAAAATAAGACCTCACATGACTCTGTGGGCCAAAATATGCAAAAATTATAGCTCTCAAAATGTGGTGATGCAAAAAACTATTTTTTGCAATAAAAAGCGTCTTTTAGCGTGACAGCTGCCAATCAAAAAAACCCGCTATAAATAGTAAATCAAACCCCCTTTATCACCCCCTTAGATAGGGAAAAATAATAAAATTAAAAAAATGTATTTATTTCCATTTTCCCGTTAGGGTTAGGGTTGGCGCTAACGTTAGTATTAGGGTTAGGGTTGGCGCTAACGTTAGGATTAGGGTTGGGATTAGGGTTATGGGTGTGTTAGGGTTAGGTTTGTGGTTAGGGTTGTGACTAGGGTTATTGGTGTTTGGGGTTAGGGTTGGAGTTAGAATTGGGGGGGTTTCTGCTGTTTAGGCACATCAGGGGCTCTCGAAATGTGACATGGCGTCTGATCTCAATTCCAGCCAATTCTGCGTTGAAAAAGTCAAATGGTGCTCCTTCACTTCTGAGCTCTGCCATGCGCCCAAACAGTAGTTTACCCCACATATGGGTATGAGCATACTGTGGACCCCAAGAGTTATTGTGCAATTTGGCCTATTTCTCCTGTTACCCTTGGGAAAATAAAAAACTGGGGGCGACAAAATCATTTTTGTAAAAAAAAAAAAAATGATTTTTTTGTTTTTACGGCTGTATGTTATAAAACTTCTGTGAAGTACTTGGGGCTTCATAGCGCTCACCACACTTCTAGATAAGTTCCTTGTGGGGTCTATTTTCCAAAATGGGGTCACTTGTGGGGGGTTTCCACTGTTTAGGCGCATCAGGGGCTCTCCAAATGCGACATGACGCCCCCAGACCATTCCATCAAAGTCTGCAATCCAAAACGTCACTACTTCCCTTCCGAGCCACGACGTGTGCCCATACAGTAGTTTTCTCCCACATATTGGGTATCAGCGTACTCAGGACAATTTGGACAACAACTTTTGGGGTCCAATTTCTCCTGTTACCCTTGTGGAAATAAAATATTGGGGGCGAAAAAATCATTTTTGTAAAAAAAAAGGATTTTTTATTTTTACGGCTGTACGTTATAAACTTCTGTGAAGCACTTCGGGGTTCAAAGTGCTCACCACACATCTAGATAAGTTCCTTGTGGGGTCTATTTTCCAAAATGGGGTCACTTGTGGGGGGTTTCCACTGTTTAGGCGCATCAGGGGTTCTCCAAATGCGACATGACGCCCCCAGACCATTCCATCAAAGTCTGCAATCCAAAACGTCACTACTTCCCTTCCGAGCCCCGACGTGCGCCCATACAGTAGTTTACTCCCACATATTGGGTATCAGCGTACTCAGAACAAATTGGACAACAACTTTTGGGGTCCAATTTCTCCTGCTACCCTTGTGAAAATAAAATATTGGGGGCTAAAAAATCATTTTTGTAAAAAAAAAAAAGAAATTTTTTATTTTACGGCTGTACATTATAAACTTCTGTGAAGCACTTTGGGGTTCAAAGTGCTCACCACACATTTAGATAAGTTCCTTGAGGGGTCTAGTTTCCAAAATGGTGTCATTTGTGGGGGGTTTCCACTGTTTAGGCAGATCAGGAGCTCTCCAAACACGACATGGCATCCAGCCAATTCTGCGTTGAAAAAGTCAAACGGCGCTCCTTCCCTTCCAAACTCTGCCATGCACCCAAACAGTGGTTTACCCCCACATATGGGGTATCAGCGCACTCAGGACAAATTGCACAATAACTTTTGGAGTCTTGTTTCCCTTGGGAAAATAAAAATTGGGGTGAAAAGATCAATTTTGTGGAAAAAATATAATTTTTTAATTTTACGGCTCTACGTTATAAACTTGTGTGAAGCACTTGGGGTTCAAATTGCTCACCAAAGATCTAGATAAGTTCCTTAGGGGGTCTAGTTTCCCAAATGGGGTCACTTGTGGGGGGTTTCCACTGTTTAGGCACATCAGGGGCTCTCCAAATGCAACATGGCGTCCAATCTCAATTCCAGCCAATTTTGGTTGGAAAAAGTCAAATAGTGCTCCTTCCATTCCGAGCTCTGCCATGCGCCCAAACAGTGGTTCCCCCCCACATATGGGGTATCAGCGTACTCAGGACAAATTGGACAACAAATTTTGTGGTCCAATTTCTCCTGTTACCTATGGGAAAATAAAAAATTAGTGACTAAGATAATTTTTGTGGGAAAAAAATAGGATTTTTTATTTTCATGCCCGGGCATTATAAACTTGTGTGAAGCACTTGGGGGTTCAAAGTGCTCACCAAAGATCTAGATAAGTTCCTTAGGGGGTCTAGCTTCCAAAATGGGGTCACTTGTTGGGGGTTTCCACTGTTTAGGCTCATCTGGGGCACTACAAACGGAACATGACCCCCATCAATGTTTGCATTCCAAAACGTTACTGCTTCTTTTCCAAGCCCTGTCGTGCGCCCAAACAGTTTCCGCCCCCCCACATATGGGGTATCAGCGTACTCAGGACAAATTGGACAACAAGTTTTGGGGTCCAATTTCCTTGGGAAAAATCAAAAATTTGGGACTAAAAAATCATTTTTGTGGAAAATTGTTTTTTTTTTGTTTTCACACCCAGTCATTATAAACTTTTGTGAAACACTTTGGGTTCAAAGTGCTCACAACAGATCTAGATAAGTTCCTTAGGGGGTCTAGTTTCCAAAATGGTGTCACTTGTGGGGGGTTTCCACTGTTTAGGCGTATCAGGGGCTCTCCAAACACGACATGGCGTCCAATCTCAACTCCAGCCAATTTTAGTTTGAAAAAGTCAAACGGCGCTCCTTCCCTTACGAGCTCTGCCGTGTGCCCAAACAGTGGTTTTCCCCCACATATGGGGTATTGGCGTACTCAGGAGAAATTGCACAACAACTTTACCTGTCCATTTTCTCCTTTTACCCTTGTGAAAATAAAAAAAAGTTTGTAAAAGATCATTTTTGTGGCTAAAAAGTTAAATATTAATTTTTTCCATCCACGTTGCTTCAGCTCCTGTGAAGCACTTGAAGGGTTAATAAACTTCTTGAATGTAGTTTTGAGTACCTTGAGGGGTGCAGTTTTTATAATGGTGTCACTTTTGGGTATTTTCTGCCATATAGACCCGTCAAAGTGACTTCAAATGTGAGGTGGTCCCTAAAAAAATGGCTTTGTAAATTTTGTTGTAAAAATGAGAAATCACTGGTCAAATTTTAACCCTTCTAATTTCCTAACAAAGAAAAATTTTGGTTCCAAGATTGTGCTGATGTAAAGTAGACATGTGGGAAATGTTATTTCTTAACTATTTTGTGTGACATATTTCTCTGTTTTAAGGGAAAAAAAATTCAAAGTTTGAAAATTGCAAAATTTTTAAAATTTTCGCCATATTTGCGTTTTTTTCAAAAATAAACGCAAGGTATATCGAAGAAATTTTACCACTAACATGAAGTACAATATGTCACGAGAAAACAATCTCAGAATCGCGAAGATCCGTTGAAGCGTTCCAGAGTTATAACCTCATAAAGAGACAGTGGTCAGAATTGTAAAAATTGGCCCGGTCATTAACGTGCAAACCACCCTTGGGGGTGAAGGGGTTAAATTTTGCCTTATATACAAGTCATTATACAGAAAAAAATATTTCTTAATTTTTTTCATGTAAACTTGAAATTCTCAGATTTTTAAAGTTTCATTGTCAGTCTTTAAAGTGGAGTAAAATTGTGACACCATTGTTCTCAGCAGTGATCTAGGAGTCAGAGATACTTCCAGGGGTCTTCCCCATCCTGTTCTCCTTTCATTCAGCACTTTTTCTATCCATTTCAACAGTTTTACTGCCCCCAGACCTCCTTGCAGGTTCTGCTGTAAAAATTCCCATTGACTCCCATTTTACTCGTTACTCAAAATAAGCATTCGAGCATTAGGAATTGCTCATCTCGAGTAACACGCATCTGAGCATTTTGGTGCTCGCTCATCTCAAATAACTACCTAAAACAACTGTGGCTATATATACTGAACTGACCTTTTAACAGCATGCTGACTATATGATATTATAAATCTATAATGTGGCACTACCGTGAAGGTGCTCAAGTAGGTTACCCAAACCAATCAACAGAAAGAAAAAACTTGGCACTCAACTTTTGTCTTATTATGGTAATTTTTATTCTGTACTCCGTGAGGGAGAAATGTTTCAGTCCAACATGGACCTTCTTCAGTTTATTACATAAATATGAGAATAACAAGTATATTCATTAGTCCAACATATGGTATTTCATATTTACTAAGAGAAATGCAGAAACACTTAATATAAACAAAAATATAAATGAACGTAAATATGTACAAAACTATACATCAGTAAATCTCTCTATTTCCAGAGATATGTTATCCAACCATCTGTATCAATATATGCAATATCATTACATCATAAACCTGGGTTAGGGAAATATTAGGTAAGTGGAATAGGGAGGAAACCTATCTGTCTGCTTAGAGAAGAAGAAAAAGAGATGAAAACAAAGCTAGCTTCCACTTACCTAATACTTTCCCTAACCCAGATTTATGATGTAAAGATAAACAGCCTTTCAACAAACTTTGGCACCAAACCCAAACAGTAAAAGAGACTTCCGGAAAAAAAAAGTACAGTTTGGGTTCGCTCATCCTTAGTCTTGTTTAAGTAGGTTAACACACCCACAAGTCTCATATCACCCTGCAAAAATTCTATGAAATCAGTTTTGAAATTGTTGATTTGCCATATTCTCCTGATTTGCCTTCATCTGATTATCTCTTTCCATAACTGAAAAAATCATTGAAAGGACAAAAATTTATGACAAACAAGATGATAACTGATGCATCCATTGTAGTTTGCAGAATAGAATAGCAATTTGTTTTCTAAAGGGTTAGAAGAATCAATTTTGATCGACACATTAAATGTATAAAGTTGAAAGTTGATTATGTTGAACAAAATAGTAATACTTTGTAAACATCTTACATAACTAGATAGTTTATAGGTTAAAAGTATTTTTACACGACCATTAAATTCAAATGGGAAGGGATAAAAGGAAGTGAACTTTGTTCAGCCACAATGCATGATCATTAGAGATGAACTAACCCGAACTTAAAGTTTGGAGATCGTACTGGACAGTTAGTGTGCGGTGCTAAACGCCGAACATGGACTTCTCCATGAAGTCCGTTGCAATGTCCGGAGTCTCGGGGAAAGTCTATTGCAGAGAGAGAGAGAAATTTTCCAGCTGAAAAGTCCGCAAAAAACAGCAGTCTACTTGCATCTACTGAATAGCCCTGTAAAAGAGCAGTTTAATTAAGTAGTCTAGAAGGCCACTGGTTGTGAAATTCAGTCCTAACATAATCTTAACAGTTCCTGATTTGAGCATATCAAGAAGGTAATTCATTATGTATTGACAATAATCACATATGCCAGCTGAGAATCCTGAGAACATATCTGTTGAGTGTACTTTATTACTATAGCTGAGAGACATTTATTTAAGGTCTCCCATATACTTTTGATAGCTGATGGATGAATTACCATTTAACTGACAGCTATCTTTGCAGAAGCACGATCACTCTGGCCATTTAACATTGAGGTCGGCTGACACAAGGCGAGGTTTTAACACTAGAAGATAGGATTGTACTGCTTGGGTACACCTTGTCATGGTGGGATGGCTTTTGTGTTTTTTGATCAAAATTCTGTTAACTAAGTACCCTATGTTATTTACAAGTCTTCTTACTATTTACTTACTACAGTGTATATGATTACTTTGTTTTTGTCTTGGGTTGTTTAGTCTGTTAAATGGCCACAGTGTGAACGTGCTCCTACAAAGTGCACGTATTCCAACTTATGTTACGGCCTGTTTCTATGGTTTTGTTGTAGTTTCTTGCACTTTGTACAAACAGTGGCGTGGCTTCCCCTTTTTGAGCTGGGTATTTCATCTATTTAGGTTCCCATGGGCTGTCTGAACAGTCAAGCTTCAGTCCTGCACTGATGAAGGTGAGGTTTTAATACTAGAAGATTGAACCTTCCAAATTGGGTACACCTTGTTATGGAGGAATGGTTTTTGCACTTTTCTTATCACAATGATGTTAACTAAATAGTCTATGTTATTTACATGTACTATTACTATTTACTTACTACAGGCTAAATGCTCATTTTGTTTTATCTTGGGTTTTGACAGCTATCTCTTCCTATTCCTCCATTATCTGAAATGCTCTGCTAGGCAAAGCACTCCTGTCCACTATATGGGAGATGTATTAAGGCCTTTAGCTACTT
The DNA here is from genome assembly GCA_033576555.1 of Oophaga sylvatica. Classification (NCBI taxonomy): domain Eukaryota; kingdom Metazoa; phylum Chordata; class Amphibia; order Anura; family Dendrobatidae; genus Oophaga; species Oophaga sylvatica. The sequence continues at coordinate 713,749,439 of JARQOD010000001.1, forward strand.
AGCAGCAGTCTTGCTGTAACTGACCCATATAACAGCAGCCAGGCTTTGTAGCGTCAGGTAATACCAGAAACCTAGCTGTGTACTGTGGATTGACCCATAAAAATGTCAGCTGGCTGCGTAGTCTGAAAAGGTCAAAAAATTAAGATATTAACTGACATAAGAAAAAACTCTTTTCTATCTGTTATATAAGAAATAGAAACACAACAAACAAGTCATAACTGGCATTGCTGTATCTGTATCGGTTCAATGTACATGACATGTCAGAAATTTTTGAGCGATTATCGTGCTACATAAAAGGCCCTTAGGGTTATGCTACTTACAAACACAGAACACATTATGTGACTAGATAGCACATTTTACAGCTCAATGCAAAATTCATGGGCATATACAGGAAAACCACACTACAATACTCAAAAGATATAACCACTACATATGTTCTAAATTAATTATATAAGAAAATGTACCATTCTCAATTTATCACTTAAAAAGCCTCTGTCATCTAAATACATGTTTTGACAAATTCTTTAAAGAATATAAAAATATATATTTTTTTAATATTTGAGGATTATTTTTTCTAATAGTCTATGGCACCACTTCATCTAGAATGGTGTGTATAGTGGCGGACTTAATGAAGAGGCATGTTAAAGTCAGATGCTCCTGATTCATGAGCATCTGACTTTAACATGCCCCTTCATCAAGTCCGCCATTGTAGTTAGATGACAGAGGCTTTTTAAGTGATAAATTGAGAATGGTATTTTTTGCAGCCACGGACCAATTTTTTACATATGCCCCTTTGAGAGTGAGGTCTGTCAAAGGTTTCACCACCTGCGAAAACCCTTTAATGAACTTCCTATAGAAGTTAGCGAAGCCCAGGAATCGCTGCAACCCCTTCAGGTCATGAGGCTGCACCCAATCCGTAATGGCCTGGACCTTCCTAGGATCCATGCGGAATCCCTCCCCAGATACAATTAAGCCCAGAAAAGAGAGTTGTTGCACAAAGAATGAACATTTCTCCAGTTTAGCGTATAAATGGTTCTTCCTGAGTCTCATAAGAACCATACGCAGATGGTGTAAATGAGATTGACTGTCCTCTGAGTATAGCAAGATGTCATCCAGATAGATGACTACATAACGCCCTAGTAGGTCATAAAAAATAACATTAATGAAATTCTGGAAAATAGCAGGGGCATTAGTGAGACCCAAAGACATAACCAGGTTTTAAAGCAGCCCCTTCGTCATCAGGAATGATGTTTTCCATTCATCTCCCTCCCGGACCCTTATAAGCCCTTCGTAAATCGAGCTTAGAAAACCATTTGGCCCCCATGAGTTGGTTGCATAGATCGGGGATCAGGGGAAGAGTGTACGTGTTATTTACAGTAATTTTGTTCAGTTCCCGAAAGTCGAGGCACGGTCGCAAACCACCATCCTTTTTCTTTACAAAGAAAAACCCAGCTGCCACAGGTGAGACAGAAGGCCGAATATGCCCCTTGGGGAGGCTCTCTGTGATGTACTCTTTCATGGTTTGGTGCTTAGGCCTGGACAAATTAAACAAACAAGCCTTGGGTAATTTGGCTCCTGGGACTAAATCAATGGCACAGTCAAAAGGTCTATGTGGTGAAAGCACCTCAGCCTCGCTTTCGGAAAACACGTCTTCAAAATCCTTCAGGTATTCTGAAATACCCTCCAGACCGACAGACGACACAAATTTTACCAGGTTAACAAGAGGTACCAGGTTACAACATAGACCGTTATCCTTACATCCCCATTGAGTGATCTCCCCCGTCACCCAATCAATGACAGGATTGTGGTGTTGCAGCCAGGGCATCCCCAGTACCAGTCCAGCAGGCAGATTATTCAGAACAAAACAACTTAACTTTTCCACGTGAGTGGAACTCACTTTCAGTGAAAAGATATCAGACATGAAGCAAATTCCATCCCGGGTAAGAGGGGAGGAATCCATAGCCACAATTTTAACAGGGTCTTTCAGCCTGACTGTCCCTATCTTATTAAGAGTCACAACTTGGGAATCAATCAGATTAATGGAGGAACAGCAGTCAAAGGCGGTAGTCACAACAGGACCACCAGCAAGTTCCAATTCCACCTGGAGCACAATTTTAGCAAGCAAGGAAAAATGTACCTGAGAGTCTGGGCAACCTCCTCGATTGTTGCCCAGACTCAGTCATTTCCCGATGGCTTCACTGAAGAGGGGCAGGAGGGACAGTCCCTTTTGCAATGTCCAGAGGCTCCAAAGTAAAAGCATAGTTGGTTGCCTCTATGATGTCTTCACTCTCTCCTTTACCGAGACAGACCCAACCTCCATGGGCTCAGTGATGGGTGCAATGTCACACAGGTTGTAGTAAAAGGGAGTCTCTTGTTGCATCACTCCTCTAGCACGGAGTCTTCGGTCCATACCGACCGCCTGAGTTAAGGCATCCTCCAGGGTATCAGGGGAGGATGTATTGCCAGATCGTCCTGTAGATGGTCAGACAGGCCCCTGCGGAACCCCCTCAGGGCGGCATCGTTCCAGGATACTTCGGAGGCCCACCATCTAAATTCTGGACAGAACCATTCAGCAGAATGCCTCCCATGTCACACTCATCATCATATCCTCTGCCAAATGCACTCTATCAGGTTGTCATAAATGCATCCCAGAGCCTCAAAGAACAGGTTCACAGACATACGTTCAAGGAGTTTAGGAAGAAAAAAAGCTCATGCCTATGGAGCCCCCTTTAACAAGGACATTACGATCCCCACCCTCTGCCTTTCATTTCCAGAGGCCTGGGGACGCAAGTCAAAAAACATCTTGCATCCCTCCTTAAAGACCCTAAAAATTTTTTATCTCCGGAAAAATTGTCAGGGATACATCAGTGGGGCCCCCCTCCTGGAACCTCGACGGAGCAGACCCCTGTAGAGTGCCTGCCACATCTCTCTACACCTGTTGATGCGAGTGAACCAGGGCTTGCTGCTCCATGGACAGCTTCTGCATAAGCTGAGAGAGCTCATTAACCTGCTCTGTGAGAGCCCGTATCCATAATACACTAGCACCCCACCATCACAGAGACTGTAAGGTCAGCTATAATGTCACGGCTCCCAGGTGTAACTGCTGCGGGGAGGGCTGCGTGTCACAGCAAGGGAGCTGAGAGCAGAGCGGCGAACTCACCGAGTAATAAATAGGATCTGAACCACGTGACCGGGTGGGAGGTGGACGTTGGCGACGCCAGGCGCCGGGATGCAGAGGAGACGATAGACACCGGAGAGTAGTCAGATGTGCCAAGGCCAAAACAAGGAGACAAGGTACATGAGGGGAAAGGCAGAGGGATTGTCAAAAGGAAGCCGGAGGTCAGGAAGCCAAGAGAATTAAGGAACCAAGTCAAGAACTGAGAGCAAAACAAACAGACGTAAACCGAGCACACACATTAGGGTGTCAGGCACACAAACTAAACGAAAGTATAGCTGACAGGGAATCTTAGTCCAGAGTGTGTATAAATACCTCTCCCAGATCCAAAGGGAGGCCACCACAATTAACCCTGCCAAGGAATTAACCTTGTTCAAACCATGAAAACTATTGTTTGGGAGACTCATGAGATTAGGTCTTGGGGAAGTTTTTCTCATCTACTTGTTTGTCGAAGAGACTAATGGTCAGATAGAGAGAAAGAATCAAGAGGTTGAACACTACAAGATGTTTTGTGTCATCTAATCAGGAGGATTGAGTTAAATTTCTACCTCTTGCTGAGTTTGCTCCGAATAATCGCACCTCTATGGCTACCAGTACCTCACTTTTTTTTGTTGTAAAAGTTTTCATCCTGTTTTTGGGAATTTTTCGAGGTTGGAGTCCTCTATATCAGAGGAGGAGAAATTTTATTCACACTTGATTAAGGTATGGAAAGAAGTTGAAAAAGGTCTTCTGGTGATTTGTGACTGGGTTGAGAGAACTGCTATCTGTGGATGTTGGGGGGCTCCTAATTTTAAGGTAGGAAAAGTTGTGTGTTCAGCCTCAAAAAATTTACATCTCAAAGTACCATCTAGAAAATTTGCTCCCAAGTTTGTTGGTCCGTATAAGGCAATTAAAATCCTTAATCCTGTGACGGTCAAACTCCAGCTCCTGGTGGCATGGAGGATCAATAATTCCTTTCATTCCTCTCTGCTTAAAAGGTTTGAGGGGATGCCTAGTGCTTGGAACGTTACTGTGATTGATTTAGAGGAGGATCAGGAGTTTGAAGTAGAGTGAGTTTTGGGTTCCTGACGTGTGAGACATCGGCTGCAGTATTTGGTTAAATGGAAGGGTTATGACCGGAAGGACAACTCCTGGGTTAATGTGGAAGATCTGCATGCGGATTGTCTCATAAAAGAATAAAAGAATTTTGGCAGTGACGTTGGGGGTTTGGGATCTTGGCGGGTTCAGTAATCCCTTGTGGAGGGGGCGTACTATTATACCTCCAAATTCGATATGGCAGTCCTGTGCTCTTCTATTGGCATCTCTGTCCACTGAGCCACAGCAGGTTCTGTCGCTGTCCGGTTGCTGAATACCTAGTGCCCTTGTCCATTCTTTTTGGACAGCTATTGTTTTTCTTTTGTTATCTATCCTGTCCTATCACATTGAAGGTGCTACTATTTAAACCTACCCCCCTGCTGGTCTTCTCTGCTGGTGATAGTCTTTAAAAGATTCTGCTTGGATTTTTATTACTGATTCAGAGTACCTAGGCAAGTCAAGGGGTAAGGTTTCTCCTTGTGGAGAGTGACATATCAGCTCTGGCGTGTCGAGGTAAGGAGGCTTATTCGCCGTGCAATGCTCCTCTGGGAAATTTTATATGCAAATTGCCTCTTCAAAAATAGAGGACTTGTACTCTATAGCGCCACCTATTGGAAGTAGCGATTGCTACTTCCAATAGGTGGCGCTATAGAGTACAAGTCCTCTTTTTTTGAAGAGGCAATTTGCATAGGCAAGTCAGATAAGTCTACTGCTGGGGTTTCATTCATACGCTGCACTCTCTCTCGATTCCTTAGAAGGTACTTTATCTAAGGTCAGGACCTAATGATACCAGGCTCAGAACCAAATCACTGTTTCTTGACCTTATGATCAGGTACAGGTAATATGGTCAACAAGGGTAAATTAGACTTTGAAAACAGAAGGGTACATGGATACTGAGAGAACTAGGCATACAATCTTCCACATTTTAATCAAATTAAATGGTTTGAAAGAGGAACAATGTTCCTAAGGCTGAGCTTACACCAGATGCCTATACCTTCATGCCAAGTCACTGTTATCACAGTCACTGGTTGCTTTTTATAATTAATACATGTCTTTGTGTGAGGAAGCAAACTGTAAATATACTGTCGTCACAAATCTAGTGCAACATATGTTCACATGTTATAGCCAAGAGCTCAATTGAACTGGAACTAAGCAGCGAGACTGTAATTGACCGCAACTGCATATCAAGTACTGTGTGTGGGTACATGGCATTACTGAATATGTAACTTTCATTAACCCCTTACTGTGCATTGACGTGCACAGTCCGTCATGGCCGGGTGTCAGTTCCGGCACCAGGACGAACTATGCACGTCATGCCTTTGAACTACCACTGCGTGTAAACACGCAGTGGTAGTTCAGTGCCGACAGCTGTCTATGGCAGCTGATAGCACGGCAAGCGGTGCGGGGACCTTTGCAGTCGGTCCCCGCACCTACAGCGCTGTGATTGGTCAGTCAATCTGACTGACTAAACACAGCAGCGATCGGGCAGGAGATGCTGAAATTTCAGCATCTCCAGCGCGATCAGTGCAGGAGCTCAGCGCTGCAGTGGCCGAGCTTCCTGCACTGACAGCCGGGAGCGGCGTCCGCGCCGCCCCTGGCTATTAACCCCCTGACTGCTGCGATCGAGCGCGATCGCAGTGTTCAGGGGGAGAGGCAGAGGGTCGGGAGCTCGCTCTAACTCAGATCGGCATCCCCGCAATGTAATTGCAGGGCCTGATCTCTGCCTTGATGATCCGGGGGTTGTTATGACAACCTCCGGGCCATCCATCTAAGGAAAGCCGCTGTGACCATGCTCACAACATGGTCACAGCAGCTTTCTCCATTGGTATAATGTATTGCAATGCTGGAGCATTGCAATATATTATACCTGCAACAAAAGTGAAAAAGTGAAAGTCACATAAAGGGACAAGGTAAAAAAAACATTTTTAAAATTTTTTTTTAAAAAATTCCCCTAAACAATACACATTTTTATGTAAAAAAAACAAAAAAAAAATACACATGTTTGGTATCGCCGCGTCCTTAAAAATCCCATCTATAAAAGCATAACCCTAGTTAACCCCTTCAGTGAAAGCCGTAAAAAAAAAAAAAAAAACACAAAAAAGTAATAAATTTTACTTTTTCCAAGCGGTATCATCATAGCAATTGGAAAAAGTGCAATAACACGCGATCAAAAAGACGGATATAAATAAACATGGTACCGCTGAAAACGTCATCTTGTCCCGCAAACAAGATGCCAAACAGCATCATCAGCGAAAAAATAAAAAAGTTATAGCTCGCAGAATAAAGTGATGCAAAAATAATTATTTTTTCTATAAAAGTTTTTATTGGGTAAAAAACGCCAAAACATAAAAAAAGATATAAATGAGGTATCGTTGTAATCGTAGTGACCAGAAGAATAAAGTTGCTTTAGCAATTTTACCACACGCGGAACGGAGAAAAAAAAAAAACATTCTTGAATTGCTGGTTTTTGTTCATTCTGCCGTCACAAAAATCGGAATAGGAAGCAATCAAAAACGTTATGTGCCCGAATATGGTACAAATAAAAACGTCAGCTCGTCCCGCAAAAAATAAGCCCACACATGACTCTGTCGGCCGAAATATGGAAAAATTATAGCTCTCAAAATACGGCGATGCAAAAATTTCTTACAAAAAATTCTTAAAAAAAGCATCTTTTAGTGTGTGACAGAAGCTAAACATGAAAAAAGGATGTAAATCTGGTATCGCTGTAATCGCACCGATCCGAGGAATAAAGTCGCCTAATCACTAATACCGCACGAGGAACGGCGTAAAAAAGAAAACCAATTCTTCACCTTTTGTGCATTTGTTCATTCGGCCTCCCAAAGATCGCAGTAAGGCGATCACAGTGGTTCCCCCCCACATATGGGGTATCAGCGTACTCAGCACAAATTGCACATTAACTTTTGGGGTCCAATTTCTCCTGTTACCCTTATAAAAATAAAAATTTGGGGGCAAAAAGATCATTTTTGTGGAAAAAAATATGATTTTTTTATTTTCACGCCTCTACGTTATAAACTTCTGTGAAGCACTTGGGGGTTCAAAGTACTCACCACACATCTAGATAAGTTCATTGGGGGGTCTAGTTTCCAAAATGGGGTCACTTGTGGGGGGGTGCTACTGTTTAGGCACATCACGGGCTCTCCAAACGCAACATGACGTCCGCAGACCATTCCATCAAAGTCTGCATTGCAAATCGGCGCTCCTTCCCTTCCGAGCTTTGCCATGCGCCCAAATAGTGGTTTACCCCCACATATCGGGTATCAGCATACTCAGGACAAATTGCACAATAACTTTTGGGGTCCTTTCATCCTTTGGAAAATAAAAATTGGGGGTGAAAAGATCATTTTTGTGGAAAAAATGTGATTTTTTAATTTTAAGGCTCTACGTTATAACCTTCTGTGAAGCCCTTGGGGGTTCAAAGTGCTCACCACACATCTAGATAAGTTCCTTGTTGGGTCTAGTTTCCAAAATGGGGTCACTTGTGGGGGTTTCCACTGTTTAGGCACATCAGGGACTCTCCAAATGCGACATGGCGTCCAATCTCAATTCCAGCCAAAAAAGTCAAATGGCGCTGCTTCCCTTCCGAGTTCTGCCATGCGCCCAAATAGTGGTTTACCCCCACATATTGGGTATCAGCGCACTCAGGACAAATTGCACAATAACTTTTGGGGTCCTTTTATCCTTTGGAAAATAAAAATTGGGGGTGAAAAGTTAATTTTTGTGGAAAAAATATGATTTTTTAATTTTACGGCTCTACGTTATAACCTTCTGTGAAGTCCTTGGGGTTCAAAGTGCTTACCACACATTTAGATAAGTTCCTTGGGGTCTAGTTTCCAAAATGGGGACACTTATGGGGGTTTCCACTGTTTAGGTACATCAGTGGCTCTCCAAACGCGACATGGTGTCCGCTCTCGATTCCAGCCAATTTGACATTCAAAATCTCAAATGATGCTCCTTCCCTTCTGAGAACTGCCGTGCGCCTAAAGATTGGTCTTCCTCCACACATCGGGTATCGGTGTACTCAGGATAAGTTGTACAACAAATATTGTGGTTCATTTTCTCCTGATACCCTTGACAAAATTAAAAATATTGTGTCGAAAGAAAAATTTTGGGGAAAAAAGTTAAACGTTCATTTCTTCCTTCCACCTTGCTTCAATTCTTGTGAAGTACCTAAAGGGTTAATAAACTTATTGAATGTGGTTTTGAACACCTTGAGGGGTGCGGTTTTTAAAATGGTGTCACTTTTGGGTATTTTCTGTCATATTGACCCCTCAAAGTCACTTCAAATGTGAGGTGGTCGCTAAAAAAAATGGTTTTGTAAATTTTGTTGTAAAAATGAGAAATCGCTAGTCAACTTTTAACCCATATAACTTCCTAACAAAAAAAAATTTTGGTTCCAAAATTGTGCTGATGTAAAGTAGACATGTGGGAAATGTTATTTCTTAACTATTTTGTGTGATATATTTCTCTGTTTTAAGGGAATAAAAATTTAAAGTTTGAAAATTGCAACATTTTCAAAATTTTTTTTTTTTTCATAAATAAACGCAAGTTATATCGAATAAATTTTACCACTATCATGAAGTACAATATGTCATGAGAAAACATTCTCAGAATCGCCAAGATCCGTTGAAGCGTTCCAGAGTTATAAGCACATAAAGTGACAGTGGTCATAAATGTAAAAATTGGCCTGGTCATTAACCTACAAAATGGCTTGGTCATTAAGGGGTTAAATAAACAAAGTCTCTTTACTGACATGTGGTTCACAGAAGATATAACAGGTTTCAGAGGGCATTAAAGCCAGACACACAATCCAATCTGCAGACTATCCACCAACGTTATAACCCTCACCACCTCTTATATGCCTCTTGGCTGAAGAGTTTGTAACAGAGAAATCAGGAAATAAAAAACAAGGCTCCCAATTAACCTAATCCATACACAAGTCAACAGCTTAAAGGGAATCTGTCACCAGGCTTTTGCCACCTAATCTGAGAGAAGCATAATGTCATGGGTGCATCGCCACGAAGATCGTCGCGATTGCACATTCTGACTTCTCACAGCTGAGCTTCTGTTTCTTTGTTTTTTGGTGATGTGAGAGTTAATTTTTCCTAGCTCTTTGCTAAGGCTAGGTGCAGCCTCGCCCGGCTGCTTTTGTTTATGTTCTAATTAGTTTCCTTTATATTTCTGCCAGTCTGGGTGTTAGACGCCGGTGAAAGCATTCATGTAGTTCAGCAGACTGGATCGGTTCTGAGAATATTTAAGCTAAGAGTTCATTAGGTGTTTTTACTCTTATAGCTTATAGTTAAATCTCTGAGACCTTAGGTGTTCCTACTGTGTGTGAGTGTTGTATGTAAGACTTTATTTACTTTATTCCTTCTCTTTCTTGTATGTCTTTCTGTTCATTATCCGTTACCTGTTCATTCCCTTTGGTGGTATTCAGGGTCCTTCTTAGGACTAGAATACAGTTGGCAGGGATTGATAGGAGACAGGGTTTACGCTGGTGGCCTGGACCTCTGTACCTTTAACAGTACCTCCAGGTTGAGGGATTAGTTAGGACCCCAGTTCAGGGTCAGCTTAGACCCCGGTCACCCTCTAGCCGGAGACAGCGTATAACGGATTCCGTTTTGACCCAGTGGACATTCTGTCAGGTAAATCCATGTTATAATATATCTATGCGCATGTTATATAGTATGTTGCCCTTTTTGATATAGATTACAGACATCTCATATATATATCTGCTATACAGCGTGACATTTTCACCGGCCCAAACTAAAGATTCTCCCCAGCTGTCATGGATCCAGTAGCCCAGCTGGCCCGGCAGTTGCAGGGATTGTCCATGGAATTTGCAGACATTAAGTCCAAGGTTTGTCCCTCCCAGAGCAAGCCAGATCTGAACCTAAGGTTGCTCTCCCGGACAGGTTCACTGGTGGGCGGGACAAATTTTTTACTTTCCGGGAGGCATGTAAATTGTATTTTCGGCTGCGGCCTCGGTCATCTGGGAGTGAAGAGCAGAGGGTGGGAATTGTTATCTCGCTCTTACAAGGGGACCCTCAATCTTGGGCGTTCTCTATTCCTCCAGGCTCCCCAGATCTCCAGTCAGTGGATCGATTTTTTACTGCCCTGGGTCTGGTATATGATGATCCGGATCGAGTTTCCCTTGCTGAAACAAAGTTACGTAAAATACGGCAAGGAAATCGTCCAGCGGAGGAATATTCTTCTGAGTTCCGTAGATGGGCAACAGATACTCAGTGGAATGACCCAGCTCTTAGGAGCCAGTTTTGTCAAGGGTTGTCTGACAAATTAAAAGATGTGTTGGCTCAGTATGATTCTCCTCCATCACTGGAGGCTGCTATGGCCCTCGCTATTCGCATTGATAGACGACTTCGGGGAAGACGCGAGGTAACTCTGCCCCCCATGATGACTCCACCTACTACTAAAGTCCCTTATACTGAGGTTCCCCTGGTCTGTTCTGAGGAACCCATGCAGTTGGGAGGGACATCATTTTGTAGGAGGGAATCGGCGGTGCGCCGCAAGACTAGAAGGTGTTTCTTTTGCGGGAGAGAGGGACATTTTGTTGGGGGTTGTCCATCCCGGACCTCTTTGACCCAAGGAGTTAACCTGGGAGTCTGTATTTCGTCCCCAAATCCCTCTCAGTTTATCGTGCCTGCGGAGGTGGTGATTGGTACTAGAACTGAGAGGATTTCTGTTTTTCTTGATAGTGGGTCCGGGGCTAATCTTGTGGACGCTCGGTTTGCCCAGGTGTATGGTATGCAACTGAGTGTATTGGCCAAACCGGTCCCTATACTCTCTATTGATTCTAGACCTCTTGGTCAAGGTAGCTTGGTTCAAGCTGTTCATAACATAGATCTTCGAGTAGGGGCAATACATAAAATTGATGATTTTTTTGATTTTCAGGCTCTAGTTATAAACTTCTGTGAAGCACTTGGGGGGGTAAAAAGTAATCACCAAAATCTAGATAAGTTCATTGGGGGGTCTAGTTTCCAAATGGGGTCACTTGTGGGGGGTGTGGCGGTGCTACTTTTTAGGCTATCCGGGCGCTCAAAGCAACATGACGTCCGCAGACGACCATTCATCAAAGTCTGCATTGCAAAACGGGCTCTTCCCTTCGAGCTTGGCCATGCGCCCCAATAGTGGTTTACCCAATATGGGTTTCAGCATCTCGGGACAAATTGCACATAATTTTGGGTCCTTTCATCCTTTGGAAAATAAAATTGGGGGTGGATGAAAAGATATTTTTGTTGGGAAAAAAAATGTGAATTTTTGAATATTAAGGTTTGTTATACTTCTGTGAAGCCTTGCGGGGTTCCAATTGTACCACAATTAGTAAGTTCCATGGTTGGGTTTTTTTTAGTTTCATGGGGTATTGTGGGGGATTCAGTTTAGGAATCAGGGAATCCAATGCGAAAGGGTCAATCTAATTACGCAACCAAGTCAAATGGTGCATCGCCACAAGATCGTCGCGATTGCAAAATTCTGACTTCTCACAAACTGACTTCTTTTTCTTTGTTTTTTGGTGATGTGAATTAATTTTTCCTAGCTCTTTTGCTAAGGCTAGGTGCAGCCTCGCCCGGCTGCTTTTGTTTATGTTCTAATTAGTTTCCTTTATATTTCTGCCAGTCTGGGTGTTAGACGCCGGGGAAAGCATTCAGTATTCATCAGACTGGATCGGTTTTTGAGAATAATTAAGCTAAAGTTCAATTTGGTTTTTTACTCTTAATAGCTTATAGTTTTATCTTAGGACCTAGGTGTTCCTACTGTGTGTGAGTGTTGTATGTAAGACTTTATTTACTTTATTCCTTCTCTTTCTTGTATGTCTTTCTGTTCATTATCCGTTTACCTGTTCATTCCCTTGGTGGTATTAGGTCCTTCTTAGGACTAGAATACAGTTGCAGGGATGATAGGAGACAGGGTTTACGTGGTGGCCTGGACCTCTGTACCTTTAACAGTACCTCCAGTTGAGGGATTAGTTAGGACCCCAGTTCAGGGTCAGCTTAGACCCCGTCACCCTCTACCCGGAGACAGCGTATAAACGGATTCCGTTTTGACCCATTTGGACATTCTGTCAGGTAAATCCATGTTATAATATATCTATGCGCATGTTATATAGTATGTTGCCCTTTTTTTTTTTTTTTTTTTTTTTTTTTTTTTTTTTTTTTTTTTTTTTTTTTTTTTTTTTTTTTTTTTTTTTTTTTTTTTTTTTTTTTTTTTTTTTTTTTTTTTTTTTAAAAAAAAAAAAAAAAAAAAAAAAAAAAAAAAAAAAAAAAAAAAAAAAAAAAAAAAAAAAAAAAAAAAAAAAAAAAAAAAAAAAAAAAAAAAAAGGCAGAAATCGTCCAGCGGAGGAATAATCTTCTGAGTTCCGTAATGGGCAACAGATACTCAGTGGAATGACCCCCGCTCTAGGACCAGTTTTGTCAAGGGTTGTCTGACCCAAAATTTAAAAAAATGTGTTGGCTCAGTATTAATTCTCCTCCAACACTGGAACCTAAGGTTGCTCTCCCGGACAGGTTCACTGGTGGGCGGGACAAATTTTTTACTTTCCGGGAGGCATGTAAATTGTATTTTCGGCTGCGGCCTCGGTCATCTGGGAGTGAAGAGCAGAGGGTGGGAATTGTTATCTCGCTCTTACAAGGGGACCCTCAATCTTGGGCGTTCTCTATTCCTCCAGGCTCCCCAGATCTCCAGTCAGTGGATCGATTTTTTACTGCCCTGGGTCTGGTATATGATGATCCGGATCGAGTTTCCCTTGCTGAAACAAAGTTACGTAAAATACGGCAAGGAAATCGTCCAGCGGAGGAATATTCTTCTGAGTTCCGTAGATGGGCAACAGATACTCAGTGGAATGACCCAGCTCTTAGGAGCCAGTTTTGTCAAGGGTTGTCTGACAAATTAAAAGATGTGTTGGCTCAGTATGATTCTCCTCCATCACTGGAGGCTGCTATGGCCCTCGCTATTCGCATTGATAGACGACTTCGGGGAAGACGCGAGGTAACTCTGCCCCCCATGATGACTCCACCTACTACTAAAGTCCCTTATACTGAGGTTCCCCTGGTCTGTTCTGAGGAACCCATGCAGTTGGGAGGGACATCATTTTGTAGGAGGGAATCGGCGGTGCGCCGCAAGACTAGAAGGTGTTTCTTTTGCGGGAGAGAGGGACATTTTGTTGGGGGTTGTCCATCCCGGACCTCTTTGACCCAAGGAGTTAACCTGGGAGTCTGTATTTCGTCCCCAAATCCCTCTCAGTTTATCGTGCCTGCGGAGGTGGTGATTGGTACTAGAACTGAGAGGATTTCTGTTTTTCTTGATAGTGGGTCCGGGGCTAATCTTGTGGACGCTCGGTTTGCCCAGGTGTATGGTATGCAACTGAGTGTATTGGCCAAACCGGTCCCTATACTCTCTATTGATTCTAGACCTCTTGGTCAAGGTAGCTTGGTTCAAGCTGTTCATAACATAGATCTTCGAGTAGGGGCAATACATAAAGAGCAATTGTCTTGTTATGTGTTGGAGGGTCTACCTACTCCTATTGTGTTGGGACTTCCTTGGTTGGCTAAACATAACCCAGTGATTGATTGGCAATCCAGAAAGATTAGCCAGTGGGGTGAATTTTGCAAGAATAACTGCATGAGCACGGTCATCGGTGCGGTTGTACCTAGGACTTTGCCTCCTTTTCTGGAGGACTTTGGGGAGATGTTCTCAGAGGAGGGGTGTAAAGAGTTACCTCCTCATCGCGCATATGACTGCTCAATAAAGTTGCTTCCTGATGCCTTATCTCGTACTTTCCCAGGGACCGGGAGGATGGATGATCCGGTTCCTATTCCTCAGGAGGGAGTTGTAGTGTCAGCTGTATGCTCTGAGCTTGAGGGGGAGGTATTGGGGGCTCAGGGGGACGCCCCTGTGGGACTTCCAGGGAGACTGATAGTTCCAGATCAGTTAAGACTGAAGGTTACGGAGAACCGTTACAAACGGATGGCTGATAGGGGGAGAGTTTCTGGTCGAGATCTGAAGGTGAATGATCTGGTGTGGTTGTCTACCAGGAATATTAAACTTAAAGTTTCCTCCTGGAGGTTGGGTCCCAGATTCATCGGGCCGTACAGGATCAGCTCCATAATTAATCCTGTGGCATTTCGTCTGGACCTCCCTCCTACGTTTAAAATTCATAATGTGTTTCACAAGTCATTACTTAAAAAGTATGTGGCACCAGTCATACCGTCACCTCTACCTCCTTCAGTGGTGGTCAATGATAACGTGGACGGACCTTTCACACAACTCACCCGGACAGACCTGGTCATGAGGGTCCGGAGGCCCCTCGTAGAAGGGGGGGTACTGTCATGGGTGCATCGCCACGAAGATCGTCGCGATTGCACATTCTGACTTCTCACAGCTGAGCTTCTGTTTCTTTGTTTTTTGGTGATGTGAGAGTTAATTTTTCCTAGCTCTTTGCTAAGGCTAGGTGCAGCCTCGCCCGGCTGCTTTTGTTTATGTTCTAATTAGTTTCCTTTATATTTCTGCCAGTCTGGGTGTTAGACGCCGGTGAAAGCATTCATGTAGTTCAGCAGACTGGATCGGTTCTGAGAATATTTAAGCTAAGAGTTCATTAGGTGTTTTTACTCTTATAGCTTATAGTTAAATCTCTGAGACCTTAGGTGTTCCTACTGTGTGTGAGTGTTGTATGTAAGACTTTATTTACTTTATTCCTTCTCTTTCTTGTATGTCTTTCTGTTCATTATCCGTTACCTGTTCATTCCCTTTGGTGGTATTCAGGGTCCTTCTTAGGACTAGAATACAGTTGGCAGGGATTGATAGGAGACAGGGTTTACGCTGGTGGCCTGGACCTCTGTACCTTTAACAGTACCTCCAGGTTGAGGGATTAGTTAGGACCCCAGTTCAGGGTCAGCTTAGACCCCGGTCACCCTCTAGCCGGAGACAGCGTATAACGGATTCCGTTTTGACCCAGTGGACATTCTGTCAGGTAAATCCATGTTATAATATATCTATGCGCATGTTATATAGTATGTTGCCCTTTTTGATATAGATTACAGACATCTCATATATATATCTGCTATACAGCGTGACACATAATGTAGAGATGATTAGTTCCATCCGCAGAGAATCAATATTATTTTTTACTTATATGGGCCCATCATAATTCTCAGCCTGATTCTACCAATGTCGTACTGGGCTGCTTGTATTAGTTTTGATAAAATCACTGCTTTATCAGCAGGCGATTATCTCTAGAAGACTAGTAAACCTGCTGCCATGTAGTCCAACTGTAAGGAGGTGGGGGGGACCTCAGTGCTCCCTCTCTTCCTTTCGTGTGGCCCCCCCCATGCACCTTATGTGAATATGTTGAATCCGGTTGAATGACAATACCTGTAATACATGTTACCTGCTGTGTTATGATGTACTGTAATGCATGTGCTGTGTTTACCATGCCCTAATGATGTGCCATTATAATGTTCCTGTATGTGATTAGTTCAGGGTAAGCAATGAGTTAAATTGTGGGCTGGGCCAACAACAGAAAGGAGGGAGGAAGCTGCTGCTCCCAGTCAGTAGCCCAGGTACGTTAGCCCAGGCAGACGTACAGCAACAGCCGGGGCACTGCCAGACCCAGAAGGGGAGGAAATCTGCTGACCCGGACCAATGACGGAAGGACCACAACACGGGCCTCTAGGACTTCGGAAGGGCCCTCGCTTAAGGGACTGTGAGTGTCCAGATTCCAGTGTGCGGACTACTTGTTTGGATCTCAGCTACCATAGCCGTTGTGGGTACGGCCATGGACAGTGTCAGGGAAAGAGCAGGAAGCCGGTGTTGTATCTTCTTTTCCTCATCTCAGTTTTTATTAAAAATTCCTTTTTACTGTTGGACCACAAGTGTAAGCCTGGACTTAATTATCTTTACTACTGTGGCTGGGGAAAGAGAAGGTAATCCATGGGGGAAGCTGAGTCCATCTGTGTTTCATGCGCAAGGGGCCGGGCTATCTACGGACTGGGTTTTGTGGGTGAGTTCGGTCAGGACTTCCACCCCGGTCGCCCTTGTTACATAACCACCCCCACTATACCCTCATCACTGATTGACAAATTTCTGCATATGGACAGTGTAGATAGAAATTTGCCAATCAGTGGTGTGGGCGGGGATATACAAAGCTCAGCATCCAGAAAACTGGTAGATCTAAAGGAGAGATTTTATCAAAATTGCAGCAAGCAGCCCAGTAAGTGATACATCACTGGAATTAGGGTTTCTGCTCCTTCATCACTCTTCTCTCAGATAAGGTAGAAAAAACCTAATAACAGATTCTATTTAACTCAATGGAAAAAAATGACAAAATACTTGTACTATTTAGAGTGAGTCTGTCACCATGGTTTTGCAGCCCATATGAAATCAGCATAAAACAGGGGCAGAGATCCTTATTCCAGAGGTGTACTACTTACTGGGCTTCTTAAAACATTGTTTTATCTGCTGCAGCTTTGCTAGTACTCTCAAAAATGAACTCCTGCTATGCAATCCTCAGCATTCATGAGCTGTCGGTTAACATCACTATAGCCAGTTTACATCACTTTATGTAATACATTTATACTAACAGTATTGGTTATGCATCTATTTCTACGTCAGTCAAGAGAATGTGGAGCAGAGACATTCAATTATATGAGATTTCATATTTATACAGTGATGCAAACTAATAGAAGTCCTCACCTGGAACATTACCTAGTGATGGTTTTTACTGTATGTTCGAGCAGAAGCTTATAATTTCCTTTCCTCCAGAAGTATCGGGCACAGATTAATCATTTTTTTTTGCTTTTAAGTAGACAAAGTCTAAAGTTGTTAGAGACACCAGCTGCTATGTTGTCCTGTGAGCAAATCATATTCATTACCTTGTGGTCCCTGCTGTACAAGCAAACCTGCCGATATTCAAGACGTAACAATTGCAAACATGAAGAAACCTGTAGATAGCCTAGAATCATCTTTCATTTACATTTTTTATAGCGCATATTCAAAAGGAATAGAATGAGTGCTGTAGCTATGCGCTATATTATCATAATGAATACATACTGTACTTATGCAAATAAAGTAAGATTAAGGTCAACATTTTCTAATATTAAGGCAAACAAAAGAGAACAGTAAGATTCTGCTTGCAAATAAAGGATAACCATATTGTGAAATGTCTCAGATCATTATAGTTATTATATTGTTGGCAAAGTGGTGTGAGACCATACGGATCTGGTTCATTGCCTAGAATCATTTTTTGCACTCTGTAGCACATGACAGCTTCAGAAGGTAACACACCAGAGGGTGCAATAATGCTTTATCTATAAATACCTTGATTTTTATCTTCACCGCCCCTTTTGAAAATAGCCTTAAGATACGACTGACATATAGGATAACAATAGCACATACCAGGCATCTAACAAAAGTAAATGTTACCTTAGTATTGGAAAGGGTGACTGTAAAGAACCATGATCAGCCATGACCACCAGCAGGTGCTAAGTAAAAAATATCTAACAGTGTGGGAATGAAAAGATTACACAATATAATTGTGTGATATTAACTAAAACGTCTCTTTTGTTCTTTCTTTAGTATCTTCTTATTTTGACTTTGATAAAAATGGTAAGATTATATTTTCTCCGCTAATTTGCCTATATCATACTATAATCATATAGATAGATAGATAGATAGATAGATAGATAGATAGATAGATAGATAGATAGATAGATAGGAGATAGATAATATAGATAGATAGATCTGCAATCAAAATTATTAACCTCCAAGTAAAATGTCCCTTTTTATGCAGGCTGATGAGGTAAATTGCAATGGCAAAAAACAGTGGATTTGGTCCTGGTATTTTCTCTTGTCCTGCGGTATATAAAATTATTAACCCCATTTCAAATTAGGGTTAATATTTATATTTACAAACTTTCTACCGTTTGCAATAAAACAATCAAGCGAACAATTTAAATAACTCATCACAACTAATATTACAGGTGATTTCTCCAAATTCTTCACAATATGTCACTTTCAATGAATACTGCTGTCTCAGAATTATTTGATTCCCTGAATAGAATCCATCATAAAAGCACACATTTGAAATAATGTATAGTCTAAAGCACATTTAATATAACTTATCAAGGGCTTCATTGGCTGCTTCATGTGTGTTTTAGATTAAACGAGTCAAATACGTGGATTAGCTAGAGGATTGTTGACTGTAAACTTTGCATGTTAGAAATATGGAGTCGTTGAAAATGTTAACAGAAGAGATCATTGCCTTGCACAAACAAGAAAAAAAGCTATAAAGTTATAACAAAGGCAATGAATGTTCTTAGGGATACAAATGGAAGCCTAGTTTATAAATCAAAAGCTAAAGGAACACTGACGACACTATTTGGATGTGGCAGAAAAGCGAA
>JARQOD010000001.1:713768216-713899640 GCA_033576555.1 Oophaga sylvatica
ATAAGGTTCCGTATAAGTGGCCATTTTGGTGGTGTCACACGAAAACTGTTCAACATGCTGTATCAGAAACATATATATGTCATATCTATCTGGTATAAGAATAATCAGAGCAGCAATATTTCCATAATAGTCAATAAATTGAATATATATCACATTGGTAAAAATATTCAATGCATATAAGTACAAATACCATATAGTATGTTGATTTAAGGAAAAATCTCCTCAACCATGGATAATAATCCTAACTAAAATGGAGAAATTGTTGTACAGAACTAGACAGCCCACATATAGTCAAAGTGCATAATGCATCAAAATAAGGTGCAAAGTCACATAACATACAAATGCCGCAAACCATAAAAAGTGCAAAGTCACATAACATACAAATGCCTCAAGTCGTCAAAGGAAGTCCGCATAGTAGAACCAAGAATTCCATTTCTTCATTCATGTTGACCTTATATGGTATATCTCATCGTATCATTGGGAAATATTCAAGTTCTGATAATTATGTCAATACACCTCATCCAGGCATAAGATATGGGATCACATCAGGGAGGGTGAGTATGGAATAACTGCTAGAATAAATAGGAAAGAAAAAGTTAAAATAATAACAAAGACACACACAAAATAGGATTAAAAAGCTAAGGATTTGAACCGAAAACTATAACAAGCAAGCAAAGTTCAGTTTTTCATTGAGTCCCTTGGGGGACATGGTGCCCAAATCCACAATCTACCTGGCTTCGACTTGCGCAAGAATTTGCTTGAGATTACATCCTCTGATACCATATACCCTATCGATAACCCTAACGTGAAAACCACAAGGATAAGAATTATGATATAATCTGAAATGTTTCAGAATGGTTTTCAGCTGTGAAGGATCATCCACCTCTACCGCCGCAATAATATCCCGAACATACTCCCTTGTCCTGATACGTAACTCCCTCGAAGTGAGGCCGACATAGATTTTCCCACACGGACACTGAGCATAATAATTTACAAAAGATGTACTACACGAAATGTAATGGTGTACTCACGGACACAATCAGCTGATCTAAATGAACCGGCCCTTTGAATGTCCTTCTGATTACATGCCAAGCAGTTATAAGAGGGGAAACACCCCCATTTTTGTTTGCTGTTACCAAAGAAGTTTTTTGGTATAGCCACATAGTGGCTACCAAATGATCTTTGAGATTTTTGCCACTCTTCGCTGTCATTAGTGGAGTATCAGAGATTACTTTGTCAAGCAAAGGATCAGTTTTTAAAAGTGACCAATGCATCTATACAGTTGAATGTGCTTTGAGAAAAATTGACATGCTGAAGGCACATTTCCAGGCTGCTTGCCATGGAGATGTTGCCGTTTTGGCTTGTAGACAGGGCCGGCGTCAGCACCCGGCACACCCGGGCAAGTGCAAGGGGCCCTGAGCAGGCGGGGGGGCCCACTCGCAGTCTGGCACCCCCGCGCCCGTTAGCGGAGGAGAGCAGTGTCAGCGCCGCCACTAGGCCCCCCCGCTTGCTCAGGGCCCCGGCAGCAGCTGGCACAATACTTACCTCTCCCGTGCCTCCGCTGCCGCAGCTCCGGGCTCCAGGGGGCGCCGGCGCTTCCTCTCACAGCAGCGCCGCTGAATGACGTCATCATTCAGCGGCCAGCTGTGGCACAGAGCGCGGGGACGCCAGACAGGTAAGACGTGTGTGTGTCTCTGTGTGTATGTAGTGCGGTGCTTTGTGTGTGTATGTATGTGTGTGTGTGTATGTGTGTGTGTATGTATGTGAGAGAGTGCTTGTGTGCTGTCTGTGTGTGATGATGGGCAGGCATTGCTGATAATGGGGAGGCATTGATGATGGGGAGAAGATGATGATGGGCAGGCATTGCTGATAATGGGGAGGCATTGATAATGATGGGGAGAAGATGATGATAATGGGCAGGCATTGATGATAATGGGCAGGCATTGATAATGGGGAGAAGATGATGATGGGCAGGCATTGCTGATAATGGGGAGGCATTGATAATGATGGGAGAAGATGATGATAATGGGCAGGCATTGATGATAATGGGCAGGCATTGATGATGGGGAGAAGATGAAGATGGGCAGGCATTGATGATGATGGGGAGGAGATGATGATCATGATGGGCAGGCATTGCTGATAATGGGGAGGCATTGATGATGATGGGGAGAAGATGATGATAATGGGCAGGCATTGATGATAATGGGCAGGCATTGATGATGGGGAGAAGATGATGATGGGCAGGCATTGATGATGATGGGGAGGAGATGATGATGGGCAGGCTTTGCTGATAATGGGGAGGCATTGATGATGATGGGGAGAAGATGATGATAATGGGCAGGCATTGGTGATAATGGGCAGGCATTGATGATGGGGAGAAGATGATGATGGGGAGGAGATGATGATGATGGGCAGGCATTGATGATAATGGGGAGGCCATGATGATGATGGGGAGACAATGATGATGATAAGGAGGCAATGATGATGATGGGGAGACAATCATGATGATAATGGGGAGTCTTTCCACAGCGCCCTTTCCTGAGCCATAACAGTGCAGAACGCAGTACAGCGCAGAGGAGAGCTCCATATTTTGTATGGAGCATTATATGGGGACCAGTATCCTGTATGGAGCATTATTTTGGGTCCAGTATTCTGTATAGAGCATTATTTTGGGTCCAGGATTCTGTATGGAGCATTATATGGGGGGTGACATCCTGCATGGGGTATTATATGGGTGATGAGGGGGAGACTGTGGTGCCCATAATATTGTATGGAGGACTGTACTGTCCAGTCTGTACTGTGCGCTGTGAGGATTTGGCGGTTTTTAAGCTATTGTACAATTTACAATAGATATCAGTCATGTAATGGAAGAAAAGAAGTGTTTGGCATAGTACTATACCCATATTTCTCTGCCGTATCTGTGCATCATGAATCGTGGTCTGTGTTAAAGGGGCCCACTGAGGCTCTTTCGTCCGGGGCCCATAAAAACCTGGAGCCGGCCCTGCTTGTAGACATGCAGGATTTCCAACTACTCATGGCAGTGTTATGGAAATTTGGTTAGGATAAATCTATCCTCATGTTTGCTGCCGTGTTCCCAAATCAGACTAAGTATTTTGAGAGCACTTTAAGAAATGAGGACTGTCCATACAGAGTGACAGCATAACATTTCATCAAATGCTGATGACTTTATTGTCCATACACAGTCTTATAAAAGGGGTGGTTGGTTAATTAACATACAATCAGAAGCTTCTAGGCTCTTGGCTGTTTGAATATATGAAGGTTTCTGACTAAAGTATAACAAAAGGCTGAATTGGCAATTTATGACTCCTGTCCTAGTTTTCCTGCTATTCAGCAGAATCAGCTTGGACCATCTGCCACTAGTTCCTCTTATGTCTGGGAAAGCACCTAGTAAGTAGTCTAGCTTGCTCTTGCTCTTGCTCTAGTCTGACTTATCTGGGTTAGGGGTCATGTCTTAAGCAACTGATCATTGTCTGCATTAGCTGTAAATATGTATAGGGTTCATACAGGAGTATACATGCAAGTGAGATCTACCTGAAATAAATGAAATAAATATATATTTCCATCACAATCCCCCCTTAGATATCCCTTGCCCTAAAAACCTGCTCCTGTCCCAAAGCGCTGCAACTCTTTTGTGCTGCCAGTGGACTGTCACATGCCTAGTACATGCACCCCCCACCATTACAGACTTTTTGAAAATGGGCGGTCAGGAGATCTGTCCCTAACAGGGGTTCATGGCTTTGCAATCATAGTCTTTTTATTCAACTGCATGCTGAGAAAAAGGTGTGTATTCTTCATCGGGTAGGTCATCTATCCGGTCAGGCAGGGCATCCACGGCATCATTCTGGCTTAGGTGTATCTTCTGGTATGGGAGCTTTCTTGCAATGCAATGCGTGGATCTAAGAAGGCTTTCCCTATAGTTTCACAGAGGTTGGTGTCATCTGGGGCACTTGGAAAGGACCATCAAATCTGGGATCGAGTGTTCTCCTTTCAAACTTTTTCACCAACACCCAGTCTCCTGGCTTCAAGGAGTGCTTATCAGACACTGAGTCTGGATATGGCAATGAAGAGAAAAACTTGAGAATGGACATTAGCTTTTGATCAGTTCAATTACATAAGCAGACAGGATATCATTTTACAGTCAGCTGCTGATGGAAGAATACCCCTAATCTGGGACTAGACCCAAACAAAATTTCATATGGCGACAGCTTTTCTGGGCCTCTGGGAGTGTGTCTCACACTAAACAGTGCAATTGGGAGTGTCTCATGCCATGGTTTGTTTGTCTATTGGGCAACTTTCAAAATCCTGTTCATAAGTGTCCCATTTAGACTTTCTACTTTCCCGCTGCTTTGGAGGTGGTATGGAGTGTGTAGGCCTAAGTCTGACCCTACTGCTAACCAGATCTCTCGTGTCAGAGATGCCTCGTGCCTCTTTTAAACTGTCTTCAGTTTTCCATGCGCTTTGACTTTCAAAATTTCCACTACTTTTGGAAGTTGGACTGCATCCAGCAGGTCCCTGATGGCTCCATGATGCTTCACGGTTGTCCCGCTTGCTGTAATGAAGTCCCTCACAGCCCAGATGGGTCCAAAGTCGTGTGCCATGCCATGCGAATACCTGAAATCGTTGTAGATGTTCGCAGTTTTGCCTTTCGCCATCTCGCAGGCCTTCGTCAGTGTGATCATTTCTGCTTCCTCGGCTGACAGGCTAGGCAGCAGACTTCTCGACCACAGGATTTCTTGATTACTGGTCACTGCACATCCTGTGTGGAATCTTCCTTCATCATCTGCAAAATCTGGATCCATCCACGTAGAGGATCAACTCTGGGTTGGTCAGTGGCTCGTCCGCCACATTGGTTAACCCTGCTGTTTCCTGTTGGATGATGCTGAAACAATCATGGTTGTCAGTCCACAGCAAATCCAGATCCTTGTGAAAGATTTTATTCTGAAGAGTCCATATCAGCATCCCCCTTGGGAGTGGGAGTAGAGTGGCCGGATTGAGGACTGTAGACCTGGAGATGGTCACATTGTAAGACAAAAACAGAGAGCACTGGAGGCGTAGATGCCTGGCGGTGAAGAGATTATTTGGCTGAGCTTGATTAAGGATTGTCGAGATGTCGTGTTGAGCGAGAACTTCCAGTGGCTATCCAGAAATGATGTCAGCAGTCTTGTCCAGGAAGGTGTGTGCTGTAAATACTGCCTTCAGGCAGGAGAGTGCTCCTCTTGCAACTGGATCCAAATGGGCTGAGAAGTAGCCTAAAAGTCTCTGTTTTCCCCCGTGAATCTGTGTCAGGACTCCAGTAGCTTGACCTTCTATTTTTCCATCAGGTAGAGATGGAAGGGCTTCTCGTAGTCAGGTAGGCCTGGTACTGGCGCTGAGACTATGGAGTCTTCCAATTTCCTGAACGAGTTGAAGGCTGCATCCGACAGAAGGAACGGGATTGCATTGATGCAATCGCACTGCCTGAATTAGGACCGGGGCATCAGGGATCCAGGTTCTGCAATATGACACTAGACCAAAGAAGGCCTGCAGCATCTTTGGAATTGTTGGGGGAGCCATCTTCTCCACAGTGGCCTTCCAGTCATCTGTCAGGTGTTTCACCTGGTGGGCAATACAGTGTCCCAGGAACGTAGCTCGCTTTTGACACCACTCGACTTTGTTCTTTGAGACCTTGCATTGCTGTTCCTCCAGGTAGAGTAGGAGACAAGGAATGGGCTGTGCCGGTATCGATGTCAGCCACACAAAGGAGAAGGTGATCCACGTATTGTAGAAGAGTGATTCCTGCACGTTCTGCAATCCAGTTGGCGAGGAGGGAAGACATTGCCTTGGTGAACTGTGAAAGGCTGTTCTGAGCACCTCGGGGCATCACTGTCCATGTGTACTGCACTCCTTGGTGCATGAAGGCAAACAGGAACTGGGAGATCTGGTCATCCGGGTGAAGGGGAACACTGAAGAAACCGTTGGCCAGGTCGATCACCGTGAATACTGTTGCAGCTGGCACATTTGAGAGCTAGCTCAGTCGGTAGAGCATGAGTGTGCGGGTTCAGCACAGTTGGGGTTTCAAATACCGTAGCCTCTTTCACGGCCTTCAGGTCTTGCACCATTCTGAACTTGGTTGGTTCTCCTTTAACACTTTACACTTTTCTTCACTGAGCTGGGATTGATTCCTATGGGCAAGGCGGCCCAGTCTAGCCTTGTCCTTCACAATGCAGCAGGGGACTCCCATCTTCCAGCACAGAGCTAGCAGGAAAACAAGCCGTCTACTGGGATCCACGTCATGAGAGATGATGACCAGCTGGCTTTCTTGTTCTCCACCAAGGCAGTCACTGTGTTAACACCTGCTCTGATCACAGAGGGTCTCTTTGTTGGGACGTCTCCTTCACCAGCTGCTTTTTGCTCAGCACGGGCCATAAGCTGTTTCTTTTTCTCCAGCTTGGTCTCAGGTCAGTATTTGTGCACCAGTTTGGAGAGCTGAGTGGCATTTTGCCGGTCCAGGGCCTGGGTGAACTGGTTGATTGCAGGGGGCACCTTCTGATGCTTGTACAAATGGACCTCTGGCGTTGGAGCCGGATGTGGTGCTGCCATTCCACGAAGCGGGTAGGGTCCCTTTTGAGTTGAATATCCTGGCCAATGTCAAAAGTTCTTAGGCCGTCTTCTTAGGCGGGTTCACTTAGACCTTCAGTTGGTCAGAGACATCTTGACTCTGGGTGATGGACATGGGATACTGGGCCTTACTGGGATACGAGGTTCCAGACTTGAGTGACACCCGTACTGGCGCAACTTGCAGTCTTCCTATATCCTGGGGTCCCTTGAACCATAGGCTTTCTGGTACTATGTCCAGCACCTCCTGTGGTAGGCCTGCAGCGGTTGTTTGAGGCTCCTGTTTCTTCTTGGATCAAGGGTGAAGAAAGTGTCCCGGTCCCATCTTCCTGGAACACTATGGTCACATTCAGCTTCTGCAGTAGGTCCACTCCCAACAGATCGAGGGTGCAGGTCTTTGACACAACAAACTGGGACAGGATGGAGTGTTCTGGCTGAGTCCACATGCTCAGGGGCTTCATAACCTGGAAATATCTGACTTGACCATCAATCCCCATGCAGGACACAGAAGATTCTGATAGACAGGTGAGGTTGTGGAGTTCCACATGTCTCATCACACTTCTGGTTGCACTAGTGTCCACAAGAAAAGATCTGACTACGCCATCCACTTTCAGGGTATTGGTCCCACTGGTGGGGTTTACATGTTAGAAACGTGGTCCCTTATAGACCTGGCTTGCTCCTGTCCTATGGATGGGGTTATTCACTGCTTTCTGTGTTTCTTCTTTGACCTGTTTCTTGGGCAAAGTCGTGGGTTGTGGAGGTGTTCTGCACCGGTTCTGGAAATGGCCAAACTCGCCACAGTTGTAACACCGGACATTTCTTCTGTCCTGGCGGGGCGGCTCTTCTTCCAGGTCAGTGGTCACCATAAGAGGGTCTGTCTTCCACAGTCCTAGTTGGGACTCAATCCTTTTTGCTACTGCGAGCAGGGTATCCATTGCTATTGACGTGTACTCAGGCCTGGCTACTATCAGTGGTTTCCTGATTGGTTCTCTCGGTCCATGCACAAAGGCCTGTGCCAACATCTGTCTGTGTATCTGATCATGGGTAGTGAAGCCCAAATCGTGGAATACTTGCATCACTCTGCCACGGAACTTCTCTACAGACTCTGTCTTGTCTTGGCTCATGTCATGTAGGCTGAGAGCTTGTCCTGCCAGTCTGCCTTTGGCCCACTCTCTGAGCTGTTCAATTAGCTTTGGTCCTGACTCCCAGGCATACACATCTAATTCTGCTGGAAGCTTGAAGTGTTCTCTCATGATTGGCCAGAATGCATCACCTGCTTTTATTTCCATTACGGCCCAAAGATCAATCCAGGCTGCTGCATACGTTCGCTGGATCTGCTGCATTTTTTGGCAAAATGGCATGGAGTGTATCTCTGGGTCTGGCAGAATACTGATCACCTGACTTGGGATAAAGGGCACATAGTGTACGGATGGTGCTTCTACCTGCCGCTGCCTTCTTGGTGCTTGTGGGTTTCCTTTCCCAGTATTGGGCAGCATGTATGACGCTGCAGCTTCATCTTCATCAGATGAGTAGTGACATGGTGCATACACTGGCTGATATTTGGACTTAGAAGTTGTCTTGCTGCATGGGGATGTCCTTCCCCCTTGCTGAAGCTGCGGTGGATCAGGGTTGTAGTTCCATGCTGGCAGCTCTGCTCGTTACTGAGGTTCCTCATTAGTGTCTGCAGCTACACTTGCTACACTTCCCCCCTTGAACCCCGAGCTGTGGGCTCTGCTGGCTGTTGTATCTGGGGGCTACCTGCGGTGTTTTGTGTAGGGAGATTTTCACTTTCTTCTCCTGATATAACTGGCATTGGTTGTACTGTGCTTGGGACAGAGACGGTGCCTTGTGCTCTAGGCACTGAATACAGGGACACCACATTGCTTTGATTGGGCGTTGGCCCAGCTGGTAACAAAGAAGGAAAAGGAGGAGAAGAAGGGAGGAGTGAGGGAGAATGAGAAGGGTGTGATGAGGGAGGAGAAGGGTGTGGGTGTGCCAGAGAGGAGAAGGAAGGAGGAGGGAGCGGTAGAGGAGGAGAGAGAGAGAGAAATGGAGAGAAAGGAGAGATGCAGAGAAAGAAGGAGTGATAGAGGGAGAGAGGGATTTGAGAGATGGAGAGGAAGGAGAGGGACGTGATGGAGGAAAAGACAGATGTGACAGAGACGTGAGGGACGAGAAAGGAATGACAGGGAAAGAGGGATAGAGAGGAGTGGCAGAGAGAAAAGAGGAGAGAAGTTTGAAGAAAGAGGAGAAAGGGGCTGAGAGAAGAAAGAGGAGAAAATTCCCCCCCTGTGCAGTTTGAGAGGGCACTGTTAGAACAATAATGCCTTCTCCCTGTAGGGAGGGCGGGGAGCGCCACACTCAGCGCAAGTCCCCCTGTTCAATGAGAGCAGACTGCACATATTCCGTGTCTCCACAGGATAGATATCTGATGTGTGAGACCCTAAATGCTGCTTTTGTGACATGTACGTGATCATCTCCTCATGGATGGCTTCAATACTTTAACACCTTTCAATCTTATACACATAAAAATCACTTTCTGGTCCGTTCAAGTAACTTGCTGTACCTTCTACACAATGCAAGACTACCACTGCTCTATTCCAGCAGTCAGCAACCTAACTTCAAGTAAACTTCCCTTTTATTCTTTCAATACATTAATCCATTCTGCAGCTTAAAGTCTGCCCGTCTAGTGGATTCACATACTCTAACCTTCAATTCACATGCTTAGCCCTTCCTGCTTACCTACTGTGTCTATTCCAAAACCTATTCAAAAAAGGTGATTAAACATTACAAAATGGTTGATAAAAAAAACTTTAAAAAAAAGTTGTGAAAAAAAAACTCTCAAAAATTTAATTAAAAGTTTAATTAAAAAGAAACTTTAAAAACAAAAAATGTTTAGAAAAAAAACCCCTTATTAATAGAAACAGCCAATTAAAAAGAGAAAAAAGTCGAAAAAATTATTAAAACAAAAAGGAGAAAAAATTTTTTTTAAGACTTTTGTCTGTACTCAAAAGGCATTTAGAAAGAGATGAATTCAGACATATGCACACTTCCTCTTTTGCACTGCTGGCACTTCCCCTATTCCCTGCTCGTGTATCCATACTCACTGGAGTCACGTATCTAAAAGAGGTATCACACAGCAGAAAAATGGATACAGCTCAGTTTCAATTCCTCAAAATTTCTATGCTACACTTGCATCTAGAAGCCAGCTCAGAATACAAAAACCAGGAAACAAAGCAAAAACCAGAAAAACAGATGTGACAACATGATTAACAGAGGGTGGTTTTAAGGGGGGCTTAGCCTGATACCAGCAGTGAGGAAGAGTCAAAACACTTTCTGTTCTGACTGTACATTACAGTCCGTAACATAAGCAAGACAAGTACAAATGGAAAGACGTCCGGGAGAATCCGAAGCCCTCTTTTTTAATCTGTGACATGTACAAGCCGTTCTGGTAACCGATAGCTTACCAATCGCACTGAGCACATAAATGCTACAGTTCTATTACCCTTTGAAAAACCGGTCTTCCTGCCTGGCTCGCCGGTCACAGGAATCTGTAATAGCCTTTTCAAAGCTCTCACCATCCACGCCCGGAATGACTGGGAGTGCCTCTCCCTCCAGATGCTGCGTGGACGATTACTGTGAGAACTTATCCAGCAATTTGGCTTCCTGCTAAACGGTTTCCCAGCAACAGCAGCAAAAACAGTCACCGTTCCAACTATCTCCCGGATTCACAAAAAAACATGAAACACAGAACACATACACAGCAGGAGCAAACACCTTATATCCCAATGTTTGGATAAGGGTGTGGACTTTTTACACTACCTGGGAATGCGGTGGTGACCACACCTGACCGGCAAGAGGTATAGACCCAGACTGGGCACAGGGGACATTTAGATAAGATGACAAGATTTTCTTACCTTACTTATGGAGCAGGGCAGTCTCCATCTCGTGAGCCAAGGTCGTGGCCAACACCTCTGTCTCTCCGGTCAGCAGGTCCCCGTGCATTTTGTCCATGGCCCCACGTTGGGCGCCAATTGTTATGGAAATTTGGTTAGGATAAATCTATCCTCGTGTTTGCTGCCGCTGTTCCCAAATCAGACTAAGTATTTTGAGAGCACTCTACGAAATCAGGACTGTCCACACAGAGTGACAGCATAACATTTCATGAGATACTGATGACTTTATTGTCCATACACAGTCTTAAGAATACCTTTACACAAAAAGGGTGGTTGGTTAATTAACATACAATCAGAAACTTCTAGGCTATTGGCTGTTTGAATATATGAAGGTTTCTGACTAAAGTATAACAAAAGGCTGAATTGGCAATTTATGACTCCTGTCCTAGTTTTCCTGCTATTCAGCAGAATCAGCTTGGACCATCTGCCACTAGTTCCTCTTATGTCTGGGAAAGCACCTAGTAAGCTGTCTAGCTTGCTCTTGCTCTAGTCTGACTTATCTGGGTCAGGGGTCATGTCTTAAGCAACTGATCATTGTCTGCATTAGCTGTAAATATGTATAGGGTTCATACAGGAGTATACATGCAAGTGAGATCTACCTGAAATAAATGAAATACATATATATTTCCATCAGCAGCAGCCGTCCCTTGGTACTTGATCCCCAGTCACCAGTATTTCTCTCAGTGTGGCGTCCCCACCTTGTAACAGCAAGTGTCCAGGAATATCACCCATTGTTATGAAAGTGATAGAGATGGTTTCTGAGCAGAGACTCCCTCTGGTGGTTACAGACAGTACTGAACCTTTCAGCGAGGAATGGCAATCTGGGATCACGGACTGGTCTGATATAAGGGAGGTTCCCTCCTGTGATGGTTGCCGGTGATCAATTGTTCTTGTCTCAATTGTGGTTCCTGGTTCATTTGGAAGTTTGCTGAGTCTTGCCTGCATCTTCTGCTATCAGATAAGATATTTTCTGCTTTTATTTTTGTGCTTGCTTTTTGCATTGTTCTCTGCACTTCTGTGGAGGTCAGCCAGGTCCCCTCCGGGGGCTTGTGCTCCTCTCAGTTTATCTGGAGCCACTGTTGTTTGTTCATTTGCTTTTTCCTGTTTTTTCAGTGGCTGCGGCTTAGTTTTGTTACACCAGAGATCTGATTAGGTTGTAGAGATCGTGTGATCTCAGGTGTTTTTGCAATCAGAAGAGTTGGTATTTTTTAGGGTTTTTTGGATTGCAGTGAGTATCCTTTCCTGTACTTTTCTGTCTAGACAGATTGGGCCCCAGCGTTTGCTCATTCTATTTTCTGTCTGTGTCCGTGCTTCTTCTTGTCTATCCGCCATTACATGTTTGGGGGCTTCCTATTTTCTTTGGGGATCTGCTCCGGGGCAGATAGCTTTCATCTTTCTGCCTTTAGGTGTAGTTATCTCTCAGACTGTGACGAGGAGTCTAGGATCAACGTAGGAACGCTCCACGGCTACCTCTAGTTGTGTGGTTAGTTCAGGTTACTGCAATCCAATAGGTTCCAGCCTGTCTGGTGTATTGCCGTTTTTGCTTATTCTCCTCAGCTACCAAAACACAACAACCCATGCGGTTACTAACGCACTTAATTGGATTGTCCACTTAACTACTGACATGTGGACAAGCGCTTGTGGCCAGGGATGCTACATTTCCCTGATGGCACAGTAGGTGAACAATGTGGAGGCTGAGTCCCACCCTGACAGGGTGCATGTGCAACCGACACTGAAGATTGCTGGCCCTACTTCAATCAGGGGTTGCTCCACCTCCTACACCAGTTCTGGCATATTGTGTTTGCCCCTTCTCATCCTCCATCTCTGATGTGTTATCTGAAAGCACATTATCCACAGCTGGGAGCTCTGCAGCACTGCCTTAGTGAAGCGGCAGCAGGCTCTCCTTAATCTAATTTGTGTAGGAGACAAACCACACAACGTGGCTGTATTTTTGAAAGGAATAGCAGGCCAGGCAGATTTGTGGCTCTCGCTGCTGAACCTACAACCAGGCATGGTCGAGTGTGATAATGGTGGTGGTTGTGAAGCTTGGCAAGCTCAAACACATACCTTGGCTTGGCACACATGCGCAACTTGGTAGTTCAGCGGTTTCTAAAAGCATACCCAGATTTGCCAGAGCTTCTGGTCAAGGTAAGCCACGTCAGCACCCTTTTCTGCAAGTCAGCTACAGCTGCCGCTACTTTTGCGGTGCTGCAGCACCATATGCAAGTGCCAGCTCACCAACTGATGTGTGATGTGACCATGTGCTGAAATTCCACACTGGACATGTTGCAAGTCTTTGTGGACATCGGAAGCCAGTTGTGAAATACCAGTTGCAACACACCCCATCAGTATTTTTATCAGCATCCTCACATAACAACTGAAGAGTGGACATGGGTGTCTGACATTTGTGCTGTTTCCAAGACTTTGAGGACTCCACAAAGATGGTGACTGGCGATCATGCCATAGTCAGTGCAATGAACCCGCTTCTGTGGTTACTCAAACAGTCGCTGCTGACAATTAAACATGAAGCTTTTGCATGCGGATCAGGTGGAGATGGGGCAAGACATGCGACTGGGAGATACTGTTCAGCCCATGCACATCTCATCTGCTCAGTGCGGATTGGATAACAATGAGAGTGTGGAGTCTGAGGATGAGGAGGGGGAACAGGGGCTGGTTGCTAGTGTAACAGTGGCTAATACCTACACAAGCTTCATCCCATCTCTCCTATGTGGATTGGCTGAGAAGGTGAATGAGGAGGAAGAGAGGGAGGAGGAGGAGATGGAGAGTCATCATCATGGTGGAAACAGAGAAGTGTTGGCTGTAGGGAGCTTGGCACATATGGCAGACTTTATGTACTGATGCCTTTCCAGTGACCCTCTCACTACATTTATCTTGGCTAAAAATGAATACTGGTTGTTAACCCTGCTAGACCCACGCTACAAGGAGAACCTTGCATCTCTCCTTTCTGAGGCGAGAGGTCTACTAAGATGGTGCTACACCAGAAAGCCATTGTGGAAAATATGTTGAAAAAATTCCCCCAAACAACGCTAGAAGCTAGGGGTAAGCTTCCTTGCCCAATGAGGGAGGAGAGGCTAGGGGGACACACACCAGGTAGAGCAGAGGTGTACAATGTCAAAGGCCTGACCCAATTTCATCTGTGACCTTCAACTACTGGGTCTCAAAGCTGGACACCAGGCATAAGATATCCTTCTATTTCTTGGGGGTATTGAGCTGCCCTACCTGCCGCTAGTGTCTTGTCTTGTCTACCTGCCGCTTACTCTGATAAAAATGAGTAAAGCGTGGATTAGCCCTGATTTTTCCACTCCACTAGATGACAGTAGTACATTAAGTGGTTTTTATTTTCAATATTTGAATGAGGCCCTCCAGTTGTGACCTTCAAGGGTGTGTGAATGACCCTCCTTATAATTTTTTTTCTTGCTTTGCACTGTTTGCAGAATTTTTATGAGCGTAGAAGTACCACAAATACACTTAAATTTTTTATTAGGCACTCCAGTTGGTGCCTTCAACATTGTATGGATGACCCTCTTTATCCTTTTTTTCTGGCTTTGCACTGTGTTCAGAGCCTGTGTGAGTGTAAAAGTACCACAACTACACTTTCAGAATTTTTTTATGAGACCCTTTAGTTGTTTCTTTCAAGGGTATATGGATTTTTGGCAGCCATTGCACTTAGTTCATAGCCTTTATGAGTCTAGGTGTACCACTACATGACAATTTGAACAAAACATCTATATTATATAAGAGGCATCGTGATTACTCGCTAATCCCGCCCCTGCACAGTAGCTCTGCCCCCACCACATTACCACACATAATCCCGCCCCCACCACATTACCACACGCAATCTCGCCCCCTTACCACATTGCCACACACAATCCCGCCCCCCACCACATTGCCACACATAATCCCGTCCCCCACCACATTGCCACACATAATCCCGCCCCCACCACATTACCACACATAATCCCACCCCAACACATTATCACACATAATCCCGCCCCCAACACCTTACCACACATAATCCAGCCCCCCACATTACCGCTCATAATCCCGCCCCCACCACATGACTGCACATAATCCTGCCCCCCACCACATCACCACACATAATCCCACCCCAACACATTACCACACATAATCCCCGCCCCCAACACATTACCACACATAATCCCGCCCCCACCACATTACCGCTCATAATCCAGCCCCCACCACATTACCTTTCATAATCCGCCCCCCACCACATTACCGCTCATAATCCCGCCCCCCCACCACATCACCACACATAATACTGCCCCCCACCACATCACCACACATAATCCCGCCCCCCCAACACATTACCACACATAATCCCACCCCCCAGCACATTACCGCTTATAATCCAGCACCCCCAGCACATTACCGCTTATAATCTCGCACCCCCACCACATTACCACACATAATCCCGCCCCATCACCACATCACTACATAATCCCGCCCTCCATCACATCACCACACATAATCCCGCCCCCCACCACATCACCACACATAATTCTGCCCCCCAACACATTACTACACATAATCCCGCCCTCCAACAAATTACCACACATAATCCTGCCCCCCACCACATTACCACACATAATCCCGCCCCATCACCACATCACCACACATAATCCTGCCCCCCCACCACATCACCACACATAATTCTGCCCCAACACATTACTACACATAATCCCGCCCCTCCAACAAATTACCACACATAATCCCGCCCCCCACCACATTACCACACATAATCCCGCCCCATCACCACATCACCACACATAATCCCGCCCCCCCACCACATCACCACACATAATCCCGCCCCCCCACCACATTGCCACACATAATCCCGCCCCCACAACATTACTACACATAATCCCGCCCCTCCAACAAATTACCACACATAATCCCACCCCCCCACCACATTACCACACATAATCCCGCCCCATCACCACATCACCACACATAATCCCGCCCCCCACCACATCACCACACATAATTCTTCCCCCCAACACATTACTACACATAATCCCGCCCCCCCACCACATCACCACACATAATCCCGCCCCCACCACATCACCACAAATAATCCCGCCCCCCCACCATATTACCACACATAATCCCGCCCCATCACCACATCACCACACATAATCCCGCCCCCACCACATTTCCACACATAATCCCGCCCCCCACCACATTACCACACATAATCCCACCCCCAACACATTACCACACATAATCCGGCCCCCCCACCACATTACCGCTCATAATCCCACCCTCCACCACATCACCACACATAATCCGCCCCCAACACATTACCACAATAATCCCGCCCCCAACACATTACCACACATAATCCCGCCCCCCCACCATATTACCGCTCATAATCCCACCCCCACGACATTACTGCTCATAATCCCGCCCCCCATCACATCACCACACATAATCTCGCCCCCCCACCACATCACCACACATAATCCCGCCCCCCCAACACATTACCACACATAATCCTGCCCCCCCAGCAAATTACCAACATAATCCCGCCCCCCCACCACATTACCACTTATAGTCCCGCACCCCCACCACATTACCACTCATAATCCCGCCTCCCCACCACATTACCGCTCATAATCCCACCCCCCACCATATTACTGCTCATAATCCCGCCCCACCACATCACCACACATAATCCCGCCCCCCAACACATTACCACACATAATCCCGCCCCCAACACATTACCAAACATAATCCCGCCCCCACCACATTACCGTTCATAATCCCACACCCCGCCACATTACTGCTCATAATCCCGCCCCCATCACATCACCACACATAATCCCGCCCCCCAACACATTACCACACATAATCCTGCCCCCAGCACATTACCACACATAATCAAGCCCCCCCACCGCATTACCGCTTATAGTCCCGCACCCCACCACATTACCGCTCATAATCCCGCTTCCCCCACCACATTACCGCTCATAATCCTGCCCCCACCATATTACCACTCATAATCCCGCCCCACCACATTACTGCTCATAATCCCGCCTCCCGACCACATTGCCACACATAATTCCGCCCCCCCACCACATCACCACACATAATCCCGCCCCCGCCACATCACCACACATAATCCCGCCCCCCAACACATTACCACACATAATCCCGCCCCCCACCACATTACCACACATAATCATGCCCACCACCACATCACCACACATAATCCGCCCCGCCAACACTTTACCACACATAATCCTGCCCCAACACATTACCACACAAATCCCACCCCTCACCATATTCACACACATATCCACCCCCCACATCATCACCATAATCCGCCGCCAACACATTACGCTCATAATCCCACCCCCCTACCACATTACCACACATAAAACCCGCCCTCCCACCACATCACCACACATAATCCCACCCCCCCACCACATTACCACACATAATCCCGCCCCCCACACTTTACCTCACATAATCCCGCCCCTCAACACATTACCACACATAATCCCGCCCCCCACCATATTACAACACATAATCCGCTCCCCGACCACATTACTACACATAATCCCGCCGCCCACCACATTACCACACATAATCCTGCTCCCCCACATTACCACACAAGGCTCCATCCCCCCACATTAACACACGAGGCTCCGTCCCCACAAATACCACACGAGGCTCCGTCATCCCACATTACCACACGAGGCTCCGTCCCCACACATTACCACACCAGGCTCCGTCCCCACACACTACCACACGAGGCTCCGTCCTCACACATTACCACACGAGGCTCTGTCCATACACATTACCACACTGTGAATAAAATGTATCACTAGTATTATTCAGATTTTTGATGATTATTATTGTTATTAACTTCATTTTAATTTCATTTACCACCTGCGTAAGCGCTATTGAATGTTGTCATTATTTACTTTAGTTTAATCACCAGCAGCGTTAATTAGATAGCAATGAGCGTGCTGAGCGTTAGCTGGCTGGAAACAGCTAGTTTCTAATATAGGGTGTATCTGAGTTCCTTTGGTAGTTCTTGCTTTCTTCATAAATTACACTGAAATGTCCAATTTTTTTAAATTTCAATGTTGGTTTACTTAACCTATTATTTTTTTAAAATCCTTTTTAAATGGTGCCTTATATACTAGTCATTGTACAGAAAATAATGTTTCTGAAGGGTTTTTTTCTGTAAATTCCAATTTCTCTTTGATTTTGAATGTTTTATTGTCAGTCCTTAAAGTGGAGTAAAAGTGTGACAACATTGTTCTCAGCAGCGATCTGTGAGCCAAAGATGCTTCCAGGAGTATTTCCCATGATGTTCTCCTTCCAATCCATTCAGCACTTTTTCCACCAATTTCAACATTTTCACTGCCACCAAGACCTTCTTGTAGGGTCTGCCATAAAAAATGCTTGGATTTCCCATTGAATCCCATTATACTCATTATTCGAAAACAAGCTTTAGAAATTGCTTGCTTCGAGTAACGAGCATTTTAATGCTCGCTCATCCATAGTTCTGACACTTCTTGTTGTTATGGCAGAGATCCCCAAAACAATGTGTTCTAAACAATATATGCTAGAATTATTTTACCTAACGATAACCCAAATGTCAGTTGTGCAAAAGATAAATTCGACAAATAAAAGCATGTGACATATTGTCATTGGCTACTGGATAGCTTGGTGCACAACCATATGGACCTGCCAAGATAACTTTTTGTGCACAACTATGGCTATCTTGGATGAAAATGTGAACTCTATGTACATGAATATCTTCCACAATTCTATGCACAGTTACCCATTTATACTTTTCAGTTCTTTGAAAGAGCATTTCTCTGATATTATCACATGATAATACGAAAAATCAGGTTCAGCTAAGCATTTTATTTATTTGCAAGATCCATCTAAAAATTGGTGTTCGTGAGTTTTCATAAATAGTGTAAGCCAGGCTTTAATTATAAATACCGTATCTACTCGTGTATAAGCCAAGATTTTCAGCCCATTTTTTAGGGCTGAAAGTCCCCCTCTTGGCTTATATGCGAGTCATATACGGGGTCGGCGGGGGAGGGGTAGCGGGGGTGTCGGATCATACTCACCACTCCGCGGCGCATCTCTGCAGCCCCCCTGCTTCTCCCACGATTTCCTGCTCCTTCCTGCAGCGGTCACATGGTACCGCTCATTAAAGTCATGAATAATCTGTGGAGCATATGGGGGCATAATCTGTGGAGCGTATGGGGGCATAATCTGTGGAGCATATGGGGGGCATAATCTGTGGAGCATATGGGGGCATAATCTGTGGAGCATATTTGGCATAATCTGTGCAGCATATGGGGCATAATCTGTGCAGCATATGGAGGCATAATCTGTGCAGCATATGGGGGCATAATCTGTGGAGCATATGATGGCATAATCTGTGGAGCATTTGGGGGCATAAACTGTGCAGCATATGGGGGCATAATCTGTGGAGCATATGGGGCATAATCTGTGGAGCATATGGGGCATAATCTGTGCAGCATATGGGGGCATAATCTGTGCAGCATATGGGGGCATAATCTGTGCAGCATATGGGGGCATAATCTGTGGAGCATATGATGGCATAATCTGTGGAGCATTTGGGGGCATAAACTGTGCAGCATATGGGGGCATAATCTGTGGAGCATATGGGGCATAATCTGTGGAGCATATGGGGCATAATCTGTGCAGCATATTGGGGGCATAATCTGTGCAGCATATGGGGGCATAATCTATAGAGCATATGGGGGCATAATCATGTTTCACCCTAGGCTTATACGTGAGTCAATAAGTATTCCCAGTTTTTTGTGGCAAAATTAAGGGGGTTGGCTTATACACGGGTCGGCTTATACATGAGTATATACAGTAGTACTTTAAGAAGTGCAAACCTATAAACACTCCTAGATTTAATTTTCATCATGATCCCAATCAACCAATGCGCTCCAAAAATAAGTTTGACAGATAGATTTTCCATCATAAATAGTGACAATAGGAATACCCCCATAAACACTGCCAACTTTATAGTATATTTTTCTCTTTTATCCCTATGATAGCATTAATTTATAGAGCAAGCAGTATGCCAACATATGAGTAAAGGGTATGCCACACTAAACAATATCGCTAACGGGATCGCTAAAAAACGTCACTATTTAGCGATCCCGTTAGCGATATTGTTCAGTGCGGCAGCTTCCAGCGACGAGCTTCCTGCTGTGATCTCGCTCATCGCTGGAATCGTTCCGGACCCTATTTTATCGTCGGCGCTCCCGCTGGGTAAGTATCTTATCGCTGTGTGGCACCTTTTCTTAGCGATTTAGCGGTACTTTTGTACCGCTAAAGTCGTTAAGAAGATCGCTAACGGCGATAGCGTCGTTAACTATATCGCTAAATGTGGCCGCATTTAGCGATATAGAAACAATCCCGCTAGCGATCGCATTAGTATGCGTCGTTATCGTGATCGCTAGCGGGATTGTTTAGTGTGGCAGTACCTTAACTATAGAGTTGCTATCACATCTGGTTTGACAGATGGCCACTAATAAGGAGGCTTTTTTTTTTCATAGGCAGGATTACGCCTTCACACTGTCCTTCATTTCATAACCTTGAATGCCTTTATTGACATTCAGTTATATGCACAAAAGAAGCGTAATTCATGAGACATCTATTATCCATTTGTGCTATATTTTGTGCTCTATTTAGGGAACTTATGTATCATTTTACATCTGTCATTTTTGTGATAATTTAGGAAAGATAATTAAAAATGTATTCATAACTAGAGATGAGTGAACCTTTCTAGGTTCGGTTTGGATTCGCTGAACAGTGTGGTTTGACGAACGTACTCGAATCCTATTAGATTCAACTAGCGGCAAAACCAAATGCATAGACAACACCTTAAGGGGAGACAAAAAGCTTCCCAAGCAGCTAAAAGTAGGGGCAGACACCATGAAAAGTGGCATCAATTGACCGACAGTAAAATTTGCAAATGAGGTATCAGGGCCTGGCCCAGCATTTACAGCTTGGAAATTAAGTTTTAATGAGGACCTGGTGGTTAAGAGAGTGGTGTAAACCTTCTTAGGCTACTTTCAGACATCAGTTTTTTTTCCGTCAGGCAGGATCCAGCTATTTTTTAGAAAAAACGGATCCGGCGTAAATTGTGGAAAACTGATGAAACGGATCCGTTTTTCCGCCGGATCCGTCTAGCGGATCTGGCAAAGAAAAGGATCCGTTTCATCAGTTTTCCATCTGTTTCGTCCATTTTCTTATCCGTTTTGCGACGGATCCGGTTTCTGGGGCTGGCCTATTGGATCTAAGCATGCTCAGACTTGAAAACCGGATCTGGTGACCGGATCAGTCTTTTTCCAGATCCACCGCATTCCGGCGCCCATAGATTTCCATTGTTGCAAAAAGCCGGAAGCGCCGCATCCGGTCGCTGTCCGGTTTTTTGCCACAGACAAAAAACGTTACTATAGACAATTTTCCAGACGCCGGAATTAAAATTTTTGCCGGATCCAGCAAAAAATGGAAGAAACGGGAGGCCATGCGGCGCGATCCGACGCTAATACAAGTCAATGAGAAAAAAACGGATCCGGTGGTAGATTTCGCCGGATGCGGTTTTTCAAAAAATAGCTGAATCATGCCTGACGGAAAAAAACTGATGTGTGAAAGTAGCCTTAGCTGGGAGACTTCATACCTCATGCAAAACCTCTGTTTATTTTTTTTTACTCCAGCTACACTCAGCGCAAACATCAGTTTCATAGACTACTATTGATAGAAAAATGTAAGAAAAGTAAAACAGGTAGTTGACTGAAAGAAAGTGCAGGCCTGCCTGTCTGGGAGCCATACTTACACGAGCGACCCAACTTGGAGTCTCCTCATATCAAAAAATAATTGTCACACAGCACTAAAGTTGCATCAATTTCCACAGAGTAGAAACAGTATAATTGGCCTCTGACACACCTTCACTACAGGCAACCCACCAGATGGAGACCCAACTTGGAGTCTCCACACATATCAAAAAATAATTGTCATACAGCACTAAAATGGCATCAATTTCTACAGAGTAGAAACAGTATAATAGGCCTCTGACACACCTTCTACTACAGGCAACCCACCAGATGGAGATCCAACTTTGAGTCTTCACATTTCAAAAAATAATTGTCACACAGGACTAAAGTGACATCAATTTCCACAAAGTAGAAACAGTATAATTGGACAATGACCCACCATCCACCACAGGCAACCCACCAGATGGAGATCCAACTTGGAGTCTCCACTAGAGTTGAGCAAATATTTCAATGTTCGGTTTGGATTACGATCATCGATTTTGCAATATTTGCTGATTTAATAGTCGAATATTCGCCAAACATAACTCAGCGCCTAAAGTCAATGGGAGGCAAAAAAAGCGCAACACATTCAAACATTCCCAAAAGCTGCCAAAACACAGCAAATTAGGGCAGACACCAGGAAAGTGGCCTCAATTCAACCACAGTACAAATTTTAGAACAGCAAGGCAGCCATGTATGAGTTATCAGGGTCTGGGCCAGCATTTGGAGCTTTGATTTGAACTTCAAATTAAGACGAGGTGGGTGCGGAATCAGTGTTGGCCTGCTGTGCCTAAAGAACATGTGAAACATGTATGGCTAAGAAATTTAAGACAGAAAAATGTTTGAATGCTTTTTTTTCAAGGTTATAGATCACAGGAAATGTATCCCAGACCAAGGAATAGTGTATGATTGACAAATTTAAGCATGCAAAACGCTTTTTTTGAGTGTTACATATATAAAAAAAATACAGGAAAGATATATATCTTTGTACCGTGTTAGCCAGTAGATAGAAAAATATTTAGAATTGAGAGTCCTCAGTGGTTGATGCCATTTAATGGCTAACTGAAAGATGGTAACAAATTGCAAGCTTTCGAGACTACTCAGGCCTCTTCATCAGGCATAGTCAATGCCTGATGAAGAGACCTGAGTAGACTTGAAAGCTTGCA
Organism: Oophaga sylvatica; assembly: GCA_033576555.1. Lineage (NCBI taxonomy): Eukaryota > Metazoa > Chordata > Amphibia > Anura > Dendrobatidae > Oophaga > Oophaga sylvatica. The sequence goes on from JARQOD010000001.1 coordinate 713,790,825, forward strand.
ATTTGTTACCATCTTTTCAGCTAGCCACTAAAAAGGTATCAACCACTGAGGACTCTCAATTCTAAAACAAAATAGCAATCCAGAACACAGAATAGTGTTTGGCTAAGAAATTTAATCCAGGGAAATGTTGTAACAATTTTTTTAAGTGTTATATAACACTAAAAAGTATCACAAATCACGTAATACGCGATGGATCAATTTTTTCACCCCCCCAAAAAAAACAACTGCATCTATACATTTGCCAACGGACTGCACAGCCCTAATCCCTGTCTACTGACTGGATTCGGTCACTCTCCCTGCTCCTGCGACTCTTTCTCCCTAGGATAAATGCAGATTGTATGTGCTGCAAACGTTTAGCCCTTAGAAGGGTTGTTAGTTTGATGGCTCAGCTTCAGAACAAGTATCAACACTAAAGCAGTCGTCTGATTCATAATACTGTTCACACACAGGCCTAGTCTAGCACTCTCTCACTTCAATATGAAGTGTCACAGAGCTGTGCAATGGGTCAGTGTGCAGAGCTGGGTGGTGCCCGTTCTTTTATAACCTCTGATTATGCCAGCCAATCATATTAATGCCACAGGCAAAATGGCTATGGCACTACAGTGATGTGCACGCAATTGCCACATTCTTATTGGCTGTGTAACATACACCAAAAATTGAGGGCGGAGATTTGAGTTTTACATAGAGCACCGCCCATTACTTGCCGAGTAGCGAGTACATCCGAGCACCACGATACTTGAGTGATAACCGAGTATCACTGAGCACATTCTTTAATCCCTAATGAACATGTAAATTTCCATGTAGAGTAGCAGTAGGGTGACCCCATGGAATCAATTCCACCTGTGGGCCCTAGGTACCCCAGTCCGAACCTGATCATAAGAGATAACATTTGATGTATATTAGAGACCATTGTATGCTTAGACCACTGGATATGGAATACAATGATTGATAGGAAGCCAGGTTGTGTATTCTATGAACATATTTTGTTTTACATATACATCTGGTTATGATAAATGGGCACTAACTGTATAATTATTAGGCTATAGAATATCTATATGTTATGGAAGGAGAGAATAAGTAGTATTCCACGGAATACTGGGACCAGAAGATGACTTTGAATGAAAGCAAACTCTGCCTTTTCCCACTCAGTAGAAACTTCTACACTATTAGGTAATAATTACACTTTAGCAGCGACGGTATGGCACATGTGTTATATGACAGGTTACCAGAAGATGCGCTAGTGGGCCAAAAGGTTCATGCAATAATGGGCCTCAAAGGTCTAGTGTGTGACAACCGCAATTTAGAGCCAGTCATTTTATAATAATAAAGTAACAATGCCTTTGTTTTATGGGGATTTGTACAAACAACCTATTTGATTGTATTATATAGATGTAGAGTGCACTCACAAATATTTTTATAAGTTATTAAACTACTATTTTGATAATGGATACTGGTTGATACTTTGAGCTGTCAGTGATATTTTACCTAATTTTTAAGAGCAACCTATTTTTTGCATATTTATTTATGTATTTATTTTAACATGTTATTACTCTAATCTCAGCTCCAGGGTGCCAGAAGACTAACTGATGTGAAATCTCCCTTACAGCACACAGAGAGAAAAGGAAATCCTGATCCCCCAGCAATGAACAGTGTAGCTGTGAATCCAGCCCTCCGGTAAAATACTAAAAGCAGCTGCATTTCCATGTTGTCACGCTGTTCTGTCTGTACTTGGTTGTCGGCGTGACAATGCATGTCTTTGCTTTAACCCTTTGCTCCTTTCCCCCTAATTGAGCTGGGATACTGTTGGCTGTTACCTGTATGGAGCCTGCTCAGTACCCTGCTCTGCTGCGTAGCTGTTCATGTGGTGTTAGGTCTTTGCTTTGCTGCATGACCATCCACATGTGCAGTCCCTGGTTGCCGCTGTGGAAGCTGTCCGCGGGTTGTGAGGTCATTTGTAGCTGGTGCATGACTTTCCACGTGTGTCTAGGCGTGCAGCCGCTGCCATGTGCCCTGAGCCTCAGTTCCTTCACTGATTGTGTGTAATGGTTTCTGATTCTGCTAAGGGCATGCGTGGCCACACCTCCCCTGCTGTTATCAGGGTTAGTGTGTGTACTTGAAATGCTGTCCCCAGCCAATTGCTGAGGGGCAGCTCCTATATAAAGGCTCCCTGCCCTATGGGCGGGGCCTTAGCTACTCACAAAGCTTCTGAATCTTGCCATGTGTATTGTGTGTTCCTACACCTCTCCAGTCTATGTTTTGGTACCAAAGTCCTTGCCTTGATTCCTGTTTGGTCCTGTTCCTGCACCTGTCCTGGAGATGGTATATCCAGGCCTCAATCCTTGATCCTGTACCTGACCCTGTCTGAACTGTATCCTGCACCTCTCCTGTTTATGTTTTGGAACCAAAGTCCTTGCTTTGATTCCTGTTTGGTCCTGTTCCTGTACCTGTCCTGTACCTGACTCTGTCTGAACTGTGTCTGCTGAGTTATGTTCCTGGAAGTCCTCCTGTGTCCTGAACCCTGTGCCCAGTGACTGTGACTCTTTGCTAACTGACTTTCTGTGATATAACCTGGGTTCATCTTGGAAGTAGGAGTGCAGTGTGTCTGCTGAGTTTCTGCTACTCTGTGCTCAGCTTGTTATTCGGTGCTATCCCCAGCCGGCTCCTGTTCAACCCGGTGGGGCTTGCACCAGACCGCTTGGGTTCCTTTTTAGGTCGCTACCAGATGTCCGGAGTCCGATGACCATGGCCTCTTGCCCGGAGCCTGATGACCACGGCCTGATTTCCGATGTCTGAGGACCACTTCCAGATGTCCGGATCCTATCTTTCCCTGCCTAATGCCTGAAGCCTGCCGATCGTTGCCAGATGTCCTGAGCCTGATACTGCGGCCTCATGTCTGGAGCCTGATGTCCGCAGGCCGATGTCCGGAACCTCTCGATCGTTGCCAGATGTCCGGAGTCCGATGCCAGTGTTATGATGTTCCTGAGATCCAGTCCGTGTTCCTGTGTCCGTGTTCCTGATGTCAAGTCCGTGTTCCTGATTCCATGTTCCTGAGTCCGTGTTCCTGTGTCCGTGTTCCTGATGTCCAGTCCGTGTTCCTGTGTTCATGTTCCTGATGTCTAGTCCGTGTTTCTGATGTCCAGTCCGTGTTCCTGATGTCCGGTCCGTGTTCCTGATGTCCAGTCCGTGTTCCTGATTCCTGATTCCATGTTCCTGAGTCCGTGTTCCTGATGTCCGGTCCAGGTTCCTGAGATCCAGTCCATGTTCCTGAGATCCAGTCCGTGTTCCTGATGTCCGGTCCTTGTTCCTGATTCCGGTCCTTGTTCCCGATGTCCGGTCCTTGTTCCTGATTCCATGTTCCTGTGTCCATGTTCCTGAGGTCCAGTTCGTGTTCCTGAGTTCGTGATCCTGATGTCCTCGTGTGTCCTGTCTGCGTCCTGATGACCTCATGTACCCTGATGTTTTGCCTGCGTCCTGATGACCTCGTGTACCCTGATGTCATGCCTGTGTCCTGATGTCCCACCTATGTGTGCCGCGGTGATCCATTGGTGCCTTAGGGTCCTCTGGGTGGTACCCTTCTGGGAGGTGTGGAATCGGGAGCCTGGCATAGTCATGTTTGATTTATGTACTGTGTGTCTTTACATTATTACTTTAGTAAACTTTATTTCCTCTATACCTGAAGTTGTGCGGTGTAATTAAGTTCTACGTGTCTCTTCCTTGTCCACATGCTCAGCTGCCACAGAACCCCGGTCTCTGCCCTTCCCTAGTTCGGGTAGGCCCGGGTCCCCCTCGGCGGTATGGAGGGTCCATATTGCGTCCCCGGGGGATGTCCGCCCCACGCCGTGGTGGTCGGTCAGCGGGGGGGCGATTATGGGCTGGGCCGCTTCTCGGCGGCGGCAGCCATTCGTGACACATGTGTCTTTATTTAGCATTTCCCTCCTCCTCTCCTCCCTCTCCCTTCATCTATAGAGTGCAACAGCAATATGATCTCTTAGTGAAACTGAACATTTCTCTTATCTGTCCCTCAGGTGTACTAGCGAAATGAGAAGGAAGGAAGAGAGAAAAGGGGGTAGAGAGAGAGAGAGAGTAGTTTGGTACAGTCAAAGCATGAAGAAATGGGGAGACAATAAGGAGTCTGATATATCGTATAAAGAAAAAGGCATTTTATTGTAATAAGATAGCATTATTGATGTGCTATTGATTTAAGGAAAAAAGCAAAACAATTGTTATTCTTTACAGTATTATTTCAATATTTATAAATAGGTATTATTGGATGGTGCTGATAAATACAATAAATTTAGCAATTTACTACTTGTTAACATTTTCAGCCATTATTGAGATATTAACAATTTTCTTTTACTTGTTTAACCCCTTTAACCCAGAGGATGGTTTGCACGTTAATGACCAGGCCAATTTTTACAATTCTGACCACTATCATTTTATGAGGTTATAACTCTGGAATGCTTTAACGGATCTTGGCGTTTCAGAGAAAGTTTTTTCGTGACATATTGTACTTCATGATAGTGGTAAAATTTCTTCGCTATAACACGTTTATTTGTGAAAAAAACGGAAATTTGGCGAAAATTTTGAAAATTTCGCAATTTTCTAAATTTTAATTTTTATGCCCTTAAATCAGAGAGATACAGTACAGACCAAAAGTTTGGACACACCTTCTCATTCAAAGATTTTTCAGAATTTTCATGACTATGAAAATTGTACATTCACACTGAAGGCATCAAAACTATGAATTAACACATGTGGAATTATATACTTAACAAAAAAGTGTGAAACAACTGAAAATATGTCTTATATTCTAGGTTCTTCAAAGTAGCCACCTTTTGCTTTGTTTACTGCTTTGCACACTCTTGGCATTCTCTTGATGAGCTTCAAGAGGTAGTCACCAGAAATGGTCTTCCAACAGTCTTGAAGGGTCCCCCTCAGCGGTATGGAGAGTCCATATTGCGTCCCCGGGGGATGTCCGCCCCACGCCGTGGTGGTCGGTCAGCGTGGGGGCGATTATGGGCTAGGCCGCTTCTCGGCGGCGGCAGCCATTTGTGACACATGTGTCTTTATTTAGCAGAGATGCTTAGCACTTGTTGGCCATTTTGCCTTCAATTTGCGGTCCAGCTCACACAGCCTGGAGGTGTGTTTGGGGTCATTGTCCTGTTGAGAAAAAAAATGATGGTCCAACTAAACGCAAACCGAATGGAATAGCATGCCGCTGCAAGATGCTGTGGTAGCCATGCTGGTTCAGTATGCCTTCAATTTTGAATAAATCCCCAACAGTGTCACCATCACACCTCCTCCTCCATGCTTCACGGTGGGAACCAGGCATGTAGAGTCCATCCGTTCACCTTTTCTGCGTCGCACAAAGACACGGTGGTTGGAACCAAAGATCTCAAATTTGGACTCAGACCAAGGCACAGATTTCCACTGGTCTAATGTCCATTCCTTGTGTTCTTTAGCCCAAACAAGTCTCTTCTGCTTGTTGCCTGTCCTTAGCAGTGGTTTCCTAGCAGCTATTTTACCATGTAGGCCTGCTGCACAAAGTCTCTTCTTAACAGTTGTTGTAGAGATGTGTCTGCTGGTAGAACTCTGTGTGGCATTGACCTGGTCTCTAATGTGAGCTGCTCTTAACCTGCGATTTCTGAGGCTGGTGACTCGGATAAACTTATCCTCAGAAGCAGAGGTGACTTTTGGGCTTCCTTTCCTGGGGCGGTCCTCATGTGAGCCAGTTTCTTTGTAGAGCTTGATGGTTTTTGCAACTGCACTTGGGGACACTTACAAAGTTTTCCGAATTTTTCTGCCTGACTGACCTTCATTTCTTAAAGTAATGATGGCCACTCGTTTTTCTTTACTTAGCTGCTTTTTTCTTGCCATAATACAAATTCTAACAGTCTATTCAGTAGGACTATCAGCTGTGCAAAGCAGTTATCAAAACAAAAGGTGGCTACTTTGAAGAACCTAGAATATAAGACATATTTTCAGTTGTTTCACACTTTTTTGTTAAGTATATAATTCCACATGTGTTAATTCATAGTTTTGATGCATTCAGTGTGAATGTACAATTTTCATAGTCATGAAAATTCTGAAAAATCTTTGAATGAGAAGGTGTGTCCAAACTTTTGGTCTGTACTGTATATCGCACAAAATAGTTAATAAATAACATTACCTGCATGTCTACTTTACATCAGCAAATTTTGGAACCAAATTTTTTTTTTGTTAGGAAGTTATAAGGGTTAAAAGTTGAACAGTGATTTCTCATTTTTACAATACCATTTTTTTTAGGGACTACATTTGAAGTCACTTTGAGGGATCTATATGATAGAAAAAAAAACAAAAGTGACACCATTCTAAAACCTTCACCCCTCAAGGTGCTCAAAACCACATTCAAGAAGTTTATTAACCCTTCAGGTGTTTCACAGGAATTTTGGGAATGTTTTAAAAAAATGAACATTTAACTTTTTTTCACAAAAAAATTACTTCAGATCCAATTTGTTTTATTTTCCCAAGGGTAACAGGAGAAATTGGAGCCTAAAAGTTGTTGAGCAATTTGTTCTGAGTATGCTGATACCTCGTATGTAGGGGGAACCACTGTTTGGGTGCATGGCAGAGCTCGGGAGGGAAGAAGCGTCATTTGAAGTTTCAATGCAAAATTGGCTGGAATTGAGATCAGACGCCATGTCGCGTTTGGAGAACCCCTGATGTGCCTAAACAGTGGAAACCTTCACAAGTGACACCATTTTTGAACGTAGACCCCCAAAGGAACTTATGTAGATTTGTGGTGAGCTGTTATGTTTTGGTAGCTGAGGAGAACAGGCAAAAACGGCAATACACCAGAGAGGTTGGAATCTATTGGATTGCAGTACCCTGACTAACCACCACAACTAAAGGCAGCCGTGGAGCGTTCCTACTTTGGTCCTAGATGCCTCGTCACAACCTGAGAGATTAACTACACCTAAAGATAGAAAGAGGAAAGCTATCTGCCCCGGAGCAGATCCCCAAAGAACATAGGAAGCCCCCAAACATGTAATGGTGGTTAGACAAGAGGAAATACAGACACAGACAGAAAATAGTATGAGCAAACGCTGGGGCCCAATCTGCCTAGACAGGAAAGGATAGAAAGGATACTCACTGCAATCCAAAAAACCCCTAAAAAATGCCAACGCTACTAATTGCAAAAACACCTGAGATCACACGACCTCTACCACCTAAATCAGTTCTCTGGTGTAACAAAACTAAGCCGCAGCCACTGAAAAAACTGGAAAAGGCAAATGAACAAACAACAGTGGCTCCAGCGGAACGAAGAGAAGCCCAAGCCCCCCAGGGGGGGGAACCTGGCTAACCTCACAGAAATGCAGAGAAATATGCAAATGGTAAGCACAAAAACAAAAACAGAAAATATCTTATCTGAAAGCAGAAGAAGAGGCAAGACTCAGCAAGCTTCCAAGTGAAACAGGCACCACAGTTGAGACAAGAACAATTGATCACCGGCAACCATGATGGGAGGGAACTTCCCTTATATCAAGCCACTCCGTGACTCCTGATTGCCAATCCTCATTGAATGGTTCAGTACTGTTTGTAACCACCAGAGGGAGCTTCTGCTCAGAATTCATTTCCAAAACATTCACAACAGTACCCCCCCCCTGAGGAGGGGTCACCGAACCCTCATTTGTGCAACCAGGTCGGTCAGGATGAGCTCGGTGATAGGCACGGATCAATCTCCTACCATGGATGTCCGAAGCAAACACCCAAGAATTGTCCTCCTGACCATAACCTTTCCACTTAACCAAATACTGGAGTTTCTGTCTAGAAAAACGAGAATCCAATATTTTCTCAACCACATACTCCAGATTGCCCTCAACCAAAACAGGGTCAGGAGGCACAGCCATAGGAACCACTGGCTCGACAAACCTCTTCAATAAGGACTTGTGGAACACGTTATGGATCTTAAATATCCCTGGAAGAAGTAAACGAAAGGAAACAGGATTAAGAATCTCCATGATCTTAAAGGTCCAATGAACCTAGGCTTAAACTTAGGAGATGCAACTCTCATAGGGATATTTCTTGAGGACAACCAGACCAAGTCCCCCACTTTAAACCGAGGACCATCAGTCCTATGCCGGTTGGCAAACCGCTGGGCCTTCTCCTGAGAGAGGGACAACCTCTCCACTACCTGGTCCCAAATCTGCTGCATACGCTCCACAACAGAGTCAACACCTGGACAGACAGAAGCTCCGTCTGTCCCGAAGAAAATCGAGGGTGAAACCCAAAATTGCAGAAAAATGGAGACATCAAAGTGGCAGAGCTAGCCCTATTATTAAGAGCAAACTCAGCCAAAGGCAAAAAAGAGACCCAGTCATCTTGATCAGCAGACACAAAGCATCTCAGATAAGTCTCCAATGTCTGGTTTGTTCTCTCAGTTTGTCCATTAGTCTGAGGATGAAAAGCAGAGGAGAAAGACAATTGAACACCAAGTTTAGAACAAAAAGTCCTCCAAAATCTGGAAACAAACTGGACTCCTCTGTCAGACACAATGTTCTCAGGAATGCCGTGTAACCGAACCACGTGCTGAAGGAACAAGGGCACCAATTCGGAGGAGGAAGGCAACTTAGGTAATGGCACAAGATGTATCATCTAGGAAAACCTATCACAAATCACCCAGATAACGGTCATTCTCTGAGAAACAGGGAGGTCGGAAATAAAATCCATAGAGATATGGGTCCATGGTCTCTTGGGCACAGGCAATGGCATCAACAAACCACTAGAGCGAGAGCAAGGCTTGGAGCGAGAGCAAGTCCCACAGGACTGCACAAACTCCCTGATGTCACGAGACAAAGTAGGCCACCAAAAGAACAGACTCACCAAGTCTCTGGTACCAAAAATTCCGGGATGACCGGCCAACGCGGAACAATTAATCTCAGACATCACACTCTTTTTCCACCGGTCTGGGACAAACAATTTCCCAATAGGGCAGCGCTCGGGTTTATCCTCCTGACACCCTTCCAGAGCCAGTCTCAAATTGGGTGAGATGGCGGAAAGAACTACACCCTCTTTCAAAATAACAGCAGGATCAGATAACTCAGGAGAGTCCGCAAGGAAACTCCTCGAGAGGGCATCCGCCTTAACATTCTTACTGCCAGGAAGAAAGGAAACCACAAAATTAAAACGTGTGAAAAACAAGGCCCACCTGGCCTGTCTATGATTAAGTCGCTTGGCTGATTCCAGATAAACCAGATTCTTATGGTCCGTGAGGACCACCACCTGATGTTTGGCTCCCTCCAGCCAATGTCTCCACTCTTCAAAAGCCCACCTCATGGCCAATAACTACCGATTACCCACATCATAATTAAGCTCAGTTGGAGAAAATTTTCGAGAGAAAAAGGCACAAGGGTTACTTTTAGAGGTCTCAGGATCTCTTTGGGACAAAACGGCACCTGCCCCAATCTCAGAGGCATCAACCTCCACCTGAAATGGCAGAGAAACATCAGGCTGCGGTAGAACTGGAGCAGAAGTGAATCTCTGCTTAAGTTCCTGATATGCAGAGACTGCCTCAGGAGGCCAATTCACCACATCAGAACCCTTTTTGGTTAAATCAGTCAATGGTTTAACAATAACAGAGAAATTACCAATAAATTTACGATAAAAATTGACAAAACCCAAGAGTCTCTGAAGAGCCTTTAATGAAGTAGGTTGGACCCAATCACAGATGGCCTGAACCTTGACCGGGTCCATTTCAATAACAGGTGGAGACAAAATGAATCCCAGAAATGAGATCCTCTGTTCGCCAAAAAGACACTTTGATCCCTTCACATACAGAGCATTGTCTCTCAAAATCTGGAACACAGTCCGAACATGTTTCACATGAGAGTCCCAGTCATTGGAAAAAATCAAGATATCATCCAAATAAACAATCAGAAATTTATCCACAAAATCCTTGAAAATGTCATTCATGAAGGACTGGAAGACGGAAGGAGCATTAGTGAGCCCAAAGGGCATCACTAGGTACTCAAAATGCCCCTCTGGGGTATTAAATGCCGTCTTCCATTCATCCCCGTGCTTAATGCGAATAAGGTTATGCGCCCCCCTGAGGTCAAGCTTGGTAAACGAAGTAGCACTTTTCACCATGGAAAACAGGTCAGAAATCAAGGGTAACGGATATTGATATTTCACAGTGATCTTGTTCAAGAGACGATAATCAATACACAGCCTTAATGAACCATCCTTTTTGGCCACAAAGAAAAAACCGGCACCCAAGGGTGAAGAGGATGGTCTGATATGACCCTTCTCCAATGACTCCTTGATATAAGACCGCATAGCATCATGTTCAGGTACAGACAAGTTAAAAAGGCGACCTTTAGGGAATTTACTACCAGGCACTAATTCAATAGCGCAGTCATAGCTCCTATGGGGGGGCAAGGATGCAGATTTACTTTCGCTAAACACATCAGAAAAATCAGTCAAAAAGTCAGGAACTTCCTGAGACTGGGGAGAGGCAGAAAAAACAGGAGTGTTGGCATTAACACATTGGCAGCCCCAACTGGTCACAGACACAGATCTCCAATCCAAAACAGGATTATGAGACTGTAACCAAGGGAAACCTAGTACAATAATGTCATGCAGATTATACAGTACCAAAAATTTGCAACTCTCCTGATGATCAGGTTCAACCCTCATTATCACTTGAATAGAAATCTGGGTTTATTCTCAGCCAAAGGGTAGAATCAATCCCCAGTAGGGAATAGACTTCCGTAGGGGTATCAAGGGAAACCCACAACGTTTGACAAAATCAAAATCCATCAGGTTAATTGCTGCTCCTGAATCAACAAAAGCCTGAGAAGAAAATGTGGACAGGGAGCAAATCAGGGTAACAGTCAACAGAAATTTAGTCTGAACACTACCCAAGACAACTGAGCGTGCAAAACGTCTTCCCCGCTTAGGGCAGACAGAAATAGCATGAGAGGCGTCACCACAATAGAAAAATAACCCATTGCGTTTTCGAAACTCATGACGCTGTGCCCCAGAAGCCACTCTATCACACTGCATGGGTTCAGAAGCTGGCTCACAAGGCAACACTATTCCACGCATACCTCTACACTCACGCAAACGTCTGTCAATATGAATTGCTAATGACATAGAATCATTGAGACCAGAGGGAGCAGGGAAACCCACCATAACATCTTTTACATTCTCTGACAGCCCCTTCCGAAAAAGGGCTGCCAAAGCATCATCATTCCATTTGGTTAGGACTGCCCATTTTCGGAATTTCTGACAGTATAACTCAGCATCCTCAAGCCCCTGATTTAATGCCAACAAGGTTCTTTCAGCTTGATCAGTGACATTAGGCTCATCGTACAATAACCCCAGAGCCAGAAAAAATGCATCAACATCACTCAAAACAGGGTCCCCAGGTGTCAGGGAAAAAGCCCAGTCCTGAGGATCGCCACGCAGGAGAGAGATGACAATTTGAACCTGCTGTGCTGCGTTCCCTGAGGACCTAGGTTTTAAGGCAAAAAACAACTTACAGTTATTTTTGAAATTCAGAAATTTGGCCCGATCCCCCAAAAACAAATCTGGCATGGGGATCCTAGGTTCCACAACCGGCAACCTAGCAAGATAGCTAGCAATACTCCGAACCTCAGTGGCAAGCTGATCCACACGGCCAGACAGCTGTGCAAGCTCCATTGAGAGAAAAAAAAAATCCTCCTCAGCACCCAGAGAAAAAGAGGGAAAAAATGTAAGAAACAGACAAAAAAAAATAAATAAATCTCTGACAACTCTGACAACTTTTTTTTTCTTTCCACACTATTTTTCCCTTCTGTGAGTACCATACAATTTTCAGTTTGGCCAGTGATACTGTTATGTTTTGGTAGCTGAGGAGAGCAGTCAAAAACGGCAATACACCAGAAAGGTTGGAATCTATTGGATTGCAGTACCCTGACTAACCACCACAACTAAAGACAGCCGTGGAGCGTTCCTACTTTGGTCCTAGACGCCTCATCACAGCCTGAGAGATTAACTACACCTAAAGATAGAAAGAGGAAAGCTATCTGCCCCAGAGCAGATCCCCAAAGAACATATGAAGCCCCCAAACATGTAATGGCGGTTAAACAAGAGGAAATACAGACACAGACAGAAAATAGTATGAGCAAACGCTGGGGCCCAATCTGCCTAGACAGAAAAGGATAGAAAGGATACTCACTGCAATCCAAAAAAACCCTAAAAAAATGCCAGCGCTACTAATTGCAAAAACACCTGAAATCACACGACCTCTACCACCTAAATCAGTTCTCTGGTGTAACAAAACTAAGCCGCAGCCACTGAAAAAACTGGAAAAGGCAAATGAACAAACAACAGTGGCTCCAGCGGAACCAAGAGAAGCCCAAGCCCCCCAGAGGGGGAACCTGGCTAACCTCACAGAAATGCAGAGAAATATGCAAATGGTAAGCACAAAAACAAAAACAGAAAATATCTTATCTGAAAGCAGAAGAAGAGGCAAGACTCAGCAAGCTTCCAAGTGAACCAGGAACCACAGTTGAGACAAGAACAATTGATCACCGGCAACCATGATGGGAGGGAACCTCCCTTATATCAATCCACTCCGTGACTCCTGATTGCCAATCCTCATTGAATGGTTCAGTACTGTTTGTAACCACCAGAGGGAGCTTCTGCTCAGAATTCGTTTCCAAAACATTCACAACAGTGAGCACTTTGAACCCCCAAGTGCTTCACAGAAGTTTATAATGTAGAGCCGTAAAAATATAAAATCATATTTTTTCCCCAAAAAAATGTTTTCTTCCCAAATTTTTTATTTTCCCAAGGGTAACAGGAATACTTGGACCACAAAAGTTGTTGTGAAATTTGTTCTGAGTATGCTGATACCCCATATATGGGAGTAAACCACTGTTTGGGCACATGGCACAGCTCGGAAGGGAAGGAGCACCGTTTGACTTTTTCAAAGCAGAATTGGCTGGAATTGAGATCAGACACCATGTCACGTTTGGAGAGCCCCTGATGTGCCTAAACAGTGGAAACCACCCAATTCTAACTCCAACCCTAACCCTAACACACCACTAACCCCAATCCCATCCCTAACCATAACCCTAATCACAAACCTAACCCTAACACCAACACACCCCTAACCTTAATCCCAACCTTAACCCTAATCCCAACCGTAACGTAATCCAAACCCTGACCCCAACTCTAGCCCCAACCCTAACCCTAACTTTAGCTCCAACCCTAATAATAATAATAATTTTATTTCTATAGTGCCAACATGTACCGCAGCACTTTACATTATAGAGGGGACTTGTACAGACAATAGACATTACAGCATAACAATTTCATTCATTGTTCGGACCAACCCTAACCCTAATGGGAAAACGGAAATAAATACATTTTTATCATTTTATTATTTTTCCATAACTAAGGGGTGATAAAGGGGGGTTTGATTTACTATTTATAGCAGGTTTTTATGATTGGCAGCTGTCACACACTAAAAGATGCTTTTTACTGCAAAAAATAGTTTTTGCATCACCACATTTTGAGAGCTATAATTTTTCCATATTTTGGCCCACAGAGTCATGTGAGGTCTTGTATTTTGCGGGACGAGTTGATGTTTTTATTTGCACCATTTTCGGGCGCATGACATTTTTTGATCGCTTTATATTCCGATTTTTGGGAGACAGAATGAGCAAAAACCAGCAGTTCATTAATTACTTTTGGAGGGGGCGTTTGCACCGTTCCACATGTGGTAAAATTGATAATGCAGTTTTATTCTTCGGGTCAGTACGATTACAGCGATACCTCATTTATATAATTTTTTATGGTTTGGCGCTTTTATATAATAAAAATAATTGTTTTTGCATCGCTTTATTCAGACAGGTATAACTTTTTCATTTTTTCTCTGATGACGCTGTATCACAGCTCATTTTATGCGGGACAAGATGATGTTTTCAGCTGTACCATGATTATTTTTATCCATCTTTTTGATCGCATGTTATTCCACTTTTTGTTCGGCGGTATGATAATAAAATATTAATTTTTTGCCTTGTTTTTTTTTATGGTGTTCACAAAAGGGGTTAACTAGTGGGACAGTTTTATAGTTCGGGTCTTTGTGGATGTGGCAATACCAAACGTGTACTTTTATTGTTTAGATTTTTTTAAATTCAAATATTTATTTAGTGATAGAATAAATATTGATTTTTTATTATTTTTTAAAATATTTTTAGATCATTTAAAAAAAAATGTTAATTCTTACTTTTACACTTTGTCCCACTATGGGACAATGATTTTGTGCAGGCTGATCACTTATATAGCATGCAGGTGAAGCAGCATCTGCATGCTACAGAAGCTGTCAGTGCTGCACTTTCTGCACACTGACCTGTGAGAAAGGTCAACATGGCAGAGCTAGGATATGAACCCCAGTCTCCCACATTGGTGGTTGTGCACTTTTAACAGCCACCTACAGTAGGTATTATAGTGTTAGGAACCTTGGTATATAGTTTATTTTAATTTTTTTTCCACAGGTCAGAGTCGGGAATTGAATCCCAATCTCTAATGACGTAGGCTATGCACTTAACCATTACACTATACCAGCCACTATATATATACATATAAATATATGTATATATATTTATTGCACACAGCATACTGTATATATCTCTATCTCAGTGAAAAAGTATAAATAAACATATTTTTTTAGAGGTGTGGGGAAGCCCAAATAGAACTTTTGCTATGAGGCCCTGTGATTGCTATGTATGCCCCTGCTTGCAGGGCAGTAATAATGAGGGCAATATGGCTTGTTTCCAGGTGAACCCAAAGGTGCGTGATAAAATGGAAAGAGGGATTACTAGTCTGCGGAAACTAACGCCCCATCGACTGGTCAAAGCTCTAATTAGCATTGGAAACGGGGACATTATAAATGCTTTTAAAAACCTAATTTTTACCAAGGAATGTTACACAGGGATGGTTAGACAGGTAATTTACATTTATATAAGTGAATGCTGCTGGGTTGGAGGGCATGGGGGATCATACAGAGTGACTGCAGACTTAGCAATTTAGACCAGACAACCCCTTTATAAAAGACATGGGTTTCTCTTTTGCCAGGAGTGTGTCTTTACTTTATTATTCATTAAGTTAAAATGGATATTCCTTCGTTAATATACACTGTGTTTTATGTTATATAATGATATTACAGCATTTTGCAATAGAATTAGTTCTATTGAACTTTTTCTATATAACCGCAGGGTGGGCCCCAAATATGATTTTTCTCTGGTGGGCCCAAGGTACTTCAGTCTGACATAGTATTGTGTACTGTGCAAAGTTTCTAATCTGTTAACTATGTTCCGACATCAGGCATAATAGTACGCCCATGTCGGACTCCCTCTCTTTGATGTGGGCTCCGGCACTGAGCCCACATATTTCTCGGCACATGTCACCTGTTTTGAACAGCAGCTGGTCGAATTGCAATCCACCCGCGGCTATGAACCGGTTAAATGCCGCTGTCAAACTCTGACAGCGGCATTTAACATGCGCATCCGGCAATCGTGTCAGAAATCCGCCCATCAGTGACTCCGTCACGTGATCACGGGTCACTGATGGGTCGGCATGACAACCAGAGGTCTCCTGCAGACCTCTATTGTTGTCAATGCCAGATTACCACGAGCGCCGCCTGGTGGTCGGCGCTCATAGCAAGTCAGCAATTCTGTTACATACAGGCGATCAGATCATTGCCTGTATGTAGCAGAGCCAATCAGGTTATGGCAGCTTCTAGTCTCCCATGGAGACTATTGAAGCATGCCAAAAGTAGAAAAAAAAGTTTTTAAAAATAATAAAAAAATAAAAGTTCAAATCACCCGCCTTTCCCCTCATTCAAAATAAAACAATAAAAAAAATCAAACATAGACTTATTTGGTATTGCCCCATTCAGACTCGCTTGATCTATCAATATAAAAAAAATTATCCTGATCGCTAAACAGCATAACGAGAAAAAAATTAAAAATGCCAGAATTACATTTATTGGTCGCTGCAACATTGCATTAAAATGCAATAACGGGCGATCAAAAGATCGTATCTGCACCAAAATTGTATCATTAAAAACATCAGCCCAGCACACAAAAAATAAGCCTTCATTCAACCTGAGATCACGGAAAACGGAGAAGCTACGGGTATCAGAAAATGGCGCAATTGTTTTTTTTCAACAAATTTTGCCTTTTTTTTCATCACTTAAATAAAAAAGAACCTAGACATGTTTGGTGTCTACAAACTTGTAATGACCTGGAGAATCATAATGTTAAGTTAGTTTTAGCATTTAGTGAACATGGTGCAAAAAAACATAAAACAACTGTGAGATTGCACTTTTTTTGCAGTTTCACCGCACTTGGAATTTTTTTCCCATGTTTGAGTATATGACATGGTAAAACCAATGGTGTCGTTCAAACTTACAACTCGTCCTGCAAAAAACAAGCCATCACATGGCCATTTTGACCAAAAAATAAAAAAGTTATGGCTCTGGGAAGAAGGGAGCAAAAAATGAAAATGCAAAACCAAAAATACCTCTGGTCGTTAAGGGGTTAAATACCTGTAACCTCACCATGGTCCAGCCTTTCTCTCTTGCTTCCTTGCTATAGCTGGGGTCACACTTGCGAGAAACTCGCATGAGTCTCACACCTCAATACTCTGCACTGCCGCCGGCACTCGGGACTGGAGTGCGCGGCTGCATGTATTTCTATGCAGCTGCACACTCCGGTCCCGAGTGTCGGTTATTGAGGTGCGAGACTTGTGCGAGTTTCTCGCAAGTGTGACCCTGGCCTATGTCTGATAACCTTATCATAGTTCTATGTGTTGTCAGTCACCCCTTGAGACTTCACCTAAATATCAGGTTAATGATTCCTGTCTCCTTGCTGTATCTCCTTGTAATATTACCTTCCTGATCCTAGTTATGAGTTTTTGTTATTCGCTCCTTTGATGCTTCAATCCCTCTTGTTTAATAGCTCTGACTACCATAACTCTTAGGCCGGAGTCAGACACAACTACAAAAAAACGGACCGTTTTAGTCGGTCGATTATCGGAGCAAAATGTAAACATGACACATCCGCCTGGCATCCGATTTTCCTTCAAAGATGCGATTTAGTCGCATGTGTGTGTACCTTGTAACATCCGATTTTCATCCGACTTGCGAGATTTTCTCGCAGGCTTGCAAAACTGACATATAATGGATCCAAAAGAATAGTATTTAAATCACAAAAGAAAGAATAGATATATACACATAGAACATATATATATATATATAATATATATATATATAACATGTCATTGTGACATGTATATATATATATTTATAGTTCCTAGACTTCTACATACTGTAATAGTCGCTAATTCAATTGCCGGCTTTTGTGAAATCACAGAAGCCGACATGAAATGATACATTGTTTCCACACAGTTAACCATGTCATTTCCTGTATTTTGATATATGGTTTGAACTTACAATTACAGAAGTGTATGTGTGCAAAATTTCAGACATGTAGGGGTTAATTAAAGGTGTAATTGTAAGTTCAAACCATATATCAAAATACAGGAAATGACATGGTTAACTGTGTCTAAACAATGTATCATTTCATGTCGGCTTCTGTGATTTCACAAAAGCCGGCAATTGAATTAGCGGCTATTACAGTATGTAGAAGTGTAAGAACTATAAATATATGTATATATATATATATATGTCACAATGACATGTATATATATATATATATATATATATATATATGTATTCTATGTGTGTATATCTATTCTTTCTATTCTTTATTAAAGCTGTCAGTGTGATTTTACAGTATAGCCGGGGATGAATTGCCGGCTTTTCTAAAGGACACCGATGCGATTTAATCGCAAGTCACACGTGCGGTCCGTTTGTAATCAGATTTTTCATCGCTCCCATAGACTTGCATTGGCGATAGTCGACCCACAATCGGTGACAATCGCAGCATGCTGCGATTGCACACGGACGTTTAAAACGGACCACAAAAAATCTGATACTGGGAGCTGCTCCATAGATTAACATAGGGCAGACTGCAATGCGATTTTTCATCGTATTGCAGTCGTCCGATTCTGTCGCCAGTGTGACTCCGGCCTTAGGTCTTTTCTGGTATCAAAACTTGATTATTCAACATGTTGTTTGCCAGGTGTTTGACATGTTACTAGATTTTGAAAACATCTAGGGTGATAGTTGACTGGAAGTGAGAGATGCTCATTTCGGTGAATAACATTATTTAGTGTCGTGACATGAAAAATAAATATCAAAAAACTGACCGGCACATCCAAACTTAGATTCAGTGTGAACAGGTGCTAAACCTAGAGTCACCAACTCATATACATACAAGAAGAAAAGGTAGCACACTGTAGCGCTATAGCTTGCAAACACGAAATATGAAAAATATGAAAAATGAATTACATCATTACCTTAGAAATATGAAAAATTGAGAAGTCTTAGCGCATAAGATGGCCAAATTATGTGAGCCTGATAGCCACGTCAAGGCTCTTCTCGTATATCAGGTCCCTAACTAATGCCTATCCTCGCTTTAGAAAAGTCTGTCTGCATGGGAACCTATGAATCCTCTTTTCAGACTAAAATCTACATCTCTGTGGAGGGGTGATGAACCTGCTGTAATTAAAAGGCCTGTGACCACCAGGTGGAGTGCTCAGGCAGAAGGTAAATGAATACATATCAAAAAACTGACCGGCACATCCAAACTTAGATTCAGTGTGAACAGGTGCTAAACCTAGAGTCACCAACTCATATACATACAAGAAGAAAAGGTAGCACACTGTAGCGCTATAGCTTGCAAACACGAAATATGAAAAATATGAAAAATGAATTACATCATTACCTTAGAAATATGAAAAATTGAGAAGTCTTAGCGCATAAGATGGCCAAATTATGTGAGCCTGATAGCCACGTCAAGGCTCTTCTCGTATATCAGGTCCCTAACTAATGCCTATCCTCGCTTTAGAAAAGTCTGTCTGCATGGGAACCTATGAATCCTCTTTTCAGACTAAAATCTACATCTCTGTGGAGGGGTGATGAACCTGCTGTAATTAAAAGGCCTGTGACCACCAGGTGGAGTGCTCAGGCAGAAGGTAAATGAATACATATCAAAAAACTGACCGGCACATCCAAACTTAGATTCAGTGTGAACAGGTGCTAAACCTAGAGTCACCAACTCATATACATACAAGAAGAAAAGGTAGCACACTGTAGCGCTATAGCTTGCAAACACGAAATATGAAAAATATGAAAAATGAATTACATCATTACCTTAGAAATATGAAAAATTGAGAGTCTTAGCGCATAAGATGGCCAAATTATGTGAGCCTGATAGCCACATCAAGGCTCTTCTCGTATATCAGGTCCCTAACTAATGCCTATCCTCGCTTTAGAAAAGTCTGTCTAGCATGGGAACCTATGAATCCTCTTTTCAGACTAAAATCTACATCTCTGTGGAGGGTGATGAACCTGCTGTAATTAAAAGGCCTGTGACCACCAGGTGGAGTGCTCAGGCAGAAGGTAAATGAGGCATCACAAAATTTGGCCATCTTATGCGCTAAGACTTCTCATTTTTCATATTTCTAAGGTAATGATGTAATCATTTTTCATATTTTTCATATTCGTGTTGCAAGTAAAGCGCTACAGTGTGCTACCTTTCACTTGTATGATATGATTGGTGACCTAGTTAGCACGTTCACACTGAATATAAGTTGGATGTGCGGTCAGTTTTTGATAAGTATTCATTTACCTTCTGCCTGAGCACCACTGGTGGTCACAGGCCTTTTAATTACAGCAGGTTCATCACCCTCCAAGAGATGTAGATTTTAGTCTGAAAAGAGGAATCATAGGTTCCCATGCAGACAGACTTTTCTAAAGCGAGGATAGGCATTAGTTAAAGGACCTGATATACGAGAAGAGCTTGCGTGGCTATCGAGCTCACATAATTTGGCCATCTTATGCGCTAAGACTTCTCAATTTTTCATATTTCTAAGGTAATGATGTAATTCATTTCATAATTTCATATTTCGTGTTTGCAAGCTATAGCGCTACAGTGTGCTACTTTCACTTGTATGTAAAATGATGGTGAAACTATGTTTACACTTTCACACTGAATCTAAGTTTGGATGTGCGTCATTTTTCGATATGTATCATTTACTCTGCCTGAAGCACTCACCTGTGGTCACAGGCCTTTTAATTACAGCAGGATCATCACCCTCACAGAGAATGAGATTTTTAGTCTAAAAGAGCATTCTATAGGTTCCATGCAGACAACTTTTAAACGAGGATAGGCATTAGTTAGGGACTGATATTCGGAAGAGCCTGACGTGGTAATCAGGCTCACATAATTTGGCCATCTTATGCCTAAGACTTCTCAATTTTTCATATTTCTAAGGTAATGAGTAATTCATTTTTCATATTTTTCATATTCGTGTTTGCAAGCTATAGCGCTACAGTGTGCTACCTTTCTTCTTGTATGTATATGAGTTGGTGACTCTAGGTTTAGCACCTGTTCACACTGAATCTAAGTTTGGATGTGCCGGTCATTTTTTGATATGTATTCATTTACTTCTGCCTGAGCCTCCACCTGTGGTCACAGGCCTTTTAATTACAGCAGGTTTCATCACCCTCCACAGAGATGTAGATTTTAGTCTGAAAAGAGGATTCATAGGTTCCCATGCAGACAGACTTTCTAAAGCGAGGATAGGCATTAGTTAGGGACCTGATATAAAGAAGAGCCTTGACGTGGCTATCAGGCTCACATAATTTGGCCATCTTATGCGCTAAGACTTCTCAATTTTCATATTTCTAAGGTAATGATGTAATTCATTTTCATATTTTTCATATTTCGTGTTTGCAAGCTATAGCGCTACAGTTGCTACCTTTTCTTCTGTATGTATATGAGTTGGTGACTCTAGGTTTAGCACCTGTTCACACTGAATCTAAGTTTGGATGTGCCGGTCAGTTTTTTGATATGTATTCATTTACCTTCTGCCTGAGCACTCCACCTGGTGGTCACAGGCCTTTAATTACAGCAGGTTCATCACCCCTCCACAGAGATGTAGATTTTAGTCTGAAAAGAGGATTCATAGGTTCCCATGCAGACAGACTTTTCTAAAGCGAGGATAGGCATTAGTTAGGGACCTGATATACGAGAAGAGCCTTGACGTGGCTATCAGGCTCACATAATTTGGCCATCTTATGCGCTAAGACTTCTCAATTTTTCATATTTCTAAGGTAATGATGTAATTCATTTTTCATATTTTTCATATTTCGTGTTTGCAAGCTATAGCGCTACAGTGTGCTACCTTTTCTTCTTGTATGTATATGAGTTGGTGACTCTAGGTTTAGCACCTGTTCACACTGAATCTAAGTTTGGATGTGCCGGTCAGTTTTTTGATATGTATTCATTTACCTTCTGCCTGAGCACTCCACCTGGTGGTCACAGGCCTTTTAATTACAGCAGGTTCATCACCCCTCCACAGAGATGTAGATTTTAGTCTGAAAAGAGGATTCATAGGTTCCCATGCAGACAGACTTTTCTAAAGCGAGGATAGGCATTAGTTAGGGACCTGATATACGAGAAGAGCCTTGACGTGGCTATCAGGCTCACATAATTTGGCCATCTTATGCGCTAAGACTTCTCAATTTTTCATATTTCTAAGGTAATGATGTAATTCATTTTTCATATTTTTCATATTTCGTGTTTGCAAGCTATAGCGCTACAGTGTGCTACCTTTTCTTCTTGTATGTATATGAGTTGGTGACTCTAGGTTTAGCACCTGTTCACACTGAATCTAAGTTTGGATGTGCCGGTCAGTTTTTTGATATGTATTCATTTACCTTCTGCCTGAGCACTCCACCTGGTGGTCACAGGCCTTTTAATTACAGCAGGTTCATCACCCCTCCACAGAGATGTAGATTTTAGTCTGAAAAGAGGATTCATAGGTTCCCATGCAGACAGACTTTTCTAAAGCGAGGATAGGCATTAGTTAGGGACCTGATATACGAGAAGAGCCTTGACGTGGCTATCAGGCTCACATAATTTGGCCATCTTATGCGCTAAGACTTCTCAATTTTTCATATTTCTAAGGTAATGATGTAATTCATTTTTCATATTTTTCATATTTCGTGTTTGCAAGCTATAGCGCTACAGTGTGCTACCTTTTCTTCTTGTATGTATATGAGTTGGTGACTCTAGGTTTAGCACCTGTTCACACTGAATCTAAGTTTGGATGTGCCGGTCAGTTTTTTGATATGTATTCATTTACCTTCTGCCTGAGCACTCCACCTGGTGGTCACAGGCCTTTTAATTACAGCAGGTTCATCACCCCTCCACAGAGATGTAGATTTTAGTCTGAAAAGAGGATTCATAGGTTCCCATGCAGACAGACTTTTCTAAAGCGAGGATAGGCATTAGTTAGGGACCTGATATACGAGAAGAGCCTTGACGTGGCTATCAGGCTCACATAATTTGGCCATCTTATGCGCTAAGACTTCTCAATTTTTCATATTTCTAAGGTAATGATGTAATTCATTTTTCATATTTTTCATATTTCGTGTTTGCAAGCTATAGCGCTACAGTGTGCTACCTTTTCTTCTTGTATGTATATGAGTTGGTGACTCTAGGTTTAGCACCTGTTCACACTGAATCTAAGTTTGGATGTGCCGGTCAGTTTTTTGATATGTATTCATTTACCTTCTGCCTGAGCACTCCACCTGGTGGTCACAGGCCTTTTAATTACAGCAGGTTCATCACCCCTCCACAGAGATGTAGATTTTAGTCTGAAAAGAGGATTCATAGGTTCCCATGCAGACAGACTTTTCTAAAGCGAGGATAGGCATTAGTTAGGGACCTGATATACGAGAAGAGCCTTGACGTGGCTATCAGGCTCACATAATTTGGCCATCTTATGCGCTAAGACTTCTCAATTTTTCATATTTCTAAGGTAATGATGTAATTCATTTTTCATATTTTTCATATTTCGTGTTTGCAAGCTATAGCGCTACAGTGTGCTACCTTTTCTTCTTGTATGTATATGAGTTGGTGACTCTAGGTTTAGCACCTGTTCACACTGAATCTAAGTTTGGATGTGCCGGTCAGTTTTTTGATATGTATTCATTTACCTTCTGCCTGAGCACTCCACCTGGTGGTCACAGGCCTTTTAATTACAGCAGGTTCATCACCCCTCCACAGAGATGTAGATTTTAGTCTGAAAAGAGGATTCATAGGTTCCCATGCAGACAGACTTTTCTAAAGCGAGGATAGGCATTAGTTAGGGACCTGATATACGAGAAGAGCCTTGACGTGGCTATCAGGCTCACATAATTTGGCCATCTTATGCGCTAAGACTTCTCAATTTTTCATATTTCTAAGGTAATGATGTAATTCATTTTTCATATTTTTCATATTTCGTGTTTGCAAGCTATAGCGCTACAGTGTGCTACCTTTTCTTCTTGTATGTATATGAGTTGGTGACTCTAGGTTTAGCACCTGTTCACACTGAATCTAAGTTTGGATGTGCCGGTCAGTTTTTTGATATGTATTCATTTACCTTCTGCCTGAGCACTCCACCTGGTGGTCACAGGCCTTTTAATTACAGCAGGTTCATCACCCCTCCACAGAGATGTAGATTTTAGTCTGAAAAGAGGATTCATAGGTTCCCATGCAGACAGACTTTTCTAAAGCGAGGATAGGCATTAGTTAGGGACCTGATATACGAGAAGAGCCTTGACGTGGCTATCAGGCTCACATAATTTGGCCATCTTATGCGCTAAGACTTCTCAATTTTTCATATTTCTAAGGTAATGATGTAATTCATTTTTCATATTTTTCATATTTCGTGTTTGCAAGCTATAGCGCTACAGTGTGCTACCTTTTCTTCTTGTATGAAAAATAAATATGTGTTCTGGAGACCAATTAGGAGAATACTATTCAGCTCTTACTGTATCCTGGTGTCAATGGAGAGAGCAGCATCTTCATTGCAGTGTATGTGGTAGCTGGGAACCAGAGGTAGGACCCAAACCCTAACAGGCTTTTATGGCTTATCCTGTGTAGCATATCCAATGACTCATAGCTGATCTCTTCTAATTGTAGCATTTTACCAAGACCAGCATAATGACTGCTTCTCCTAGCTATTATTATTATTTCATGCAGAGTATGTTTCCCGGGCATATGTGGCTTTGTAGTTTCTTACACCAGAGACCATAGTCTCGATGATATCAACAATACTTTCCATGTGAATTGTGTAATTCTTATTGAACAATGTACAGACAAAAGCATTAATTTAAAAAAAATATAATGTCATACTATAACTAAATCACCAATGTAAATTACAACATAACATCTCATAAAGTGAATATTTAAATGTAGATTTTTATATTAAACTTTTTTTTACCCTGTGACTGTTTTTATAAATTCTACTACCATATATATTAAAAAATATGGAATCTTACAATTGTCACACTGGCTAATAAGCCTAACATTAATCATATACCTCCTATTCTATAGGACACTTTTCAGTTGCCATCTAATTAGTAACAAAGACAGGATTACATTTAACCCATTCCTGCTAAAGTCTGTTTTCATGTTCTAACCAGATCAACTTCTTCAATTCTCATTAGTGTCATTTTATGTAATAAATAAGTAATAACTCTGAAATGCTTCAACATATCCTAATGCTTCTATGAATGTTTTTCATGACACATTGTGCTTCATGATATTAGTAAATTTAGGTCAATATAATTTGTGTTTTAAATGAAAAAAAAAATCTAATATTTGAGAAAAATGTTGAAAAACTCGCAAATTTCAAACTTTGAATTTTTATTCACAGAGGCATACTGCTTAAAATCGTTAGTAACATTTACTACATGTCTACTTAAAATCATAATCTTTTCTTTTTTTTCTGTTAGGATGTTAGAAGAGTTAAAATTTTTGCATAATCGGGCCTCTATGACTGAAAGCTGGAGGCTGCCGGGAGGAATAAAGTTAATTTCCTACCAGTAGCCGAGCTTCAAGTACAGTGGACGGGCAGCTTTGGAACTCCATTAACCTGCAGATTAACCCCATATCTTCAGGTTTAAAGCAATTGGGGATGTGACAGGTTCCCAATTATACAGTCCCAGGAGACCTCAGAGTGCTATGTTCATCTTTCCCGAATGACCTCATCTCTGGAAGTTACATGTAATATAAAGGATTTATTCAATAACTTTGTTAGCATTATTATTATTATCAATCATATGTATTATTCTGTATAAGAGCATTTTATACTAGACAGAAAACATAGAAAGCTGAAATAGGAAAACAATTAGCCTGCATGTCAATTGTATAGGAAATTACAGGCACTCACGCTGCTCTAACATTTTATTCCAATGATTCTGCAGGGTTCACAAAGAATTCCAGGGGTAAATGCTTGTTTTCCTAAAGAGAACATTTTAGAGTGATTAAAAACTCCTACCACTCACTTAAAGGTTACTCATTGTTTCCTCAGCTTCCTTTGACTGTGTTTTGGCAGTTTCTTTTTTTTTGTATATGAATAATTCATTTGTAACAGTAGGTGTGTGATACATTCAGTAAATATCGGAGCTGTTGTGCATTCAGTTAGAATACTAATTTGACGGCATCTTATAATAACATTTGTCATCTGTGTTTTTGGTAGAAGTAAATAACAGAAATCACTCTTCACATTTTAGTGTGAGCTACCTGTCATAAACAACATTATCATATTGGTGTCATGCAAACTATTTGCCCTCTTTCCAATTTCATCGATTTTCACTTAGTTGTCACACTTCAGATGATCATAATACTTTAAAAAGACATACACGCTGCTTTTAAATTATTTTACTTATTGAAAGAAAAAAGTATGTTCAACCCTTAGATTCAAAAAGCAGAAAATAACTAAAATTAACCAGTCTGGAAATGGTTGCAAAGTCATTGCTAAGACTCCGATTCCAGTCAATCACATCAAGGTTATGTTCACACTGCATCTTTTTCCGGTGGTCAATAATGTCAATTTTTCAATAAGGCTCCCTAGGAATTGCTCCTTTTCTCTGTTGAGTTTACTCTGAGTTTTGTGTTTTTGTTATTCCCGTGTTTCTGTAATGACAAACGACCATGTGTAATATTTTTGGGACTTCTTCACCATTTAACTTACCGTATATACTCATGTATAAGCCGACCTGTGTATAAGCCGACCCCTCTAATTTTGCCACAAAAAACTGGGAAAACTTATTGACTCGCGTATAAGCCTAGGGTAAAAAATGATTATGCCCCCATATGCTCCATAGATTAGGCCCCCATAAACTGCACAGATTATGCCCCCGTATGATCCACAGATTATGCCCCCATATGCTCCACAGATTATGCCCCTTATGCTGCACAGATTATGCCCCCATATGCTCCGCTGATTATGCCCCCATATGCTCCAGATTATGCCCCCCATATGCTCCAAATTATGCCCCCATATGCTCCAGATTATGCCCATATGCTCCCCTGATTATGCCCCATGTGCTCCAGATTATGCCCCATATGCTCCAGATTATGCCCCATATGCTGCAAATTATGCCCCATATGCTGCAGATTATGCCCCATATGCTCCAGATTAGGCCCCCATATGTTCCACAGATTATGCCTCATATGCTCCAGATTATGCCCCATATGCTCCAGATTATGCCCCATATGCTGCAGATTATGCCCCCATATGCTCCAGATTAGGCCCCCATAACCGGTTACACCTGGTATGTATATTGTCCATTTGGAGGTATTTGTTATTTGTTAATTTTGCATTAATTTTGTTGGATTTTTGCACTGTTTAGTTCTTTGTGTGCCTCTGTTAGGTATTCATAATGCAGACTGCTGACAGGTCACTGATCCCTCACTGAACCGGCCCCCTAGTTTGCATAAAGAATATCTGTACATTTCTTAAAAAAATTAAAAAATACCTTCTGCAGCAAAATAGCATGTTTTATGTGCCAATAATACATTTTATTCACGTTATTCTGTAAGGGGTGTACTAGGACTAGTTTGTGCCCAAATTCCCCTGCCCGTGTTTCTGTGTCCCTGAGATTCTGATACCTTTAATACATTATACTGTGAAATGTAATGTATATTTCTAATGCTGTTATATTGCGTGTGTCCGATGTGTGTTATATGTATTGTATGGATATAGGGAAAGTGTAGTAATTAGATTAGCCCACTAGAGGGGCACATTAGAATATAGTAGGATAACATAGACTCATAGGATTGCTAGTTAAGTTAGGAGGGGCCAACTGGGATAAGTTAGAAAGAGCTTCCTTGGTTTAGTGAATAGGGCCTGAGAGCCCGAGCAAGGCAGTTGTGCCACACAATGTTAAAGTAGAAGAAACCAGCTCGTCCAGGGGCTAGGAGCAACGGTCACTTGGAAGGTGAAGGAATACAGGG
The DNA here is from genome assembly GCA_033576555.1 of Oophaga sylvatica. NCBI lineage: Eukaryota > Metazoa > Chordata > Amphibia > Anura > Dendrobatidae > Oophaga > Oophaga sylvatica. The sequence goes on from JARQOD010000001.1 coordinate 713,818,280, forward strand.
CAGCTTCAACATGGTGGCAGTAAACTATGCAGGAAGATGCCTAAATGTCCGGGCAGGGACAGGGAACTCCTGAAGATAGTTAGGCTGGCCAGACAGAGTGCTGCGGTACTGAAGGCAATGGTGCGACCCTGCGATATTCCTGAAGAAGTGAGGGACAGCACAGGGAAAGGAAATGCTATGCTTTGTGAAGGAACTTGTGCTGTACCTGTGACTGTGCTGGACGAGCTGTGTAAAGAACTGAGTAAAGTTGATTGTTTAAAATTGGATTTGGACTCTGCCTGTCTTTGCCTGGTACTTGAAAGAACAAACCTCCGTCAGACCAGAGAGGACCCTGATGGGCAAGAGAGCGGACTAAAAGGTATGCTACAGCAGGGACAATGTATATATGTGGTGGGAGGCCAGGATGTGACAAAGCATCCATTGAGAGCCACGACTACCCCCTGGCCTCCATTACAATTCAGCTAGAAAAAAAAAAACAAAAAAACAATTTGAAAATGGCACCCCATGCCTGCACAGTAGCTGCTATCAGTGTCTATAGCTGTGATCCTATAGCTGCTACTGCAAATGCGCTGGCGGCGCCATCTTACTGGAGAAGAAAAATTAAATTCCTCCTCCAATATGGCGTTGCCAGCACCTGCGCAGTAGCAGGTCTAGGCTATCTCCAAGCTGCTACTGCGCAGGTGCGACGCCATCTTGGAGGAGGAATTTTCATTTTCTTCTCCAGTAACATGGTGCCGCATGCGCAGTAGCAGCAATCGGATCACAGCTATAGACACCGATAGCAGCTACTGCACAGGTGTGGCAGGTGCCATTTTCAAATTGATTTTTTTTCTAGCTGAATAACGTGAATAAAATGTATTGTTGGCACATATAACATGCAATTTTGCTGCAGAGCAGGTGCCACGGCTGGCGCCTGTGTGCAGAAGTTTTTTTTACGTATGTACAGATATTCATTATGCAAACTAGGGGGAAGGTCACTGAGGGATCATCAACCTGCCAGCAGTCTGCATTATGAATACCTAAACAGAGCACCACATAAAGACCTTCCACAGGCCGCCCAGGAGCACTGGCATACCATTAACCCCTTTATTCCATCAGACGTACTATTCCGTCCATGTGACCCTGGACCTAATTCCCATGGACGGAATAGTACGTCATGGGAGATCAGCTGCGCTCCCGGGGGAGCGCAGCTGATCGCCGCCGGGTGTCAGCTGATTAACCCCTGGCACACCGTGATCAAACATGATCGCGGTGTACCCGGGGCACAGGGGAGGATCGCGCAGGGTGGGGGCTCCCTGAGCGCTCCCCTGAGACCCTCAGAGCAGCGCGATGTGTCGCGCTGTTCCGAGGGTCCGTCCTCCCTCCAGGTCCCCGGATCCAAGATGGCGCCGGGGTCCTGCAGGGAGGCGGCTTCCTCAGCGCCTGCTGAGAGCAGGCGCTGAGGAAGCCTGCAGCGATGCCAGAGCGATCGCTGGTGTGACAGAGTGCTGTGCACACTGTCACACCAGCGATCTGCTAAAATACAGTGATGTCCCACCCTGGGACAAAGTAAAAAAAGCAAAAAAAATAAAAATAAAAAGTGGTAAAAAAAAATCATAAAAAAAAAATATATTCCCCAATAAATTCATTCTTTCCTGTAAATAAAAAAAACAAAACAATAAAAGTACACATATTTGTTATGGCCGCATCCGTAACGACCCCCCCTATAAAACTGTCCCACTAGTTAACCCCTTTAGTGAACCCCTTAATAAAAAAAAAGAAAACGAAGCAAAAAATCAATGCTTTATCATCATACTGCTGAACAAAAAGTGGAATAACACGCGATCAAAAAGACCGAGATAAATAACCATGGTACCACTGAAAACATCATCTTGTTCCACAAAAAACGAGCCATCAAACAGCATCATCAGTGAAAAAATAAAAAAGTTATAGCTCGCAGAATAAAGCGATGCAAAAATAATAATTTTTTATATAAAATTGTTTTCATTCTATAAAAGCGCCAAAACATTAAAAAAATTATATAAATAAGGTATCGCCGTAATCGTACTGACCCGAAGAATAAAACTGCTTTAACAATTTTACCACAGTGGAACGGTACAAACGCCTCCCCCAAAAGAAATTCATGAATTGCTGATTTTTGTTCATTCTAACCTCCCAAAAATCAAAATAAAAAGCGATCAAAAAATGTCACGTGCTCAAAAATGGTACCAATAAAAACGTCACCTCGTACCACAAAAAATAAGACCTCACATGACTCTGTGGGCCAAAATATGCAAAAATTATAGCTCTCAAAATGTGGCGATGCAAAAAACTATTTTTTGCAATAAAAAGCGTCTTTTAGCATGACAGCTGCCAATCACAAAAACCCGCTATAAATAGTAAATCAAACCCCCCTTTATCACCCCCTTAGTTAGGGAAAAATAATAAAATTAAAAAAATGTATTTATTTCCATTTTCCCGTTAGGGTTAGGGTTGCGGCTAAAGTTAGGGTTAGGGTTGGCGCTAAAGTTAGGACTAGGGTTAGGGTTGGGATTACGGTTAGGGGTGTGTTAGGTTTAGGTTTGTGGTTAGGGTTGGGACTAGGGTTAGGGGTGTGTTGGGGTTAGGGCTGGAGTTAGAATTGGAGGGTCTCTGCTGTTTAGGCACATCAGGGTCTCTCCAAATGTGACATGGCGTCTGATCTCAATTCCAGCCAATTCTGCGTTGAAAAAGTCAAACGATGCTCCTTCACTTCTGAGGTCTGCCATGCGCCCAAACAGTAGTTTACTCCCGCATATGGGGTATCAGCGTACTCTGGACCACAAGAGTTATTGTGCAATTTGTCCTATTTCTCCTGTTACCCTTGGGAAAATAAAAAACTGGGGGCGACAAAATCATTTTTGTAAAAAAAAAAAATGATTTTTTTGTTTTTACGGCTGTATGTTATAAAACTTCTGTGAAGCACTTGGGGCTTCATAGCGCTCACCACACTTCTAGATAAGTTCCTTGTGGGGTCTATTTTCCAAAATGGGGTCACTTGTGGGGGGTTTCCACTGTTTAGGCGCATCAGGGCTCTAAAAATGCGACATGACGCCCCCAGACCATTCCATCAAAGTCTGCAATCCAAAACATCACTACTTCCCTTCCGAGTCCAGACGTGCACCCATACAGTCGTTTTCTCCCACATATTGGGTATCAGCGTACTCAGGACAAATTGGACAAAAAATTTTGGGGTCCAATTTCTCCTGTTACCCTTGTGAAAATAAAATATTGGGGGCGAAAAAATCATTTTTGTAAAAAAAAAGGATTTTTTATTTTTACGGCTGTACGTTATAAACTTCTGTGAAGCACTTCGGGGTTCAAAGTGCTCACCACACATCTAGATAAGTTCCTTGTGGGGTCTATTTTCCAAAATGGGGTCACTGTGGTGGGTTTCCACTGTTTAGGCGCATCAGGGGCTCTCCAAATGCGACATGACTCCCCCAGACCATTCCATCAAAGTCAGCAATCCAAAACGTCACTACTTCCCTTCCGAGCCCCGACGTGCGCTCATACAGTAGTTTACTCCCACATATTGGGTATCAGCGTACTCAGGACAAATTGGACAACAACTTTTGGGGTCCAATTTCTCCTGTTACCCTTGTGAAAATAAAATTTGGGGGCGAAAAAATCATTTTTGTAAAAAAAAAAAAAAAGGATTTTTTATTTTTACGGCTGTACGTTATAAACTTCTGTGAAGCACTTCGGGGTTCAAAGTGCTCACCACACATCTAGATAAGTTCCTTGTGGGGTCTATTTCCAAAATGGGGTCACTTGTGGTGGGTTTCCACTGTTTAGGCGCATCAGGGGCTCTCCAAATGCGACATGACTCCCCCAGACCATTCCATCAAAGTCTGCAATCCAAAACGTCACTACTTCCCTTCCGAGCCCCGACGTGCGCCCATACAGTAGTTTACTCCCACATATTGGGTATCAGCATACTCAGGACAAATTGGACAACAACTTTTGGGGTCCAATTTCTCCTGTTACCCTTGTGAAAATAAAATTTTGGGGGCGAAAAAATCATTTTTGTAAAAAAAAAAAGGATTTTTTATTTTACGCCTGTACGTTATAAACTTCTGTGAAGCACTTCGGGGTTCAAAGTGCTCACCACACATCTAGATAAGTTCCTTGAGGGGTCTAGTTTCCAACATGGTGTCATTTGTGGGGGGTTTCCACTGTTTAAGGCAGATCAGGAGCTCTCCAAACACGACATGGCATCCAGCCAATTCTGCGTTGAAAAAGTCAAACGGCGCTCCTTCCCTTCCAAACTCTGCCATGCACCCAAACAGTGGTTTACGCCCACATATGGGGTTTCAGCGCACTCAGGACAAATTGCACAATAACTTTTGGAGTCTTGTTACCCTTGGGAAAATAAAAATTGGGGTGAAAAGATCAATTTTGTGGAAAAAATATGATTTTTTAATTTTACGGCTCTACGTTATAAACTTGTGTGAAGCACTTGGGGGTTCAGATTGCTCACCAAAGATCTAGATAAGTTCCTTAGGGGGTCTAGTTTCCCAAATGGGGTCACTTGTGGGGGGTTTCCACTGTTTAGGCACAGCAGGGGCTCTCCAAATGCAACATGGCGTCCAATCTCAATTCCAGCCAATTTTGGTTGGAAAAAGTCAAATGGTGCTCCTTCCATTCCGAGCTCTGCCATGCGCCCAAACAGTGGTTCCCCCCCACATATGGGGTATCAGCGTACTCAGGACAAATTGGACAACAAATTTTGTGGTCCAATTTCTCCTGTTACCCTTGGGAAAATAAAAAATTAGTGACTAAGAGATAATTTTTGTGGGAAAAAAATAGGATTTTTTATTTTCATGCCCGGGCATTATAAACTTGTGTGAAGCACTGGGGGTTCAAAGTGCTCACCAAAGATCTAGATAAGTTCCTTAGGGGGTCTAGCTTCCAAAATGGGGTCACTTGTGGGGGGTTTCCACTGTTTAGGCTCATCTGGGGCACTACAAACGGAACATGACCCCCATCAATGTTTGCATTCCAAAACGTTACTGCTTCCTTTCCAAGCCCTGCCGTGCGCCCAAACAGTTTCCCCCCCCCCACATATGGGGTATCAGCGTACTCAGGACAAATTGGACAACAACTTTTGGGGTCCAATTTCCTTGGGAAAAATCAAAAATTTGGGACTAAAAACTCATTTTTGTGGAAAATTGTTTTGTTTTTTTTTCACACCCAGGCATTATAAACTTTTGTGAAACACTTTGGGGTTCAAAGTGCTCACAACAGATCTAGATAAGTTCCTTAGGGGGTCTAGTTTCCAAAATGGTGTCACTTGTGGGGGTTTCCACTGTTTAGGCATATCAGGGGCTCTCCAAACACGACATGGCGTCCAATCTCAATTCCAGCCAATTTTAGTTTGAAAAAGTCAAACGGCGCTCCTTCCCTTACGAGCTCTGCCGTGTGCCCAAACAGTGGTTTTCCCCCACATATGGGGTATTGGCGTACTCAGGAGAAATTGCACAAAAACTTTATCTGTCCATTTTCTCCTTTTACCCTTGTGAAAATAAAAAAAGTTTGTAAAAGATCATTTTTGTGGCTAAAAAGTTAAATATTAATTTTTTCCTTCCACGTTGCTTCAGCTCCTGTGAAGCACCTGAAGAGTTATTAAACTTCTTGAATGTGGTTTTGAGTACCTTGAGGGGTGCAGTTTTTAGAATGGTGTCACTTTTGGGTATTTTCTGCCATATAGACCCCTCAAAGTGACTTCAAATGTGAGGTGGTCCCTAAAAAAATGGCTTTGTAAATTTTGTTGTAAAAATGAGAAATCACTGGTCAACTTTTAACCCTTATAATTTCCTAACAAAAAAAAATTTTGGTTCCAAAATTGTGCTGATGTAAAGTAGACATGTGGGAAATGTTATTTCTTAACTATTTTGTGTGACATATCTCTCTGTTTTAAGGGAAAAAAAATTCAAAGTTTGAAAATTGCAAAATTTTCAAAATTTTTGCCATATTTGCGTTTTTTTCAAAAATAAACGCAAGGTATATCGAAGAAATTTTACCACTAACATGAAGTACAATATGTCATGAGAAAACAATCTCAGAATCGTGAAGATCCGTTGAAGCATTCCAGAGTTATAACCTCATAAAGAGACAGTGGTCAGAATTGTAAAAATTGGCCCGGTCATTAACTTGCAAACCACCCTTGGGGGTGAAGGGGTTAACCAAAAACTGAAAACAAAGATTAAGCAACAACCAAAAGACAGATTTCATCAACCAAGGCATCATTTTAATCAGTATAACGGTGCCGACCTGACACTGTCTGTAGGTTATTGTGCACAATCCTGCTGACAGGTTCCCTTTGAACAATGGCCTTTTTATTTCACAGTGTTAAAGGTGTGAATGTGTTCATTAAACATTCATTATCGTTGTGAATAAATTATTTTTTTGTCAAAATGTGTGTCCTTTGTTTTCCCTTTACTATAATCAAGTAGGCAATTTTGTTTTCATTCTATGTGTTAACTGTTCTGCTGGTAATGAAAATTTTGAACTATGTCTTTGTTTGTATTATTATAATTGGTTTTGTAAAAATAGAAGAAAAAAATATTTGTCTCCTTCAAGAACCTCACCACAGCTGTAGACCTATTTGTTGCAAAGGCTTGGTAGACTGCTGCTGCTGCTGCCGATAATGAAACTTCATGCAAGCTTGTAGAGGTGGATCACATTGTTCTCAGATGTACTTCTGCTTTCAGGCAGGGGATACAGTAAGCTGCCAGATGATCTAAATGCAAAAAAAGTGTTTAAACCTTTTTTTCCATCTGATGTACTATTCCGTCCATGTGTCCTGGGACTTAATTCCCATGGACCGAATAGTACGTCATATGCACGGGGGAACGCAGCTGATCGTGGCCGGGTGTCAGCTGATTCTCACAGCTGACACTCGGCACTAAGTGCCAGGAGCGGTCACGGACCACTCCTGCCACTTTAACTCCCAGAACACTGCGATCAAACATGATCACAGCGTTCCGGTTGCATAGGGAAGCATCACGCAGAGAGGGGGCTCCCTGCGTGCTTCCCTGAGACCCTCAGAACAACGCAATGTGATCGCGTTGTTCCGAGGGCCACTTCCCTGCAGGCCCCCAGATCCAAGATGGCCACGGGGTCCTTCCGGGTCCTGCAGGGAGGTGGCTTGTCAGTGCCTGCTGAGAGCAGGCACCGGCAAGCCTCCTGCACTGCCTGTCAGATCGCTGATCTGACACAGTACTGTGCAAAGTGTCATATCAGCGATCTGACACTACATAGTGATGTCTTACCCTGGGACAATGTAAAAATGTAAAAAAAAAATGTGTAAAAATATTTTTAAAAAAATCCTTAAATAAATTTAAAAAAATATTTCCCCAATAAACACATTATTATTATGTAAATAAAAAAACAATAAAAGTACACATATTTAGTATCGCCGGGTAAGTAACGATCCGCCCTATAGAACTGTCCTGCTAGTTAACCCCTATAGTGAACCCCTTAAATAAACATGGCAAAAAAACAATGCTTTATCATTATACCGCCGAACAAAAAGTGGAATAACATGCAATCAAAAAGACGGATATAAATAAACATGCTACCGCTGAAAACGACATCTTGTCCCGCAAAAAACGAGCCACCATACAGCATCATCAGCAAAAAAATAAGTTATAGCTTGCAGAATAAAGCGAAGCAAAAATAATTATTTTTTATATGAAATTGTTTTTATTGTATAAAAGCCACAAAACATAAAAAAAGATATAAATGAGGTATCGCTGTAATCATACTGACACGAAGAAAAAAACTGCTTTATCAATTTTACCACACGCGGAACGGTATAAACGCCCCCTCAAAAGAAATTTATGAATTGCTGGTTTTTGTTCAATCTGCCTCCCAAAAATCGTAATAAAAAGCGATCAAAAAATGTCATGTGCCCAAAAATGGTACCAATAAAACGTCAATTCGTCCCGCAAAAAAAGACCTCACATGATTCTGTGGCCCAAAATATGGAAAAATTATAGCTCTCAAAATGTGGTGATGCAAAAAGTATTTTTTGCAGAAAAAAGCATCTTTTAGAGTGTGACACCTGCCAAACATAAAAACCCGCTATAAATAGTAAATCAAACCACCCTTTATCACCCCCTTAGTTAGGTAAAAATATCAAAATAAAAAAAAGTATTTATTTATATTTTCACATTAGGGTTAGGGTTAGGTTAGGATTAGGGTTAGGGGTGCGTTGGGGTTAGGGTTGGTGTTAAAATTGGGGGTTTTCCACTGTTTAGGCATATCAGGGCTCTCCAAACATGACATTGTGATGTTGTTACTATATCTGTGATTGGCTTGCTGTTATCCTTGTTTCAGTTTCTGCCTAGTGACAATGATGTAATGAGGAGGAGGAGACAAGGCAGGAGCAGGAAGTCCTGGGTAAGGGGAGCAGGAGAGAGGAACGAAAATAAAGTATGGCTGTTTAAACCTACCATCCAGCATCTCTGTGTGGCCTTCTGGAGTTCCCTTCATCTGCACAACAACACTACAACTGGCGACGAGGAAGCGTTCATCATCAGCTAAAGGTATTTCAGCTCTACCACAATGGCCTGTTTACCTGCCTTCCCTGCTTTTGATGTGCATCAGTCCCCAGCTAACCTAGCAGCATGTTGGGAGAAATGGCTGAAGCGTTTTGATATATTCCTACAAGCCATGAACATATCAGATGATACCAGGAAGAAAGCCATGCTATTACATTATGCAGGGGAACAAGTCTATGATATCTTCACTACTCTGCCTAATACAGGAGAAGACAATGACTATGAGCTCAGTAAGGCAGCATTAAGCAAGTATTTCTCCCCACACAGAAATGCAGCATTTGAAATCTTCAAGTTTAGACAATTAAAGCAGTCAGCAACAGAAAGCATTGATGAATATCATGTCCGACTACGGCACCTTGCAGCTTACTGTGAATTTACAGATGTCGACAAAGAGATCCAAATGCAGATTTTACAAGGCTGCATCTCCTCTAAGTTACGGAGACAAGCACTCAGAGATCCCACCATGACTTTAGCAAAACTGCTTGAAACAGCACGTGTAAATGATACCGCCGTAAAACAAGCTAAACTCATAGAGAACATTGAGTGCGAGGCGGAAGCACCATCTTGTATAGCAAAGCTGACACAGACACCGCCTGTGCCTCGTATGCAGGGGGCAACTTGCTACAACTGCGGAGGTCGTATCCTCACCAGAATGTCTGCCCAGCAAAAGGGGGGACCTGCCATAATTGTGGAAAACAAAACCATTTTGCAAAAGTGTGTAGATCCAAACCACAATCCCCTCATTCCACAGTACAACCCAGGTCACAGAAAATCCAAACGCTGCAGCTTACTGACGAGCCTCACAGTACTTATCTATTCTCAGTGACTGCAGAGGGATCTCAAACACTGCACGCACTTACCAGTCCAAGGCGACTTATCCTGATAAATGGTAGTCCGGTGGAAGCCCTAGTAGACACGGGGGCATCAGTAAACGTCATCAGCCGTGCAGTCTATAGCCAACTCCCGAACAGACCTGCTCTACAAAGCACTAGCCTAAAGATTTTTCCTTATGGTTCAGCATCTGCACTACCCCTGTGTGGCAAATTTCAGTCAGAACTTGCAGCTGACGGGAAGTCCATCACCGACACTGTATATGTAGTAGAGTGCTCTGCAGACACGCTTTTCAGCTGCAGGAGTGCAGCCCAACACATCATGCAGAGATACCCCAATCTCTTTAAAGGTCTCGGTAAGCTAAAATACGTTCAGATAAAATTGCATATTGACCAGTCAATACAGCCGTCTGTTCAACCTCACAGGCGCATCCCATTTCATATCCGCAAACTTGTGAAGCAAGAACTGCAGGATCTTGAAGCGTCTGATGTTGTTGAACGAGTTGAAGGCCCGATTCCTTGGGTATTGCCCATTGTTGTTGCACCAAAACCAAAGCAGCCTGGTAAAATCCGGCTATGTGTGGATATGCGGCATGCCAATTTGGCTATTCAAAGAGAAAGGCACATCACGCCCACTATTGATGACATTATCACAGACCTGAATGGTGCAAAAGTATTTTCTAAAATTGATTTAAAATCAGGTTATCATCAACTTGAGTTGCATCCAGATTCCAGGTACATTACAACTTTTAGTACCCATGTGGGCTTATGACGATTCAAGAGGTTGAACTTTGGTATCTCATCTGCGGCAGAAATATTTCAGAACGTTATCAGTCAGGTTCTATCTGGAATAGCAGGAGTTCTAAACGTCAGTGATGACATTCTTATATATGGTACAACCCAAGAGGAGCATGACAGTCACTTAGAGCAAGTGTTTCAGAGACTGCAAGCCTGCAATCTAACTGTCAATCCGTCAAAATGTGAGTTTAACCAAAAGTCATTAAGCTTCTTTGGATATATCTTTTCGGAGCAAGGAGTTTCAAGCAGATCCTCAGAAAGTTGCTGCCATAAAGTCAGCTAGCCAACCTCAAAATGTGTCAGAGGTTCGCAGTTTTCTAGGACTAGTCACGTACTGTGGGCGATTTATGCCTGATCTGGCCACGATCTCCGAACCCCTGCGACTACTCACGAAAAAAGACACTCCTTGGACATGGACTACTGAACACCAAGCAGCATTCGATTCCATGAAGTCCGGTCTGACTGGCGACACCGTCATGGCCTATTTTGACCCTCTAAAGTCCACAGAGCTGATCGTGGACGCTAGTCCGGTGGGCCTGGGTGCAATTCTCACACAAGTGTCCAAAGAAGGCAACGTTTCTACCATTTCCTATGCAAGCAAAGCCTTAACAACGCTATTCACAAACTGAAAGGGAAGCTCTTGCGGTTGTGTGGGGATGCCTTCATTTTCATCTGTACCTTATGGGACATAAATTCACAGTGATAAGTGACCACAAACCGCTCATTCCGCTTTTCAACAAACATTCTTCAAAGCCTCCCCCACGACTTGAATGCTGGTTGCTCCGCCTACAGAACTACCAGTTTTGGTTGAGATACGAGGCAGGAGCTGGTAATCCGGCTGACTACTTTTCGAGACACCCAACACCACAAACTACCAAGGACGACATCTCAGCAACTATCCTTGCAGAGGAACATATCAATTTTATTGTTGCACATTCTGTGCCAAAAGCTATGACTATGGAGGAAATACAACAAACGGTGGATTCCGATCACCAACTTCAGTTAGTTATAGAGACTGTTCGATCTAAAAATTGGAGCAATTTTCTTGCTGAAGCCTGCCTCCAAACACCGGATCAAACAACCTACTTGACAGCCATTGGCTTGCTGTTATCCTTGTTTCAGTTTCTGCCTAGTAACAATGATGTAATGGGGAGGAGGAGACAAGGCAGGAGCAGGAAGTCCTGGGTAAGGGGAGCAGAAGAGAGGAACGAAAATAAAGTATGGCTGTTAAACCTACCATCCAGCATCTCTGTGTGGCCTTCTGGAGTTCCCTTCATCTGCACAACAACACTACAGACATGACGTCTTATCTCAATTACATCCAATTCTGCGTTGAAAAAGTCAAACGGTTAAAGATTATCTGTAGCAGTTGCAAATTGCCTCTTCAGAGAGAAAGGTGATTTGAATTCTATAGCGTCACCTGTTGGAAGTAGCGATCCTACAAGTCACAATCAATTATTTAACGAGTCTTGCAATTTGACTTAGTATAAAAGTCAAATCAGAATCTCAATTTGCAGACACGGTGTTTCTGGCTATTGGCCCTCGTCAGTGCAAAGTATGAGAACTGTTTTGGCTAGGTGAAAGGCTCTAGACTGGGTTCTAAGGGTAAGGTTTCTCCTTATGGAGATTGACATACCAGCTCTGGCATGTCAAGGTAAGGAGGCTAATTCGCAGTGCAATGCTTCTCTGTGAAATTTTATATTCAAATTGCCTCTTCAGAGAGAAAGAGGACTTGAACTCTATAGCGCCACCTGTTGGAAGCAGCAATCCTACAAGTCACAATCAGCCTTGTAGCAGTTGGACCTGCTTAAATAATTGCACAGCTAGCTGGGCCTTATGTCAGCAAATATTAATTGTGATACAACCAATTAAACATGCAGTCAATACAAATTTGCGAAATAGAGATGATTGTGTGAAATTCAGGGGTCCTCCTAATAAATTCACTCCTCTCTAATGTTAAATACTCAGTACTCAATATAGTGGACAATGTGTGCCCTACAAAGGAGAGAGCAGCCACTCCACTCTTATAACTAGTAGAGTTTCATGAAGTGGTCCTAAACAGATTTTCTTTGTGTATGAATGTAATTATCTGAAATAGAAAAAGAGTCATATTAGCATTTGATAAAGTAAGATCAGCTTAACATTGTGACTGAGTAACATAATATTCATCACTGTAAAATGAATAAAGCTGTAAAATGAATATGACCATAACTTGGAATATGCTAAATTAATTACCGGTAGTCCAAAAATTGTAAGCTGTGTATGCATATCAGGGAAAACTATGTTCACATCTGTAAATTAAACTATATGACCCATGCATAAAGCACTGTTTTAAAGCCAGAATAATGAAATTATGTCTTTTTTTATAACAACTGATCAAATTATGTCTTTTTATAACAAAATAAAGAAATAAATTTTAAAAAAGTTCAAATTAACACACAGTGATCTGTTGAGTACATGTCCCACTCCAGATGCAGTGCCTGGCTTCAGGGTATGTGCACACGTTGCGGATTGTGCTGCGGATTTTTCTGCACGGATTTTCCTAAATCCGCAGGTAAAACGTCCTGTGTTTTACCTGCGGATTTAGTGCAGATTTCCTGTGGACTTTCTGCAGATTTTGTGCGGATTTCGCCTGCGTTTTTACACCTGCGGATGCCTATAATGGAAGAGCTGCAGATTCCGCACAAAGAATTGACATGCTGCAGAAAATAGACCGCAGCAAATCTGCGTGGAATTTTCCACAGCATGTGCACAGCGGATTTGGTTTTCCATAGGTTTACATGGTATGTAAACGCATGGAAAACTGCTGCTGATCCGCAGTGCCAAATTTGCTGTGGATCAACAGCAAAATCCGCAATGTGTACACAGACCCTCAAGCCATATTTGGTGTTTCTTTGATATGTCACTGTACTCAGACATGCCTTTGTCCCGTAGGACGTGTTGCACATGCATCTAAAATGACAGAAAAGACACAAAATTTAAAGTTGAAGCTAAGAATATAAACATTAAAACAACAAAAAATCATTTGAAAAAATTTATCCAAAAAATTACAACCAAAGATTATAGAAACAGGACAAAATTGTTAGCAGCATTATACCTAATATAAATAAAACACATGGTTATCTCGTGAGCCTCATGATAAACACAAACTGAAAAAAGTAATATAAAAAAGATGACAAAAATTGTGCTTATCTTGTTGGTCACAATTTAACAACTGTCATTTCAGATTTGTATCGTTTAAAAAAATTACCAACTTATTACAATCATAATGAAACATTTTCCTATGTTAACAGTTAATTAAGGTACATACAGTTGGAAAAATAAGTATTTGATACACTGCTGATTTTGCTAGTTTTTCCACCTACAAAAAAATGGAGAGGTCTGTAATTTTTATCGTAGGTACACTTCAACTGTGAAAGACAGAATCCAAACATAAAGAAGCGAAAGTTACATTGTGCGATTTTTTAATAATTAATTTTCAGTTTATTGCATGAAATAAGTATTTGATCACCTACCAACCAGCCAGAATTCTGGCTCTCACAGACCTTTAAGTTTTTGTTTAAAAAGCCCTCCTACTCTGCACTCATTAATTGTATTAATTGCACTTGTTTGAACTTATTACCTGTATAAAAGATATCTGTCCACACACTTAATCGATCAACCAAAGAGCTGTCTAAGGACATCAGGGACAAAATTGTAGACATGCACAAGGCTTGGATGGGTTACTAGATAATGGACAAGCAGCTTGGTGAGAAGGCAACAACTGTTCACACAATTATTAGTAAATTTAGTAAATGGAAGAAACACAAGATGACTGTCAATCTTCCTCTGTCTGGGGCTCCATGCAAGATCTCACTTCGTCGGGTAAGGCTGGTTTCACATTTGCGTTGGGCAGAGCTGCGGAGGGCTGCGTACTTCCTCCGTTAAGCTCCGCCCATGGCCACACGTCTTCCGCTCAGCTCCGCCTACATCTGCATGCATCCTGCGTACCTATCTTTAACATTGGGTAAGCAGACCATGCGGATGTATCCGGATGCGTCTGCATGCATTGTTTTGACGCTGTGCCGACCACAACATAATGCAACATGTTCCAATCTACGCAGTTCAGCGCAGCGTCAAAAGACGCATGCGTACGCATCCGCATACATCCGCATGGCCTGCGTACCCAATGTTAAAGATAGGTACGTAGGATGCATGCAGACATAGGCAGAGCTCAACGGAAGAGATGTGGCAGTGGGCGGTGCTTATCGGAGGACGTACGCAGCACTCTGCAGCTCTGCCCAACGCAAATGTGAAACCAGCCTAAGGATGATTCTAAGAAAGGTCAGGAACCAGCCCAGAACTACATGAGAGGACCTGGTCAATGACCTGAAAAAAACTGGGACTACAGTCTCAAACATTGCCATTAGTAACACACTACACCATGATGGATTAAAATCCTGCAGGGCACACAAGGTCCCCCTGCTCATGCCAACACATGTCCAGACCCTTTTGAAGTTTACCAATGACCATCCGGATGATCCAGAGGAGGCATGGGAGAAGGTTATTTGGTCAGTTGAGACCAAAAATAGAACTTTTTGGAATCAACTCCACTCGCCCTGTTTGGGGGAAAAAGAAGGATGAGTACAACCCCAAGAACACCGTCCCAACCATGAAGCATGGTGGGGAAATATCATACTTTTGGGGTGCTTTTCTGCAAATGGGACAGGATGCCTGGACAGTAGTGAAGGGAGGATGGATGGAGTATCACAAGAATTTGGCCAACAACTTCCTTCCCTCAATAAGAGCATTGAAAATTGGTCATTGCTGGGTCTTCCAGCATGACAATGACCCGAAACAGCCATGGCAACTAAGGAGTGGCTCCGTAAGAAGCATTTCAAGGCTCTGGAGTGGCCTAGCCAGTCTCCAGACCTGAACCCAATAGAAAATCTTTGGAGGGAGCTGAAACTCAATGTTACCTGAAAGCTGTAGAGAAGATCTGTATTGAGGAATAGGCCAACTAACCTGCTGAAGTGTGTGCAAACTTGGTCAAGAACTACAGAAAATGTTTGTAATTGCAACCAAAGGTTTCTGTACCAAATATTAAGTTCTGTTTTTCTATTGTATCAAATACTTATTTTATTCAATAAAATGCAAATTAAATATGTAAAAGTCATGCAATGTGATTTTCTGGATTGTTTTTAAGATTCTGTATCTTACAGTTGTAGTGTACCTACCTATGGTAAAAACCTCTCCATTCTTTGTAGGTGAGAAAACTTGCAAAATCGGCAGTGTATCAAATACTTATTTTCCTCACTGTATGTCTTACATTTTTGGTGAAAATATTTCAAATTTGATTTAGAAAAATTCATACATTTCAAACTTTGAATGCTTATATCCTTCAACCATATAGTTATGCCACACAAATAGTTAAATAACATTTCCCATATGTCTATTTCACTTTAACATAATTTTTCAAGCATCCTTTCATTGTGTTAGGATGTTAGAAGAGTTAACATTTTTCATTATTTTTTCAAGTAAATTTACAAATCTCATTTTTTACAGATCCATTTAATTTTGAAATGACTTTGAGGGACATATATATTTGAAAACTCCAGAAGTGATACCATTTTAAAAACTATAACCTTGATATTTTTCTAAATTGCTTTCATTAAATTTGTTAACATTTCAGATGCTACAAAGTAATTAAATAAGTTTATTGAAGAAATGAAAAATTTAATTTTATCCACTAAAATAGTGATTTAGCCTCAAGTATTTCAGTTTCATAGGGGATAGTAGGAAAAAATTTAACCCAAAATGTATTATGCAGTTTCTCTCAAATGTGGCAATATCCCATATGTGATTAAAAAACTGCTGTTTTCACACATTGCAGGGATTATAAGGAATTAAGTTCTATTTGGTGTGTACATTTGGCTCGAATTAATTACATTAAAAAATCTAAGGTAGAGCCTGTAAGGTAACAAAACAGCAGAAACCCTCACAAATGACCCCATTTTGAAAACTTGAGCCATCAAAGAATTCATGTAGAATAGTGTCCATTTCTCACTTCTAGGTACTTCACAGAGCTTCATAAGATTTGGACATGAAAATGAAAAATTAAGTATTTTTTTACAGTGAAATATTAGTTTTGCCCCATATATGAAATTCTCAAAAGAGCTAACGGAAGAAATGGAACCATAATTCATTACACAATTTCTCCTGAATGTGGTCAAAGGCTAAATTTTGGGCATACGGCATTGCTTGTAAAGGAGAGCTCAAATTTGTCTGGAATATACTGTGAGTGCCATGTCACATTTGTAAAACCACTGAGGTTCCATAACAGCAGAAACCCCCACAAGTAACCACATTTTGGAAACTAGACCTGTAAAGGAATTTATCCAGTTATGTGTTGAAAATGCTTAACATGTCACTCTGCACAAGGAGAAACGTTACCCCTTGACGCCTCTCACACAGCCAAACCAGATCCCACACTTTGCACTGATGAGGGGCAGTACCCTGAGACACAGTGATTGCAAATTGAGATCTGATTTTGGCTTTTATCCTAAGTCATGTGACAAGGCTCGTTAAAGGGTCATCATTGACTTTTAGGATTGCTACTTCCTATAGGTGGCACTAGAGTTCTAGTCCTCTTCCTTTCTGAAGAGACAATTTGCATATTTACCAGAGGAGCATTGCGTCGTAAAAGTCTCCTCATCACGGTATGCTTAACATGTCACCCTCCGCAAAGAGAAACATTACTACGAGGATATTGGTCAGATGCCACTCACACAGCAAAACCAGATCTCACACTTTGCAAGGGGCAGTACCCCGAAACACAGTGTCTGCAAATTCTGTTTTTTTTTTCATAAGTCATGTGACAAGGCTCATCAAAGGGTCGACATTGACTTTTAGGATTGTTACTTCCTATAGGTGGCACTACAGTTCTAGCCCTCTTCCTCTGTGAAGAGACAATTTGAACATTTTAAACCCACCGAGTCACAGAATTTAATAGCATTTGGATGTGAAAACAAAGTGTTAAGGGCCAGCGGAATGCACCTAATAGATATTAAGGAGAGGTGCGTTCCCAGCCCGAGGTCCAACGTGCAGGCAGAGCCTGCTGCTAGTAAGATGGCGCAAATAGGCAATATGAGCGAACTCTGTTATCCCGCAAAGTCGCAGATGTAAATGCCGTAGCACTATATGGTGGTATAAGAGAACTCTGTTAGACCACAGAGTTGCTAACTAAAACGCTGTGGCACTATATGGCGGTATAAGCGAACTCTGTTACTTCACAGAGCCGCTGTGAAAAAGACTGTGTCCTGTCAGACTCACAGGCAACACAGATGACTGCTAAGCAATTGCAGTCTGTGGTCATGCCATACACTCAGCAAATTCCTCACTGGAGGTGCCGGTATACTAGGGGCTTATTTCAGCCAGAGCCCTGAATCCAAATACACAAAATTCCTCACTGAAGGTGCCCGTATTCTAGGGGCTTATTTCAGTTGGGTCCCTAACCACATGCATAAGACCACACTGGCGCAAGCACGTAACAGATATGATACTAGCGCACGGCCGTGCGGTTATGCAACCCTTTTATAGTAGACATGAGTGCAAGACCTTCCAGAACAGAACAATAGGAAACTGCTTCAGAACACAAAGAGCTTCAGGACCTTCCTGGAGGACCAATAGGAGGCTCAGCAGTATCCGAGCATGTGACCCCTGATCTCCAATGGGAGATCTTGCCCTGGGCATGCTCAGATGGAGAAACAGAGGACTTAGTCCCAAAGCTGCCTGCTCCATCATTGGTTACAACAGAGGATCCAGGAGAGGCAGCAGCAAGTCTCCGCACAGAATCAGACTGGGCGAGACGCTGGGACCGACGTCTTTGCTGAGCAGGATCCACTGCAGCCGGAGATGGATGGGGGACCGCAGCGGAAATAGCTCGAGATTCCCCCTGTGCAGAAGTGGGAACTCGAACCCTAACATTACCCCCCTTCCTAGGGCCCCCCCTTCTTTGGGCCTCGCTGCATTCAAAGGCAGCGATTTGCTGCGGAGCGTGAATATGCTCGGTAGGCTCCCAGGACCTATCCTCAGGCCCATAACCCCTCCAATCCACCAAATAAAATTTTTTGCCCCGTACCACCTTACACCCTATGATGGCATTCACCTCATGATCATCGGTAGATAAACACGACGTCCCAGCAGATGATTTGGAAAACTGGGAGATGACCACGGGTTTCAGAAGGGACACATGAAAGGTATCGGAGATACCAAGGCGAGGCGGAAGGGCTAAGCGGTAAACTACAGGATTTACCTGCTCAAGGATCTTAAAGGGACCCAAATAGCGAGGTGCCAACTTAGTAGACTCTACTCGCAGCCTGATGTTCCAGGCAGAGAGCCACACTAAGTCGCCCAGAGCAGATATCGGAGCGGGGAAGTCCTCATCCTCTCCTTGGAGGCCTGGATGGCATCCTGGGTTCGATCCCAAATGTCCCGTGCCTCCACAGCCCAGTCTGCCACCCTGGAGTCGGCGGAAGACAAGGGCATGGGCACTGGAACCCGCAGATGTTGACCATAGTTCAAAAGGAATGGAGTCTGTCCGGTGGAGTCAGCCACAGCATTATTGAGAGCAAACTCAGCCCACGGTAGCAAAGATGCCCAGTCATCCTGCCTGGCTGAGACAAAATGTCGCAAATATGTGACCAAAGTCTGGTTGGCCCTTTCTACCAACCCATTCGTCTTGGGATGATACGCAGAGGAGAGATTCAACTCAATGCTGAGTAGCCGACACAGCTCTCTCCTGAACCGAGACGCAAATTGGGGACCTCGATCACTGACGATTTTGTCTGGCATTCCGTGTAAATGGAAAATATGACTAATAAATAATGCTGCCAAGGCCTGTGCAGATGGTAACCGTGGTAATGGCACCAAGTGCACCATTTTGGAGAAGTGTTCGGTTATCACCCAGATGATGGTGCAGCCCCGAGACTTGGGTAAGCCCACCACAAAATCCATCCCAACCATATCCCAAGGCCTGTCTGCCACCGGTAAAGGGAAAAGTAGCCCAGCTGGACGTTGTCGAGGGGACTTATTCTTGGCGCAGGAGACGCACGCATGAACGTATTCCCTGACGTCACAGACCATATGTGGCCACCAGTATGTCCTCGCCAGCAACTCAGATGTACTTTTTGCCCCAAAATGTCCACCCACCCTGGACGAATGTGCCCAAGAGAGTAACTCCGGTCACAAATTGGTGGGCACAAAAGTCTTGCCCGGAGGCATAGCCTCAAGCAAAACCGGGGCCACAGTTCTTAGGCTCTCTGTGGGGACAATCAGCCGAGGCTCCTCCTCCACCTCCTCAGAGGACACCACGGAGCGAGAGAGAGCATCGGCCCGAATGTTCTTCTCACCGGAGAGGAAATGGAGGGTGAAATGGAACCGGGAGAACAGGGACCATCTGGCCTGATGAGAATTTAGCCACTGGGCGGTCTGTAAATAGACCAAATTTTTGTGGTCAGTGAAAACTTGAAAGGGAAAGCAAGCCCCCTCCAGGAGATGTCTCCACTCAGAAAAGGCCACCTTCTTGGCTAGCAACTCCCTATCCCCAATGGAATAATTCCTCTCCGCTGGTGTGAAGGTCTTGGAAAAGTAGAAACAAGGATGTTTCCGACCTTGAGCATCCTTTTGAAAAAGGACTGCTCCAGCACCAATGGACGAGGCATCAACCTCCAATATAAAAGGCTTATCAACCTCGGGGCGATGTAAGATGGGAGCGCTAGCAAAATGGGACTTAATTGAAGTAAAGGCCTTGGAGACCTCCTCTGACCACAATTTTGGATTGGCTCCCTTCTTGGTGAGGGCTACCAAGGGAGCTACCAAAGTGGAGAAGTGGGGAATGAATTGGCGACAGTAATTAATGAACCCCATAAAGCGCTGCACCACTTTAAGAGAGTGGGGTTCTTGCCAATCCATTACAGCCTGTAGTTTGGCAGGACCCATAGCCAATCCCTGGGCGGAGATGATATAGCCCATGAAAGGTAGAGACTCCTGCTCAAACACGCACTTCTCCAACTTCGCATATAGGGAATTTGCCCGCAAGAGGTCGACGACCTTGCAGACTGCTCTCCGGTGGGAGACCATATCTGGAGAAAAGATGAGAATGTCATCCAGATAGACTACCACTGAGGTGGCAAGCATATCCCGGAAGATGTAATTTACAAAATCTTGGAAGACGGCTGGGGAATTACAGAGCCCGAAGGGCATCACCAGATATTCGCAATGCCATCTCTGGTATTGAACGCTGTCTTCCATTCGTCCCCCTCACGGATGCGGATCAGGCTATAGGCACCACGTAGATCCAGCTTAGTAAATATCCTTGCTCCCCGAAGCCTATCAAAGAGCTCAGAGATTAGGGGCAATGGGTATTTGTTCTTAACGGTAATGGCGTTAAGACCCCTATAGTCTAAACACGGTCGTAATTCTCCATTCTTCTTCTACACGAAGAAAAATTCTGCCCCTGCTGGTGACACTGACTTCCTAATAAACCCTCTTGCCAGATTCTCCTTGATATATAGTGACATGGCCTCCGTCTCAGGAAGAGAAAGAGGATACACCCTTTCCCGAAGGGGCTCCGTGCCAGGCAAGCGGTCTATAGGACAGTCATAGGGGCGATGAGGCGGAAGAGTCTCTGCTGCCTTTTTGGAGAATACGTCCGCGTATGACCAATTAACCTTGGGGAGAGAGGAAAAGTCTATGGGTATCTCCGTGGTGGAGACCTGAACGTCCTCCCTGAGACATCTGCCTCTACAGCAATCACCCCAACCTAGTATTCTCCCAGAGGACCACTCAATATGGGGAGAATGGTGGCGGAGCAAGGGTAATCCCAACAGAACCTCATCTATTCCCTCAGGAAGAACAAAAAAGGATATATTCTCCTGATGAGAAGGGGACATAGACAGGGGAAGAGGGACAGTCTGGTGGGTGATCTGTGAGGACAGGATTGCTCCATTCAAGACTCGCACCGACACTGGCTCGGCGAGCGTCACCAGCGGTGTAGAATGGCGAGAGGCAAAGGAGGAGGACATAAAATTCCCCTCTGCCCCAGAGTCCACACAGAGCTTAGCGGGAATAGTGGATGAACCCAGAGAAATTAACCCTTTAAAGAGCACTTTCTGAGCAAAAGCCGTCGCGTCTAATGACCCTGCTCCCATGGTCTCTGAACACGACCGTTTACTCATCCCCTGGGGACATCAGTTGGCATAATGTCCCAGCTGCTAACACACTCTACAGACCACGGATACTCGAGTGGTCCGAGACTTAGGTTCCGCTCGAAAAGCCTCCATGGTCTCTTGGGGGTCGGATGCCCGAACGGGAAGTTTAAGAGGTTTGGCAAAGGTAGGAGCCAGCCGAAACCTCTGCCTACACTGGATCCGCTCCAACCTCCGCTCATGAAAACGGAGGTCGATGCGGATAGATATGGAGATGAGTTTCTCCAGTGTGGCAGGAATCTCCCAAATAGCCAAAGCGTCCTTTACATGGTCTGCCAGTCCTCTCCAGTACACCGGAATGAAAACTTTATCTGGCCACTCTAATTCAGAGGCCAAAGTCCAAAATTGGACTGAAAACTGGCTGACCATGGACAAGCCCTGTGACATTGCCAGCAGTTGGAGTGCCGTATCGTGTGTGACCTGAGGTCCTAAAAAGACCTTTTTCAGAGCCTCCAAAAAACGAGGAGCACTCCGCACCACACGATCGTCGCGCTCCCACAGCGGCGTTGCCCATTCCAGCGCTCTGCCCGACAGAATGAAAGCCACTTGTGCCCATTCCGTGGGAAAACGTGCTTCCAGAAGCTCAAGCTGTATAGAGCACTGACTCACGAATCCCCGACAATGTTTACTGTCACCAGCAAACTTGTCTGGAAGTGGGAGGTGAGATAAGGTCGGAGCAGAGGTAGCGGAGGACAAACTATCTGTGGCTACGCTAGCAGCTGAACAGCGACTGCGGTAACATCCACAGCTGAGGTTGTGCTCTCAAGAGACGCCAACCTACCCTCCAGCTGCTGGATGTACTGCTGTAGACGCTGGTCATCCGCCATTTTATTAGCCAGACACTGGCGCTAGTATTATGTTAAGGGCCAGTGGAACGCACCTAATAGATATTAAGGAGAGGTGCGTTCGCAGCTCGGGGTCCACCGTGCAGGCAGAGCCTGCTCCTAGTAAGATGGCGCAAATAGGCAATATGAGCAAACTCTGTTGTCCCGCAAAGTCGCAGATGTAAATTCCGTAGCACTATATGGCGGTATAAGCGAACTCTGTTAGACCACAGAGTCGCTAACTAAAACGCTGTGGCGCTATATGGCGGTATAAGCGAACTCTGTTACTTCACAGAGCCACTGTGAAAAAGACTGTGTCCTGTCAGACTCACAGGCAACACAGATGACTGCTAAGCGATTGCAGTCTGTGGTCAGGCCATACACTCAGCAAACTCCTCACTGGAGGTGCCGGTATACTAGGGGCTTATTTCAGCCAGAGCCCTGAATCCAAACACACAAAACTCCTCACCGGAGGTGCCGGTATTCTAGGGGCTTATTTCAGCCGGGTCCCTAACCATATGCATAAGACCACACTGGTGCAAGCACGTAACAGATATGATACTAGCGCACGGCCGTGCGGTTATGCCACCCTTTTATAGTAGCCACGAGTACAAGACCTTCCAGAACAGACAAATAGGAAACTGCTTCAGAACGCAAACAGCTTCAGGACCTTCCTGGAGGACCAATAGGAGGCTCAGCAGTATCCGAGCATGTGTCCCCTGATCTCCAATGGGAGATCTTGCCCTGGGCATGCTCAAATGGAGAAACAGAGGACTTAGTCCCAAAGCTGCCTGCTCCAACGCTGGTTACAACAGAGGATCCAGGAGAGGCAGCAGCAAGTCTCCGTACAGTATCGGACTGGGCGAGACGCTGGGACCGATGTCTCTGCTGAGCAGGCTCCACTGCGGCCGGAGATGGATGGGGGACTGCAGCGGGAATAGCTCGAGATTCCCCCTGTGCAGAAGTGGGAACTCGAACCCTAACACAACGAAATACATTTTTACAGTAAACTGTTGATTTGACCCCAAGTTTCTAATTTTCACAATGGGTAATAGCAGACAATTGACCACAATATTTGTTACACATGTTCTCCTAAATGTGGTGATACATTATATAAATGGTTAAACAGTAGGAAAGCTAGGGAAAAGCTATTCAACAGTCATGCAGAGTTGAAACGTTTAAACTAGAATTCTTGTAACTTATCAGGCCAGGGAAAACTTGATTGCAGGGAATCTTTCTCCCACGTCAGCACCGTCAACAGCGGCGCTTGCAGTCTCTGTAGTCTCTCCTCTGGGTGTAACTGGTACCTCAGGGGTTAAAGCAGGAAGCAGGGGGACGCTGAGAATCTGAGTCTCCCCTGCTCTAAGTCTCTGTATGATACACTGATAGTCTCTCCGCAGGAACAATGCTGCGCAAACTGGGAAGTCTCTTTGCCACACTCAGAGGCCTTGGCTTGCCACTGCGGTCATCAGGCTTGTGCTCATGATCACTGTCTCTGCATGGTCAGGGGGGAAGTCTCCTCTGGTCATGGAGACTACAGAGTCCACATACTCACATACAGCTTTCACTAGGTCTCGTACTTCAGTCCCAGTCTTCTAACGGGGAGTTCTCTCTCTATGGGGGTGCGGTGCTGCAGCCTGCTTTCTCTCTGGCGATCTCTCCCCTGTCTCTGGTGTGCTCAGCTCTGTCCCTGGCATGCTTTCCTTTCGCGCCCTCTGCCTGCACATCTTCCAGTCCACCACCCCTTCCTCTTCCTCTCTGCCCCTTACAGTCACATCCTCCAGTCTGTCCAGGACAGAAAGTCTTCCCCCCGGCAACCCTGCTGTCTGGCTAGGTGGTTCCGGATACGGAGCAGGAAAGGTAACCCCTTTTTGACTCTTCTTTCTCTTCACCCCCTTACATAGTCAAAGACTGCTGTTTGGGCACATGGCATGGTTCAGAACGAAAAGAGTGCTATTTGATTTTTGGAGCGCAAACTTTGCTGGAAAAGATTGTATACGCCATGTTACATTTATAGAGCCCATGACATGCCAAAACAGCAGAACCGTCCCACATATGATGCCATTTTGAAGACTAGACCCATCAAGGAATTTCTCTAGTGGTGTGTTGAGTAGAGATGAGTGCATTTGTTTGGATTCGGTTTCCAATATGATTGAAATTGAATATTGTTTTTGCAATATTCACCGAACACAGCCGAACGTCATTAGAGTCAATGGCAATGGAAATTAGCGAATATGTTCAAAACCAATCATAAGTCATACATTCGGCACAAATATTGTTCGAATATGGCCCGAATATATCAAAATCAGATTTAGGACCAAAATCAGACCAAATCTCTAATGTTAAGCATCATCAGCCCACAAATGCTTCACAAAATCTTATAAATTTGGATGTGCAACAAAAATTAAAATCTTGTATTAGCCCCAAGTTAATATTTTCTAAAGTGATAATATAAGAAAATAAACCAAAAAGTTTAGTACCCAATTTCTCCCAAACAAGGTGATACTCTCTATGTGGTCATAAATTAATGTTTAGATACATGGCAGGCCTTGGATGCAAACAGCGATTTTTGATTTTTGGGACGCAAATTTAGCTGGAATAGATTGTGGATGTCATGTTGCATTTGCAAAGCCCCTGACATGCTAAAACAGCGAAACTCCCTCACATGTGTTTAACATTTTTAACCCACAGGTGATTCACAAAACTTTATAACACTTAGGCCGGCGTCACACTGGCGACAAAATCGGACGACTGCAATGCGATGAAATATCGCATTGCAGTCGGACCTATGTTAATCTATGGAGCAGCTCCCAGTATCAGATTTTTTGTGGTCCGTTTTAAACGTCCGTCTGCAATCGCAGCATGCTGCGATTGTCACCGATTGTCGGTCGACAATCGCCAATGCAAGTCTATGGGAGCGATGAAAAATCGGATTACAAACGGACCGCATGTGTGACTTGCGATTAAATCGCATCGGTGTCCTTTAGAAAAGCCGGCAATTCATCCCTGCCTATACTTAAAAGCACACTGACAGCTTTAATAAAGAATCGAATCAATACATATCCACACATAGAATCCACATATATATATATATATATATATGTAATTGTGACATATATATATATATATTTATAGTTCTTACTCTTCTACATACTGTAATAGCCGCTAATTCAATTGCCGGGTTTTGTGAAATCACAGAAGCCGACATGAAATGATACATTGTTTCCACACATTTAACCATGTCATTTCCTGTATTTTGATATTTGTTTAGAACTTACAATTACATGAGTGTATTTGTGCAAAATTTCAGACATGTAGGGGTTAATTAAAGGTGTAATTTCGTTGAAAAAAAATGCGTGGGCTCCCGCTGTATTTTCTCCACCAGACAGACAAAGCAAGCGAGTGGGGGCAGATAATAACAGCCTAGGGAGGGTACATTTTTTGTGCCCCCCCCTGGCTACTAACATCTGCCCCCAGACACCCCAGAAAGGGCAAATCTATAATTAGATTCGCCCTTTCTGGCACTTTGCCCGTCTATTCCCATTGCCCTGTAGTGGTGGCGAATGGGTTAATTATCTCACCTTACTGTCACCTTGTATTGAAAGGTGACCTTAAGGTAGGTTAATAATTGAGAGCTGTCAATTAGACAACTATCAATTATTAATCCTATTGTATGAAAGAAAAATCAAACACACACAGTTTAATAAAAAATAAGTTTAATGAAATAATCACACAGTTTTTGACCATATTTTATTTTCCTGCTAAAACCATTTCCTGTAATAAAAATAAAATAAAAAAGCAAAATTATACTTACCAATCCGATGTACAGTCAGGTCCCACGGTGTAATCCATCAGAAAGGGTTAACAGGTTACAGGTCGCAGAGAGCTAATAATGCTGTCTCAGACCTGTATTCCCCTGAATGAATAAGTTCCTCTCCCAGCGAAAGTAGAGGAATAGATTCATGAATGGAGCTTAATTGATTTATTGCCAATTTAACTGTAGTGACCTGACCTAAAGGGAAAGTGGACACAATCAATTAAGCTTCATTCATGAAACACATCCTCTCCTGTCACCAGGAGAGGAACTTATTCATTCATGAGCTTTGAGCTGAGCATGCAGGATTACTTGCACTGCTTGGCTCAAAGCTAGTTAACCCTTTGTGAAGGATTACAGCGTGGGACGTGACAGATCGGCGGAATAGGTAAGAATAATGTTGTTTTATTTTTTTTTCTTTATTTTAGGAGATCAATGGCTTCGCACGGATTAAGTGTAAAATAAAATATGGTCAAAAAAATGTGTTTTTATTTCATTAAAATTATTTATTCTTAAAGTGTGTGTTTTCTTATTTACTTCAATAGGATTAATAATTGATAGTTGTCTAATTGACAGCTCTCAATTATTAACCTACCTTAAGGTCACCTTTCAATAGCAAGGTGACAGTAAGGTGAGATAATTAACCCATTCGCCACCGCTACAGGGCAATGGGAATAGACGGGCAAAGTGCCAGAAAGGGCGAATCTAATTATAGATTTGCCCTTTCTGGGGTGTCTGGGGGCAGATGTTAGTAGCCAGGGGGGGCACAAAAAATGTACCCTCCCTAAGCTGTTATTATCTGCCCCACTCGCTTGCTTTGTCTGTCTGGTGGAGAAAATACAGCGGGAGCCCACGCATTTTTTTTCAACGAAATTACACCTTTAATTAACCCCTACATGTCTGAAATTTTGCACAAATACAGTCATGTAATTGTAAGTTCTAAACAAATATCAAAATACAGGAAATGACATGGTTAAATGTGTGGAAACAATGTATCATTTCATGTCGGCTTCTGTGATTTCACAAAACCCGGCAATTGAATTAGCGGCTATAACAGTATGTAGAAGTCTAGGAACTATAAATATATGTATATATACATGTCACAATGACATGTGTATATATATATATATATATATAATATATATGTGTTCTATGTGTATATATCTATTCTTTTTTTTGTGATTGAAATACTATTCTTTTAGATCCATTATATGTCAGTTTTGCAAGCCTGCGAGAAAATCTCGCAAGTCGGATGAAAATCGGATGTTACAAGGTACACACACATGCGATTAAATCGCATCTTTGAAGGAAAATCGGATGCCAGAAGGATGTGTGATGTTTTTATTTTGATCCGATTGTCGACCGTCTAAAACGGACCGATTTTTTGTGGTTGTGTGTGACTCCGGCCTTAGATGTGAAATCAAAAGTTTATATTTTTTTCTTCAGTAAACTGATAACTTTAATTTCAAAATGGTTTTATTGAAATTTATAACTTTAGAAAACAGTATACTTTGCAACATATTTCCTCGCAGGGGAATTTTTAACTTATCATGACAAACATGTAACCTATAGAGGGAAAGACAAGACAATTACAACAAGAGGATAATACAGTAGGGAAAGAGAACATTAAAGCCACAGTGTACATTATAGTAATGTAAGTATTTTTCGAGAGCCTACCTTTAATGATTGTTTCAGTCCGATCTCATCTGCACCATGAACCAAGGACAAACATGTAATGATTATATACTGTAGCTCCAAGTCTACATCCAACTCCCCACCTCCACAGTCCGGAGATGTTACGGTGATAGGCGCAAGATCTGGTCCATTTGTATATTTGATTCCAAATCCATCCATGGCCCCCAAATTTTAAAGAACTGATCCCACATGTCGTTTCTAGTAGCTTCAATGCGTTCATAGAGCATAATATTGTTCATCCTTTCTTTAACAAGTAATAATGACAATGTTGGGGATTTCCATTTTGCTGCTATATGAATTTTGGTAGCCATGAAAAGGAAATTTACCAATCTATGGAGACCTCTAGGAAGAGACGGGTGTTTTGCCCAAAGGAGAAAAACTGGAGGTTCTAGAGGAATTTTCCTGCCTGTCAATTGATCCACTATGAATTTCACTCTATGCCAGAGGTCCGAGACCGCCAGACAAGTCCACCAGATGTGTTTCATATCCCCCGGTAGACCACAGCCCCGATTACACAAAACTGAGATATTTGGGTATATACTGTGAAGTTTGGTTGGAACGAGATATGTCCTGTGGAGAACCTTCAGTGAAGTCTCCACAAGGGATGATTGGTGGCTTCCCTTGGACAACGTATCACAGCAAGATCTCCAAACTTCTAGTGGCAAATTAAATCCCATCTCCTCCCATTGTATCATAACTTTCAATTTTTTCTCATCGTGAAGTGGGTTAACAATTGAGTTTATTAAAGATATAGTTCCTTTTCCCATTGGATCACTAATGCATTTTTGCTCAAAACTAGACACATGTAGGGGGTTTTTGTTTGGGAGAAAACTTTTGGCAAAGTGGAGTACCTGGTTAATACGCATGATCTCTCTAACTGGGGGTTCATATTTTCGAATGATTTCTGGTCTATCTAGTAAAATATTTAATGGAGAGCACAAATGTTTTAATGTACTGATCCCCCATAAGATCCACCATGTGAACATGTTTGGGTTGAGGCCCAGTAAGATCATCGGGTTGCATACAATGGAGGTCAAAGGGGAAGATTCCGATTGTAGCTTATATTTAAATCTAGCTTTCCTTCAAAGAATAAGAGAATGGGCTGTAAAGGGAGCCGTTAAAATTATAACTTTTGGAATTTTCTCTGTGGACCACATCAGGCAGGTAATGAGAATGGTTTAATGAGATGTGACTCTAAGTTGACCCATCTTGGTTTATTGTTTTGGGAACAGATATTTGTCAATTGTGCTATTTGGGCGGATATAAAATAAAGAGCAAAATTTGGAAGTGATATACCCCCTAGTCTTCTATGGAAAAACATTATTTTTTGCGAAATTCTAGCTTTCTTTCCTTGCCACATGAATCTAGTAAAAACGGAGAGTAATTTGGAAAATGTCCTGGCCAGTATTGCTATTGGTAAGGATCGAAAAAGGTATAAAAATCATGGTAAAGATACCATTTTTTGTTATGTTTCGGTAGCTGAGGAGTGCAGGTAAAAAAGGCAATACACCAGAGCAGTTGGAATCTATGGGATTGCAGTACCCTGACTAACCACCACAACTAGAGGCAGCCGTGGAGCGTTCCTACGTTGGTCCTAGACGCCTCGTCACAGCCTGAGAAACTAACTACACCTAAAGATAGAAATAGGAAAGCTATCTGCCCCAGAGCAGAACCCCAAAGATAATAGAAAGCCCCCAAACATGTAATGGCTGTTAGACAAGAAGAAATACTGACACAGAAAGAAAATAGTACGAGCAAACGCTGGGGCCCAAACTAACTAAATAGAAAAGGACAGGAAGGGTACTTACTGCAATCCCAGAAAACCCTGAAAAACACCAACTCTACTAATTTCAAAATCACCTGAGATCACACGACCTCTACCACCTAAATTAGCTCTCTGGTGTAACAAAATCAAAACAGCAGCCACTGAAAAAACTGGAAAAAGCAAAAGAACAAAACTCAGTGGCTGAACTAAACTGAGAAGGCAGAAGCCCCCGGAGGGGACCCAGAAGGCCCCCAAAGAAGTGCAGGACAAAATGCAAAAATATAGCAACAACACAAAAGAAGAAAAATTCTTATCTGGTAGCAGGAGATGCAGACACGACACAGCAGGCTACAAGGGAAACTGGAATGAAGGATTCAGACCAGAACAATTGATCACCGGCAACCCTGATGGGAAAATGACTCCCTTATATAAGACCAGTCAGTAACACCTGATTCCCAGTCCTCACAATCTTCACTAGTACCGCTTGTAACCACCAGAGGGAGCCTCTGCTCAGAACTCATCTCAAACCCATTCACAACAATTTTTATTGTGTGTAGTCTACCCAGCCAGGATAAATTCAATGAGGACCATCTAGTCAGATCATTTTGGAGGCTCTAAATAAGTGTTGCATAATTCCACTTAAAGAGGGTCGACCTATTTGTTGTTAAATCATATTAAATGGTGTAAGTTTCTTTTTACAGTGCCGGAGTTAATCTGCTCAGTTGAGAGCTCCTAGAAGTTTTCCTCTCTCAGCTGTGCACACCCATCTCCTATATAATCTGGACCTTGGCTAGCACTCATTGTCAGAGTTAGCTTTTGCTGTTTGGCTGGTGGTTGTTGGTGGTTGTTATTGGAGAAGGCGTTTGGTGGATTCATCTGTGACTGTTGCTAGGTTTTGAGTGTGCAATAATTCCCTTTCTTCTCCTTCTTTGGGTTAACCCCATCCTCCTCTCCCTAGTGTTAACCTCTTTTGTTTATGTGTGTATATTTGTATTATTGGTATTTTCCTTTATCCCTGCTTGTATTATCTTGTTAGTCTGGTTGGTGTATTACGATACACTACTTCTCCCCTCTTCCCTGAGTGTGAGAAGAGTACAGATTGAGGGCGGATTCAGGAGCTAATGCTAAGCATGTGGATCTGGAGCTTTCACCATCAGAAGAAATCCGGAGAACAGAGCAAGATAGAGCGCCGTTAGCATTAGGGACAGGGAAGGAGCCCTGGTCCTGGGATATCCAACAACAGAGTCATGACACAATGTTGCGTTGCATTTACAGAACCAGGAGGCGTAAAAAAGCCAGAAACACCAAGTGACCTTAAGAAAATAACCTCCACAAGGAATTAATCTGGTCATGTGGTGAGCATTTTTAACCCACAAGCTACAGGGCTGAATGTTATGTTTGCACTGTGAAAACAAAATATTTAATTTTTTTTTCGAAAAAAGATACTGTGATGAACGTGCACACGGTCCGCCACACGGTAGCCCGGGGTATCACGGCGTGTGATCCCCTCCGTGCCGCAAATGTGACGAAAACGCGCACACACACGACGGCTGCTGCCGTCCGACCCAATAATCTGCAGGGATTTATAATTATCTCACTTCCACTTTGGAACTTGCAGCTCTCTGGCACCTCCCCCCCTTACCCTCAGGTCAGTCAGGGAACTGCACCTAGGATAATTAGTCGCCAGACGGGCCACTTGGATGTGTGCTGGCTATTGGGCACGCTGCAGTGAGGGAATTATAATTACTCCGGGCTGCAGCCAGGCAATACACTTATAAAACCCGCTCCGTCACTGCCAACGCCACCCAATAGGTTAACACTTTACACCCCTTCTTTTAGCTGCCACCATCTACGATTTACTTAATGAACAATTTATCAAGAGGGTCCGTAGCAACCCCAAATCAGTAGCGTAGTACTTCAGGCACGTGCAAAATTGTTTATAGAGCAGGAGAAACAAACTAATAATTTTATAGGTTTATTCCTTAAAATGCAGGCAGTGCTTATAGTTTTAAAAAAAGGTAACAAGCTGAGGCAATACAGTTATGTACAATACAGTTAAAAATAAAACAGGATTAAAGGTGAAGATCACTTACATGGTACTTATATAGGTACAGGCTGGGGGAGGAGCCACACGTCATAGTTCATTTGCAGATCTGTTAGTCACGTCATCACAGCCTGGAATGACTAAGGGGGGCTCACTGCCAGACTTATACATGTGGGCTGCTGACCTCACAAAAGGGGATGGTTTTCTGGCCACCTCCCCGGGCTACAAGTTATAGTTTGAAGCTCTGAAACATCATAAGGTTCATACCGCCTTCTGGGAACCTAGCAGAATAATGGCAGACCTATCAATGATCTTACTTTAAAATGACGGTTCAAATGAGCCCAAACTTAGGTGAGATAGTTCATGGTGCATCCGAGAATTCCATTTCTCGGGTTCTGTTGGAGTTACGGGTTCACCAGTACCACGGGAACTACGCCTGATCGACGCAGGTTTCAAAACAGTAACTTTCGTGTTTCTAACGAAAGCTCACACCGTGTTATGATCAAAAGAATGAATTCTCATAATGTGTATGGGACCTTTCTGCAGGGTTTTGAGACAAAGGCATTCCTGAGGTGGGAGGGATGAGAGGAGTGAGCTGCAGAGAGAGAGGGAGGGGGCTTTGCTCTGTGGGCTGTCAGCAGCAAAGATGAGGACTGATTTTTAGTCCGGCTCTGTACTGGCCAAACACAATGGGGGTTGTAGTGCTAGGTGGAAAGTTCTAGAACCGCACAAGAAATGGAGCTTGCAGTATCATCACAGATACTTAGCATCAAAGTTTTAATTCACACAAAGGGTATTGAGTAAAAATGGATACCATGGATACCAAAATGGACCGTTATTTAGCTTTTGGAACATAGATTTTGCTTGAACAGATAGTAGGTATCTTAAGTAGAGCTCACGAGGTTCCACACCAGCAGAAACCCCCTAAATGTGAACCCATACTAGTAGCTTCACTGCTCAAGGAATTTAGAAATCATCTAGGGGTGTAGATGTGAGCAGGTTGCAAGATGCAGTGATGGACAGGAGGCAGAGCAAGGGTTAACAGTTTTATTTAACAGGGGAATACACGCAGGGAGGCAAACAGTTAAAGGGAGGACAAAACAGTTCAATTTGCAAAGGATATTCAGGGTTAAAAAACAACGGATCGAGTAACAGCAGTTCTGTTGAATTCTGGCTAGCAAGTCAGCAGTTCCTCAGCCTATGAAGTCAATAGCGCCGACAACAGCAGGTGCAGTGTCTTTTCCAATGGGATCCTGTAGACAACAATGCTCCATCTTCTGTCGGCAGTGGTTGGTCTCCGGTACCATCTGCTGAGTCCCTAGTCCATATGTTGTAGTGGCTGTCAAGGGTACGGGCCACAGTCCTGTACAAGCCTAACGTCCCGCACCCTGTCCCTCTTATGTGATACATGCATTGTACTCACGGACACGGAGTGTACGGCACCTTTCTCTGGTAGTCACCGGGCACACACAGAACATCTCTCTGTCTCTGGTCCCCACTGTTGGCGGCGGAAGACGGATTACGCTGGCCTGCACGATGCTGGTGCTCCCAGGACGGAGCACTCCTCTCTCTGGACAGGGGAAGATGATGAAGCTACAGCAGATAGCGATACTCGTAGGGATGGTTCATGCGACTCTGCAGTAAACACCTGGTCAGTATACTCTATCTTATTAGAAAATATGCTTTCTGGTTGATTTTAGGTGTCTATGCAGGACTGCATGGCAGGCTAGGATTCTAAGCATTTATGATTCATTGACATTTGTCATGCTGTTATAAGTATCAACATGATTCTCCTCATTATTTATCTGAGGTTTTTTCATGTAATCTTTTCTGTTGTTATATGTATCAAATATATGTAATAGTATTAGGTGTTTTGTATTTTCATCTGCACAGTAATTACAGTTAGATACCATTCTTACTGTAAGGTGCTCAGTAGTAACATATTTTATGTATATACATATGCCTGTAATTTTTTGAATCCTTGCAGCCATTTTGTCTTGTTTTTAGTGCTTCTATGTTTTTTATCTTGTATGTGCACTATTTCTTTATTACCAATAAAGTCTTTTTTTCACATTTACACCAGTAGAGTGCACCAATATTGTGCTTTCTTTCTATCTTCTCCCAGGTTGCAATAGTCGAGGTGGGAGATGGTGAGGGTGTGTACAAGCGTTTTTGCAGTTTCTTGGTCAAGGAATGTATGGATCTGGGAAATATTTTTGAGTTGGAGTCGGCAGGAGGAGGCTAGGGCTTGGATATATGGCTTGAAAGAGAGGGCAGAGTCGAGGATCACCCTGAATCACCGAGCATGCGGGACTAGGGAAAATGAGCAGCCATTGACATTGATGGATAAGTCTGGTGGAGAGGTAGAGTGAGATGGGGGAAAGATGATGAATTCTGTTTTGCTCATGTTCAGTTTTAGAAAGCGAGCAGAAAAGATGAAATAGCGGACAAACATTGTGGAATTTTGGTCAGTAAGGAGGTGATGTCAGGTCCAGATAGGTAGATCTGTGTTTCAACAGCGTAGAGATGATACTACAAACCGTGGGATTCTATGAGCTGTCCCAGGCCGAAGGTGTTGAAGGAGAAGAGTAGGGGTCCTAGAACAGAGCCTTGGGAACACCAACAGACAGGGGGAGAGGTGAGGAGGTAAGTGTGGGAGAGGGAGTCACTGAATGTCCGGTCTGTTAGGTATGACAAGATCCAGGATAGGGCTAAATCTGTGATGCCAAGAGATGAGAGAGTCTGTAACAAGAGGGAATGGTCCACAGTGTCAAAGGCAGAAGACAGGTCCAAGAGGAGGACAGAGTAGTATCGATTGCAAAATGACTGTCAATCAACATCAGTCTAGGGCACTATGCAAAATCTCACATCGCGGGTTATCCTTGATCATGAGGAAGGTGATAAATCAGCCTAAAACTACATGGGGGAGAAAACCATTGGTAATACATTACTCTGTAAAGGTATAAAATCCTGCAGTGCCCGCAAGGTCCCCCTGCTCAAGAATCACATGTGTAGGCCCGTCTGAAGTTTGGCAATGAACACTTGAGTGATTCTATGAATAATTGGTAGAAGGTGCTGTGGTGAGATGAGACAAAAATTGATATCTTTGGTAATAAATCAATTTGCTGTGTTTGGACAAAGAGAAATGCTGCATATGACCCAAATAACACCGTCCCCACTTTCAAGCATGGAGGTGGAAACATTATGTTTTGGGGGTGTTTCTCTGCTAAGGTCACAGGATTACTTCACCGCATCAGTGGGAGAATGGATGGAACCATATACCGTAAAATCCTGAGTGACAATCTCCTTCCCTTCGCCAGGACATTAAAAATAGGTCATGGCTGGGTCTTCCAGCAAGACAATGACCCAAAAGATACAGCCAAGGCAACAAAGGAGTGGCTCAAAAAGAAGTATCTTAAGGTCATGGAGTGGTCTAGCCAGTCTCCAGACCTTAATCCCATGGAAAGCTTATAGAGGGAGTTGAAGCTGCAAGTTGCCAAGCGACAACCTCAAAATCTTAATGATTAAGAGATGATCTGCAAACAGGAGTGGACCAAAATTCCTCCTGACTAGTGATGAGCCACCCCCGTAGTGTTCGAGTTCAGTTTGGTTCGCCGAACAGCCGTGTGTTCAACGAACTGTTCGTCGAACTGTTCGTCGAACACCATTAAAACCAATGGCAGGCAAACCAAAACACATAGAAACACAAAGAAAACACATAGAAAACACTTCACATGTGTCCAAAAGCTGACAAATTGCTCACAAGACCCAACTAACACATGGAAAAGTGACAAGTACATATAGTCATGCGAAAAGAAAAGAGGTGGAGGAGTAAAAGGAGGGGGAGACACAGATATAGGCAGGGCCGGCGTCAGCACCCGGCACACCCGGGCAAGTGCCGGGGCCCTGAGCAGGCGGGTCGGCCAACTCGCCGTCGGGCACCCCGGCGCCCGTTAGCGGTGTCAGCGCCGCCACTGGGCCCTCCCCCGCTTGCTCAGGGCCCCGGCAACAGCCGGCGCAATACTTGCCTCTCCCCGTGCCTCCGCTGCCGCAGGTCCGAGCTCCAGGGGGCGCTTCCTCTCTCACAGCAGCGCTGCTGAATGATGTCATCATTCAGCGGCCGGCTGTGGCAGAGAGCGCGCGGACGCCGGACAGGTGAGGCATGTGTGTGTGTGTGTGCCTGCGTGTGTGTATGTGAGAGAGTGCGGCAATGATGATGATGATGATGGGGAGGCAATGATAATGGGAAGGCAATGATGATGATGATATTAATGGGGAGGCAATGATAATGATGATGATGGGGAGGCAATGATAATGGGAAGGCATTGATGATGATATTAATGGGGAGGCAATGATAATGGGAAGGCAATGATGATGATGATATTAATGGGGAGACAATGATAATGATGATGATGGGGAGGCAATGATAATGGGAAGGCAATGATGATGATGATATTAATGGGGAGGCAATGATAATGATGATGATGGGGAGGCAATGATAATGGGAAGGCAATGATGATGATGATATTAATGGGGAGGCAATGATAATGGGAAGGCAATGATGATGATATTAATGGGGGGACAATGATAATGATGATGATGGGGAGGCAATGATAATGGGAAGGCATTGATGATGATATTAATAGGGAGGCAATGATAATGGGAAGGCAATGATGATGATATTAATGGGGAGACAATGATAATGATGATGATGGGGAGGCAATGATAATGGGAAGGCAATGATGATGATGATATTAATGGGGAGGCAATGATAATGATGATGATGGGGAGGCAATGATAATGGGAAGGCAATGATGATGATGATATTAATGGGGAGGCAATGATAATGGGAAGGCAATGATGATGATATTAATGGGGAGACAATGATAATGATGATGATGGGGAGGCAATGATAATGGGAAGGCATTGATGATGATATTAATGGGGAGGCAATGATAATGGGAAGGCAATGATGATGATATTAATGGGGAGGCAATGATGTTGATAGGGAGGCAATGATGATGATGATGGGCAGGCAATGATGATGAGGGCAGGCAATGATGATGATAATGGGCAGGCAATGATGATGATAATGGGGAGTCTTTCCACAGCGCCCTTTCTTGAGCCGTAAGGCTAAGTTCACACGTTGCGGAATTGCCGCGGAAATTTCCGCGGCAATCCCGCACTTCTCCCGCAGGAAATACGCACGTTTTTTGTGTGCTGATTCCCGCCAGAATAATAGCGTTTTGCAAGCGTAATTAGCTTGCAGAATGCTAGCGTTTTCCTAGCGATCTGTAGCATCGCTTGGAAAACTGATTGACAGGTTGGTCACACGAGTCAAACATAGTGTTTGACAAGTGTGACCAACTTTTTACTATTGATGCCGCCTATGTCGCATCAATAGTAAAAAGATCTAATGTAAAAATAATAAATAATGATATTCTCACCTTCCGGCGGCCCCCGCAGCCTTCCCGCCTTCAGCAACGCTCCCGGCAACTCCGGTCCCAAGGATGCTTTGCGGCAAATCACACCGATGACGTAGCATCTCGCGAGACCGCTATGCCATCTGGGTGATTCTTGCAAAGGACTCTTGGGACCGGAAGTTGCCGGGAGCGTCGCTGAAGGCGGGAAGGCTGCGGGGGCCGCGGGAAGGCTGCGGGGGCCGCCGGAAGGTGAGAATATCATTATTTTTTATTTTAATTATTGTTTTACCAGGGATATGGTACCCAGGGCCTGGAGGAGAGTCTCCTCTCCTCCAGACCCTGGGTACCACCGCACATGAACCGCTTACATTCCGCAAAATTAATGAACATGTTGCTATTTTTTCCGCAAAGCGTTTTTTTCGCGGAAAAAAACGCAACATGTGGCCAAAACATGCGGAATCAATTAACATGTATAGGATGCTTAATGCTTGCGTTTTTATCGCGTTTTTACCGCGGAAAACCGCGGAAAAACCGCGAAAAAAACGCAATTATTCCTGATCGTGTGCACTTAGCCTGACAGTGCAGAATGCAGCATAGTGTAGAGAGCTCCATATTTTGTATGGAACATTATATGTGGTCCAGTATTCTGTATGGAGCATTATATTGGGTCCAGTATTCTGTATGGAGCATTATATGGGGATGGTGGGGTGACATCCTGCATGGGGTATTATATTTGTGATGAGGGGGAGACTATGTGGTGCCCATAATATTGTATGGAGGACTGTACTGTCCAGTCTGTACTGTGCGCTGTGAGGATTTGGCGGTTTTTGAGCTATTGTACAATTTACAATAGGTATCAGTCATGTAATGGAAGAAGAGAAGTGTTTGGCGTTGTGCTATACCCATATTTCTCTGCAGTATCTGTGCATCATGAATCGTGGTCTGTGTTAAGGGGGCCCACTGAGACTCTTTCGCCCGGGGCCCATAAAAACCTGGAGCCGGCCCTGGATATAGGCATGTCATGCCCTTCTGAAACCAAAAAAGTGCCAAGCCGACAAGGCCAGTCCGTTCCTGCCCGTGCAACCTGCGTGTCGCCGGGTTTGTGCCAGAGCTGCGGTGGACCCTGACGGCCAGCCCCCTCTCCCAATACCGGTGCCTGTCCACTGGTGGGTCGAGCGAGCCCCCCCTGCGGTGGAGGCAGGTCTAATCATTTTTATTTAAATTGTCTCTCTAATTTGAATGAGTACACTTTAAATCCTTTTACAAGGATCTATTGGAGGGCAAGTCTCATGCCAGCAGCTGCGGTAATGCCAGGTCCAGTAGCGTCCAGTAAAGCTGCTGCAGTTAAAAAGCTTTTATAAGGATTGAGCTTGGCGGTCCACCGCAAGGCGTCCTACCACCACTCACAGCCCCTGTGCCTTGGGGTGCCTCCCGATGCTCTTCACTGATTTTCCCGGGGGCCCGAAGCATTTCCTTTGAAAAAATTAAGTGTCCAAAGTACAGGTGGTGTAGCTTGCTTAACAGCTGTGTTAATCCGCTGACTAGCAGACACTGCTACTAGGCCCAAAATTATAGTCGTTGTTTTCGGAAAAACCGAACTCTTCAAAATTTAGTTGCCCCCAGCAACACAACTCTCAAGTCCTTATCTTCATCTGCAACCTGGATAAATTCTAATCCGGGTTGTTTTGCAGGTAGGACCTCTAAGGCCGGCGTCACACTGGCGACAGAATCGGACGACTGCAATACGATGAAATATCGCATTGCAGTCTGCCCTATGTTAATCTATGGAGCAGCTCCCAGTATCAGATTTTTTGTGGTCATTTTTAAACGTCTGTGTGCAATCGCAGCATGCTGCGATTGTCACCGATTGTGGGTCGACTATCGCCAATGCAAGTCTATGGGAGCGATGAAAAATCGGATAACAAACGGACCGCACGTGTGACTTGCGATTAAATCGCATCGGTGTCCTTTAGAAAAGCCGGCAATTCATCCCGGCTATACTGTAAAATCACACTGACAGCTTTAATAAAGAATCGAAAGAATAGATATACACACATAGAATACATATATATATATATATATAAATATATATATATATATATGTCATTGTGACACATACATATACATATATTTATAGTTCTTACACTTCTACATACTGTAATAGCCGCTAATTCAATTGCCGGCTTTTGTGAAATCACAGAAGCCGACATGAAATGATACATTGTTTCCACACAGTTAACCATGTCATTTCCTGTATTTTGATATATGGTTTGAACTTACAATTACATGAGTGTATTTGTACAAAATTTCAGACATGTAGGGGTTAATAAGTTTAATGAAATAATCACACAGTTTTTGACCATATTTTATTTTCCTGCTAAAACCATTTCCTGTAATAAAAATAAAATAAAAAAGCCAAATTATTCTTACCAATCCGATGTACAGTCAGGTCCCACGGTGTAATCCATCAGAAAGGGTTAACAGGTTACAGCTTGCAGAAAGCTAATGCTCTCTCCGAGTTGTAACCCCATGAATGAATCAGTTACTCTCCCAGTGAAAGGAGAGGAATAGATTCATGAATGGAGCTTAATTGATTTATTGCCACTTTCACTTCAGTGACCTGACCTAACGTGAAAGTGGATACAATCAATTAAGCTTCATTCATTAATCACATCCTCTCCTGTCGGCAGGAGATAAGCTCATTCATTCAGGAGCTATCAGATGAGCATGCAGGATTACTTGCGCTGCTTATCTGATTGCTAGTTAACCCTTTGTGAAGGATTACATCGTGGGACATGACAGATTGCCAGATAGGTAAGAATAATGTTGTTTTATTATTTTATATTTATTTTAGAAGAACAAGGGCTTCGAACGGATTAAGAGTGAAATAAAAAATGGTCAAAAATATGTGTTTTGATTTCATTAAAATTATTTATTCTTAAAGTGTGTTTGTTTTTTTATTTACTTCAATAGGATTAATAATTGATAGTTGTCTAATTGACAGCTCTCAATTATTAACCTGCCTTAAGGTCACCTTTCAATACTAAGGTGACATTAACGCCTTATTAACCCATTCGCCACCGCTACAGGGCAATGGGAATAGACGGGCAAAGTGCCAGAAAGGGCGAATCTAATTATAGATTTGCCCTTTCTGGGGTGTCTGGGGGCAGATCTTAGTAGCCAGGGGGGGCACAAAAATAATGTACCCTCCCTAGGCTGTTATTATCTGCCCCCACTCGCTTGCTTTGTCTGTCTGGTGGAGAAAATACAGCGGGAGCACACGCATTTTTTTTCAACGAATTTACACCTTTAATTAACCCCTACATGTCTGAAATTTTGTACAAATACACTCATGTAATTGTAAGTTCAAACCATATATCAAAATACAGGAAATGACATGGTTAACTGTGTGGAAACAATGTATCATTTCATGTCGGCTTCTGTGATTTCACAAAAGCCGGCAATTGAATTAGCGGCTATTACAGTATGTAGAAGTGTAAGAACTATAAATATATGTATATATATATATATTATATATATGTATTCTATGTGTATATATCTATTCTTTCTTTTGTGATTTAAATACTATTCTTTTGGATCCATTATATGTCAGTTTTGCAAGCCTGCGAGAAATTGTCGCAAGTCGGATGAAAATCGGATGTTACAAGGTACACACACATGCGACTAAATCGCATCTTTGAAGGAAAATCGGATGCCAGAAGGATGTGTGATGTTTGCATTTTGATCCGACAATTGACCGACTAAAACGGACCGATTTTTTGTAGTTGTGTGTGACGCCGGCCTAAGTGTTTATGTTGCGTCTCTATTATGAATGGGGTGCAAGAAT
The DNA here is from genome assembly GCA_033576555.1 of Oophaga sylvatica. Taxonomy (NCBI): domain Eukaryota; kingdom Metazoa; phylum Chordata; class Amphibia; order Anura; family Dendrobatidae; genus Oophaga; species Oophaga sylvatica. Next base: position 713,859,154 of record JARQOD010000001.1, read on the forward strand.
TTCAATCTCGTACCACAGGCACCATTTTTAAAATCAACTGTCATGTCAATTGCCAATCGTGCTACATTACTTATTTAATTGAGTGCGGTTGTGGGTTGCAGTACATCAGTCGGACGATACAGACGATGCATGCAAGGCTCAACAAGCACCGTCAAAATATCCGAAATGGGTTCATGCTACACAGTCTCTCAAAACATTTCTCCCTAGTGCACCAAAAGAATTTGAATTTGTTAAAACTCACTGTTATTGACCAGATACCAAATGATATGCCTGATCGGTATAATAATCTAATAACAAGGGAGAGTTTCTGGATTTTAAACTTGGTACACTGGCCCTTGAGGGGTTAAACCTCACTATTGAAAAAGTCACGTAATATATGCATTTTGTTATTTATTTATTTTCATTTATTTTTCCTTGTTTACATTGCTTTTATGTCGTTTTTACGTTGGTTTTATTCAATTTATCTGTGTTTTTTTTGTGTTTTTTTTCTTTTTTGCAGTCATATTTGCATTTTTAATCATGTGGGTGTTCTGATTAATTGCCTTTTAATTTTCATTTGCTGCTCCACCTTTATATAGCTTTCCTACTCCATTCTATTTATAACTGCCACCTGAGGAAGACGGAGCTATTCCGTTGAAACGCGTTGTGGATATCAATAAATGAAGACTTTTTAATATCAGCTGAATTGCGTCCCTCGCGCTCCTTATGACCGGATTGCTTTATCATCACTTATTCTGATCTTCTCTTGAGGTACCCGGCCGGAGCTGCAGCGGACAACCTTAATCTCATCAGCCTTTATCGCCAGCCTGGCGCTCCTTTGAAACCGTCTATCTGAATTTGGTTGCAAAATTATTGTCTGGGTTAGATGCAGTTAAAAATTTGTAATTAGGTCTACAGCTGGTGGCTACTCCGCTGACTAGCAGACACTGCTACTAGGCCCAAAATTATTCTCCAGGCAAGATGCAGTTAAAAATTTGTAATTATATCTACAGCCGGTGGCTATTCCCCTGACTAGCAGACACTGCTACTAGGCCCAAAATTATTGTCTGGGTTAGATGCCGTTAAAAATTTGTAATTATATCTACAGCCGGTGGCTACTCCGCTGACTAGCAGACACTCAAGCTTTGGAGCAGACCTCTAATTCCCAGGCTATAGTATGAGTAAACATCTCTAGTCTTCACACTCAACCATCTGTGTTACCCCAAGCCATAGTGTATGTAGTTTCTTATGGTTAAAAGGGGGTGGGGAAAGACCCAACCCGCCTGTAATTGACGATGCCAATGTCACGTAAAACACAGCAAGGGGACTCCAAAAAGAGTCTCCATTTTTTCCAAAAATTTGGGGCACAGACACCACTTAAGTAGCATCAATTGTCCCAGAGTTGCTCAAAACGGTTGGTGAGGTGATTTTACCAAATCCTCAAGCTTTTACTCTCCCCAGGATGACACAGGGGTAGAAAAGTCCTTGCGGATACATGATTTGTTCATCTTTATGAACGTGAGTCTGTCTACATTCTCAGTGGACAGCCGCGTGTGCTTATCTGTCAGACTCAGCACACCACCAGCAGCGCTGAACACACGTTCAGAGAGAACAAAAATTATTATTAATTTGAAAGCTGGTGGAGCTTAGTATAGATGGCCTAATACAATGAGTACCACACACTGCTACAGGCCCAAAATTATTCTACAGGCAAGATGCAGCTAAAAATAATTATTAATTTGAAAGCTGGTGGAGCTTAGTATAGATGGCCTATTAGAATGAGTACCACACACTGCTACAGGCCCAAAATTATTCTACAGCCAAGATGCAGCTAAAAATAATTATTAATTTGAAAGCTGGTGGAGCTTAGCATAGATGGCCTATTAGAATGAGTACCACACACTGCTACAGGCCCAAAATTATTTTACAGCCAAGATGCAACTTAAAATAATTATTAATTTGAAAGCTGGTGGAGCTTAGTATAGATGGCCTATTAGAATGAGTAACACACACTGCTACAGGCCCAAAATTATTTTCCAGCCTAGATGCAGCTACAAATTATTAGCAATTTTAAAGCTTAAAACGTTTGGTGAGGTGATTTTACCAAATCCTCAAGCTTTTACTCTCCCCAGGATGACACAGGGGTAGAAAAGTCCTTGCGGATCCATGATTTGTTCATCTTTATGAACGTGAGTCTGTCTACATTCTCAGTGGACAGCCGCGTGCGCTTATCTGTCAGCACACCACCAGCAGCGCTGAACACACGTTCAGAGAGAACGCTGGCTGCGGGGCATGACAAGATCTCCAATGCATGAGTAGCGAGCTCCAGCCATTTATCCAGATTGGAAGCCCAAAAAGAGCAAGGGTCCAGTGACACAGTCATGGCTTCGATGTTCAGTTGGAGATACTCCTGTACCATCGTCTCTAGGCGTTGACTATGTGTCTGACTTCTTGTCTCCTGTGGCCTTGCAAAGGATGGGCTAAAAAACTGGTGAAAGGATTCCGCAAAATTGCTGTGAACACCAGCAGATACAGTGTTTCTGTTACGGTTTGAGTGCTGAACGCTCGACAGTCCCACGGTTGGCAAGTTAGAACTGTGAGATTCACTACGTGCACCATTGGTGTTTTGTGGAAAAGCACATGTAAGATTCTGCAACAGTCTCTGCTGATACTCCTGCATGCGTGAATCCCTTTCTATGGCTGGAATTATTTCAGCAAATTTACTTTTGTACCGGGGATCTAACAGTGTGGCTACCCAGTAGTCAGGATTATTTCGAATTCTGACAATTCGAGGGTCATGTTGCAGGTAGTGCAGCAAGAAGGCACTCATGTGTCTTACGTATCCGGGAGCACCAAGTCCCTGTTGTGTTGGTGGCGAGGTACGACTCATGCTTCCTTCCTCTGCCCTCTCCCCCCAACCTCACACAACAGAAATGTGATCAAGGTCTCCCTCATCTGATGAGTCTTCCATGCCCATCGCCAGTTCGTCATCCACTTCTTCCTGGGCTCCTGCACCTTCCTCACTAGTTTGGCTGCTACTATGTGCCCTGGTTAATCCCTCTCCCCCATCCTCCCATGCCAGCCGCCTTGGTGCTGCCGACCGTCTGGACCTTGCAGATATTAGCCCTTCCGCATACAACTCCTCCTCCTCTACTTCCTCCACCTCCTCTTGTTCCACCACCTGACTCCGAATTCTGTTTAACATCTGCTCCAGCATGTAAATGACCGGAATAGTCATGCTGATAATGGCATCGTCAGCACTAAACATCTTCGTGGCCATTTCAAAACTGTGCAGAAGGGTGCATAGGTCCCTGATCTGAGACCTCTCCTCCAGCGTGATTTGCCCCACCTCTGGATCTCATTGGCCTAGGCTATAATTCAGATCGTATTGCACCAGGGCTTGTCGGTGCTGCCACAGTCGCTGCAACATGTGCAGAGTTGAATTCCACCGTGTTGGCACATCGCATTTTAGCCGGTGAAGTGGCAGGCCCAACGACTTCTGTAGAGATGTAAGTCGCTGAGCTGCGGGATGCGAATGGCAGAAGTGAGCACACAGCGACCGTGCCCTCTGCAGAAGGCCATGTAGTCCGGGATAGTGGGCTAAAAATTGCTGGACAACCAGGTTCAACACGTGAGCCATACAAGGCACGTGTGACATTGCCCCGACGAAGGGCCGCACCCAGGTTTGCGGCATTGTCGCACATGGCCTTCCCTGGTTGCAGGTCCAGTGGAGACAACCATTCATGAAACTGGTTCTCCAGAGCTGACCAGAACTCCTCAGCTGTGTGACTCACATTTCCCAGACATTTCAACGTAAAAATCGCCTGATTACGTTGAGCCCTTCTGCCAGCATAGCAAGGAGGTGTGCTGCAGGATCCCTTCTGCGCAGTTAGAAAGCCCGTGGCATGACCAGACAGGCTTTGGGTGCAGGTGGAGGACCGAGAGGGGGATTGAGGAAGCAGAAGCAGTGGAGGAACTTCGAGATAAAGAGGATTGACGCACAACTCGTGGGGAGGGCAACACTTGGACAGCAGCCCCTTGTCCTGCTGTCACCATAGTTACCCAGTGGCCAGTCAGCGACATGTAATGCCCTGTCCATGCCTACTCGTCCAAGTGTCTGTGGTGAAATGCACCCTGTACACACTGAGTTTCTCAAAGAAGCGGTGATGTTGTGTGCGACATGCTGGTGGAGCGCAGGCACACCTTTCTTTGAGAAGTAGTGCCGACTGGGCATTTGGTACTGGGGCACTGCGACGGACATAAGGGCTCGAAAATCCTCTGTGTCAACAAGGCGGAAAGGCAGCATTTCTGTAGCCAAGAGCTTGCAGATGGTGAAATTCAACCTCTTAGCTTTCTCATTGCTAGGAGGAAATGGTCTTTTACTTGTCCACATCTGAGTGACCGAGGGCTGGCTGTTGTGCGTAGACGGGGTTGAGTAGGGTGTCCCCGGACAACTGACGGTCTGTGAGGAAGATGCAGGTGCAAAAGTTAGGTTGCCTTGATCCAAAGGTGGTGCTCTCGATGTCGGAGAGTGCTCAACACCAGCTGGTGTTTCCACTTCCAAATGAACTGATGACCTGCCAATCTGACTGGCTGTTGCTGGTAAAGAGGTGCCAGGTCTGAGTCTCAAAACAGGTCTGACTGCTTACCCCCCAGTCACAGAGGATGAAGAGGCTGCGGTCGCGGATGCACAAGATGGGGCAGATGGTGGTTGGGCCGGCCCGCTAGGCCGCATTGTAGCACAGTGAGCTTGCCACTGCAACTTATGCTTCATATCCATGTGACGGTTCATGCATGAAGTACTCAAACTATGGATTTTTTGGCCTCTACTTAGCTTTTGGTCACAAATGTTACAGATGACACGAGTTGGGTCATCCTTATCTATGTTAAAAAATGCGCAGGCTATGCAAGGCTTAGAACCCATGCGACCTGAAGAGGCACCTTGACTTGTGGTCAGAGGCAGAGTTGTGGTTGAGGATGCAGTTGGTGACGTGCCTTTCCAGTACTACGTCTCTGTCCAGGAAGGTGCACCCTGACCTCGTCGTCACTCGAATCCTCCTCCACCTCCTCTGCTGACCTCATCGACTGTCTCACTGTGGGTTGACAGTAAGTGGGATCTACAACCTCGTCATCATCACCCTGTGTGTTCTCACCCCTGTCGTCCTCAGAGCCAACCTCTTCCTGCCCTGACACAAAACTCAAGTTGTCGCTCACATCTGGTATTTGAGTGTCATCATCTCTTCCTCATTGTCTCCACCAACAGGAGTTACAGTTTGGGAATGAGGGTCTACATTATGCTCAGAACCTTCTTCATCTGGTCCTGGATCAGACTCATAAACATTCTGGGCATCAGTGCAGATCATTTCCTCGTCTGGATTCACAGAAGCTGTGGAGACGACCTCTGATTCCCAGGCTATAGTATGAGTAAACAGCTCTGCAGACTCAACCATCTGTTCTACCCCATACTCAGACGGGCAGTTGGAGACTTGGGAGCTGTGAGGAAGCAAGTGCGATTGGGGTGACACCTCTGAGGACTGGAGTTTTTGTGTTGTTGAAGTTGAGGTGGAGAGCCGACTTAAAGGAACACTTGATATCTGTTGAAGCACCTTATTTTTTTGTGCCTCATCTGGAATTTGTAGCGATGGGCGTGCCCGTAAGAAAGGGATCGTACCACATTGTCCACTAAAAGAAGTAGACATCTTAGTTTGGCTGGAAGATGGTCTTTCTTCTGCAGATGTTACTGTTGCTTTAACACCTACCCACGGACACAACATTTTTTTCCCTTCACAACACGCCTATTCCCCTTTCCACCAGCAGCAGGCCTTTAGCCACTCATTTTGGTGGTTACCTAATTGACAACTGTGGAGTTGTTTCCACAAAAAACGATGGCTGCAAAAAATTCTTAGTATTTGAACGCGGGTGGAGCTTTGTTAGATGGCCTAATACAATGAGTACCACAGACTGCTATTATGCCCAAAATTATTGTCCAAGCAACATGCAGAAAGAATTTTATTTTTGTTTTTAAGGCTGGTAGAGCTTTGTAGAGTGGCCTAATACAATGAGTACCACAGACTGCTACTATGCCCAAAAATATTGTCCAGCAACATGCAGAAAGAATTTTTTTTTTGTTTATTAAGGCTGGTGGAGCTTTGTAGAGATGGCCTAATACAATGAGTATCACAGACTGCTACTATGCCCAAAATTATTGTCCAAGCAACATGCGATAGATTTTTTTTTTGTTTTTTAAGGCTGGTGGAGCTTTGTAAAGATGGCCTAATACAATGAGTACCACAGACTGCTACTATGCCCAAAATTATTGTCCAAGCAACATGCAGATAGATTTTTTTTTGTTTTTTAAGGCTGGTGGAGCTTTGCAAAGATGGCCTAATACAATGAGTACCACAGACTGCTACTATGCCCAAAATTATGTCCAGGCAACATGCAGATAGAATTTTTTTTTTTTAAGGCTGATGGAGCTTTGTATAGATGCCCTAATAGAATGAGTAGTACACACTGCTACTATGCACACAATTATTGAACAGGATAGATGCAGCGAATAATTAGGAGTGATTTGAACGCTGGTGTAGCTGACAAAAAGTGATAGCAACTGCTGTAACCTAGCCCTGAAAAGGGCTGCAATTACAAATAGTCACTGTCCCAAGTTGACCTATCTGTCTATTTAAGCGTGAGGACAGACCTGCCTGCTAAAACTGCTAGGAACAGATGTAACATAGCCCTCAAAAGGGCTGCAATTACGAACTAGTCCCTACTCCCTAAACCTTCCTCTCTATTTCTCAGCGATTTCACTTGCAAGTCGCAATTGCACAATGCACACACAAAATAGCGCTAACAGCAGCAGTGCCGTCTAACACTGAGCTGCAGCACGGAGAAAATGGTGGCGAGGGGGGAAATGGCTGGGTCTTATAGGGCAAGGACATGTGACATACACAGCCAATGACACACGCCCTTGCTTGTGTGAAAAAAAGCACCTCGCTCCGTGTGAGCGCTGCTGATAGGCTAACAGAATGCACCGCCCACTGGAAATGCGGGAAAGAGAAAAAAAAATGGAGATCTTCATTATCTCTGCAGAGATCCATGCCATGCCCCTCCCCCAGCCACGCTGGACACTCAAAATGTGTATTAACAGTGATTCTCAGCATAACTGTTAAAAAATCCAGTGACGATTTAGGTGCACGAACAGTTATCGAACATAATCTCGAACAGCCGGATTTTTTCCAAATCGTTCGGGTTCGTCGAACGACTCGAACACCGCCCAAAACAGCTCGAATTTGAGATTGGCGAACAGTTCTAGTCGTACACCGCTCATCTCTACTCCTGACATGTGCACAAACCTCATCATCAACTACAAAAAAAGTCTGACTGCTGTGCTGTGCTTGCCAGCAATGGTTTTGCCAAAAAGTATTAAGCCTTGTTTGCCAGAGGGATCAAATACTTATTTCTAACTGCAAAATGCAAATAAATTTATATAATTTGTACAGTATGATTTTCTGGATTTTATTTTTGATATTCTATCTCTCAATATTAAAATTAACCTGCCCTTAAAATTATAGACTGTTCATGCCTTTGTCAGTGTCAGTGGGCAAACTTACAAAATCATCAATATATATGTATAAATATATGAGGGGACAGTACAAAGACCTTTCTAATGATCTTTTTACTCTCAGACCTGTGACGGCGGCAAGGGGGCATCATCTACGTCTGGAGGAAAGAAGGTTTAGTCATAATCACAGACGCAGATTCTTTACTGTAAGAGCAGTGAGACTATGGAACTCTCTGCCGTCTAATGTTGTAATGAGTGATTCCTTACTAAAATTTAAGAAGGGACTGGATGCCTTTCTTGAAAAGTCTAATATTACAGGCTATATTCACTAGTTTCCTAGATACTGCGTTGATCCAGGGAGCTAGTCTGATTGCTGTATGTGGAGTCGGGAATTTTTTTCCCCAATGTAAAGCTTACTGTTTGCTACTTGGGTTTTTTTTTGCTTTCCTCTGGACCAACATGTTAGGGCAGGTTAGGATAGGATATGGGTTGAACTAGATGGACTTAAAGTTTTCCTTCAACCTTAATAACTATGTTACTAACTATGTTACTATCAATGGATCAAATTATTGATCCCTCCCACTATATATATACCGTGTTTCCCCAATAGTAAGACAGTGTCTTACATTCTTTTTACCCCCAAAAGTACCAATATGTCTTACTTTCGGGGTATGTCTTATATTGGAAAATATTCCCCCCATAATGTCCTCAGATTCCCCCCATAATGTCCTCAGATTCCCCCCATAATGTCCTCAGATTCCCCCCATAATGTCCTCAGATTCCCCCCATAATGTCCTCAGATTCCCCCCATAATGTCCTCAGATTTCCCTCATTATGTCCTTAGATTTTTCTGCCCCCCCCATAATTTTCTTAGATTTCTCCCCCATGCATCCGTCTGGAGCACTTACCGTACCACCAACCGCAACGCTGCCTCACTGCCTGTGTCTCCTCTGTGATGTCAGCAGCGTGATCATGTGACCTGATCACGCTGCTGGCGCTTCATGGATGTGGAAGTGCTTGCAGCGGCGGCAGTCAGGGCACAGAGCAGAGGGGCTCCCGGCTTACAAGATGTGAGTGTGTAGCGTCTCTGACACCTGGCTGTAACCTGGAGTGAGACGCTAGCACACTGCACACCGAAGCGCAGCAGCACTTTCTCTAAGCCGGCTGTCAGTTTGACAGCCGGCTCAGAGAACGGGAGAGGGGGCGGCAGAATGCAGCCGATGAGGAGCCTCCTCCTTGGACCACTGTATCCAACATACAGTTTACTACCGGTATGTCTTACTTTCGGGGTACGTCTTACATTAGCCGATCCCCTAAAACACCACTACGTCTTACTATCGGGGATGTCTTACTATCGGGGAAACACGGTATATATATATATATATATATATATATATATATATATATATGATTTTCATGATTTGATTTTCATTTGACTTGTTACCACTTTCATTTTGGAGGTCTCTCCAAATCCAGGCCTCCATTGGTTCAAAAATTTGATTTCCATTGATGATTTTTGTGTGATTATGTTGACAGCACATTCAACTTTGTACACAACATAGTATTCAATGAGAATATTTAATTCATTTAGATCTAGGATGTGTTAATTGAGTGTTCCCTTTATTTTTTTGAGCAGTGTATATATTTGCATACTTGGGCTAACATGCAATAGATATACTGTATATATTTATTTATATATGTTCATTTTGGGGCAGCTCCCTTCTACAATGCCACACCAACAAGAGACAAAAAACACAGCGTCAAAAGACAATAAATATGAATGTTAAAAAAACGCAAACAAAAACGCAATAAAAAAACGCAAGTAAGCTAATTTAAATAATAGGTGCAGAAATGGTGCAAAAATTCTGCCGCATCAAAAAATCAACAAACACTCATTATGGGAATGCAGCCTTAAGGCCTCTTTCACACATCAGTTTTTTGCCATCAGTCACAATCCGTCGTTGTTTGAAAAAAACGGGTCCAGTGCTGGGGATCCGTTTTTTTCTCATAGACTTGTATTAGCGACGGATTGCGATGGATGGCCGCACATTTCATTCATCGTTCGATGGATCAGTTGGAAATTCTTTGTCCGTTGGACAGAGACAACAGACATAGGAACGTTTTCTGTGTACGTCGAAAAGTCGGACAGCGACGGATCCAGCGCCATCCGTCGCAGGCTATAATGGAAGCCGATGGGCGCAGGATCTGTCGCTGTCGGTTAAAAGGCAGATTCCAGCAACGGATTCCGTTTTTTAAAACTGAGCATGCCCGGAATAATTTATATTCCTTTAATTTAAATCCCTACAGCCATTCTGGCACATAAAATCTCTCTCTCTCTTTCCAGAAGCCCAAGTGACAAAGTTCCCCTCAGCTGCAAAACTGATCCGTTGCATCAGTTTTTTACAATCTGCACAGGATCCGTTTTTTTTAATGCTTTGAAGGATTACGACTGATTGTAAAAAACTGATGTGTGAATGAGACCTTAGGGGATCTACTTGTGTTTGGCCTATGTTACATGCAACTATGTCTAAATAACCAATGTAGTGAGGATTTTAAAAATTAATACTGCTTCTGAAAAGAATCTAATAAAATAAAGACATTTGGATCAATGGAGTTGAGCACTAGTTAAAGAGATTTTTAAACATTTTGGATGAAGAGCTTTTCAGGTTAACACTCCTCAGGCCCCATGTTTAGTTTTATAATCATGAAATGCAAATCATACAGCAAAGCGATGACGTAGGAGAAAATACTGTTTTTATAGCTGCGTGAAGGACACTGGAAGTCTGTTAATCTGCTTTGACAATGATTCATCCATTAGCTTTTCAACAACACGTATATTATTTCAATCTGCTAGTCTGAATCACAAAGCTGAAGCATAAAAATCTAATCAACCACTTCTTAAATCCATCCGCAGCAGAATTCATAGAAATGTTACAAATGGCAGTTACATAACATTTGATTCATAAACTCTTGTATTGGTTCCATTACTTAATGTACTGGAAGAAATAATTCCAGTTTAAAATGAATTTCTCATGAAGTCTTTTCCGAGAAGAAGAGTAAAATTTTTCATGATCAGGGTGACACTTGTATAAATGTAGAAATGCTTGCATTAGCATTTTATATTAAACTAGATGTGAGCAGATGTGATGCCAGTGACATCACGATGGGGGCAGCTCTGTGGGTGGCGGCCCACCCACCTCCGTGCAGTCACAGCCAGTAGGAAAGACAGTGGTTTGCGGCCTGTGCTGGAGATGGGGTGCAGCGCCACCAGAGGGCGCCCACACCCCATCTCTAGCACAGGCCGCAAGCCGTGGTCTTTCCTGTTGGCTGTGACTGCACGGAGGTGGGTGGGCAGGCAGCGGCGGGATCCGGCGTGTGTAGTCAGGTGGCGGATCCAGCGGCGGGGGGGTCTGGCGTGGGTGTAACGGCGGTGTTCCTCTGGTGGTTCTGCGGAAGGGCCTGGTACCACCAGCGGCTGCCATATTGGAATATTCCAATATGGTGGTCGGCGTACTTCCGGTGCCGCGGATTGTGGGATTCGAGGACGTCCGGACGGAAGTGGATGACGGACAATTTTAGGTAAGTACATAATAGATTATGTTGAAATATATGTTCATACGATGAAATAAAAACCCCTCTCATCACACTCCCTGATTATACCACCTCATTACAACCCCTCATTACACCCCTCTCATTATACCCCCTCAATATACCCCCTCATTACACCACTCTCATTATACCCTCTCATAACACCTTTCTCTTTAAACCCCTCTCATCATACCCCCTCATTATACCCTTCTCATTACACCCCCTCATAATACCCCTCTCATTATACCCCTCTCATTATACTCCTCATTATACCCCTCACATTATACCCCTCATTATACCCATCTCATTATACCCCTCTCATTATACCTCTCTCATTACACCCTCTCATTACACCCCTCTCATTACTCCCCCCTCATTATAACCCCCCTCATTACATCCCTCTCATTATACCCCTCACATTACACCCTCTCATTACACCCCTCTCATTATACTACTCTCATTACACCCTCTCATTACACCCTCATTACACCCCTCTCATTACACCCATCTCATTACACCCCTCTCATTATACCCCCATCATTACATCCCTCTCATTATACCCCCCTCATTACACCCCTCTTATTATACCCCTCTCATTACACCCCTCATTATACCCTATCTTTACACCCCTCTCTTAAACCCCTCTTATTATACCCCTCTTATTACACCCCTATCATTATACCCCTCTCATGACATCCTCTCATTATACTCCCTCATTACACCCCTCTCATTATACCCCTGATTACACACTTTCATTACACCCCTCATTATACCCTCATTACACCCCTCTCATTATACCCCTCTCATTACACACCTCTCATTACTCCCCCCTCATTATACTGTCATGGAAATATATATGTATTCCATATATTCAAAGTATATTCACATATATATATTCACAGTTCACAGTTAGATAGATCTCACTTGCTAAAAAAAAACCCTGTGCTCACATATTTCTAGGCCAGCTATAATCAGTCGTTTTAAAGAAATCTGGCCTTCATAAGGCCTTCGTAAAGGAACAAATACATGAAGTACAAAAAGTCCTATTAGATATCTGTTGTTTACATTATAGTTATGCAAGACAACTAGGTCACAAGAATATAAACAATAATTCTGCAACTTCAGCTCTTTTAATCATGATTATCATAATTATCATATTTACACTAGAACAGCCAATAATCTAGCATCTTTTAATTGTATGTTAATTGACTAACCAGCCCCTTTTTGTAAATGTATAAAACCTTGAATGAATAATAAATGTAGGTCTTTGACGAACTGTTATACTGACACTTGCGTTGTGGACAGTTTTCATTTCGTTCTGAGCGCTCAAAGAAGACATAATATAGAGATTTGGACATGGCAAGCAGCAAACACTGAAGGATATTTTTATCCTAACTAAATTTCCATATCAGTTGGCGCCTGCACGCGGGGCATTGGACGAAACGCACGAGGACCCGGCCGACCGGAGAGACGGGGGTGTTGGCCCTGGCCTTGGCACACGGGACGGAGACTGCAGCTCCATCAGTAAGGTAAGAAAACTTTGTCATCTTACCTGAATGTTCCCTGTGCCTAGTCCTAGCCTAGACTTCCAGCCGGTCGGACGTGGTCATCACCGCATTCCCAGGTTGTGTAAAAAGTCCATACCCTTATCCAAAAGCCCTGGGATATAAGCCGAGTTGTTTGCTGCTGTGCTGTATATGTTTCATGTTTTATGTGAACCGGGAGAAAGTTGGAACGGTGACTGTGTTTTTGCTTGCTGATTTCTGGGGGCTGTATAGCAAAAGACAATTGCTGCATTAGTTCCCGCAGTAAACTTTCACGCACCGGGAGGCCATCCCAGTCAAATCAGACGTGAAGGGCGGGAGTTTTGTTTTGGATAAGTCCACGCAGATATTCTTCACATATTGGAGGGAAGTTATCCCAAAAAATCCAGTTGTGGAAGCGAGGGCTTTGTTCGGTTAAGTTTCTGCAGTAAACTTTCACACACCGGGAGGCCATCCCAGTCAAATCAGACGTGAAGGGCAGAAGCTTTGTTTGGATAAGTTCTCACAATAATCGTCCACGCACCGGGAGGCCATCCCAGTCAAATCAGACGTGGATAGTGAGAATTTTGATGAAGGCTATTGCAGATTATTGTGACCGGCGCACCAGCCAGGGCGTACGGTACAGAGAGCGATAGAACCTTGAGCCTCACCGCGCTCAGTGCAATTGGTGAGTTATCAGTTACCAGAGCAGCTTGTATGTGTCACAGATCATCAAAAGAGGGATTCGTATTCTCCCGGGTGTCTGTCTCATTGTACTGTCTGTATCAGGTACTGTCGCTTTAAATCACATCTCCGTGTGCTCTGTCAGTATCTCATTCAGAGCAGTGTGCTGGCTGCAGCAGCGAGAAAACCCCTTTGACCCCCCTCCTCTGCTAATCACGTTGTCACATCTGTTTCTTGGCTTTGATTTTTATTTTTTTAAGCTAGTTTTTTGGCTACAGGTTTTAACGTGAAAATTATCAGGCATTCAGACTGAACTATATTCATTTTTTTATTATTTATTCTGAGGAATAATAATAATTTTTTTTTTTTTGTTACGTGATTACAATGTCTGGAGAGACAGCAAGCAGAGATAGAAGGGAGGGGGGAAGTGCTGGCAGCAGCCAGCTGACATTCCAGAGAGCGGTAGGGAAAAAAAAAAACCTACGCTACCAGACAGAAGTTTTAAAGCACTTTTCTTTTTGTTTTTATCATTTTACAATCAATTTTTCCACCTCTTTTCTGTTTTTTATTTAGCTGTTTTAGTAACAAGGGTTGTTTTTTCAGAGTTTTATGATTAATACGGTTTTTTCTTTTCTCCCCTTTTTGGTGAATTTATTTTTTTTTGTTTTCTTTTTCTAGAGTTTTTTACTAAATCTAACTTTTGTTTTTAAAATTTTTCTTTTAAGTACATTTTTAAATGATTTTGGAGAGATTTTTTCTCTAAGCAATTTATTTTAGAGCTTTATTTCTCCAGCCATTTTTTTTTCTACAAGCTTGCTTTAGAACAAGGTCACATAGATAAGGAGAATTACAGGCTGAGAGAGAGAGCAGACACAAACTACGCAGCGGTTTGAGTAGCCCCTCCCGTCGGGCATTCGGCATTGACAAACAGAACCAGAGTGCAGTAGTTTTCAGATTTTTTAAATCACCTTTGTTGAATAGGTTTTTGGAATAGACACAGTACGTGAGAAGCAAATAGACAGGCAGCCTTTACGCTGCATAATGAAATGTTTTTTTTTTTTTCTTGTTTTTTGTTATTTGAAAGGTAACGGGAAATTTGTTAATAGATTACCATCTGCTATAAAAGAGCAGCGGTGCATCGTGTAAAAGATACAGCAAGTTAATTTGAACGGACCAGGAAGTGATTTTTTTTTATGTGAATAAGTTTGAAAAGGTGTTAAATCATCTGTGAGAAAAAGATCACTGACTGTCATGTGTGCATCGCCACGAAGATCGTCGCGGTTGCACATTCTGACTTCTCACAGCTGAGTTGCTGTTTCTTTGTGTTTGGCAGTTAGGGAGTTAATTCTGTCTGTGCTCAGTTCTGGGACTGGGTGCAGTTTCTCCCGGCTGCAATTAATTATTTGTTGATTGGTTTCCTTTAAATCTCTGGTTGTCTGTGTTGGGAGTTGCCAGTGAAATTCTTCATGCAGACCACAGATAGGATTGTATCTGTATAGACTTAAGTTAAAGAGCTCCTTAGTTGTTTTAAGCTCACCTTGCTTAGAGTTTAATATCCCAGATCATTTATGTTCCTTCTGTGTTTGAGTGTGTATGCAAGTCTGTGTTTTCTCCAGTCTGTCTTATATGTCTAATCTGTGTATTTAGCAGACATCAGCCCATATCCCTTTGGTGGTAATCAGTATCCTTCTTAGGACTGATTACAGGGTTCAGGGACTGATAGGAGACAGGGTTAGGCTGGAGACTTGGACCTCTGAACCATTATCAGTACCTCCAAGGTGAGGGATTAGTTAGGACCCCAGTTTAGGGTCAGGTTAGACCCCCGGTCTTCCTCTTTCCTGTGACAGTGTATCAAGTCCTCAAGATTAACCCTGAGTTCAACGGATATCGTGTCAGGTAAATCTATTCTATATTTACATGCTGATGTTGCTAATCTATATGTTGTATAGAGTGTTGTTCTTTTAAGAATAGTTTACTGACATCGTACACATATCATAAGACCGCGTGACATTTTCACTGGCCTATAAAATTATTCCCAGTTGCCATGGATCCAGTAGCCCAGCTGGCTCTGCAGTTGCAGGGATTATCCATGGAGCTGACGGACATTAAGTCCAAAGTTTTGTCTCCCTCGGAGCAAACCAGATTTGAACCTAAAGTAGCTCTCCCGGACAGGTTCACTGGTGGGCGAGACAAATTTTTTACCTTCAGGGAAGCATGTAAATTGTATTTTCGGCTTCGGCCTCGATCATCAGGGAGTGAAGAGCAGAGAGTGGGAATTGTTATCTCGCTCCTACAAGGGGACCCTCAATCCTGGGCCTTCTCCCTTCCTCCGGGATCCCCGGCTCTACAGTCAGTAGATCGATTTTTTACTGCCCTGGGTTTGGTATATGATGACCCAGATCGGGTCTCTCTTGCTGAGACAAAATTACGTAAGATACAGCAGGGAGATCGTCCGGCGGAGGAATTTGCTTCTGAGTTCCGTAGATGGGCCACAGATACTCAGTGGAATGACCCAGCTCTTAGAAGCCAGTTTTGTCATGGGCTTTCTGACAAATTAAAGGACGTTTTGGCTAGTATGATTCTCCTCCATCACTGGAGGCTGCTATGGCCCTAGCTATCCGTACTGATAGACGGCTCCGGGAGAGGTGCGAGGTAACTCCGCCCCCTGTTGTTACTCCACCTACTACTAAAGTCCCTTATGTTGAGGTTCCCCTTGTCTGTTCGGAGGAGCCTATGCAGTTGGGAGGGACATCATTTCGTAGGAGGGGATTGGCGGTACGCCGCAGGACTAGAAGGTGTTTCTTCTGCGGGAAAGAGGGACATTTTGTTGGGGGATGTCCATCCCGTGCCTTGTTGAGCAAAAAGTCGCCGGAAAACTGTTAATCCCAGGTTGTGTGGTGGACGACAACCTGGGAGTATGTATTTCGTCCGCTAGTTCTTCTCAGTTCCTTGTACCAGTGTAGGTGGTGGTTGGCAGGGGGACGCCCCTGCAGGACCTCCAGGGAGACTGTTTGTCCCAAATCAGTTGAGACAAAAGGTTATTGAGGCACATCATAATTCTGCTTTAGCAGGACATCCAGGGAGTAAGGCTACTTTAGATCTCCTTTCTCGCCGGTTTTGGTGGCCTAACGTTAATAAAGATGTTTTAACTTTTGTCGCGTCCTGTGGGGTTTGTGCTCGCTCTAAGACCCCTCATACCCGTCCGTCTGGGACCCTCTTACCCTTGAAACTTCCGGAGCGTCCATGGACTCATTTGTCTATGGACTTCATCACGGACCTTCCTCAGTCGTCAGGGAAGACTGTCATACTGGTGGTTGTTGACAGGTTCAGTAAGATGGCACATTTCATTGCTCTTCCTGCCCTCCCTAATGCTAAAACTCTGGCGCAGGTGTTCATTGGGGAGATTGTGAGACTTCATGGGTTGCCTTCTGATGTGGTGTCAGATAGGGGGTCTCAGTTTGTGTCCAAGTTTTGGAGGGCATTTTGTTTACGTCGGGGGATGCAATTGTCATTTTCCTCGGCTTTTCATCCGCAGACCAATGGTCAGACAGAGCGTCTGAATCAAAGCCTAGAGACTTATCTTCGGTGTTTTGTCTCAGAGAACCAGGAGGACTGGTCTTCTTTCTTGCCTCTGGCAGAGTTCGCTCTTAACAACAGGCAGAGCGAGTCCACTGGTAAGTCCCCGTTTTTTGGGGCATATGGTTTTCATCCCCAGTTTTGTACATTCAATGGGGGGGGCCCTTCTGGGGTTCCTGAGGAGGAGCGTTTCTCGTCGTCACTTGCTTCAGTGTGGAGAGGTGTATTGAATAATCTGAGTGCTATGGGGAACCGTTATAAACGTATGGCTGATAGGAGGAGAGTTTCTGGTCCAGATCTTAATGTGAACGATCTGGTATGGTTGTCTACCAGGAATATAAAACTTAAAGTTCCCTCCTGGAAGCTGGGCCCCAGATTCATCGGGCCGTACAGGATCAGTTCCATAATTAATCCTGTGGCATTTCGTCTGGACCTCCCTCCTACGTTTAAAATCCACAATGTGTTCCACAAGTCATTACTTAAGAGGTACGTGGCACCAGTCATACCATCACCTCTACCTCCTCCTCCAGTGGTGGTCAATGGTAACTTGGAGTTTCAAGTGTCAAAGATCATTGACTCACGTCTGAATCGCCGGTCCCTTCAGTACTTGGTGCATTGGAAGGGGTATGGTCCAGAGGAGAGGACGTGGGTTCCTGCGTCTGACATTAACGCAGATCGTTTGGTGCGGACCTTCCACAGAACTCACCCGGGCAAACCTGGCCCTGAGGGTCCGGAGGCCCCTCGTAGAAGGGGGGGTACTGTCATGTGTGCATCGCCACGAAGATCGTCGAGGTTGCACATTCTGACTTCTCACAGCTGAGTTGCTGTTTCTTTGTGTTTGGCAGTTAGGGAGTTAATTCTGTCTGTGCTCAGTTCTGGGACTGGGTGCAGTTTCTCCCGGCTGCAATTAATTATTTGTTGATTGGTTTCCTTTAAATCTCTGGTTGTCTGTGTTGGGAGTTGCCAGTGAAATTCTTCATGCAGACCACAGATAGGATTGTATCTGTATAGACTTAAGTTAAAGAGCTCCTTAGTTGTTTTAAGCTCACCTTGCTTAGAGTTTAATATCCCAGATCATTTATGTTCCTTCTGTGTTTGAGTGTGTATGCAAGTCTGTGTTTTCTCCAGTCTGTCTTATATGTCTAATCTGTGTATTTAGCAGACATCAGCCCATATCCCTTTGGTGGTAATCAGTATCCTTCTTAGGACTGATTACAGGGTTCAGGGACTGATAGGAGACAGGGTTAGGCTGGAGACTTGGACCTCTGAACCATTATCAGTACCTCCAAGGTGAGGGATTAGTTAGGACCCCAGTTTAGGGTCAGGTTAGACCCCCGGTCCTCCTCTTTCCTGTGACAGTGTATCAAGTCCTCAAGATTAACCCTGAGTTCAACGGATATCATGTCAGGTAAATCTATTCTATATTTACATGCTGATGTTGCTAATCTATATGTTGTATAGAGTGTTGTTCTTTTAAGAATAGTTTACTGACATCGTACACATATCATAAGACCGCGTGACACTGACATGTCACAAGAGCAGAATTCAGAGTCACACACATCACATGTCCATCATGTGGAGACACGGGACAGGTGTAGGCTGCTCTCATTGAGTAAGGAGCCTTGTACAGGGAAAAACGCTCCCCGCCTCTCTCCACAGGGAGAAGGCATTTTTGTTTCAACCATCCCCTCTCAAGAGTCACAGGGGGACACCCTCTCCCTTTTCTTCTCTCAGTCCCTTTCTCTTTCTTCTTCAGACTTTTCTCCTCTTTCCTCGCTGCCATCCCTCTCATTCCTTCTTTTCCCTCCATCACATCTCTGACACATCCATTTTCTTCATCTTCCTCTTCTTCTATCTCTTCCTCTCCAACTCTCAAATCTTGTTCTTCATCTTCTTCTACTTCTCCCCCTCCATCTTTCTTCTCTCTCTCTCCTCCATCTTTCTCTCTTTTCCCCCTTTCACTCTTCTCTCCCTCCCCTCCTCTTTCTCTCGCTCCTCCCTCACACCTCCCTTCTCTTCCTCTTTTTTCTACTTCGTTATCAACTGGGTCAACGCCCAATCCAAGCAATGTGGTGTCCCTGTATTCAGTGTCTCCAGCACAGGGCACCTTGTCTATCCCAAGCACAGTACAAACATTGCCAGTCATTATATCAGGAGAAGAAAGTGCAGATCTCCCTACACAAAACGCTACATGTAGCCCCCAGACACAACAGTCCACAGCTAGGGCTTCACAGGGGGGTAGTATAGCTACAGGGCTGCTAGCATGGAACCATGACACTGATCCACCGCAGCCTCAGCAAGGAAGTGGGAAATCCTCATGCAGCAAGACAACTTTAAAGCCCAAATCTCACCCAGTGTATGCACCAAGTACACCATGTCACTTCTTATCTGATGAAGATGAAGATGCAACGTCACACATGCTGCCCAATACTAGGGAAGAAAACACACAAGCACCAATAGAGCAGGGACAGATAGAGGCACCATCCTATGAGCCCTTCATCCCAAGCCAGGTGATCAGTATGCTGCCAGACCCAGGGATACACCCCATGCCATTTTGCCAAAAAATGCAGCAGATCCAGCGAACGTATGCAGCAGCCTGGACTGATCTCTGGACCGTAATGGAAATAAAAGCAGGTGATGCATTCTGGCCAATTATGAGAGAACACTTCAAGCTTCCAACAGAGTTAGATGCGTATGCCTGGGAGACAGGACCAAAGCTAATTGAGCAACTCAGAGAATGGGCCAAAAGCAGACTGACAGGACAAACTCTCAGCCTACATGTCACGAGTCAAAGACAAGACAGAGTCTGTGGAGAAGTTCCATGACAGAGTAATGCAAGTGTTTCAAGATTTGGGCCTCATTACCCATGATCAGACACACAGACGGATGTTGGCACAGGCCTTTGTGCATGGACTGAGAGAACCAATCAGGAAACCACTGGTAGCAGCCAGGCCTGAGTACACGTCAATAGCAATGGATACCCTGCTCACAGTAGCAAAAAGGATTGAGTCCCGCCGGGACAGAAGGGATGTTAAGTGTTACAACTGTGGCGAGTTTGGTCATTTCCAGAACCAGTGCAGAACACTGACTTCACCCAGAAAAAGAAGAAACACAGAAAACAGTGAAGAACCCCGTCCATAGGACAGGAGCATACCGAGTCCACAGGGAATCCCACCAGTGGGACCAATATCCTGAGAGTGGATGGCGTAGTCAGATCTTTTCTTGTGGAACTCCGCAACCTCACCTACCTATCAGAATCTTCTGCCTCCTGCATGGGAATTGATGGTCAAGTCAGATATTTCCAGATTATGAAGCCCCTGAGCGTGTGGACTCAGCCAGAACACTCCATCATGTCCCAGTTTGTTGTGTAAAAAACCTGCACCCTCAACCTATTGGGAGTGGACCTACTGCAGAAGCTGAAAGCGACCAGAGTGTTCCAGGAAGATGGGACCATGACACTTTCTTCACCCCTGACCCAAGAAGAAACAGGAACCTCAAACAACCACACTGCAGACCTATCACAGGAGGTGCTGGACATAGTACCAGAAAAGCCACTCCATCACCCAGGGTCAAGATGTCTCTGACCAACTGAAGGTCTAAGTGAGCTCGCCTAAGAAGACGGCCTGAGAACTTTGACATTGGCCAGGATATTCAACTCAAGAAGGACCCTACTCGCTTCATGAAATGGCAACACCTCATCCAGCTCTAACGCCAGAGGTTCATCTTTTGCAAGCACCAGGAGGTGCCCCCTGCAATCAACCAGTTCACCCAGGCCCTAGACCAGAAAAAGGCCACTCAGCTCTTCAAACTTGTGCACAAATACTGACCTGAGACCGAGCTGGAGAAAAAGAAACTACTGATGGCCCGTGCTGAGAGAAAAGCAGCCGTTTAAGGAGACGTCCCAACAAGAAGACCCCCTGTGACCAGAGCAGGTGCTAACACAGTGACTGTCTTGGTGGAGAACAAGAAAGCCAGCTGGTCGTCATCTCTCATGATGTGGATCCTAGTAGACGGCTTGTTTTCCCGCCAGCTCTGCACCAGCAGATGGGAGTCCCCTGCCGCATACTGAAGGACAAGGCCAAACTGGGCTGCCTCGCCCATCGGAATCAATCCCAGCTTTCCACAGTGAAGAAAAAGACTGTAAACCCCACTGAGTTCAGAATGGTGCAAGGCCTGGAGGCCGCGAAAGAGGCTACGGTATTTGAAACCCCAACAGTGCTGAACCATCACACTCTGCTCTCAAGAGTCCCAGTCACCGCAACGGTATTCACGGTGATCAACCTGGCCAGTACCTTCTTCAGTGTTTCCCCTCCACCTGGAGGCCTGCTTTCACGCACCAGTGCAGTGCATATGGACAGTGTTGTCTCAAGATGTTCAAAACAAGCCCTTCAAGTTTCACCAAGACAATGTCCTCCATCCTCGTCAACTGGATTGCAGAATATGCAAGAGTCACTCTTCTACAACACGTGGATGACTTTCTCTTTTGTGTGGTTGACATCGACACCTGCACAGTCTATTCCTTATCTCTCCTACTCTACCTGGAAGAACAGCAACACAAGGTCTGGAAGAACAAAGTCCAGTGATGCCAGAAGCAAGTTACATCCCTGGGACACTGTATTGCCCACCAGACGAAACACATGTCAAAAGACTGGAAGACCACTGTGGAGAAGATGACTCCCCCAACAACTCCAAGAATGCTGCAGGCTTTCCCTGGTCTAGTGTCATATTGCAGAACCTGGATCCCTGATGCCTCAGTCCTAATGCAGCCTCTGTGCGCTTGCATCAACGCAACCCCGTTCCTTCTATCAGACGCAGCCTTCAACCCATTCAGGAGATTGGAAGAACTCCACAGTCTCAGCTCCAATACCAGGCCTACCTGACTATGAAAAGTCTTTCCGTCTACCTGATGGAAGAAAGAAGGTCATGCTACTGGAGTCCTGGCACGGATTCACGGGGGAAAACAGAGACTTTTAGGCTGCCTCTCAGCCCGCTTGGATCCAGTTGCAAGAAGAGCACCCTCCTGCCTGATGGCAGTATCTGCAGCACACACCCTCCTGGACAAGGTTGCTGAAATCACTCTTGGACAGCCACTGGAAACTCTCACTCCACATGACATCTTGGCAATCTTCAATCAAGCTCAACCAACAGTAATCTCCCCGCCGCCAGGCATCTTTGTGGCGCCTCTATTGCCTTTGTCTCATAATGTCACCGTCTCCAGACCTACAGTCCTCAGCCCGGCCACTCTACTCCCACTCCCAAGGGGGGATACTTGGATGGCTCCAGATTTGCAGATGATGAAGAAGTTTCAACACAGGAAGTGCAGTGACCAGAAATCAAGAAATCCTGTGGTCCAGAAGTCTGTCACCTAGCCTGTCAGTCCAGGAAGCAGAACTGATAGCGCTGACGAAGGCCTGCCAGATGGCAGAAGGCAAGACTGCAAACATCTACACGGACTACAGTTACTTGCATGGCATAGCACACAACTTTAGACCCATCTGGGCTACAAGGGACTTCATCACAGCAAACGAGACAACCGTGAAGCATCATGGAGCCTTCAGGGACCTACTGGGTATACTCCAACTTCCAAAATGGTGGCAATTTGAAAAATCAAAGTGCATGGAAAACTGAGAACAGAAGAGGCGTGAGGCAATAACATGGCGGCCAAAGAAGCAGCCAAAGGAAGACAACATGGAGAAGTGGGAGAGGTCGTAGAGCCGGACGGCTACTACATGACGACTGAAGACAAGAAACCTGACAAAGAGACGTCCTGGAATCTGCTCAAGAAGTTACAAGACCAAGCTCCAAAAGGAGAAAAAGAGCTGAATGGGAAAAAAGCAACACGTGAAGAAGGAAGGCTATCAATAATAGACTTCAAACTCTGCCTACCACAAAGTATGCACCCTATGGTGGGCCAATGGGTACATGGACCCACATCCACATATCAAAGACACAGATGAATGATCTGATTGGTGCTTACTGTTTCGCTTCAGGGATCTCCACCCTAACAGCCAAATTCACCAGCAGCTGTCTGACCTGCGGCAAATGCAAGCCTGGACGTATGGAAGAAAGTCCCCCTCACCTTATCTGGAAAGACCACTCTACCAGCTTCAAAGGATCCAGATAGACCACATCCAGATACCGCCAAGTGAAGAATTCAAATACGCCATTGTGGTCAAAAGAAGTATTTTCAAGATGAACAGAAGCCTTCCAAGTCAGCAAAGACTACTGCAACGAAGCTACTTTCGGAAAATAGTGTGCAGATACGGGGCTCCAGAAATGATAGAAAGTGATCAGGGACCCGCATTCACAGCAAATCTGACACACGAGACCCGATTAGCAGTAGGGTCAGACCTAGGCCTACACACTCCTTACCACCCCCAGAGCAGCAGGAAGGTAGAAAAAACTGAACGAAACACTTAAGAATAGAATGCTGAAAAATTGCCCAAGAGACACGCAAACCATGGCATGACACACTCCTAATTGCACTGTTTAACGTAAGGCACACTCCCAGAGACCCAGAAAAGCTGTTTCGTGCCTGCATCTTCTGCTAACAGAGAAGACATTTTCTTCTTTTAGTTTTTTGGTGCTTGCAGTTTAGTTCAGCCACTGTTGTTTGTTCATTTGCCTTTTCCAGTTTTTTCAGTGGCTGCTGTTTAGTTTTTGTTACACCAGAGAACTAATTTAGGTGGTAGAGGTCGTGTGATCTCAGGTGTTTTTGTAATTAGTAGAGTTGGTACTTTTCAGGGTTTTTTGGGGTTGCAGTAAGTGCCTTTCCTATCCTTTTCTATCTAGGAAGTTTGGGCCCCAACGTTTGCTCATACTATTTTCTGTCTGTGTCTGTATTTCCTCTTGTCTAACCGCCATTACATGTTTGGGGGCTTCCTATGTTCTTTGGGGATCTGCTCCGGGGCAGATAGCTTTCCTTTTTCTATCTTTAGGTGTAGTTAGCTTCTCAGGCTGTGACGAGGCGTCTAGGACCAACGTAGGAACGCTCCACGGCTGCCTTTAGTTGTGGTGGTTAGTCAGGGTACTGCAATCCCATAGATTCCAACCTCTCTGGTGTATTGCCTTTTTTGCCTGCTCTCCTCAGCTACCAAATCATAACACTTATGTAATTGAATTGGTCAAAAACTAATGTCCATTCTCGAGTTTTTCTCCTCACTGCCAGATTTGATGATCCTGTCCAAGAGCCCCAGATGACACCAACCTCTGTGTAATAGAGGGAAAGCCTGTTTGGATCCACGTATCGCATTGCAAGGAAGCTCCCGTACCAGGAGAGACACCTAAGCCATGAAGGATGTCGTGGATGCTCTGACTGATCAGACAGATGACCTACTTGATGAGTTCAAGGCCAGAGACCAAGTTAAAGCAGGATTTGAGTCACTATTGCCACTAGTAACTATAAACAAAAAGATTGGATAAATTACGTCTATTATAACCAGCAGAGATTTGTTAACTTCACCATAGATGCTGTAAAAGGTTTGGCAGCACAGTTAGGCCCCACTTCCATTATGCCATTCCAGAATAGAATGGCTTTGGATATGATTCTAGCTGAGAAAGGAGGTGTTTACAAAATGATCAAAGACACCTGTTGCACCTACATCCCAGACAACACTGGCCCAAATGGTAAAGTCACAATGGCAATACAGAAACTTACTGAGTTATCAGAGGAACTGAAACAGAACTCAGGTGTCACTGACCCATGGGATCGATACTTTGGGTGGATGAGTGGGTGGCAGAAAATGTTAGCACAGGTTGGGACAGCCATTATGGGGTTTCTCATTTTTGCATTAATTACTGGTTGCTGTGTAATTCCTTGTATCCGCAGGATAATGGAAAAAACTGTTCAGGAGACAACCAATTTGATGCCACTCACCATCTTGGACCTCGCACCAGTCCGGATGGAACTGCCTGGCTTGACCAGATCTCCGAACTACCTCCAGACTGAGAATACACATCCTTGATGAAACATCCTATCAACTATGAGATTATGATTGCAAACACAAACCCCCGACAGGGACAGTCCTCCTGACCGCCCATTTGCGAAAAGTCTGTATTCGGTGGGGAGACATGCGCTAGGCATATTCTCAACCCGCCGGCAGCACAAAAGAGTTGCAGCACTTTGGGCCAGGATCAGGTTTTTAGGGCAAGTGGTATCTAAGGGGGGACTGTCATGGAAATATATATGTATTCCATATATTCAAAGTATATTCACATATATATATTCACAGTTCACAGTTAGATAGATCTCACTTGCTAAAAAAAACCCTGTGCTCACATATTTCTAGGCCAGCTATAATCAGTCGTTTTAAAGAAATCTGGCCTTCATAAGGCCTTCGTAAAGGAACAAATGCATGAAGTACAAAAAGTCCTATTAGATATCTGTTGTTTACATTATAGTTATGCAAGACAACTAGGTCACAAGAATATAAAACAATAATTCTGCAACTTCAGCTCTTTTAATCATGATTATCATAATTATCATATTTACACTAGAACAGCCAATAATCTAGCATCTTTTAATTGTATGTTAATTGACTAACCAGCCCCTTTTTGTAAATGTATAAAACCTTGAATGAATAATAAATGTAGGTCTTTGACGAACTGTTATACTGACACTTGCGTTGTGGACAGTTTTCATTTCGTTCTGAGCGCTCAAAGAAGACAACCGTATTTTTCGGACTATAAGATGCACCGGACCATAAGACGCACCCCAAATTTTCAGAAGGAAAACAGGGGAAAAAAATAATGTGCCAAATGGGGTCCGTCTTACAGTCCGAAGTGCTCTGTGTTGCAGGGGTGCTCTGTGGGGTGGCTGTGCTGTGTGGGGTGGCTGTGCTGTGTGGGGTGGCTATGCTCTGTAGGGTGGCTGTGCTCTGTGGGGTGGCTGTGCTCTGTGGGGTCGCTGTGCTCTGTGGGGTCGCTGTGCAAAATATGGTACTCACATCCCATAGCGGTGGTCCCAATGCAGCCTCCTGTGCTCTGTGGTGTCTGGCCAGCCGCGGGGCTCTGTGCTGCGTGGGGGGCTCCGCCGGCATTTCCCTCTTAGCCGGACAGCCCCCCCGCAGCTCCGCTGCTGCAGCCTCCTGATACATGGCCGCCAGGGGCCTCCGGTGGCGGTCCCGACGAAGTCTTCCGTTGCTGTGGTTCCGGGGCAGCAGCCGGCTCTGTGCTGCAGGGGGGCTCCGCCGGCATTTCGGTCTTAGCCGGAAAGCCCCCCGCAGCTCCGCTCCCTCCTGCATCTCGGTGGCGTCCTCAAACATGGCCGCCAGGGGACTCCGGTAAGATGGCCGCCGAATCTCATTCAAGTCTCGGCAACGAGATCTCGTCTCCCGAGATCTTGTCCTGAAATCTCGGGAGACGAGATCTCGTTGCCGAGACTTGAATGAGATTCGGCGGCCATCTTACCGGAGTCCCCTGGCGGCCATGTTTGAGGACGCCACCGAGATGCAGGAGGGAGCGGAGTTGCGGGGGGCTTTCCGGCTAAGACCGAAATGCCGGCGGAGCCCCCCTGCAGCACAGAGCCGGCTGCTGCCCCGGAACCACAGCAACGGAAGACTTCGTCGGGACCGCCACCGGAGGCCCCTGGCGGCCATGTATCAGGAGGCCGCAGCAGCGGAGCTGCGGGGGGCTGTCCGGCTAAGAGGGAAATGCCGGCGGAGCCCCCCACGCAGCACAGAGCCCCGCTGCTGGCCAGACACCACAGGAAGGCTGCCGCCGCCACCGGGACCGCCGCCGCCACCGGATTTTTTGGTATGTTGGGACCATAAGGCGCACCCCCATTTTCCCCCAAATTTTGGGGGGAAAAAAGTGCGTCTTATGGTCCAAAAATACGGTAATATAGAGATTTGGACATGGCAAGCAGCAAACACTGAAGGATATTTTTATCCTAACTAAATTTCCATATCAATACCCCCCTCATTACATCCCTCTCATTACACCCCTCTCATTATACCCCTCTCATTAC
The DNA here is from genome assembly GCA_033576555.1 of Oophaga sylvatica. Classification (NCBI taxonomy): domain Eukaryota; kingdom Metazoa; phylum Chordata; class Amphibia; order Anura; family Dendrobatidae; genus Oophaga; species Oophaga sylvatica. The sequence continues at coordinate 713,886,032 of JARQOD010000001.1, forward strand.
ACCCTCTCATTACACCCTCATTACACCCCTTTCATTACACCCCTCTCATTATACCCCCATCATTACATCCCTCTCATTATACCCCCCTCATTGCACCCCTCTTATTATACCCCTCTCATTACACCCTCATTATACCCTCTCTTTACACCCCTCTTATTACACCCCTGTCATTATACCCCTCTCATGACATCCTCTCATTATACCCCCTCATTACACCCCTCTCATTATACCCCTGATTACACACTCTCATTACACCCCTCATTATACCCTCATTACACCCCTCTCATTATACCCCTCTCATTACACCCCCTTATTATACCCTCATTACACCCCTCACTATACCCTCTCATTACACCCCTCTCTTTATATCCCCTCATTACACTCCTCATTATACCCCTCTCATTACCCCCTCTCATTATACCTCCTCATTATACCCCTCTCATTACACACCTCAGTATACCCTCTCATTACACCCCTCATTATACCCTCACATGACACCCATCTCATTACACCCCTCATTACTGTATACCCTCTCATTACACCCCTCTTATTATACCCCTCTCATTACACCCCTGTCATTATACCCCTCTCATTACACCCTCTCATTATACCCCCTCATTACTACCCTCTCATTACAACCCTCTCATTACACCCCTCATTATACCCTTATTAAACCCCTCTCATTATAGCCCTGATTACACACTCTCATTACACCCCTCATTATACCCTCATTACACCCCTCTCATTATACCCCTCTCATTACACCCCCTTATTATACCCCTCATTACACCCTCCACTATACCCTCTCATTACACCCTCTCTTTATATCCCCTCATTACACCCCTCATTATACCCCTCTCATTACCCCCCTCTCATTATACCTCCTCATTATACCCCTCTCATTACACACCTCAGTACACCTCTCATTACACCCCTCATTGTACCCTCACATGACACCCATCTCATTACACCCCTCATTACTGTATACCCTCTCATTACACCCCTCTTATTATACCCCTCTCATTACACCCCTGTCATTATACTCCTCTCATTACACCCTCTCATTATACCCCCTCATTACTACCCTCTCATTACAACCCTCTCATTACACCCCTCATTATACCCTTATTAAACCCCTCTCATTATAGCCCTCTCATTACACCCCCTCATTATACTCCTCACATTACACCCTCCTCATTACACCCCTCTCATTATACCCCTCTCATTACACCCCTCTCATTATACCCCTCACATTACACCCCTCTCATTACACCCCTCTCATTATACCCCTCTCATTATACTCCTCTCATTATACTCCTCATTATACCCTCTCATTACACCCCTCCCATTACACCCTCTCACAGCTGGCAGGAAAGACGATGGTTTGCGGCCTGTACTGGAGATGGGGTGTGGCACCACCAGAGGGCACCCGCACACCATTTACAGCACAGGACGCAAGCCGCAGTCTTTCCTGCAGGCTGTGACTGCACGGAGGTGGGTGGGCAGGGGGTCCGGGGCGGGTCCTGGCGGTGGGACCGGCGGCAGATCCTGGCAGGGGTACAGGTTGCGGGTCCTGGCGGTGGGTACGGTGGCGGGTCCTGGCAGGGGTCCAGCGGGGGGGTCTGGCGTGGGTGTAACGGCGGTGTCCTGCTGGTGGTACTGCGGAAGGGCCTGGTACCATCAGTGGGTGCCATATTGGAATACCCATCACTTGGGTATTCCAATATGGCGGTAGGCGTACTTCCGGTGCAGCGCAGTGGATTGTGGGATTCGAGGACATCCAGACGAAAGTAGATGACGGACAATTTTAGGTAAGTATATAATAGACTAGGTGGAGGCCAGATGCTATTGCATCAGGAGGGCTGTAATGTCGCTATGGGGGCAGGCTTTGCAGCGTTGAGAATCGCTCCCCCATGTGCTCACCCACCTATCCACTCTCTCTTTCCCCATGTGCTGACCCGTCTGTGCTCTCTTCTTTGACCTGTCTACCCCATGTGCTATCCCACTTGTCTGCTGTCTCTCTCCTTCCAGGCGCAGAATTCGCGCAGGCGCAGTAAATCAGACCGCCGCCATCTTTGTGCAGACAGATAGCGGAGGTCACATTAAAACTGCGCATGCACTCCTGTACAAAGATGGCGGCGGTCAGTGAATCATGTGGCTGATCCTGGCGGCGGCTTGTTCGTGATGGTGTTCCGATGGTGGTACCACGCAAGAGGCTGTGTACGGCGTTTACAGTGTGTGTGTGTGTGGTGCATACGGCATATGCAGAGTGTGTGTGTGTTGTGCATACGGCATATACATAGTGTGTGTGTGGTGGTGCGTATGGCGTATAAAGTGTGTGTGTGTGTGGTGTGTATGGCGTATACAGTGTGTGTGGTGTGTATGGCGTATACAGTGTGTGTGGTGTGTACGGCGTATACAGTGTGTCTGTGTGGTGTGTACAGCATATACAGTGTGTGTGTGTACAGTGTATACAGTGTGTGTGTGGTGCATATGGCGTATACAGTGTGTGTGTGGTGCGTACAGCGTATACAGTGTGTGTGGTGCGCCTGGCATATACAGTGTGTGTGTGTGATGTGTACGGCATATACAGTGTGTGTGGTGCGTATGGCATATACAGTGTGTGTGTGTGTGTGTGTGGTGTGTAAGGCTTATACAGTGTGTGTGGTGTGTACGGCATATACAGTGTGTGTGTTTTGCGTACGATGTATACAGTGTGTGTGTGTGTGGTGCGTAGAGCGTATACAGTGTGTGTAGTGCGCACGGCGTATACAGTGTGTGTGTGTTGCATACGGCGTATATAGAGTGTGTGTACGGCGTATAAAGTGTGTGTGTGGTGCGTACGGCTTATACAGTGTAGCAAACATACTTCATAGAAAACATGCCCATATATCCTAAATCATTACCAATGACCAGTGTCACATAATATCATGGGCTTAGTAAAACAGAAATAGTACAATGGGACAATCGTTTAATTGATACACACAGAAGAAAACAGAAACGATCAATAAATCCCAAACAACTGAATACAAAGTACAAAAAAGCTTTATTAAATACATAGGATATAGGGAAGCACTCAGGGACAATGATCCAAGCCAAATAGCACATGTGAGGAAACAAAAGGACACAAATGGGAGGGATGTATGAGAGGGGGTTGAATGCAAACACCATTCAACAAACAGCTGCAAGTGCAGACTCAAATATATATTGCATATTGCACCATCCCAATTGGCCAATAGAAAATCTCAAGGAACAGACATTTTTGTTCAAAGTGTAATGTAATTGCTGAAAATAACATACTACATGATTACCTGTTCAGACCAGTAATGAGCCGCCCAGTGCGTCCACCCAGACACGCGATTGCCTTTCTCAAGAGTTTCTCCTTCCTGCCTCTCGTCTGACTCTGCATCAAGTACCCCCTGCTGGTCTCCTGTCCTCCTTTTATAGTCGCCCCACCCCGTACCTTCCAGAACAGTCTCTGGGTCGTCCTGCAGTTTCTTCCCCGGGAACCTTCCCCCTAGGAACTTAAGTGACGGCCCCCTTGGTTCCAGCCCGGTCACACAGCGGGGTCTCTCTCTCCTACATTCCCCCATCCTTTGTGCTTGCCAGTCCTCGGGCCAGGGCTTGGAGGGTTTTGTGTTAACGTGTCGGTACTGAAGTTGTTTCTGCCACACGAACTGATCTTGTTCATATCGCTCAGGGGGTTTGCCTGCTGTAGACTGCTCGGAGTGTCGCGGTTCAGTGGTCGGGATGGAGTCCTCTGGGGTGGTGGCAGATGGTTGGGTAACTGGAGTCGCCAGGGCACGGGCTTTGGAAGTGTCCGCTGGTCTTACAGGAAGGTCCTCTTCGTCTTCATCATCCCAGACGGCTGCTGGAGGGTCTGGGACCTGCAGAAAGGGCCTCGGCCTGCTCGACATCGCACAGATATACAGGGTCGTAATATATTGCGGTGCACTGTCTGGATGGGTTGGTCCCTTCCTTTCTCCGATTGTATCTCATATACTGGCCCGTCTGGACTTACTCGTTGTAGTATTCGGTAGGGGATTTCTTCCCATCGGTGGCTCAATTTGCTTTGGGGCTGCTGGTCTCGTACGAGCACGTGATCTTCTTTTTGGAATTCAATGGGCTGTGATGTGACCTTTTTAGGGTGTTCCAGGTCTTGGAGCTTGGTCTGCACTAGTCTGTGTAGGGTCTGCAGACAGACGAAACCGGGGATGGTAGGCTATTCGCTGTCACCACTGGAAAGTATTTTGCACCCCGAAATGAGCCCCTTTCTCATGAGCTTCCCGAGCAATGTCTGTCAGTAGGGCTCCCGGCACCACAACCTGCCATGCTGCGGTGGGTTCGGCGCGTAGGGTTGTTTTGCGATACAATAGTCCTTTTTTGAACACCAGTCTCTCCCATTGGTGGAGCAGTAGCACAGTGTCCTCAGAAAGCGTTTTTCTTTGAGCATCATTGGGTAGTTGTCTTTGGGCGACCCACCGGTGGAGGGCGCTTATTTCGCCATCTTATTGTTGCTGGAGTATCCATTCATCCCGGGATTGCTTAAGAATGCCCCCAGTGGGTTTCACACAGAACTGTTATCTTTTAAGGAAAACAGCGTTTCTTCTCCTTCTAGCTCTTCATCCCGGCTACGTCCTGGGACAGTGTGCCGAATCCGAGATAAGGCATCGGCGTGGACGTTCTCTGCCCCTCTCTTGTAAACGATTTTGTATTTGAACTTGGCCATCCTGGCCACCCAACGCTGCTCCAGGGCCCCCAGTTTGGCGTTTTTGAGGTGGGCCAGGGGTTGTTGTCAGTTCATACCACTACCTCAGAACCAGCTAGATACTCCGCGAATCGCTCCGTCATAGCCCACACTACCGCCAGGAGCTCGAGCTTGAAAGAGCTGTAGTTTGGATTCGTTCAGGATTGCGTTCGGAGTCGTGAAGTGATCGGCTGCCATAGGCGATCACCTTCTCTCGGCTGTCCTGCATCTGTGACAACACAGCCCCCAGCCTGTGCAAGCTCCCTTCGGTGTGCAGAATGATCAGTTGTGAGAAACCCGTGTAGGCTAACACCGGGGCTTCTGATTCCTCTTAGTAGGTCTTGCAGGGCTCGAGCTCGGCGGGCAAAATTTTTCACTAAGCGACGGTAATATCCAGCCAGCCCCATAAAAGGCCTGCACATCCTTCATCGTCTCGGGAGTAGGCCACTCCGGTATCGCAGCGACCTTCTCCGGAGACGGTCTCACGCCCTCGGCGGAAACAACATGCCCCGGATATTCAATCTGTGTGCGAAACAGGTGGCATTTTTGGGGCTTCACCTTCAACCCGTACTTTTGCAGCCGCCGTACAAATATATCAGGGTGACTTCAAAGTTGAGGTCGCCTAGGCACCGCTCCATCAGACGCTGGAAGGTCCCAGAGGCTTTGGCCAGTCCAAACGGCATCCAGTTGAATTCAAACAGTCCCATAGGCAAAATGAAGGCGGCTTTTGCCCAATCTTCTTCGGACATTGGTACCTGCCAGTATCCACTGGCCAAGTCTAAGGTGGAAAAATATTTTGCCTGTCCCAGGACCGACAGGGACTCCTCTATACGAGGAAGCGGGTATGCGTCTTTGATGGTGCAGGCATTCAACTTGCTGTAATCCACACAGAACCGCAGGTTGCCGTATTTTTTCTGCACCAACACTATGGGTGCTGCCCAGGGACTCTGGCTTTCCCGGATAACCCCTTTTCGCAGCATTTGGTTCAACAGCGTTTTCACTTCTTGGTATTACTGTGGTGGAATCAGCCGATATCGCTCCCTGATGGGGGCCGTCCCTTCAGTGGTAATGCCATGCATAATGGCTGTGGTGCACCCAAAGTCGTCCTCATGGCTGGCGAATACCTCTTAGTAATGGCCCAGAAGAGCTTGGCTCGCATTTTCTCCGAGATTGCTCACCCTGCCTGCTCAGACAGGTGCTCTGCGGTCTGGACGGAGTACACAGTTACAGCCCAGGGGTCCCTTGGATTCACCCCCATCTGTAACGCCAGGGGCTGGAGCACCTCTTCCAATGGTTTTACCAATTTGGCCATTTCTACGCGAGGCTTCAGGAGAATGTCCTGATCTTTCAGGTTGACACACCACACGAGGACTGTCCCCTTTCTCACGGTAGCCAGGGCGCGAGTCACCAGGAGCCTGGAGGGCAAATGCTCGGGGAAGCATGGCTCCTCCTGCACCTCTACTCCTTCCAGCGTTACATGCGCCCGGACGGGCAGAGGAAAAACTGTCTGTCCTGGCGGTAGCACGAGCTGAGGAGCAGCAGCACTTCTCCTTCCTGGCAAGCCTGTTATGATTTGGTAGCTGAGGAGAGCAGGCAAAAAAGGAAATACACCAGAGCAGTTGGAAACTATGAGATTGCAGTACCCTGACTAACCACCACAACTAGAGGCAGCCGTGGAGCGTTCCTACGTTGGTCCTAGACGCCTCGTCACAGCCTGAGAAACTAACTACACCTAAAGATAGAAAGAGGAAAGCTATCTGCCCCGGAGCAGATCCCCAAAGAACATAGAAAGCCCCCAAACATGTAATGGCGGTTAGACAAGAAGAAATACTGACACAGACAGAAAATAGTATGAGCAAACGTTGGGGCCCAAACTTACTAAATAGAAAAGGATAGGAAGGGCACTTACTGCAATCTCAAAAAACCCTGAAAAGCACCAACTCTACTAATTTCAAAAACACCTGAGATCACACGACCTCTACCACCTAAATTAGTTCTCTGGTGTAACCAAAAACAAAACAGCAGCCACTGAAAAAACTGGAAAAAGCAAATGTACAAACATCAGTGGCTGAACTGAACTGAGAGGGCAAAAGCCCCCAGAGGGGACCCTGAAGGCCCCCACAGAAGTGCAGGACAAAATGCAAAAATCAAGCACAAAAACAAAAAGAAGAAAATGTCTTATCTGTTAGCAGGAGATTCAGACACGACACAGCAGGCTACCAAGGAAACAGGAATCAAGGATTGAGACCAGAACAATTGATCACCGGCAACCCTGATGGGAAGGCGACTCCCTTATATAAGACCAGTCAGTAACACCTGATTCCCAATCCTCACAATCTTCACTGGACAGTCCAGTACCGTTTGTAACCAACAGAGGGAGCTTCTGCTCAGAACTCATTTCCAGCCTATTCACAACACAAGCCTCTTGGACTCGCACACCCCGCACCAGCTGCTGGAAGACTTGCCCATGCAGAGTGTGGGGGTACCATTGTTTCAAAGTCTCTTGAGCAGATACATTGAGGAGGAGACTGCAGAATTCTTTCAGTACATTCATGCCCAAGGTGACAGCGTAACCACGCCTTGCCGGCCCAATGACTTGCCGCACATCGAGATCTGTATCCATGCTACTCCGATGACAGGGATGGACAATTGATTGGCAGCCACTAGCTTTATCACGGACCCCCACTGGGGCCTTGTGGCTTCTGGAAAGTGCTGCCGGAAGTAAGTCTCACGTATAGTGGTCACTTGTGACCCTGTGTCCACCAGGCAGCACACGGCATGGCCTTCAAATTCTGCCCAAACCAGCGGACACTTCGTCGCTAGATCCTCGGGACTTCCACCACCCCGCGGGGTGCGTTCTGGCTCCGAGCGGCTTCCCTTGACTCAGCCCTCCAGATTAATGGCCGCCGGGGCGGGTACTACCCACGCCAAGGGCACTCCCGGGCAAAGTGGCCCACCTCTCCACAGTCAAAGCAAGCGATGGGCCACGAAGGCCGGCTACCTCGAGAGTTACGGGGCCTTCAAGATGTCATGCTCGGCCCCGGCTGGATGCCCATAGCTCCGGCCTTTCTTTTCACTTCAGCTAGTTCACCTCTAATACTTTCCAGCTCCTGTTGCATTTCCCCCACCCACGGGGGCTCGCTGATGGCATTCACGGAGGATTCAGTGCTCTGGGCCTTCCTCACGGGGGCTGTCACCCTTTGCTCTCACTCTCGTGCGCAGGCCTCACTCCCTATCCCGGAGAAGGTCAGACGCCGGTCTACCCGTACCCGCTCCCGCAAGGCTTTTTTAGTCAGGGGATCACGCAATCTGGTCACCAAGAGGTCACACAGGGTTATGTCAAGGGGCCCCACGCCTACTCCGTCCTTTTGCTCGATGACCGTATAGAGCTCCTGCAGCACATTCATATACTGGGTGATGGTCTCCCCCTCTCCCTGCATGCGGCTGAAGAGCCGGGTTCTCAGTTCCTCTACATCAGTCTGGTCCCCGTGGATCTCCTCCAAGGTCTGCAATACCCAGACAAAAGTATTTCATTGTCCCGTGGGTCTTAACATCATGGAGTCCTGGGCCTCTCCCTCCAATGCGATGATGGCCACCTCTGCCTCCAGATGAGGGGTCATCGGGTGCATCCTGAACAACCCTCGCATTTGCTCCGGCCAGCTCTACAGCATGGTATTACTACCGGTGAACTTGGGCAAGTTGTTCAGCATGGCCCCCAACGACAGGCTGGTCTGGGGGCACCCCTCACCCCCCTAGTCTGCAGCTTCCCCACTTGCACTCAGAGACTGCATCCTGCCGACTACTCTAAATGTGGTTTTCCAGGTACGCAGGTTGCAGTGACGAGTTGGAGACAGAGCAAGCTTAAACTGAACCTTTATATAGAGGTTGGAGGAATAACTTGTAAGCTGACAGTAATTCTCTCAGGGAAAGTATACAGCAATACACAATTAACTGAGCAAACAGCTATTAGGCAGCTGCCAATGACTACAGTGCCGCGATAGGGCCATCTAAAGGTCCTAGAATTATAATTAACAGTTGATGAAGTGTCAGTTATCCTTCTCTGAAGTCCTGCAGAGCTGTTGTCCATTCAGCGTCTCAGCTGCTGGGCCCAGCCGACGAGGAGCTGTCGTAGGCTTTGGGCGTTCTAACACCCAGGTGCAGATGGGGCGCAACTGGCCCTGGAGAAGTTCCCTGGCGTTGAGACCGCTGATCTCGGAGGCCAGATGGCGGCAGCCGCGGATCCCGTCGTGCAGGCCTCAGCCGCGGGATGGAGCGGGACAGTAGTGGCCGCGAGTGACAGTGCACAGGCCGCAGCCATGGGCGGGAGTGGGGCAGTGGCAGCCACGGATGGAAGAGTTCTCCTGCCTCTTCGCTCCGCTAGGGATCGTCCTCTCTCCGAGTCACGTGAGTCCCTGTACTTCTTCATGCATCTTACTCTGCAATCCCCGTCAGGTTTCTCCTTCCTGCCTCTCATCTGCCTCTGCTTCAAGTGCCCCCTGCTGGTCTCCTGTCTTACTTTTATAGTCGCCCCGCCCCTTACCTTCCAGAACAGTCTCTGGGTCGTCCTGTAGTTTCTTCCCTCGGGAACCTTCCCCCTAGGAACTTAAGTGACAGCCCCCTTGGTTCAGGCCCGGTCACACAGCAGGGGCTCTCTCTCCTACACATGCACGCTGCGTGCTTTGAGGATTATCCAGTTATGTGATCGGAGCGATGGGTGCGTGACCGCAAGTATGTGATTTGCAAGCAGCTAGACTTGCACGGTCCTGCTCATTGTAAGTGTATTGAGCTAGGCCCATTGATCTATTTGGAACGTGGCTGGAAGTATCCATATTACTTGAGGTGCCACCACCAGAGAATGCTCACAGAGTGCACCGTGCACTCTGTGAGTATTCACTTGTGTACAGTCACAAAGAGTTTCTGCAGACTTTTACCATAAAGCTGGACAACTAGAGATGGGCGGACACCTGGATATTCGGGTCCAGAGGGTTCAGCCAAACAGTTACAAAAAGTTTGGGTTTGGGTACCAGAACAGTACCTGTACCCCATTCAATTGAATGGGGGTACGAACATCCAGTGTTTGCTCAGCTAACACCACTTCTGATTGATGGTAAAATGACTACCGCCAGTCAGACAGCCACGGTTCCCACACTGTTAAAATACAGCATGCAGCGTGCAACATTCAGATGTGATCAAAGGTATAAATTTTACCTCTGGTTATTGGTGTCAGCTGATGGGACTACTGCTCCCATTAGCAGAAACCTGCTGCCACTAATAACAGTGAGAGCAAGAGAGGCTGATGGGAGTATTCATCAGACAAAAAAACCTGACTGGCACATCCAGACTAATGTGAATTAGGTGCAAACCAGGGGAGCTACCCCCAGGTTTGCACCTAATTCACATTAGTCTGGATGTGCCAGTCAGGTTTTTTTGTCTTTTGAATGTTAGCTTACTGACCGAGCACTCCACCCCCACCAGGTGGTGGTTTTAATTACAGCAGGTTCCTACTAATGCATAAATGCAGGCATTACTGACAGAGGTGTCCATTTTCACCCAGAAATTCAGATATCAGCCTAACAGAGGTATGTTCAGATAGGTTAGGGACCTATCAGACTTTAACCCCTCTCTGACATTAGACGTACTATCCCGTCCATAAAACCCGTGCCATTCTGCCCATGGACGGGATAGTACGTCATAGGCGATCAGCTGCGCTCCTGAGGGGAGCGCAGCTAATCGCCGCCGGGTGTCAGCTGATTATCACAGCTGACACCCGTGACTGTGTGTCAGGAGCGGTCACGGACCGCTCCCGGCACATTAACCCCTAGCACACCGCGATCAAACATGATCGCGGTGTACTGGGGGCACAGGGGAGGATCGCGCAGGGTGGGGGCTCCCTGCGCGCCCCCCTGAGACCCTCAGACCAGCGCGATGTGATCGCGCTGTTCTGAGGGCTTCCTCCCTCCCAGGACCCGGATCCAAGATGGCGCCGGGGTCCTGGAGGGAGGCGGCTTCCTCAGTGCCTGCTGAGAGCAGGCACTGAGAAGCCTGCAGCTATGCCTGAGCGATCGCTGGTGTGACAGAGTGCTGTGCACACTGTCACACCAGCGATTTGATAAAATACAGTGATGTCCCACCCTGGGACAAAGTAAAAAAGTTAAAAAAAATAAAAATAAACATGTTATAAAAAAAAATCCAAAATAAATAAAAAAAAAAAAAATATTCCCCAATAAATTCATTTCTTCCTGTAAATAAAAAACAAAAACAATAAAAGTACACATATTTGGTATCGCCGCGTCCATAACGACCCCCCCTATAAAACTATCCCACTATTAACCCCTTTAGTGAACCCCTTAAAAAAAAAAAAAAAACGAAGCAAAAAATCAATGCTTTATCATCATACCGCCGAACAAAAAGTGGAATAACGCGCTATCAAAAAGACCGATATAAATAAACATGGTACCGCTGAAAACGTCATCTTGTCCCGCAAAAAACGAGCTGCCATACAGCATCATCAGCGAAAAAATAAAAAAGTTATAGCTCGCAGAATAAAGTGATGCAAAATAATTATTTTTTATATAAAATTGTTTTTATTCTATAAAAGCGCCAAAACATAAAAAAATGATATAAATGAGGTATCGCCATAATCGTACTGACCCGAAGAATAAAACTGCTTTATCAATTTTACCACACGCGGAACAATAAAAACGCCTCCCCCAAAAGAAATTCATGAATTGCTGATTTTTGTTCATTCTAACCTCCCAAAAATCGAAATAAAAAGCGATCAAAAAATGTCACCTGCTCAAAAATGGTACAAATAAAAACGTCAACTCGTACCGCAAAAAATAAGACCTCACATGACTCTGTGGGCCAAAATATGCAAAAATTATAGCTCTCAAAATGTGGCGATGCAAAAAACTATTTTTGCAATAAAAAGCGTCTTTTAGCGTGACAGCTACCAATCATAAAAACCCGCTATAAATAGTAAATCAAACCCCCCTTTATCACCCCCTTAGTTAGGGAAAAATAATAAAATTAAAAAAATGTATTTATTTCCATTTTCCCATTAGGGTTAGGGTTGCGGCTAAAGTTAGGGTTAGGGTTGGCGCTAAAGTTAGGATTAGGGTTAGGGTTGGGATTAGGGGTGTGTTAGGGTTAGGTTTGTGGTTAGGGTTGGGACTAGGGTTAGGGGTGTGTTGGGGTTAGGGTTGGAGTTAGAATTGGGGGGTTTCCGCTGTTTAGGCACATCAGGGGCTCTCCAAATGTGACATGGCGTCTGATCTCAATTCCAGCCAATTCTGCGTTGAAAAAGTCAAACGGTGCTCCTTCACTTCTGAGCTCTGCCATGCGTCCAAACAGTAGTTTATCCCCACATATGGGGTATCAGCGTACTCTGGACCCCAAGAGTTATTGTGCAATTTGTCCTATTTCTTCTGTTACCCTTGGGAAAATAAAAAACTGGGGGCGAAAATATCATTTTTGTACAAAAAAAAATATTTTTTTGTTTTTACGGCTGTACATTATAAACTTCTGTGAAGCACTTGGGGCTTCATAGCGCTCACCACACACCTAGATAAGTTCCTTGTGGGGTCTATTTTCCAAAATGGGGTCACTTGTTGGGGATTTCCACTGTTTAGGCGCATCAGGGGCTCTCCAAATGCGACATGACGCCCCCAGACCATTCCATCAAAGTCTGCAATCCAAAACGTCACTACTTCCCTTCCGAGCCCCAACGTGTACCCATACAGTAGTTTTCTCCCACATATTGGGTATCAGCGTACTCAGGACAAATTGGGCAACAACTTTTGGGGTCCAATTTCTCCTGTTACCCTTGTAAAAATAAAATATTGGGGCGAAAAAATCATTTATGCAAAAAAAAAAAAGATTTTTTATTTTTACGGCTGTGCGTTATAAACTTCTGTGAACACTTTGGGGTTCAAAGTGCTCACCACACTCTAGTAAGTTCCTTGGGGGGGGGGGGGGGGGGGGGGGGGGGGGGGTCAAATTTTTTCCCAAAAAAGGGGTCACTTTTTTGGGGGGGTTTCCACGTTTAGGGCGCATCAGGGGGGTCTCCAAAAACGACATACGCACCCAACCATCCATCAAAGTCGCAATCCAAAACGTAAATACTTCCCTTTCCCAGCCTGACGGCGCCCCAAAAGTAGTTTCCCCCAATATTGTTTTTGAACCAGGACAAATTGGACAACAACTTTTTGGGGTCCAATTTCTCCTGTTACCCCCTTTTGAAAAAAAAATTGGGGGGGGAAAAAATCATTTTTTTTAAAAAAAAAAAAAAATTTTTTTTTTTTACGGTTTTTTCGTTTTAAACTTCTGTGAACACTTCGGGGGCAAAGTGCTCACCACCATCTAGATAATCCTTGTGGGGGCTATTTTCCAAATGGAGGGCACTTGTGGGGGGGTTTCCACTGTTTGGGGGCATCAGGGGGCCCCCAAAGACTGACGCCCCCCAACCTTCCATCAAAGTCGCAACCAAAAAGTCCTACTTTCCCCTTTCCGAGCCCGACGGGCCCAAAGTAGTTTTTTTGCCCACTATTGGGTTCAGTGTCCAGGGCAAATTGGACAAAAACTTTTGCGTTCCAATTTTTTCGTTTCCCTTGTGAAAATAAAATATTGGCGGCAAAAAATCATTTTTTTTTAAAAAAAAAAAAAAGATTTTTTATTTACGGGGTACTTAAAAAACTTTTAATGAAACACCTGGGAGTTTTCAAAGTTCTCAAAACCACACATCTAAAATTTTCCCTTTAGGGGGCAGTTTCCAAAAAGGTGTCATTTTTGGGGTTTCCACTGTTTTCGGCAGATCAGGGGCTCCCAAACACACTGGCGCCAGCCAATTTTGGTTAAAAATCA
>JARQOD010000001.1:713899740-713952257 GCA_033576555.1 Oophaga sylvatica
GCCCCTGCATGGTTCCCCTTCCCCCTCTATGCAGGGATGCCGACAAACTCTCTCTTCTCTGTTCAGGGGCAGCGCATGCACTTGCAAACATGCCCCCAGGCAATAGCTGGGCATCTTGTATGTAAGGCACCCTCCCCAATAGGGAGATGCTTAAGAAACATTGATTCATTAGTGAGTGAAATGTGCTACTAGTGAGTTGTTAGGTTTCCTTGTCTTTGCGTGACTAATTCCTGAATCCAGACCTGTTGTCAGTGTGTGGCCAGTGCCTGAACCTTGTCCCGTGGTCTGTGTGTGGCTAGTGCCTGAGCCTAGTCCCCTGGTCCATGTGTGGCTAGGGCCAACACATTGTCCCCTGGTCCACGTGTGGCCAGAGGCTGAACCTTGTCCCCTGGTCTGTGTGTGGCCAGTGCCAGAACCTGCTCATATGATACATGTGTGGCCAGTGTCTGAATCTTTACCCCTGGTCCGTGTGCAGCAAGTGCCTGAACCAGCTCCCCTTGTCTGTCTGTGGCCAGTGACTGACCCTAGACCCCTGGTCCATGTGTGGCCAGTGCCTAAGCCTGCTACTCTGGTCCATGTGTGGCCAGCACCTGAATTCTGTCTGCTAGTTATTCCACGTCCAGTCCATGTCAGCGTACCCGACCTTAAAGTACTGGGGACTGCCTAGGAGTGGTACCTGGTGGATACCTGCAGTGCTAGCCTGACTTCACCATCAGGAGCTCCAGTGAACACCAGGTAGCAGCTTAGCTACGCTACTTCCTAGGTAAGCCCAGCCCTGTGGCACAGTGGGTCCACGAACCACATGCACCACTTGTGGGCTTGACACCCTCTCACACGCAATATGATGCCCCACAGCCCCCTTAGACAAATAATAAATGACCTTAATGAAAAACATACCCATGTATAAATTATGCTGATTGATATAACAAAGTAATTGGGCATATTTGATGGATATAAGTCGAGGACAATCGCTAGATTGCTACTATCAAGATTGCTACTATTTCCACTAGTGCTTATTGGCATGAGCCTTTGTCACTGTTGTTTCCTGCTCTTTTACAAACTTATGACTAATAAAATATTTTGTATTTTTCTTGGGACTCTTTGATCGTTTTCTTTTCATTGATAGTAGCCCCTTATACAGTATAATGGAACCACGCCTTGCTCGCAATATATACTACCCATTCCCACCTAAACTGTTTGATGCTCCCATAGTCCTCTACCCAGTATCGGATTTCCACAGTCCTCCACCCATACATTATGATGCCTTCACGCTACTGTCACATATTATGATTCTCTCACAGCCCCCAACAGTATAATGCCCCACAGCCCTCAACTGCACAATGTGATGCTCCCCACAAGTAGTATAGGAACTGTATACTCATCAAACTCAAATCTGACAGGTCGACACGCCCCCTATCATTTAATCCGTCTCCCTGTCAGATTGATCCAGGTCGTCATGCCCCCTGCTGAGCTTTGCTCAGGCTGGAAATCTGGTCTGCTGGATTGTGAATTTCAATCAAAGTGATTTATTCGTCTCTATTGATTTTATCCCACTGGATTTGATTAGTCTGTGTTGTTTAGTGTAACTTTTAAGGCCCAGTAAATGTATAAGGAGTCTAGTTAAATATAAGGATTTTAGTGAATTAAAGAGTGAATCTTGATTTATACTTTTTTGTGGAGAGAAACTTTTAAGGACCCAGTAAATGCATGTAAACCACTATTGTGTTGGAATTTGGAATTATGACGCTCAACTTATAGTTTTATTCAGTATATATATTTAGCTTGGCAGTGTATCTACACTATATCAGGACTGGGAAGAATGTAGTGACATGGAGATGGGCTGTGGATTATGTGATTTCAATCAATGATTTTATTCAGTGCTTTGTTATCTTTTTTTAGTGTACTTTGATTAGTCTGTGGCGTTTTAGTGTATAAAGGTAGTTTTAACTCCATCCGTAGATGTAAAGCTTTTTCTAGCAGAGAATGCCTGACCATGAACTGAAAAAGGTTTGTATTAGAAGCCCCCAGTTAAAAAAAAAATTGTCTGTATTAGAATCCATCAGTAAATGTATGTAAAGCTCATTTCTAGCAGGTTTGTATAAATGTCCCCCAGTAAATGTGTAAAAGTTTGGAACTGATATGCCTGTATGTAAAGGTGATTTCTAGCACTCTCTGTTACAGATCGGTAAGCTATTACCAAGCTGTGTATCTAAGGCTTGTGTTGTGTTGAGAGGAGCATATTTTTCTATTTACTAACTAACATGGTACATAGATATACATCTTTACTGGCACATAGAAATGTAGTACAACAGTGTTGACATGAATTGTCAGAATGAGTGAAGGTCGATGCTACGGTAATTCAGGCAAACAGTAAATAGTATTGCATTGTGTATAGTCAGTGGGATCTTTTAAAACCAACACATTTATGTGTATTCTGATAGCAGTGCCCATAAAACCGAAGGTTTCTAGCAAACATAACCTGCACTAATGTGATTTTAAAACAATGGGTTTCTGAAGGGTCTTCCCACACTACCACTCTGTGGGAAGCTGTGTGGAAATGACATAGGCATAAGAGATCATTCATCTTAAAAACGTTTAAATATATAAGAAGTTTTACTTAGTCTTTTTTCTAGTCTGCCATTAAATCCATATGTGAGTGTCTGCGTTCACTTGCTGGAAAGGTATTGTACAGACTAAAAGGATATTATTCTATAGTACAATCCAGTATAAAACACCTTATAACACATTTGGAATTATGACGCTCAACTTATAGTTTTATTCAGTATATATATTTTTAGCTTGGCAGTGTATCTACACTTATCTCAGCAATTCATTGTATACTCAGGCTGGGAAATCTGAGCTGCTGGATTTGTGAATTTCAATCAAAGTGATTTATTCGTCTCTATTGATATTTTATTCAGTGACTTTGATTAGTCTGTGGAGTTTTACTGTATTAAAGGGTTGTTTTAACTCCATCCGTAGATGTAAAGCTATTTTCTAGCAGAGAGTGCCCTGACATGAACTGTAATGGGTTTGTATTAGAAGCACCCAGTAAATGTCTGTATTAGAATCCATCAGTAAATGTATGTAAAGCTCATTTCTAGCAGGTTTGTATAAATGTCCCCCAGTAAATGTGTAAAAGTTTGGAGCTGATATGTCTGTATGTAAAGGTGATTTCTAGCACTCTCTGTTAGAGATGGCTAACTTTTTACCAATGGCTGTGTACAAGGCTTGGGTTGTATTGAGAGGAGCATATTTTTCTATTTACTAACTAACATTGTACATAGATATACATCTTTACTGGCACATAGAAATGTAGTACAACAGTGTTGACATGAATTGTCAGAATGAGTGAAGGTCGATGCTACGGTAATTCAATTGCTAGAAATCACATATACTAAATAGCCCTGTATTGTGTCATGACCTGTAAGTACAATGAGAGAAGGTCGCATGCATTCATGAATTCATTTGTCTCTATTTACCTGTAAATGTGTGTAAAGTTGTTTTATCTGTGTGTCTGATACTGAGCTCTTTTAAGTCAACTAGTAAATGTATCCTATGACCACTCTATTGTGTGGGGAAAGTCAAGGCGAGGTCACATTATGAGATGAAATGCATGTAAAGCACTACTGTGGTGGATAGATGTATCAAGCTGCTAAAATGTGTTTATTTTTAGTATTATCCATTAATTTGAAGTATCACCTTATAACACATTTGGAATTATGACGCTCAACTTATAGGGGCAGTGTATCTAAGGCTTGGGTTGTATTGAGAGGAGCATATTTTTCTATTTACTAATTACTAGTCTTTTTTCTAGCCTGTCATTAAATCCCTATACAATCCAAGCCTTGTACACAAAGCTTGGTAATAGGTTACCGATCTGTAACAAAGTATTTTCTATCTAGTGGTTAACATGGTACAAATTAGCCAAATGCAGACAGGTATGAACTACATTCAAATCAATATATAATAGTGCCCATCTCCATATCTTATATGTTATAGCGATAATAGATTAATCCGGGGCTAAACAATAATAACCTCCATATATTTGTACCTAAACAGGTCCTTCTAAAAAAATTAGCATATAGTGCTAAATTTCATTATTTTCCATAATGTAATGATTAAAATTAAACTTTCATATATTTTAGATTCATTACACACCAACTGAAATTTGTCAGGTCTTACAAGCCCTCATTGCTACTTTTTCTCTTGTCTAACATCACAATACAACCAAGTGGTTCTTCAAAACTATTTGTAAGTCTTCCGGCACAAAGCACATGTGAACAGTTGATGGTAATATTTTGCCACATGACAAATGTTTCTGACTCTCAGTTGCTAATACTGATAGACATATTGTGAACTGACATATAGGGTCCATGTGAGACACCATATTTTTCAACATTTTAGCTCCTTCACAGAATTATTTTGCATTATATATTTTTTTTTTTTGCTCATGTGAGACACCATATATTTCAACATTTTGCTCCTTCACAGATTTATTTTACATTATTTTTTTATTTTGCTTAAGGATCATGTACAGAGGAGTTTTTATGTTTTAATACTGATAGACATATTGTGAACTGACAAATAGGGTCCATGTGAGACACCATATTTTTCAACATTTTAGCTCCTTCACAGAATTATTTTGCATTATATATTTTTTTATTTTGCTTAAGGATCATGTACAGAGGAGTTTTTATGGTTTAATACTGATAGACATATCGTGAACTGACATATAGGGTCCATGTGAGACACCATATTTTTCAAATATTAGTTATGCGTTCGCTACCACTTTCAGCCATAGCAGCTCTCATGATGCTAGCTATTCTGATCAGCTTATCATATCAACCATGAAGCCTCTTTTAAGTCCTTCACAATAATGTACAGAGGAGTTTTATGTTTTAATACTGATAGACATATTGTGAACTAACATATAGTGTCCATGTGAGACACCATATTTTTCAACATTTTTGCTCCTTCACAGATTTATTTTACATATTTTTTTTATTTTGCTTAAGGATCGTGTACAGAGGAGTTTTTATGTTTTAATACTGATAGACATATTGTGAACGGACATATAGGGTCCATGTGAGACACCATATTTTTCAACATTTTAGCTCCTTCACAGAATTATTTTGCATTATATATTTTTTTTTATTTTGCTCATGTGAGACACCATATATTTCAACATTTTAGCTACTTCACAGAATTATTTTGCATTATATATTTTTTTATTTTGCTTAAGGATAATGTACAGAGGAGTTTTTATGTTTTAATACTGATAGACATATTGTGAACTGACATATAGGGTCCGTGTGAGACATGCCTGGACAAGTCCGGGCATGTCCGGGCATGCCTGGACAAGTCCTGGTCACGGGACAGCCGTGGAAAAAACAATACTGAAATTCAAAAACTATGGGCTGGCCGTTAACACACGCATAGTCATCTAGAAAATTGAGCGAGTTGCTTCACAAACCACACAAGGCGTGGTGATTGCCAATGTTCTCGGTATGCGCTACATACATGACCCTCTGTATAGCCTGGGATGAGCAGCGTTCTTGTTGCACAGGCCTGTTTTTAAAGACGCTAAGCCCCATCAGATATAAAAGACAGGCATGTTGGGCCGTGTCCCGGACTATTTTGGCACAGAACCACACCTATGCAACGATTTTGATCAGCATTCAACAAAAAATTGCGTGCAAACTTTTTAGCATACGTGTCACACACAAGGCGACGACACCTCGGGCTAGCACATTTACCGGTAGTTTTCAAAAACCACTGCCTTAACAATAAAGTAAGAATCGTGGTGACCTGCATTGTGGTCTATAAATGTATAGTCTGAAAATTTACCGTTGCTAAAGAACAGTAAAAAGTCGTGCGTACAACTATCATCCTCAAACTCCCAGAGCTATCACAAACACTATTGCCTACAGAGGCGGCCCCGCAAGAATTTCTGGATGTGCGTGTCAAGAGGCTCCATGCCTTGACCGATTGTTTGCGCGTGAATGCTGACATTTCCAGGGTCATTATAGTTGTGTAAATGCGCTGTGGGGGCTCGTGTATCGGCCCCTAGGTTGTAATGCGTGATCATTTTAATTAATTTTCAATTCATAACCACACGTTCTCAGGCAGACAGGTTTATTTCACAGAAGTTGACTGTACAGTTGCATAATTTTTGTTTAAAATCATACATTTGCATAATTTTGTTTAAAATCGCACAGTTCTGCGATAATGTCGGGTGTTGGACACGCACTTATCAGTCTCTCATACGTGTCGCAGAAAGATTTTAGTCTGTTCTGCGAGAGTTTATTATGCACGTACTGTGCAGACATGTCAAGAAACATTTTGGTGTGTTCACCAGTCCATACGGGTGTTGGCGTGTAAGGTGAGCGACCATCATCCTTCTGCTTCTTACTTACACGACGGCGCGATACCGCGCGTTTCTTTGACGGTAATGCATCGGCTGAATTGGCAGATGTTGGTTCCGCGTTGTTATTTGCAGATTCTGTAGCTTGACACAGACGTATATTCTTACGCCTACCACTCTCCGTATTCCCGGGGTGTGCGATTGGCGCGTCGCTTTCTCCACGATACGCGACACACCTGGGTGAACGTGGTTCAGTTCTCATCTCCGCTCTGTTCTCAAATCCATAATTGGATTGTTGCAAAACTCGCGAATGACGCTCCTCCGTAACTAAAGAAAAGACACGTGGTGTAGTTAACTGCTAAGCGGGCGAGATATAGGAAAAGCTACAGGCCCCACTTTACTCTGATTCAACGCGACATTTGTAAAGCTACCAGCACCGATTATCTGTGAAACCGATGCATAATTGTTTGTATAAGTACAGTATAGAGAGGCCTAGACATATATACTTACAAGTATCCCCCGGGTGCTGATCTACAGAGAATGCTGAATTAACAGACATCACGCTGCTCGTTCGCGCCCGTATGGGGCTGATTTCTCCATCAAACTGCAACCTCGTGGGCGATACTTTAGCCGCTAAAATAAAATATAACATACATGAATGCGCAAAGCATTCACAAAGCTAACTTGACACAGGTAAATAATACTAGTTACCGCAGAAATTTTTATCTGCGTGTATAACTACACTATAGAGTTGCGTAGACATATATGCTTACAAGCCTGAGACGTGTAGTGTACTTCAGAGATTGGTGAATTAAACGGTGTGGAGTTGTTCGGTAGTTGTCGTATGGGAGTGTTTTCTTTTTCAAGCTGCATACTCCTGCACGCTAGTTTAACAGCTGTAAATAAAATATGACTGCCTCAGAAATGATATCTACAAGGCCCACGCGCATAAAGCTAAATTCGCAAAGATACCGTAACACGCGTAAATAAAATATATCCGCTAGTTAAGGGTGGGTACGCAGGGTACAGAGGATACAGACACATAACAGCCGTGTTTCAAGGACCCGCTACCTTTTCTGTTCCAGCGCCGTGTGCTTAGCTAATCACTCCATCTTTTAGAAGCGTAGGGTATCGCGCGAGTTAGAGGATTATAGTCCTGTTCTACGAACTCAACACCGGAATCCAGGGGATCCTCCACGATCTCAACATCGGAATCGCGATGCTCGAGCGCCTCAGCCGCCACGGTGTTTTCAACCGCCCAGTCCGCTACAGGTGTATCTGTATGAGAAATTATATTTAATTAGCAGACTAGATACATAGGCTTAAAACAACTGATATATCTATAGGTTTCTTGCCTGTGACAGACTGCTGAGAGCTGGAGGCTCGTCGCCCGCTAGCAGAGTTGCTATCCTTTAACAGGTTCTGCGTAATGAACCGATTCTCATAGGAGTAGTCTGAATGGACTCCCGCTTCTTAAATAAGAAAGAATGAAATATATAATTTATATATACAAAGCGCAGACTCAAACAACCCAAGACAATACGGCGTACACTATATACTGTGTAAAACTTACCCGATTGTTCTGGTGAAAGCATAGCAGAATATTGACCGCGAGAATGTCTTGACTCCATCTTGAATAAAAAGGGTTCTCTATTGAATTAAAGCAAATAAAGATCAAGTATGAAAACGCGACTAATCTGTTCATGCAAATAAATACTTAAACTATACTAACTTAAATATAACTGAAATGAAATCCATAAAAATACTCACTTTATTCCTGTTCAGATATGGCGTGTGTTCTGCGAGGTGCGAAGCCTTACAGGTGAGCTGTGTATCGCTTGGGAGCTGGGCTGTATTTATTAGGGCTAGCAGAGAGAACACGCCCTCTGTCACTGCCCCCACGCTAGGGGCAGAAAAAACATCCCATTCATGTTTTACAGAGGGATCATGGCGGCTAACCGCGTTGATGCAATATTGTAGAAGTAATATTTCACGACAGAACCCCCACCATCATTACCCTGTAACTGTAAATTTATAACATCTACTATTAATATTAATAATTAATATAGACTGACGCTAAAATCCATGTAGTTAATTTTATTTTAGCTGACAGGAACGTTAGCTAGACATGTTTTAATAATATAAATCTGTAGTTATATACGCTGCGTTGTCTGTACAGTGCTTGAAACATGGCTGTTATGTGTCTGTATCCTCTGTACCCTGCGTACCCACCCTTAACTAGCGGATATATTTTATTTACGCGTGTTACGGTATCTTTGCGAATTTAGCTTTATGCGCGTGGGCCTTGTAGATATCATTTCTGAGGCAGTCATATTTTATTTACAGCTGTTAAACTAGCGTGCAGGAGTATGCAGCTTGAAAAAGAAAACACCCCCATACGACAACTACCGAACAACTCCACACCGTTTAATTCACCAATCTCTGAAGTACACTACACGTCTCAGGCTTGTAAGCATATATGTCTACGCAACTCTATAGTGTAGTTATACACGCAGATAAAAATTTCTGCGGTAACTAGTTTTATTTACCTGTGTCAAGTTAGCTTTGTGAATGCTTTGCGCATTCATGTATGTTATATTTTATTTTAGCGGCTAAAGTATCGCCCACGAGGTTGCAGTTTGATGGAGAAATCAGCCCCATATGGGCGCGAACGAGCAGCGTGATGTCTGTTAATTCAGCATTCTCTGTAGATCAGCACCCGGGGGATACTTGTAAGTATATATGTCTAGGCCTCTCTATACTGTACTTATACAAACAATTATGCATCGGTTTCACAGATAATTGGTGCTGGTAGCTTTACAAATGTCGCGTTGAATCAGAGTAAAGTGGGGCCTGTAGCTTTTCCTATATCTCGCCCGCTTAGCGGTTAACTACACCACGTGTCTTTTCTTTAGTTACGGAGGAGCGTCATTCGCGAGTTTTGCAACAATCCAATTATGGATTTGAGAACAAAGCGGAGATGAGAACTGAACCACGTTCACCCAGGTGTGTCGCGTATCGTGGAGAAAGCGACGCGCCAATCGCACACCCCGGGAATACGGAGAGTGGTAGGCGTAAGAATATACGTCTGTGTCAAGCTACAGAATCTGCAAATAACAACGCGGAACCAACATCTGCCAATTCAGCCGATGCATTACCGTCAAAGAAACGCGCGGTATCGCGCCGTCGTGTAAGTAAGAAGCAGAAGGATGATGGTCGCTCACCTTACACGCCAACACCCGTATGGACTGGTGAACACACCAAAATGTTTCTTGACATGTCTGCACAGTACGTGCATAATAAACTCTCGCAGAACAGACTAAAATCTTTCTGCGACACGTATGAGAGACTGATAAGTGCGTGTCCAACACCCGACATTATCGCAGAACTGTGCGATTTTAAACAAAATTATGCAAATGTATGATTTTAAACAAAAATTATGCAACTGTACAGTCAACTTCTGTGAAATAAACCTGTCTGCCTGAGAACGTGTGGTTATGAGTTGAAAATTAATTAAAATGATCACGCATTACAACCTAGGGGCCGATACACGAGCCCCCACAGCGCATTTACACAACTATAATGACCCTGGAAATGTCAGCATTCACGCGCAAACAATCGGTCAAGGCATGGAGCCTCTTGACACGCACATCCAGAAATTCTCGCGGGGCCGCCTCTGTAGGCAATAGTGTTTGTGATAGCTCTGGGAGTTTGAGGATGATAGTTGTACGCACGACTTTTTACTGTTCTTTAGCAACGGTAAATTTTCAGACTATACATTTATAGACCACAATGCAGGTCACCACGATTCTTACTTTATTGTTAAGGCAGTGGTTTTTGAAAACTACCGGTAAATGTGCTAGCCCGAGGTGTCGTCGCCTTGTGTGTGACGCGTATGCTAAAAAGTTTGCACGCAATTTTTTGTTGAATGCTGATCAAAATCGTTGCATAGGTGTGGTTCTGTGCCAAAATAATCCGGGACACGGCCCAACATGCCTGTCTTTTATATCTGATGGGGCTTAGCGTCTTTAAAAACAGGCCTGTGCAACAAGAATGCTGCTCATCCCAGGCTATACAGAGGGTCATGTATGTAGCGCATACCGAGAACATTGGCAATCACCACGCCTTGTGTGGTTTGTGAAGCAACTCGCTCAATATTTTCTAGATGACTATGCGTGTGTTAACGGCCAGCCCATAGTTTTTGAATTTCAGTATTGTTTTTTCCACGGCTGTCCCGTGACCAGGACTTGTCCAGGCATGCCCGGACATGCCCGGACTTGTCCAGGCATGTCTCACACGGACCCTATATGTCAGTTCACAATATGTCTATCAGTATTAAAACATAAAAACTCCTCTGTACACGATCCTTAAGCAAAATAAAAAAATATATAATGCAAAATAATTCTGTGAAGTAGCTAAAATGTTGAAATATATGGTGTCTCACATGAGCAAAATAAAAAAAAAATATATAATGCAAAATAATTCTGTGAAGGAGCTAAAATGTTGAAAAATATGGTGTCTCACATGGACCCTATATGTCCGTTCACAATATGTCTATCAGTATTAAAACATAAAAACTCCTCTGTACACGATCCTTAAGCAAAATAAAAAAATTATGTAAAATAAATCTGTGAAGGAGCAAAAATGTTGAAAAATAAAAAATATAATGCAAAATAAATCTGTGAAGGAGCAAAAATGTTGAAAAATATGGTGTCTCACATGGACACTATATGTTAGTTCACAATATGTCTATCAGTATTAAAACATAAAACTCCTCTGTACATTATTGTGAAGGACTTAAAAGAGGCTTCATGGTTGATATGATAAGCTGATCAGAATAGCTAGCATCATGAGAGCTGCTATGGCTGAAAGTGGTAGCGAACGCATAACTAATATTTGAAAAATATGGTGTCTCACATGGACCCTATATGTCAGTTCACGATATGTCTATCAGTATTAAACCATAAAAACTCCTCTGTACATGATCCTTAAGCAAAATAAAAAAATATATAATGCAAAATAATTCTGTGAAGGAGCTAAAATGTTGAAAAATATGGTGTCTCACATGGACCCTATATGTCAGTTCACAATATGTCTATCAGTATTAAAACATAAAAACTCCTCTGTACATGATCCTTAAGCAAAATAAAAAAATAATGTAAAATAAATCTGTGAAGGAGCAAAATGTTGAAATATATGGTGTCTCACATGAGCAAAAAAAAAAAAAAAATATATATATAATGCAAAATAATTCTGTGAAGGAGCTAAAATGTTGAAAAATATGGTGTCTCACATGGACCCTATATGTCAGTTCACAATATGTCTATCAGTATTAGCAACTGAGAGTCAGAAACATTTGTCATGGGGCAAAATATTACCATCAACTGTTCACATGTGCTTTGTGCCGGAAGACTTACAAATAGTTTTGAAGAACCACTTGGTTGTATTGTGATGTTAGACAAGAGAAAAAGTAGCAATGAGGGCTTGTAAGACCTGACAAATTTCAGTTGGTGTGTAATGAATCTAAAATATATGAAAGTTTAATTTTAATCATTACATTATGGAAAATAATGAAATTTAGCACTATATGCTAATTTTTTTAGAAGGACCTGTTTAGGTACAAATATATGGAGGTTATTATTGTTTAGCCCCGGATTAATCTATTATCGCTATAACATATAAGATATGGAGATGGGCACTATTATATATTGATTTGAATGTAGTTCATACCTGTCTGCATTTGGCTAATTTGTACCATGTTAACCACTAGATAGAAAATACTTTGTTACAGATCGGTAACCTATTACCAAGCTTTGTGTACAAGGCTTGGATTGTATAGGGATTTAATGACAGGCTAGAAAAAAGACTAGTAATTAGTAAATAGAAAAATATGCTCCTCTCAATACAACCCAAGCCTTAGATACACTGCCCCTATAAGTTGAGCGTCATAATTCCAAATGTGTTATAAGGTGATACTTCAAATTAATGGATAATACTAAAAATAAACACATTTTAGCAGCTTGATACATCTATCCACCACAGTAGTGCTTTACATGCATTTCATCTCATAATGTGACCTCGCCTTGACTTTCCCCACACAATAGAGTGGTCATAGGATACATTTACTGGTTGACTTAAAAGAGCTCAGTATCAGACACACAGATAAAACAACTTTACACACATTTACAGGTAAATAGAGACAAATGAATTCATGAATGCATGCGACCTTCTCTCATTGTACTTACAGGTCATGACACAATACAGGGCTATTTAGTATATGTGATTTCTAGCAATTGAATTACCATAGCATCGACCTTCACTCATTCTGACAATTCATGTCAACACTGTTGTACTACATTTCTATGTGCCAGTAAAGATGTATATCTATGTACCATGTTAGTTAGTAAATAGAAAAATATGCTCCTCTCAATACAACCCAAGCCTTGTACACAGCCATTGGTAACAAGTTAGCCATCTCTAACAGAGAGTGCTAGAAATCACCTTTACATACAGACATATCAGCTCCAAACTTTTACACATTTACTGGGGGACATTTATACAAACCTGCTAGAAATGAGCTTTACATACATTTACTGATGGATTCTAATACAGACATTTACTGGGTGCTTCTAATACAAACCCTTTACAGTTCATGTCAGGGCACTCTCTGCTAGAAAATAGCTTTACATCTACGGATGGAGTTAAAACAACCCTTTAATACAGTAAAACTCCACAGACTAATCAAAGTCACTGAATAAAATATCAATAGAGACGAATAAATCACTTTGATTGAAATTCACAAATCCAGCAGCTCAGATTTCCCAGCCTGAGTATACAATGAATTGCTGAGATAAGTGTAGATACACTGCCAAGCTAAAAATATATATACTGAATAAAACTATAAGTTGAGCGTCATAATTCCAAATGTGTTATAAGGTGTTTTATACTGGATTGTACTATAGAATAATATCCTTTTAGTCTGTACAATACCTTTCCAGCAAGTGAACGCAGACACTCACATATGGATTTAATGGCAGACTAGAAAAAAGACTAAGTAAAACTTCTTATATATTTAAACGTTTTTAAGATGAATGATCTCTTATGCCTATGTCATTTCCACACAGCTTCCCACAGAGTGGTAGTGTGGGAAGACCCTTCAGAAACCCATTGTTTTAAAATCACATTAGTGCAGGTTATGTTTGCTAGAAACCTTCGGTTTTATGGGCACTGCTATCAGAATACACATAAATGTGTTGGTTTTAAAAGATCCCACTGACTATACACAATGCAATACTATTTACTGTTTGCCTGAATTACCGTAGCATCGACCTTCACTCATTCTGACAATTCATGTCAACACTGTTGTACTACATTTCTATGTGCCAGTAAAGATGTATATCTATGTACCATGTTAGTTAGTAAATAGAAAAATATGCTCCTCTCAACACAACACAAGCCTTAGATACACAGCTTGGTAATAGCTTACCGATCTGTAACAGAGAGTGCTAGAAATCACCTTTACATACAGGCATATCAGTTCCAAACTTTTACACATTTACTGGGGGACATTTATACAAACCTGCTAGAAATGAGCTTTACATACATTTACTGATGGATTCTAATACAGACATTTACTGGGGGCTTCTAATACAAACCCTTTACAGTTCATGTCAGGGCATTCTCTGCTAGAAAATAGCTTTACATCTACGGATGGAGTTAAAACTACCCTTTAATACACTAAAACGCCACAGACTAATCAAAGTCACTGAATAAAATATAAATAGACATGAATAAATCACTTTGATTGAAATTCACAAATCCAGCAGCCCATCTCCATGTCACTACATTCTTCCCAGTCCTGATATAAGTGTAGATACACTGCCAAGCTAAAAATATATATACTGAATAAAACTATAAGTTGAGCGTCATAATTCCAAATTCCAACACAATAGTGTTTTACATGCATTTACTGGGTCCTTAAAAGTTTCTCTCCACAAAAAAAAGTATAAAATCAAGATTCACTCTTTAATTCACTAAAAATCCTTATTATTTAACTAGAACTCCTTATACATTTACTGGGTCCTTAAAAGTTACACTAAAACAACACAGACTAATCAAATCCAGTGGATAAAATATCAATAGAGACGAATAAATCACTTTGATTGAAATTCACAAATCCAGCAGACCAGATTTCCCAGCCTGAGCAAAGCTCAGCCAGGGGGCGTGACGACCTGGATCAATCTGACAGGGAGACGGATTAAATGATAGGGGGCGTGTCGACCTGTCAGATTTGAGTTTGATGAGTAATACAGTTCCTATACTACTCCCACATTTGCTAACACACAGTATTAAGGCCACAACTGCCCCTGACATATGGGCTCATAATATAAAAAACAATCAAGCTCAACTTCTCTGGCATTTTCCCATCCTCCTTCAATGTCACGGGGCAGTTGTAGAAATACAGGGGAGGAGGAACCTGGGCCCCTGAACTGCCCCTAAGGCTAAGGAAGGGCCCTGTCTCTCCTTAACTTGGGGGTACACTTGGAGGAAGTGAGGCCCAAGTCACTGACCTGTCCCTGTCTCCTGTTTTAGCCCTGAGCTAAACCCACCAACCCCCTCCCCAGGAGGTGAGACAGGGAATAAAGTGAATCACACCAAAACAACAAAAAGGAAAGACAGACACCTAGGGGTTAAATAACTAAACAATAAACACTTAGCTTGCACCGAACAGCAGAGAAAGGCACCAAATCAAGGAAACAGCAGAAGTACCACTGCGCTCAGCAAGCTCCTGACTTCAGCTTGGTTGGTCTCCAAAAGGTAGCAATATCACCAACAGTCAGCTGATGCCTCAGGTGACCTTATAAAGGATGGTGGGAGTTGTCACCACCTTCCCCTGACAAATCAGCAGCAATGTAATAATTAAACCAGCGGCCACCAGGGGAAAAGACTGACATTAATCCCCGATGGCCTGAATGGAAAAAGGTTTTAATATGCAAAGAGAGATTTGCCACAGATCCAAAAGTGGATCGTGACATTCAAACATTCCATCTTTACTCCATTACTAAAGAAACCCGCTCTTGACCCATCCTGCACAAACTACTACAGACCAGTCTCCAATCTCCCCTTCATCTCTAAACTTTTGGAGCGCCTAGTCTACTCCCACCTTACCCGTTACCTCTGCACTCACTCCCTCCTAGACCCTTCACAGTCCGTCTTCCGCCCCCTACATTCGACTGAAACTGTAGTCATCAAAGTGACCAATGACCTTCTGACAGCAAAACCTAACGGTGACCACTCTCTGCTCATTCTTCTCTACCTTTCTGCAGCTTTCGACACTGTTGACCACCGTCTTCTACTCTCTAGGCTCCAGTCACTAGGCATTAAGGACACTGCTCTCTCCTGGTTCTCTTCCTATCTTTCTGAACTCTCCTTCAGTGTTTTGTTCTCTGGCTCCACGTCATCTCCTCTTCCTCTCGCTGTCGGGGTACCTCAGGGCTCAGTCCTTGGCCCCCTTCTCTTCTCTCTCTACACGGCCCCAATTGGACAGACCATCAGCAGATTTGGCTTACAGTACCATCTTTATGCTGATGACACACAACTATACATGTCATCCCCCGACCTTACCCCGCGTACTACAGAACGCCACTGACTGTCCGCAGTCTCCAACATCATGTTCGCTCTCTATCTGAAACTCAACCTCTCAAAAACTGAACTTCTTCTGCTCCCGCAGTCTACTAACCTCCCTAAATCTGACATTTCCCTCTCCGTGAGTGGCACCATAATATCACCCTGGTAGCAGGCGCGTTGTCTGGGTGTTACGTTTGACACCAATCTCTCTTTCACATCCCATACACAATCTCTTGCCCACTCTTGCCACTTACACCTAAAGAACATCTCTAGAATCTGCCCTTTTCTCACCATGGAAACAACAAAAACCCTCACTGTAGCATTGATCCATTCCCGCCTGGACTACTGCGACGCTCTATTAATTGGCCTCCCCGTTAATCGACTATCCTCTCTCCAGTCCATACTTAATGCAGCAGCCAGGTGTCATGGTTTTCTGAGTTTGTGGGAAAATGTAGGTTAAGGGTTAATTTGGATGGCCTTACTCTGGGATTCTGGGAGGCTTCTTATAGCCTCATTGTGGGGCCATTCCTTGTCGCTTATACTTTGACCCTTGGCCGAGTGTGTGTGACCCTGTCCTTTGTGCTTGTGATTCTCTATGCTTGCTTGGTTTTGACTTGGTTCTGTTCCCGTTACGAGATCTGCCTGCCCCTCCTGTACTGCGTTGCTATCTCCGTGTGTGACTCCTGGTCTTCGTCCTGACAATTCTTTGCTTACCCCCCTATACTACGTTGCTATTTCCGTGTATGACTCATGGCTTATGTTCTGACTATTCTCTGCTCGCCCCTCCGTTACCGCGCCGTACGCTCCGTGTATGACCCACGTTTGTCTGACCTGAGTTTCCCTCTTCACTAATCCAGGGTCCCTGTAGCATCCTGCACTCTCCTCCAGCAGCAGGACGCTAAGCCCTGCCCCCTGTGGTCACATGATCGCAGGTCCTTTTGCTTTCTGCTACCTTCAGTTTCTCCTCTCACCACGCTGCTCAGGTCCCGTCTGCCTGAGCCTCCCCTGCGGCATCTGACCCCGGGCCCTTCCGCAATGTGGGTGAGTCACCCTGCTCAGCTGTGGCAGTTCGCTGGCGCTGACAGGGTCGTTACACCAGGGTCATCCATCTGGCTAATCGGTACTCGGACGCGTCCGCTCTTCGCAAGTCCTTACATTGGCTGCCCATTCATTATAGGATCCAATTCAAAGTACTTGTTCTTACCCACAAAGCTCTCCACAGTGCAGCACCCCCCTATATCTCCTCCCTCATTTCTGTCTATTGGCCTAACCAACTGCTGCACTCTGCAAACGACTTTCAACTAAAATCTGCACTAATCTGTACCTTCCACTCCCGACTCCAAGACTTCTCCCGTGCTGCGCCAATCCTTTGGAATGCTCTAGCCCAAGAAATTAGGACTATCCACAATTTGCATAGTTTCAGGCGCTCCCTCAAAACACATCTGTTCAGAGCGGCCTATCATGTTCACTAATCAAAGTCATTTTATGTGTAAATGTGCGAGTGTAGCCCATTCACTATCTCCATCCATCCTTCACTCCCTCAAGATGGCTGGACCATCATTGTAAATACACCATTGTAAATACACACCTGTACTTTGTATCTTCCCCACCTCATTGTAAATTGTAAGGTCTCACGAGCAGGGTCGTCTTATTTTGCTTTAGTTATTGTATTGTTAACGTTGCTACTTATGACTTGTGTTTTGAAACTGTTAAACGGTAAAGAGCTGCGGAATATGTTGGCGCTATATAAATAAAGATTATTATTATTATTATTAACTAATGATTCTCTGTCCAGTTCATCCTCCATCTACTCTTCTAACATGTTCAAACAGCTGGTCTGACTGGAGTAAATTTTGTAGTGAGGCGCATGTAAGCACATATCATCTTTCAGGCGTGCCTCTTAATGAATCAGGTGTATCTGACTCCAGCATCCCTCATATTAAGACCGGCATGAACAACACTGGTCTTGATCAGTCAAGGCCAAAGTTTTACCTGACAGCTCTTATAATTTCCTTCTGAAAGATATTCCTGGATCCCTTGCAGTATCATCTACTATATAATTGTCTAATTCTGTCTGTCTGTAATGGAAATCCCGCGTCTCTGATTGTTCGCGCCCGGCCAGACGCGACCAATCAGCAACAGGCGCAGTCCAGACACGAATTGGCGCAGGATTTGAACCACGCATGCCACCGCTATCGTCGGGAGAACAGCGGCGCTAGCTGCTGATCTCCCGACGGTAGCCGCGGATCATCTCCTGCCGCATGGAGGTCAGCTGCGACGCAGCCGGGAGATAACCAACGCCAGCCAGTCATCTCCCAACTGCTCGCAGCGGAAGTACCCTGACCGGTGGCCTCCACATAAACCCCAGCAGCAGCCTCCACGTACACCCCACTGGCAGCAGCCTCTATATACCCCAGCAGCCTCCACATATACCCCAGCAGCAGCAACCTCCACATATACCCCAGCAGCAGCAGCCTCCACATATACCTCAGCAGTAGCCTACACATATATCTCAGCAGCAGCGTCCACATATACTCCAGCATCAGCCTCCACATATACCCCAGCAGCAGCCTCCAAGTACACCCCAGCAGCAGCCTCTATAGGCACCCCTGCAGCCTCTACATACACCGCAGCAGCCTCTAAATACACTCCAGCGGCAGCAGCCTCTATATACACCCCAGCAGCAGCCTCTATATACAACGCAGCAGCCCTATATTCACCCCAGCAGCCTCTATATACACCCCAGAAGCGTCTATATACACCCCAGTAGGATCTATATACACCCCAGCAGCCTCTATATATACCCCAGCAGCCTCTATATACACCCCAGCAGCCTCTATATACACCCCAGAAGCAGCAGCCTCTATATACACCCCAGCAGCCTCTATATACACCCCAGCAGCAGCCTCTATATACACTGCAGCAGCAGCCTCTATATACACCCCAGAAGCTTCTATATACACCCCAGCAGCAGCCTCTATATACACCCAAGCAGCCTCATATTTTGATGTTTGTCTCTATAAGGATGTCTCTTTAAGGTTAACTGACTACAGAAATATGTCAGACAGATAACTCCCTGCTTCAGATGCTTCATTATTATTATTACTATGCTTCTTCATTATTACTATGATTCTGACAATTGCTCTGCTTCATCCTCGGGTATGTCTAAAGACTGCTGCAATAATATAACCCATCTTTCCTGATCCCAATCATCCTGCATCTCTCTGCTACTCTTCGTATGTCTAAAGACTGCTGCAATAATATAACCCATCTTTCCTGATCCCAATCATCCTGCATCTCTCTGCTACTCTTGGTATGTCTAAAGACTGCTGCAATACCTTATTTCATAGATGCTAACAGTCATTTGGCTTTCTCTGTCAATTTGGCTCTATTTCCCTTGTATTTTGTCTTCTGACTTCTAATTAATCCCCTCCTGTGTCTGTAACCAATCTGCCTGCTGGCCCTCCCTCCTGATCACACTTGACCTGTTTCATGTGCTGTTAACTTGTTATAAATTCAGACTCATAGGTCTGTCTGGACCTTGGTCTGTCTCTATAGGGATGTCTCTTTAAGGATAACTGACTACAGAAATATGTCAGAAATGAGTCAGAAGTGAACAGAAGGTACCACTAACTTTTGTTATTAAATGTACTATATTTCTTCCTCTTTCCTCCACACTTACTCCCACCATGCTGACATACGCTCTACCAGTTTGGCCTCCATTAATCCTCACTCTCCTCCCCTATCCGCAAACTCTAGCACCCGCTAACCAACTACTAATCTCTGCTTCCCTCTTGCCTCCACACCTAACCTCCTCCGCTGACCTGCTCCTCAACCTTAGATCTCTCCTATAATGACACAAAACAAGCTGCACACTGTCCTTCTCCCACATACTTTGTCTCTCTCTGCTTCTCCTCACTGATGGTGACATATCTTCCAATCCTGGACCCCAACAGCTCATACCTCCCATTATTACCACCTCCTATCGCTCCCAACCCAGTATTAACACCCGAAATCTTTCCAACCTCAAATCTGTGCCCTTGACGCCCACCACCCTGCTCCCTCTCTCTGGATCACTCTGGAATTCCCGCTCCGTCTGCAATAAACTCCATGTGATTCACGACCTCTTTACCTCTCATAATTTTACCTTCCTTGGCCTCACTGAAACATGGCTGACACCCTCCGACACCGCCTCCCCTGCTGCGCTATGTTACGGCGGCCTCCACTTCACCCACACTCCCCGCCCCGGCAACAGACATGGTGGAGGTGTGGGCCTTCTCCTTTCTTCTAACTGTATCTTTAACCCAATCCCACCTCTTCCTTCCCTTATCCTCCCCTCTTTTGAACTCCACTCTGTCCGCATCTACTCTCCCTCCAACCTCCAAGTGGCCGTCATATACCGACCTCCGGGCCCGACCACTGCCTTTATTGACCAATTCTCCACCTGGCTCCTCCATTTTCTCTCTGTTGACATTCCCACCATCATTATGGGTGACTTCAACATCCCCAATGACACCCACCAGTCGGCAGCCTCTAAACTCCTATCCCTTACATCATCTTTTGGACTTACCCAGTGGTCCTCCTCAGCCACACACACAGACGGGCACACACTCGACCTGGTCTTCACCCGTCTCTGCTCCCTATCTAACTTCACAACCTCCCCTCTCCCCCTATCTGACCACCATCTACTCACTTTCTCATCCCTGTCCTCCTCCCTGTCACCCATGTCCAGCAACATGCGCACCCCCGCAGAAACCTTGCACACCTAGACACCCACAAACTCTCTGACTCTATTCTACCACTGGCATCCATATCCTCACTCCACGACACAGACACTGCCACTAGTTTCTACAATGCCACTCTTGCATCACCCATCGACTCGGTCGCCCCTGTCATGCATAACAGACTGCGACAAATCAATAGACAACCCTGGCACAATAACACCACAAAAAAGCTTCGGCAAGCATCCAGAATTGCTGAACGGTGCTGGAAGAAAACGCATTCACAAGACGACTTCACTGCATTCAAACAAGCAACACTTGCATTCAAATCAGCTCTCACCTCTGCTAAACAGGCCTACTTTACATCCCTTGTATCTTCCTTATCCCACAACCCCAAACAATTGTTCAATACTTTTTACTCCCTCCTCCGCCCACCACTGCCCCCTCCTACCTCCCTTATCTCTGCTGAGGTCTTCGCCATGCACTTCAAAAATAAGATAGACCAGACACGGCAAGTCTTTATTATTCAACCACCACAACCCCTTTGTATATCTGACCAATGCCCAAACCTCATAACCTCCTTACCCAACATCACGGAAGGGGAGCTTGCTCATCTTCTCTCCAAATCACACCTCACCACTTGTGCACTCGACCCCATCCCATCCCACCTCCTCCCCAACCTTGCCACCACTCTTATCCCATCACTAACCCACCTCTTCAATCTATCACTAACTTCTGGTACCTTCCCTTCTGCTTTCAAACATGCCACAATCATGCCTATCCTCAAAAAGCCAACCCTCGACCCAACCGCTATGTCAAGCTATCGCCCAATATCGCTGCTCCCACTCGCTTCGAAACTCCTGGAACAGCACGTCCACGCTGAACTTTCCTCCCATCTCTCATCTAACTTGCTCTTTGACAATCTACAATCTGGTTTCCGCCCCCAGCATTCCACTGAAACAGCCCTGAACAAAATTACTAATGACCTACTCCTCCTTCTTGACCTGTCCTCTGCTTTCGACACAGTTGACCACTGCCTTCTACTACAGATTCTCTCCTCCTTTGGCATCAAGGACCTCGCCCTATCCTGGATCTCCTCATACCTTTCCAACCGCACATTCAGCGTCTCCCACTCCCACACTACCTCCTCGTCCCACCCTCTCTTTTTTGGAGTCCCCCAAGGCTCTGTTCTAGGACCCCTACTCTTCTCAATCTATACACTTGGCCTGGGGCAACTCATAAAGTCCCACGGATTCCAGTACCACCTTTATGCTGATGACACTCAGATCTACCTCTCTGGCCCAGACATCACCTCTCTGCTGTCCAGAATCCCTGAGTGTCTATCAGCCATATCCTCCTTCTTCTCCACCCGCTTCCTCAAACTCAATGTGGACAAATCTGAACTCATCATCTTTCCCCCATCTCACAGATCTTCCTTACCTGACCTATCTATAACAATTGACAACACCAAGCTTTCCCCCGTACCGGAGGTCCGCTGCCTCGGAGTAACCCTTGACTCTGCCTTGTCCTTCAAACCACACATCCAAGCTCTTTCTACCTCCTGTCACCTCCAGCTCAAAAATATTTCCAGAATCTGTCCCTTCCTCAACCCTCAATCTACTAAAATGCTTGTGCATGCCCTCATCATCTCCCGCCTCGACTACTGCAACATCCTTTTCTCTGGCCTCCCTGCTAACACCCTCGCACCTCTCCAGTCCATCCTTAACTCTGCTGCTAATTCATCTCTCTCCTCGCTACTACTTCCCTCTGCAAATCTCTTCACTGGCTCCCATTCCCTCAGCGAATCCAATTCAAATTACTAATACTGACCTACAAGGCCATCTATAACCTGTCTCCCCCATATGTCTCTGAACTAATCTCCCGATACCTTCCCTCACGTAATCTCCGGTCCTCCCAAGACTTCCTTCTCTCCTCCACACTTATTCGCTCCTCATCCAACTGCCTCCAAGACTTCTCCCGAATATAATGGTTTCTGAGCAGAGGCTCCCTCTGGTGGTTACAGACAGTACTGAACCTTTCAGCAAGGAGTGGCAATCTGGAATCATGGATTGGTCTGATATAAGGGAGGTTCCCTCCCATGATGGTTGCCGGTGATCAATTGTTCTTGTCTCAATTGTGGTTCCTGGTTCATTTGGAAATTTGCTGGAGTCCTGTCTGCATCTCCTGCTTTCAGATAAGATATTTTTTGCTTTTCTTTTTGTGCTTGCTTTTTGCATTGTTTTCTGCACTTTTGTGGA
The DNA here is from genome assembly GCA_033576555.1 of Oophaga sylvatica. NCBI lineage: Eukaryota > Metazoa > Chordata > Amphibia > Anura > Dendrobatidae > Oophaga > Oophaga sylvatica. The sequence goes on from JARQOD010000001.1 coordinate 713,922,714, forward strand.
GGTCAGGCAAGTCCCCTCTTGGGGCCTGAACTCCTCACAGTTTTTCTGCAGCCACTGTTATTTGCTCATTTGCTTTTTCAGTGGCTGCTGCTTGGTTTTTGTTCACACTGAGATCTGATTTAGTGGGAGGCGAGATCGTGTGATCTCAGTATTTTTGTAATCAGAATTGTTGGACTTTTGTAGGGTTTTCTGGGTTGCAGAAAGTAATCTCTCCTGTCCTATCCTATTTAGTCAGCTAGTGGCCCCAGCGTTTGCTCAGTCTATTTTCTGCCTATGTTTGTATTTTCATCTTGTCTAACCGCAATTATATGTTTGGGGGCTTCCTATTTTCTTTGGGGATCTGCTCCGGGGCAGATAGCTTTCATCTTTCTGCCTTTAGGTGTAGTTATCTCTCAGGCTGTGACGAGGCGTCTAAGATCAATGTAGGAACGCTCCACGGCTACCTCTAGTTGTGTCGTTAGTTTAGGAATCTGCAACCCATCAGTTACCAACATCTCAGGTGTTTGGCTGCCCTGCTGTTGTTCCTGTCCTCCTCAGTTACCGAAACATAACACCCCATCCCCTGGAATTCTTTGCCCCAACACGTCCGACTATCAACCACTCTCGGATCCTTCAGACGTAACCTGAAAACCCATCTCTTCAGGAAAGCCTACAGCCTGCAATGACCCCGCTGCCTCCTCACCACTACCGGAGATATCGCCTCAACCAACACCGGAACTGCTGCAATCCCCCAACCTGCTGTCTCCGTCCCCCATCCTGTAGAATGTAAGCCCGAAAGTGCAGGGTCCTCTCCCCTCTGTACCAGTCTGTGATTGTTAGTTTGTTTACTGTAAGTGATATCTGTAATTTGTATGTAACCCCTTCTCATGTACAGCACCATGGAATCAATGGTGCTATATAAATAAATAATAATAATATTAATTTCGTTCAGTTGTATTAAGTTCTATGAGCAATAACATTTAATGACAATGTATATATTTTACCCGGAAAATCCTGTGTATTCATTGCATTATTCTTAAATCTTCATAAATAAACTACATACATATTCTAGAATACCCGATGCGTTAGAATCGGGCCACCATCTAGTATATAAAAAACATTCTGTCACAGGATGAGTTTTGAGATGTATCCTTTACATCTTCTATGACATCTGGATTTATACAAATTCAGAATATAAATATGGATCTATAACTAAATTCGCATAAGCTTTAGTGACATTTTCTATATTCAGATATACAATTTTGAATAAGAAACACTGAACCTAGCATGTTTCACTCTACAGTATCAGAGTATTTGATAAGACTCATAAATTCTTTAGACTGAATAGATACAAAATGTATTTGCTGCAGAAATCTTACTCATCCCCTAATGACTAGTTATTCCTCTGACTAAGTTATTTTGATTTATTGGCTTGTTAAGACTCCTAAGCAGCATGCCTAAAGCTTCAGGAACATATTTTATAGCGCAAATATCTTTTATAACAAATAGTAATAAAGATAGTCACAAAATGAAGTGTTCTTCAATCCTACTGTTTGTAACGTACTGTACTTCCAATTTGTATGTGTCCTACTGTATATCAGGGCTAAGCTACTTAAAGGCTATTTGGGTTATCTATATTGAGTTTTATAATATTTGGTTGTTCTCTTATTATTATTATATTGTAATATTGTATTGTATTGTATTGTATTGTAATCACTATTATTGTTTTCCTGGTGTTCTCAGAGCTGAATCACTAACTTGCTTATGTACATTGCAAGCCCTGTCAATAATAATTTTGTTGACTTGCATGCCCAGTTACCACACAATGTGAACAATCTCAGGTATTTTTATTTTGAAGAAATTCAACTCAGATTTGCAACATTCTGTGTTTACCTGAAACTATATATTGGTAAAGAAAATTTTTTTTTCCTAGTTATAGATAGAGATAGTTTGCTCAGTAGCAAATTTATTAGGACACTTTAATAAGAACAAAACAACGTGTTTCAGCCTGCAATGGCCTTCATCAGGTATAATATGTGCTCTTTAAATGTTTTTAAAAGAAAGTTGTCTTTATAGATTGATGACTCCTGACTGCTCGATATCTAAAAATATCGGATCGGAATGGTATCGCCGATATCACTAAATATCGGCGATATCCGATTCCGATACCGGAAGTCCAATGTAAGTCTATGGGAACCAAATATCGACATTAAAAAAAAAACATTCTTGCCTTGTTGGTTAATTGTACATGAAGGAAAACAACAAAGACTAATGAAAAATGTATTGGGGGAGGTTGAGGAGACAATAAAGGCATACATGTTTAACCCAATGCATTGGAATAGCATTAATATATATTTTTTTGGAAATACGTTTGGATTGACGAACAAATTGACAATGTTGTTAACCTTTTTTCTATTTTGGCAAATATGTATGTTTCACAACTTCCATGCTCTTCACCTTTTTAACTTTTGCCAGTGCCACACTTTCTCCTTCATAATCTTCAGCAGCATCATCTTTCTCATCAAATTATTCTTCATCTTCACCTTCTTAATCTTCTTCTTAAACTTCTTGCTATTCATGTTTTTGTTTACATTACTCATATTGTTATTATTAAACTATTAATCTTCTTCATATTCAAATTCTTCATCTTCTTCCTCTTCATCTTCTTCATCATATTCTTATTTGTGACAGAGATTCCTGTACTTGTAATCTGTAAAAGTATGAATTTTTCATTCTTCCGTTCTTGCTGTCACAAAAGATTTAAATTACAACAGTATTTGTCCGTGTTCAGTTTAGCCTGCAGCAGCAGGCATTTTCCAGGGGCACCATGAGGAGGAACGGACTCACCCCCATACACTGCTTAGTCTTCTTCTGCTTAGAATTTAGAGCATATATTTTGCTCTTCATTTTGGTCTTATACTTCATGTTCTTCTGCTTTTTGATCTTCTGCTTATTGTTCTTCTGTCTCTTGTTCTGTATCTTGTAGTTTGTCTTAACCTTCTTTGTCCTGTTGGTGATCTTCTTCTGGGTAATCTTTTATTTTTTCTTTGTGATGGTGTTCAGGCTGGTTGGCTTCATGCTCGTCGTCCTTGTTGTCGTCATCTTCTTCTGGGTGGTCTTTAAGGTCGTCTAATTTCCGAGAACCAGCTGAGTTACTGGAACCCGGACGGGTATCAGATGGAGCAAGAGACAATGGAAGTAACGAGGACCAGCTGACTGTGCTGGAACCCGGAGGGGCAGCAGAAGGAAAAGAGGCAATGTCACAACCGAGTACCAGCTGACGTTACTGTGACACGGTTACTAAGCAGGAGGTACCTATGCTCCAAAGCACTACCAAGGACCAGCAGACGTTGGTGGAACTCGGATACGGAGATGGAGGCACCTAGGCCAAAGGCACTGGGGAGAACCAGTTGACGGTACTGGACCCCGGACGGGTAGCAGAAGGAAAAGAGGCAATGTCACAACCGAGTACCAGCTGACGTTACTGTGACACGGTTACTAAGCAGGAGGTACCTGTGCTCCAAAGCACTACCAAGGACCAGCAGACGTTGGTGGAACTCGGATACGGAGATGGAGGCACCTAGGCCAAAGGCACTGGGGAGAACCAGTTGACGGTACTGGACCCCGGACGGGTAGCAGAAGGAAAAGAGGCAATGTCACAACCGAGTACCAGCTGACGTTACTGTGACACAGTGTCATGTGTGCATCGCCACGAAGATCGTCGCGGTTGCACATTCTGACTTCTCACAGCTGAGTTGCTGTTTCTTTGTGTTTGGCAGTTAGGGAGTTAATTCTGTCTGTGCTCAGTTCTGGGACTGGGTGCAGTTTCTCCCGGCTGCAATTAATTATTTGTTGATTGGTTTCCTTTAAATCTCTGGTTGTCTGTTTGGGAGTTGCCAGTGAAATTCTTCATGCAGACCACAGATAGGATTGTATCTGTATAGACTTAAGTTAAAGAGCTCCTTAGTTGTTTTAAGCTCACCTTGCTTAGAGTTTAATATCCCAGATCATTTATGTTCCTTCTGTGTTTGAGTGTGTATGCAAGTCTGTGTTTTCTCCAGTCTGTCTTATATTTCTAATCTGTGTATTTAGCAGAGATCAGCCCATATCCCTTTGGTGGTAATCAGAATCCTTCTTAGGACTGATTACAGGGTTCAGGGACTGATAGGAGACAGGGTTAGGCTGGAGACTTGGACCTCTGAACCATTATCAGTACCTCCAAGGTGAGGGATTAGTTAGGACCCCAGCTTAGGGTCAGGTTAGACCCCCGGTCCTCTTCTTTCCTGTGACAGTGTATCAAGTCCTCAAGATTTATCCTGAGTTCAATGGATATCGTGTCAGGTAAATCTATTCTTTATTTACATGCTGATGTTGCTAATCTATATGTTGTATAGAGTGTTGTTCTTTTAAGAATAGTTTACTGACATCGTACACATATCATAAGACCGCGTGACATTTTCACTGGCCCATAAAATTATTCCCAGTTGCCATGGATCCAGTAGCCCAGCTGGCTCTGCAGTTGCAGGGATTATCCATGGAGCTGACGGACATTAAGTCCAAAGTTTTGTCTCCCTCGGAGCAAACCAGATTTGAACCTAAAGTAGCTCTCCCGGACAGGTTCACTGGTGGGCGAGACAAATTTTTTACCTTCAGGGAAGCATGTAAATTGTATTTTCGGCTTCGGCCTCGATCATCAGGGAGTGAAGAGCAGAGAGTGGGAATTGTTATCTCGCTCCTACAAGGGGACCCTCAATCCTGGGCATTTTCCCTTCCTCCGGGATCCCCGGCTCTACAGTCAGTAGATCGATTTTTTACTGCCCTGGGTTTGGTATATGATGACCCAGATCGGGTCTCTCTTGCTGAGACAAAATTACGTAAGATACAGCAGGGAGATCGTCCGGCAGAGGAATTTGCTTCTGAGTTCCGTAGATGGGCTACAGATACTCAGTGGAATGACCCAGCTCTTAGAAGCCAGTTTTGTCATGGGCTTTCTGACAAATTAAAGGACGTTTTGGCTCAGTATGATTCTCCTCCATCACTGGAGGCTGCTATGGCCCTGGCTATCCGTACTGATAGACGGCTCCGGGAGAGGTGCGAGGTAACTCCGCCCCCTGTTGTTACTCCACCTACTACTAAAGTCCCTTATGTTGAGGTTCCCCTTGTCTGTTCGGAGGAGCCTATGCAGTTGGGAGGGACATCATTTCGTAGGAGGGGATTGGCGGTACGCCGCAGGACTAGAAGGTGTTTCTTCTGCGGGAAAGAGGGACATTTTGTTGGTGGATGTCCGTCCCGTGCCTTGTTGAACAAGAAGTCGCCGGAAAACTGTTAATCCCAGGTTGTGTGGTGGACGACAATCTGGGAGTATGTATTTCGTCCGCTAGTTCTTCTCAGTTCCTTGTACCAGTGGAGGTGGTGGTTGGTACGAGAGTGGAGAGATTTTCTGTTCTTCTTGATAGTGGGTCCGGGGCTAATCTGGTTGACGCTCAGTTTGCTCAGGCTCAAGGTATGCATCTGAGTGTATTGGTCAAACCGATCCCTATATTCTCCATTGACGCCTGGCCTCTCGGCCAAGGTAGCTTTGTTCATGAGGTTCATAACATTGACCTTCGGGTAGGGGCAATACATAGGGAACTATTATCTTGTTATGTGTTGGAGGGTCTACCTACTCCTATTGTGTTGGGACTTCCTTGGTTGGTTAAACATAACCCTGTGATTAATTGGCAGTCCAGAGAGATAAGCCAATGGGGTGAGTTTTGCAAAAGTAACTGCATGAACACAGTCATCAGTGCGGTCGTGCCTAGTACTTTGCCTCCTTTTTTGGAGGACTTTGGGGATGTGTTCTCTGAGGAGGGGTGTCAGGAGTTGCCTCCTCATCGCGTGTATGACTGCTCTATTAATTTACTTCCTGATGCTAAGTTACCTAAAGCTAGGTTATATAACCTTTCTGGTCCTGAGAGGCAGGCTATGAAAGATTATATTTCGGAAAGTCTGGCCAAAGGGCATATTAGACCTTCATCTTCCCCAGTGGCCGCGGGGTTCTTCTTTGTGAAGAAAAAAGATGGAGGCCTACGCCCTTGCTTGGATTTCCGCGAACTTAATCGGATTACTGTTCGAGATCCGTATCCACTCCCTCTGATTCCTGATCTCTTTAATCAAATTGTTGGCGCCAAATGGTTCTCTAAATTGGATCTCAGGGGGGCGTATAATCTGATTAGGATAAAAGAGGGGGATGAGTGGAAAACGGCGTTTAACACGCCGGAGGGACATTATGAGAACCTTGTCATGCCTTTTGGTCTGACTACTGCACCAGCAGTATTCCAACATTTTGTTAATGACATTTTTCGTCATCTGGTGGGGCTGTTTGTGGTCGTATATTTGGATGACATTTTAATTTACTCGCCAGATCTTGTGTCTCACCAGGAGCATGTGAGACAGGTGTTGCAGATCTTGCGAGACAATAAACTATACGCCAAACTGGAAAAGTGTGTATTCGCCGTACAGGAACTTCAGTTTTTGGGTTTCTTGGTGTCAGCCTCCGGTTTCCGTATGGACCCTGAAAAGGTGAGAGCAGTGCTTGAATGGGATCAGCCAGAGGATCTTAAGGCTCTGCAGCGTTTTCTGGGGTTTGCTAACTACTACCGGAAATTTATTTGTAATTTCTCATCTGTTGTCAAACCTCTCACTGACATGACAAGAAAAGGGACGGATTTTTCTAAATGGTCGGACAAAGCTTGCCAAGCTTTTTCCTCTTTGAAAAAATGTTTTGCTTCGGCACCCGTTCTCATCCAACCAGATGCATCACAGCCGTTCGTTGTGGAGGTGGACGCGTCTGACGTAGGGGTGGGTGCAATATTGTCCCAGGGTCCGTCCCCTGGTAAATGGCATCCGTGCGCTTTCTTTTCTAAGAAATTGTCGTCCGCCGAAAGGAATTATGATATCGGCAATAGGGAACTTTTGGCCATTAAGTTGGCTTTTGAAGAATGGCGTCACTTTTTGGAGGGGGCAGTCCACCCGGTCACCGTCATTACTGATCACAAGAACCTGCTGTATTTGGAATCTGCTAAGCGTCTGAATTCCAGACAAGCTCGATGGTCGTTGTTTTTTACCAGGTTTAATTTTGTTGTCACTTATCGCCCTGGATCTAAGAATGTTAAGGCGGATGCCTTGTCTCGCAGTTTCCCAGGGGCCGGGAAAATGGATGACCCGATTCCTATCCTTCAGGAGGGGGTGGTAGTGTCGGCTGTATGTTCTGAGCTTGAGGAGGAGGTATTAGAGGTTCAGGGGGACGCCCCTGCAGGACCTCCAGGGAGACTGTTTGTCCCAAATCAGTTGAGACAAAAGGTTATTGAGGCACATCATAATTCTGCTTTAGCAGGACATCCAGGGAGTAAGGCTACTTTAGATCTCCTTTCTCGCCGGTTTTGGTGGCCTAACGTTAATAAAGATGTTTTAACTTTTGTCGCGTCCTGTGGGGTTTGTGCTCGCTCTAAGACCCCTCATACCCGTCCGTCTGGGACCCTCTTACCCTTGAAACTTCCGGAGCGTCCATGGACTCATTTGTCTATGGACTTCATCACGGACCTTCCTCAGTCGTCAGGGAAGACTGTCATACTGGTGGTTGTTGACAGGTTCAGTAAGATGGCACATTTCATTGCTCTTCCTGCCTCCCTAATGCTAAAACTCTGGCGCAGGTGTTCATTGGGGAGATTGTGAGACTTCATGGGTTGCCTTCTGATGTGGTGTCAGATAGGGGGTCTCAGTTTGTGTCCAAGTTTTGGAGGGCATTTTGTTTACGTCGGGGGATGCAATTGTCATTTTCCTCGGCTTTTCATCCGCAGACCAATGGTCAGACAGAGCGTCTGAATCAAAGCCTAGAGACTTATCTTCGGTGTTTTGTCTCAGAGAACCAGGAGGACTGGTCTTCTTTCTTGCCTCTGGCAGAGTTCGCTCTTAACAACAGGCGGAGCGAGTCCACTGGTAAATCCCCGTTTTTTGGGGCATATGGTTTTCATCCCCAGTTTTGTACTTTCAATGGGGGGGGCCCTTCTGGGGTTCCTGAGGAGGAGCGTTTCTCGTCGTCACTTGCTTCAGTGTGGAGAGGTGTATTGAATTATCTGAGTGCTATGGGGAACCGTTATAAACGTATGGCTGATAGGAGGAGAGTTTCTGGTCCAGATCTTAATGTGAACGATCTGGTATGGTTGTCTACCAGGAATATAAAACTTAAAGTTCCCTCCTGGAAGCTGGGCCCCAGATTCATCGGGCCGTACAGGATCAGTTCCATAATTAATCCTGTGGCATTTCGTCTGGACCTCCCTCCTACGTTTAAAATTCATAATGTGTTCCACAAGTCATTACTTAAGAGGTACGTGGCACCAGTCATACCATCACCTCTACCTCCTCCTCCAGTGGTGGTCAATGGTAACTTGGAGTTTCAAGTGTCAAAGATCATTGACTCACGTCTGAATCGCCGGTCCCTTCAGTACTTGGTGCATTGGAAGGGGTATGGTCCAGAGGAGAGGACGTGGGTTCCTGCGTCTGACATTAACGCAGATCGTTTGGTGCGGACCTTCCACAGAACTCACCCGGGCAAACCTGGCCCTGAGGGTCCGGAGGCCCCTCGTAGAAGGGGGGGTACTGTCATGTGTGCATCGCCACGAAGATCGTCGCGGTTGCACATTCTGACTTCTCACAGCTGAGTTGCTGTTTCTTTGTGTTTGGCAGTTAGGGAGTTAATTCTGTCTGTGCTCAGTTCTGGGACTGGGTGCAGTTTCTCCCGGCTGCAATTAATTATTTGTTGATTGGTTTCCTTTAAATCTCTGGTTGTCTGTTTGGGAGTTGCCAGTGAAATTCTTCATGCAGACCACAGATAGGATTGTATCTGTATAGACTTAAGTTAAAGAGCTCCTTAGTTGTTTTAAGCTCACCTTGCTTAGAGTTTAATATCCCAGATCATTTATGTTCCTTCTGTGTTTGAGTGTGTATGCAAGTCTGTGTTTTCTCCAGTCTGTCTTATATTTCTAATCTGTGTATTTAGCAGAGATCAGCCCATATCCCTTTGGTGGTAATCAGAATCCTTCTTAGGACTGATTACAGGGTTCAGGGACTGATAGGAGACAGGGTTAGGCTGGAGACTTGGACCTCTGAACCATTATCAGTACCTCCAAGGTGAGGGATTAGTTAGGACCCCAGCTTAGGGTCAGGTTAGACCCCCGGTCCTCTTCTTTCCTGTGACAGTGTATCAAGTCCTCAAGATTTATCCTGAGTTCAACGGATATCGTGTCAGGTAAATCTATTCTTTATTTACATGCTGATGTTGCTAATCTATATGTTGTATAGAGTGTTGTTCTTTTAAGAATAGTTTACTGACATCGTACACATATCATAAGACCGCGTGACACACAGTTACTAAGCAGGAGGTACCTGTGCTCCAAAGCACTACCAAGGACCAGCAGACGTTGGTGGAACTCGGATACGGAGATGGAGGCACCTAGGCCAAAGGCACTGGGGAGAACCAGTTGACGGTACTGGACCCCGGACGGGTAGCAGAAGGAAAAGAGGCAATCTCACAACCGAGTACCAGCTGACGTTACTGTAACACGGTTACTAAGCAGGAGGTACCTGTGCTCCAAAGCACTACCAAGGACCAGCAGACGTTGGTGGAACTCGGATACGGAGATGGAGGCACCTAGGCCAAAGGCACTGGGGAGAACCAGTTGACGGTACTGGACCCCGGACGGGTAGCAGAAGGAAAAGAGGCAATGTCACAACCGAGTACCAGCTGACGTTGCTGTGACACGGTTACTAAGCAGGAGGTACCTGTGCTCCAAAGCACTACCAAGGACCAGCAGACGTTGGTGGAACTCGGATACGGAGATGGAGGCACCTAGGCCAAAGGCACTGGGGAGAACCAGTTGACGGTACTGGACCCCGGACGGGTAGCAGAACGCACCCATGAAAATGTAAGTTGACAGGACGCAAGCCGTCCGCAGTTACCGAATCACACAGTCCTACAGTGGGTGCTTGTCCTATTGTCACAATGGAAACAGCCTTTATTTACATATCCCACAGCACACATAGGAATCACCTAAACTGCAGGCACCATAGAGTCGGCTAACCCGAATGCAACACGACAGCACAACTTATTGGAGGATAATTGACGTTCACACTGCCAGGAAACAGCTGTCGTGCTGTAACCAGGCTGGCCAGGAGTCAGTACCCCTGCCAGTTACTTATGAGCAACAAATGGCGGTGTTGTAGCCCAGGGAGTAGAGTTCAGGTGGTAGAAAGATGAACATAACAGGAGACATGGAAAACGTTGCCAAACAGTTATTTAATCTGAAAACGGACAGGCAAATTCAGGTGAGATCCATTCCTTGTTCATTTTCAGAAAAGTAAGCCGGTCTACATTCTCTGAGGATAGTCGCATGCTACGGTCTGTTACTACACCACCTGCAGCACTAAAGACGCGCTCAGATAATACACTGGCAGCAGGGCAAGCCAGCACCTCCAATGCATACTGGCTAAGCTCTGGCCATGTATCCAACTTAGAGACCCAAAATTTGAAAGGGGAAGAGGCATCTGGGAGTACACTTAGAGGGAAAGCCAAGTAGTCTGTCACCATCTTACGGAAACGTTTCTTCCTGGTGACTGGAGCCGTCTCGGATGGTGTAGACCTTGCTGGCGCTGTCACAAAACTTCGCCACATTTGTAACATACAGCTCTTGCCCTGTGCAGAGGCGCTGCTTGTGCCTCCTCTTGTTGTAGAGGTGTCTACACTGCCTCGACGCACAGAGCTGCTTTGTAAAGCAGTAGCAGCAGCAGCTCTCTCGGCTGGAATGTACAACAGTATGGATTGCACCAGTGTGTCTTGGTACTCCTGCATTTTACGGTCCCGGTTCACCGGTGTGATGAGGGTTTGTAAGTTGTCCCGGTAGCGAGGGTCTAGGAGGGTGTACACCCAATAATCTGACGTGGTGAGAATGTGGGTGATGCGGCGGTCGTTTCTCAGGCACTGAAGCATGAAATCAACCATGTGCTGCAGACTCCCAACTGGCCAACAAAGGCTGTCCTCTGGAAGAGGCGTCATCTCTGCCTCCTCTGCATCACCCCACCCTCGCTCTACATACTGACTAGAGCGTTGTGTACCTCCCTCTGTAGGGATTTCTTCCTCCTCCATTGACTCCTCCTCCTCATCCTCCTGCCCAGCCCTTTGTGAGGAACCACGTTGCGCTGACTGTCCTGAAGGTAATTGAATTTGTGACTCCTCATCCTCCACCTCTTCCAAAACCTCTTCCTTTAGTGCTTTCAGTGATTTCTGAAGCAGGCAGATAAGGGGGACAGTCATGCTGACTAGTGCATCATCTGCACTCGCCATCCGCGTTGAGACATCAAACGCACGCAAAACGTCGCAGATGTCCTTCATAGAGGCCCACTCAGTAGTGGTGAAGTGTGAACGGCGCAAATTGCGAGTTGATTGCGCCTGTTGCAGCTGATACTCCATTACTGCTGGCTGCTGCTCACACAACCGCTCCAACATATGTAACGTGGAATTCCACCTGGTGGGTACGTCACATATGATGCGATGTTCAGGAAGGCGAAATCTGACTTGCAGAGCTGCAATGCGCGATCTGGCCATGTTGGAACGTCGCAAGTGAGCGCACTCTATGGCGGACCTTGTGCAGCAGTGCATCAAGATCCGGATAGTCCCTCAAAAAACTCTGCACGACCAAGTTGAGCACATGTGCCAGACATGGTATGTGAGTGAGGTTGCCAAGGCTCAGAGCTGCCACCAGATTTCGGCCATTGTCACACACTACCAAGCCTGGCTGGAGATTAGCTGACAAAAACCACACGTCGCTCTCCTGCTTGATGGCATCCCAGAGCTCCTGCGCTGTGTGGCTTCGATTCCCCATGGAAATTAATTTCAGGACGGCCTGTTGACGTTTGGCCACGGCTGTGCTCATATCGGTCGCAACAGGTAAGCGTTCACGGGTCCATGTGGAGGTATACCGTGACGGCTTGTGCAGCGATAATTCTGAGGAACTGGAGTAGGAGGAGGAATCAATGTGTACAGACTGGATTCCTGCAATCCTTGGAGTTGGCAGAACACGTACAGCGCCACTGGCAAGATCTGTACCCGGCTCCACAACATTGACCCAATGGGCAGTGAGGGAAAGGTATCGTCCCTGGCCATGGGTACTGGTCCACGCATCGGTGGTCAGGTGGACCCTGCTACTGACGGCGTTTAGTAGCGCATGTTTAATGTTTCCCTCGACATGTTTTTGCAGAGCAGGGACGGCTTGCCTGCTGAAATAAAATCGGCTTGGCACATTATATTGTGGGACTGCCAATGCCATTAAGTTCCTGAAACTGTCAGTCTCCACCAGCCTGAATCACAGCATTTCAAGGGACAGGAGTTTTGCAATGCCAGCATTCAGAGCCTGTGCTCGGTGATGGTTTGCCGAGTATGGCTGTCTTTTATCCCATGCCTGTGGTACCGATGGCTGTTTTGTGGTCTGGGAGTGTGACGATGACTGTGAACTTGCTGCTGTGGGTGGAATAACAGTTTGTCTATGGACAACAGTGACCGAGGTTCTTCCATGGAGATCCTGTGAGGAAGCCGAACCAGGTGTGTGTGAGCTGGAGGTAGAGGCTCCAACACGACCTGAAGATGTAGGTGCTGCTGTAGGTTGGCCTATATCTCCAGTGTGTCTTTGTAACTCAGCTACGTGCTTTGTCCGTACATGTTTCCACATATTTGTGGTATTCAGGTTACTGATATTTTTACCTCTTTTAACTTTTTGCTTACACAGCTTGCATTGAACATAGCAAATATCATCTACAAGTCTGTCAAAAAAGGACCACGCAGTGCAAGTCATGGGAGCGCCAATTTTGACATTTGTAAGAGAACTGCTCCCAACACGTGCCAAACTGGAGGCTACAGGCAAGCGAGTCTGCAGCCTACCTCTCCCTCCTCTTTGTACCGTTGGGACAATCTCTTCCTCAGAGCTGCTCCCACCACCTTCCTGTTGCTCACGCCATGTTGGGTCTCGGACTTCATCATCTCCACTACCCTCTTCCAACACCTGCTGCTGTTGGATGGTCTGGGCAGCACCATGCTCCACAAAACCTGGCACCTGAGTCTCATCATCATCATGAGATGCGTTCTGCGGTGTGCTGTCCATCGGCACTGGCTCACCCGCCTCTTCAGATTGAGAGAGACACAGCTGTTGCGCATCACTGCATACTCCCTCTTCTTCAAATTGCAGAATGCTGCTTGCCTGTGCCCGTGTTTGCGAGCCAACAGATTCTGAGAACAGAAGCAGAGACTCAGCTGGCTCCTGTACAGAACTCTCTGACTGCCTGGCCAATTTGACAGGCGGTGAACAGACAGATGGTTGCTCAACAGTGTTGTGTTCCTGAGAGGAGGTGGAAGAAATTGAAGTCGATGCATTGGCTGCCATCCAACCAACAACGGCTTCAATTTGTTCTTCCCGCAGCAGGGGGGCAAGCCGAGCTCCTACCAAAGTGCGCATAAAGGAACGCTCACGGGGATAAATGGTGGATGCTGTGTCACTGAGGGCAGCAGCAGCCACAGAATCCCCACGTCCTCTCCCTGCTGAAACTCCACGGCCACGACCACGTGCCTTACTCACTGACTTCTTCATCTTGGTAGATTGATAAAGAAAGTCAGAAAAGTTATAAGGCCTAAGTGTGGTTATTACGCAGAGACTGAAGTGAACACTGAAACACAACTGTTCACAATCTGTGAAAGGCTACTCCTTTGTCTACTTCTATAGTGTTTGCAACCAATGTATTGGATACGGATGGAAGCGCGTCACACTAATAGATTATATTTATTTTAAATGGAATGGAGCAGAACCAATTGGAGAGAAATGAAAAGGATGAGGCACTGAGACACGCTCAGCAGAGTAAAAGCAGCAGTGCTTGAACAAGTAACTGGAGCGTGATGTGCACTCAAAAAATAAAAAACACAGACTGAAGTGAACACTGAAACACAACTGTTCACAATCTGTGAAAGGCTACTCCTTTGTCTACTTCTATAGTGTTTGCAACCAATGTATTGGATACGGATGGAAGCGCGTCACACTAATAGATTATATTTATTTTAAATGGAATGGAGCAGAACCAATTGGAGAGAAATGAAAAGGATGAGGCACTGAGACACGCTCAGCAGAGTACAAGCAGCAGTGCTTGAACAAGTAACTGGAGCGTGATGTGCACTCAAAAAATAAAAAACACAGACTGAAGTGAACACTGAAACACAACTGTTCACAATCTGTGAAAGGCTACTCCTTTGTCTACTTCTATAGTGTTTGCAACCAATGTATTGGATACGGATGGAAGCGCGTCACACTAATAGATTATATTTATTTTAAATGGAATGGAGCAGAACCAATTGGAGAGAAATGAAAAGGATGAGGCACTGAGACACGCTCAGCAGAGTACAAGCAGCAGTGCTTGAACAAGTAACTGGAGCGTGATGTGCACTCAAAAAATAAAAAACACAGACTGAAGTGAACACTGAAACACAACTGTTCACAATCTGTGAAAGGCTACTCCTTTGTCTACTTCTATAGTGTTTGCAACCAATGTATTGGATACGGATGGAAGCGCGTCACACTAATAGATTATATTTATTTTAAATGGAATGGAGCAGAACCAATTGGAGAGAAATGAAAAGGATGAGGCACTGAGACACGCTCAGCAGAGTACAAGCAGCAGTGCTTGAACAAGTAACTGGAGCGTGATGTGCACTCAAAAAATAAAAAACACAGACTGAAGTGAACACTGAAACACAACTGTTCACAATCTGTGAAAGGCTACTCCTTTGTCTACTTCTATAGTGTTTGCAACCAATGTCTTGGATACGGATGGAAGCGCGTCACACTAAAATTTAAATTGCATGGAGCAGCAAGAATTACACTGAAGAAAAAAAAAAGAGTCTGTGAGTGACACGTGCAGATGCCTACAGACAGCGTTGCATGCAGAGCAAACTGCAGCGTCACCTGCACTCACACACACCTTGCAGAGCTGTTAAAACAACACTGCAGGCAAAAGGAAGCTTTACACAGCGGTTGGTGCTAGCCTGCCTAAAGCACACTACACTAAATCGCAATCTCTAACTGTCCCTCAGAGTCAGCACAGCAGCGTTCTGTCCCTAACTGAATTCACAGCACAGTGACGCTAAAATGCGGCGGCGCCTTTTATAGTGCATTCTGACATCATTTCAGCATCCAATCACAGCCATGCCATTAGTTAACATGACCGCAGCAGTACAGGATGTGCCCACACTTCTTAGGATTCCTCATTGGCTGACTAAAATCACATTGCCTCTCAAAGAATTATGGGAACTTCCGATTCCGGTATACGATATATGGAAAATATCGGAACTAAGTATCGAAAGGCCGATAGAGCTAATATCGGCCGATACCCGATACTTGCGGTATCGTATCGCTCAACACTACTCCTGACACATAGCAGGGGTGTGCCTCAATTAATTGGGATTAACACCCTACCCCAATTGGGACAGTGTGATCTTAAACCAATCCTAGTAATAAGAATGGTATAATGGTATATATAAAAAAAACATAAAAAATATAAGCAAAACGTATTATAGATGAAAAAATTACACAGTGAATCCTGTAATCATATTCACAGATATTTATAAAACAATTGAATTACATATCGTCTTAGCAAAATTTAAAAGTTTGGAAAGGAGAAAATAGAAAATGTTTTTTCATCTTTCATTCAGCTCTTCTCCCTCTCCCTCCTCTCTCCCCTCTGCATTGAAAATCTCCACACATTTTCCACTGTTTCATTGAGGCCGTCGGGATAAGGTTTTCAACCGTAAAATCCACTAGGACTCTTTTCTATTTAATTTCTGGATTATTATTCTGTTTATGTCATTCTGTGGTATTTGTTCCACAGGGGTTACCTTTATCTCAATTTTTTTTGTGATGTTTAATCAGGAGTATGTTGAGCGATACTGCTCGATATCTAAAAATATCGGATCGGAATGATGTCGCCGATATCACTAAATATCGGCGATATCCGATTCCGATACCGAAAGTCCCATGTAAGTCTATGGGAACAAAATATCGCAACTAAAAAAAACCTTTATTTCCTTGTAAACACTAAATATACACACATAGAATACATATATATATATATATGCATGTCATTGTGACATATATATACATATATGTATAGTTTATACACTTCTACATAGTAAAATAGCCTCTGATTCAATTGCCGGGTAAAGCCGGCTTCTGTGAAAAGACAGAAGCACCCGACATGAAATGACACTTGGTGTACATAGGGTTAACCATGTCTTTTCATGTCGTTTGCTATCTGATTTGCACAAACAATTACATCAGTCTATGTGTGCAAAATTTCACACCTGTAGGGGTTAATTAAAGGTGTAAATTCGTTGTAAAAAAAACGGACTTTTTTGCTACGAATTTACACCTTTAATTAACCCCTACAGGTGTGAAATTTTGCACACATAGACTGATGTAATTGTTTGTGCAAATCAGATAGCAAAGGACATGAAAAGACATGGTTAACCCTATATACATCAAGTGTCATTTCATGTCGGGTTCTGCATTTTCACAAAAGCCGGCAATTGAATTAGCGGCTATTATACTATGTAGAAGTGTATGAACTATAAATATAAATATATATATATATATATGTGTCACAAATTCAATGACATGTATATATATATATATGAGGTGTAAAATTGTTTAAAAAAATGCGTGGGCTCCCGCCCTATTTTCGCAACCAGACAGACAAAGCCAGCGAATGGGGGCAGATAATAATAGCCCAGAGAGGGACCATTATTTTTGGCCCCCCCCTGGCTACTAACATCTGCCCCCAGACACCCCAGAAAAGACAAATCTATAATTAGATTCGCCCTTTCTGGCACTTTGCCCGTCTATTCCCATTGCCCTGTAGCGGTGGCGAATGGGTTAATATGGGGTTAAAGCCACCTTGCAATTGAAAGGTGACCTTAAGCCAGGTTAATAATTGAGAGCTGTCAATTATACAACTATCAATTATTAATCCTATTGCATGAAATAAAAATAAAACACACACACTTTAATTAAAAATCATTTTAATGAAATAAAGACACATGTTTTTGACCATCTTTTATTTGACTGCAAAAACCATTTCCTGTAATAAAAATAAAATAAAAAAGCAAAATTATTCTTACCTATCCCATGCACAGTCAGGTCCCACGGTGTAATCCTTCAGAAAGGGTTAATGTTTACTGCAGGGACCGCAGCTAATGCTGCAGCCTCACAGTAAACCCCCAAATGAATGAGTTCCTCTCCTGGCTGACAGGAGAGGAAGTGGAAAGCTTAATTGATTGCTTTCCACTTTCACTTCAGGTCAGCCAGGGACACAATCAGTGACGTCAGAGGGAACTGATTAACAAAAATAGGGGTTCCCTTCGAAAAAAAAATGGCGTCGGGTCCCCCCTATTTTTGTTAACCAGCCTGATGAAGCAGACTGCTGAGCAGTGGCGTACCGTGAATGAAGCAGACCAAGCAGCTGCTATGGGGCCCGGACAGGTGAGGGGGCCCTCGACGGTCGGATAGCTGTGCTGACACAGTACTACCAGGGGTCGGCGGGGGAGGGGGAGCGCAGCTCTTCTATATACTCACCCCTCCTGGTGCGGTCTCTGCAGCCCCTGCTCTTCTCCCACGGTCTCCGACGCCTGTGTTCAGCAGTCAGGTGGTACCGCTCATTACAGTCATGAATACGCACATATTCATGACTTTAATGAGCTGTCCCGCGTGACCGCTGAACACTGGCGGCGGAGACCGTGGGAGAAGAGCAGGGCTGCACAGACCGCACCGGCAGAAGGGTGAGTATAAGGGATATTTACCTGTCCCGTTCCACCGTTGCTCGCGTCCTCTTGCTGCAATGTTCAGGTCAGAGGGCGCGATGACGTCGTTAGTGCGCGCCGCACCCTCTGCCTGATCATTCACTGCTGGAGGACCCCGAAGACAGCGGCACTCAGCAGTGGAGAGAGGACAGGTAAATATCTCAGGTGCCGGGGCCCTGAGCGAGCGGTGACATCGGCACCTGGTGTCACCCCCTGCTCAGGACACCGGCACCTGGCCCCCAGCGACGAAAGGTGAGTATGTCTTTTTTTTTTTTTTGGTTGCAGCAGCTGCGCAGCATAAGGGCCTATACTATGGAGCATCTATGGGGGCACAATCTATGGGGGCATAATACATTTTTTTGTTTAATGTGTCCCCTCACTGTGCTGGCATTTTACATTTACAATGGCTCTGGGTTTTTTTTTTTTTGGGGGGGCCCATTCAGACTTTTGCTATGGGGCCCCATGATTTCTATGTACGCCCCTGCTGCTGAGGCATGGTATTTAAGGCTGTTAAGGAGCCAATATCCATGGACCTTGCCAGCAGCGTCGGACTGGAGTACCTTGGGCCCACCAGAGAAAAAATATTCTTGGGGCCCACCATCATACTTCCCAACCTTTGAAGAAGGGAAAGAGGGACAAAGGCTGTGGCACGCTGTGCCTGCTGCAGCAAATTTTAGGCCATGCCACGTTGCACCACAGACTGTCCAGGAGTTGGTGGATGCTCTAGTCCAGGTGTGGGAGGAGATCCCTCAGGAGACCATCCGTCGTGCTCATCAGGAGCATGGCCAGAAGTTGTAGTGAGGTCATACAGCATACCTCCCAAATTTTGAAGACAGGAAAGAGGGTTAAAGGCTGCGGCGCGCGTAGGGCGTCGCTGCAAATTTTAGGCCACGCCCCGACCACACCCATTTAACAGCTAATCACACCCATATCCTGGCCCCAAGCGTACCCATTTAGCACTGCTGATCACACTGACTGGTAATGAGGGCACAGTGGCTGGTACTGAGGAAAAGAAAGAAAGAGCAGCGAGAGAGAAAGAACAAACAGAGAAAGAAAGAGAGGAAAGAAAGAAAAGAGAGAGAGAAAGAAAGAACAGAGAGAAAAAGGAACAGAGAGCGAGAAAGAAAGAACAGAGAGCGAGAAAGACTAGAGAGAGAAAGAAAGACTAGAGAGAGAGCCAGAGGCGTAGCTAGGGTTTTGGTTTAGTGGGGGCGAAACTTCTGAGTGGGCCCCTAATCAGAGAACCTCAGCAAATGACCGCGCTTTTGCCAAAAATAATCTATATATAAAAAGACCAATATTGATATTACCGCCATATGGTCTGTGGTAAATAATACCAGTCCTACAGAACATATAATAGATTACAGCACAGGTACAGATAATGACTTACCGCTGATGTTCTTTCTAATGGAATTGTTCACTTTTCATTTCTTTTCCATCTGGCCCAGACCGACATGACGACTTCTCCAGCCAGGACTCGACTGCAGAGATTACAACAAAGACACATTTCACTTCTCATATTTTTAGCACTGTCTTGGTCACCAATTGGACTATTCTCAACCTGCACAAACTCCTCATCCTGCTGATACCCCAATACTGAGCCGCTGCTGCCATATGTGTCCCTATTACTGCACCTGATACCCCAATACTGAGCCGCTGCTGCCGTATGTGTCCCTATTACTGCACGTGATACCCCAATACTGAGCTGCTGCTGCTGCCGTATGTGTCCCTATTACTGCACCTGCTGTGTGGTTCTGTGTGACCTCTAAATTTTAAAGCACCCCTCTAGAATATAGTAATGCCGGGTGCAAGTGCCCTAGAAAACAGTGACCACATTTTGTCCCCTAGACTGTAATAATGCCCTGTGTGCCCCTTTGACAGTCACAGTAACCCGAGTTCCCCTATAACAATAAGTGTCCACTTTACATTTAATAATGTCCCAAGTCTCCCCCTGTACATCTCCCCTATACACAGAATAATGCCCCTCACTGGATATATACTGACCCCTTAATGTCCCCAAACTATTTAATGGGTCCAACACTGTATGATGGCCCCTAGATAGCATCCATACAGCATAATACACCAGATAGTCCTCAATATAGTATAATGCACCCCCATAGGCAGCCTCTATATTATAATAAACCCCCATAGGCAGAGTCTATAATATAATGCACCACCATAGGCAGCCGCTATATTATAATGCACCCCCATAGGCAGCCTCTGTAGTATAATGCATCCCCATAGGGAGTCTCTGTAGTATAATGCACCCCAATATGGAGCCTCTGTAGTATAATGCAGCCCCCATATACAGCCTCTGTAGTATAATGCACCCACCATATACAGCCTCTGTAGTA
Source organism: Oophaga sylvatica (assembly GCA_033576555.1). NCBI lineage: Eukaryota > Metazoa > Chordata > Amphibia > Anura > Dendrobatidae > Oophaga > Oophaga sylvatica. Next base: position 713,942,967 of record JARQOD010000001.1, read on the forward strand.
TAATGCACCCCCATTAAAAAAAAAAAACATTACTCACCTCCCGGCTCCTGTGCTGCTCACTGTTCTCCCTCTCAGCGTCTGACAGCGGGCGCCGGCAGGTGATGTCATCGCGCCCGCTGTCAGACGCTGAGAGGGGGATTATGGGAGAGAAGGAGCGCTCGCTCCTTCTCTCTCTATGCGGTCAGCTGTATCGGCTGGATGCCGATACAGCTGACCCTCCGATGACGGGTGGGGGGCCCACTGCTGGCACCGGGCCCCCCCAACGCCTGTTCAGGCCCCATAGCTTCTGGGCGGCAGAGCAGGAAGATCGATTCTCCCTGCTCTGCCGCAGAATGTAACTGTATCGGCGTGCTGTGCACGCCGATACAGTTACTGTAGCGTAGCTCCGGGTGGGCCCCCTCAGAGCGCTGGGCCCGGGGCCACCGCCCCCTCTGCCCCGCGACCTATCCTTTCAAATCAGGGCCCACCACGCAGGAGCTGGGGCCCACCGGAGGTTTCTCCGGTGTCCCGGTGGCTCAGTCCGACCCTGCTTGCCAGCCTGATAATACCAGGCCACAGCAGTCTGCTTATCTTTGCTGGTTAACAAAAATAGGGGATCCCCTCGAAAAAAATTGGCGTGGGGTCCCCCCTATTTTTGTTAACCAGCCAGATGAAGCAGACCGCTGAGGCCTGGATTTTCAGGCTGTTAAGGAGCCAAGATCCATGGACCTTGCCAGCCTGGTAATACCAGGCCACAGCAGTCTGCATATCTTGGCTGATTAACAAAAATAGGGGATCCCCTCGAAAAAAATTGGCGTGGGGTCCCCCCTATTTTTGTTAACCAGCCAGATGAAGCAGACCGCTGAGGCCTGGATTTTCAGGCTGTTAAGGAGCCAAGATCCATGGACCTTGCCAGCCTGATAATACCAGGCCACAGCAGTCTGCATATCTTGGCTGATTAACAAAAATAGGGATCCCCTCGAAAAAAATTGGCGTGGGGTCCCCCCTATTTTTGTTAACCAGCCAGATGAAGCAGACCGCTGAGGCCTGGATTTTCAGGCTGTTAAGGAGATTACCGGGCCCCCCCCAACGCCTGTTCAGGCCCCATAGCTTCTGGGCGGCAGAGCACGAAGATCGATTCTCCCTGCTCTGCCGCAGAATGTAACTGTATCGGCGTGCTGTGCACGCCGATACAGTTACTGTAGCGTAGCTCCGGGTGGGCCCCCTCAGAGCGCGGGGCCCGGTGCCACCGCCCCCTCTGCCCCGCGACCTATCCTTTCAAATTAGGGCCCACCACGCAGGAGCTGAGGCCTGGATTTTCAGGCTGTTAAGGAGCCAAGATCCATGGACCTTGCCAGCCTGATAATACCAGGCCACAGCAGTCTGCTTATCTTTGCTGGTTAACAAAAATAGGGGATCCCCTCGAAAAAAATTGGCGTGGGGTCCCCCCTATTTTTGTTAACCAGCCAGATGAAGCAGACCGCTGAGGCCTGGATTTTCAGGCTGTTAAGGAGCCAAGATCCATGGACCTTGCCAGCCTGATAATACCAGGCCACAGCAGTCTGCATATCTTGGCTGATTAACAAAAATAGGGGATCCCCTCGAAAAAAAATCCGGCGTAGGGGTCCCCCTATTTTTGTTAACCAGCCAAGTAAAATGAAGACTGCTGCGGCCTGGTATTAAAAGACTGTCAAGGCCCATGGATTTTGGCCCTCAACAGCCTGATAATACCAGGCTACAGCAGCCCCACATTTGGCGCATCAAAAGATGTGCCAATTGTGGCACTTTACCCGGCTCTTCCCACTGCCCTGTAGCGGTGGCAAGTGGGGTAATAAGGGGTTAATGTCACCGTTGATTGCACGGTGACAATAAGCCCGGTTAATAATGGATAGGCGTCAATAAGACACCGATCCATTATTAATCCCAAAGTTTTTAAATGTATAAAAAAAAGACAAAGCAAGAAAAAAGTCTTTTAATGAAATAAAAGAGACATCACAGTTTTCATTTCTTTTATTATACTCTCATTCCTGCGACGCCATCGATCTCCTGTAAAAAAAAGGAAAAAAAAAAAACAACAGTATACCACCTGTCCGACGCAGTCCATAGTAACGACTGTCCCACGACGATCCAGCTCTGCTACATCGCAATGACAGGCAGAGCCTGTCATCGCGACGCAGCACAGCTGATTACCTGCTTCCCCGGCGGTGACGTCATCGGACTGACTTCTTTACGGCCGGGATTACCCAGCAGTCACTGCAGTTATCGCGAGAAACTGCATGTGACCGCCGGGGAAAGATGATGGCGGCCATCAAGCAGTCCAGGCCGTGACCGCCGGAGATCTTCTGCCAGGTAAGTGCCGCTGACTCCTGACAGACCCGACCGACGGACACTGACAGTGACAGTGACAATTCCGATTCCGGTATCCGATAAGACGACAATATCGGAACTCGGAATCGAAAGTCCGATACAGCTAATATCGGCCGATACCCGATATTTGCAGTATCGTATCGCTCATCCCTAATCAGGAGGTGTCTGGACACACTATGTTTTAAAAAACCCTTTTCAGTGTTGTGCCTGTGACCATTCATACGCGATTGCACTGTTTGTGTGGTGCAACCCACGTATTCAAGGCCACAAGCACAAGTTATGGTCTCTCCTGTACTGCTTGATATAATACAATTTTGTTTATGACTGATGATGTTGCAAGAGTGACACTTTTTAATCCACATCTAAAAACTCCAAAAAGGATGTAATATAGGAGTTTCTTTAGTATTTAAAGAAGAGAGGGGTTTCCCCAAATTACTGGGCGCGATGATGTTTTTAATTGTAACTCCCCTTCGAAATGTGATCCCGGGACACTTAGGTAACCATTGTTTTAAAAAAGAATCCTTTTTTAGGATGTACCAATACTTATTTAAAATCTGTCTTGCTTGTACACTTCCCTGATTAAAAGCAATGATAAAATTGTAACCCATCTAGTATTTTTTCTCTAGCATTTTCATTTCTATTTATGCACGTCTTCATTTGTTCGATGTTTAAATTAGAAGATTGTTATAGTTTATGAGTTTATTGTATAGACACTCATTTTGAGTTTTTTCAAGTTTGTTTCATAAGCTTCTGCTATGAGTTTCTTCAGGTATTTTTTATCTAATAATTTTTTTGTTAGGATTTTGGATTGTTCAACATAGTCTGTGTCTACCATATTATTTTTATGGATGCGCCGATATTGACTAAACTGTATATTCTGTTTCCATTTGGAATAATGTGCGCTCTGAAAATACAAAAAAACAGTAGAATCTGTTTTTTTAAAGTAGGTTTTGGTGATAATTTTTTTGTCTGAATGGCTAACTTTGAGATCCAATGGATTTTTTCTTTATTTATATTGTATGTGAAAGAAATGCCCCAATTATTCTTGTTGAGTTCTTCTACAAGTGAAATAGCTAATTTTTCAGTGCCCTTCCAAAAGATAAGGTCAGCTATATAACGCCTGTATAGCAATATGTTTTCTTTATGAGGTGTTTGGCTGAGAGGTGATGAGAACTCGAACCGCCCCATAAAGAGATTTGTGAAACTGAGCGCGACCCGAGTCCCCATCGCGATGCCAAGCTGCTGCAAAAACAGCTCACCATGAAATTCAAAAACATTATGATCCAATATGAATCTTAAACCTGTTATGAGAAAATCTCTCTGGACTGACAGCATATCTGAAATCCCAGATAGGTAGTGTGCTACTGCTTCAACTCCCATATTGTGTTCTATGTTGGTTAGAATCCAGTAAAAAAGCTGGTAGTTTTTTACAAGATCCTGAAGATGTAAATTTATATAATGGTATAACTGTCTGGTCCAAGATCTGATACCTGTGATAATTGGTCTACCTGGAGGTGCTATAGGATTTTTGTGAATCTTTGGTAAGTGGTAAAAAATTGCTGTGCTTGGATTTTTGTTTGTCAGAAAACGTTTTTCTTTTTTGTTGATAATATGTTAAGAATAAGCTTTATTTATAAGTAGATGGTATTCTGAATTGTATGTTTTAGCAGGATCCATATTTAGTTTTTTATAATATTTTTCATTTGATAGGATATTGTAGGCTTCATGTAAGTATATTTCTCTGTCTTGAATCACCACTCCACCTCCTTTGTCCGCTTGTCTTATGACTATTTTTTGTTGTTTTTTAATTGTTTGAGAGCTCTCTTCTCTGACCTAAAATATTGGTCTATTTGCAGTGTTTTATCTTTGTTTATAAAAGTTTTTCTCTGTTGGATGCGGTTCGCTTTGTGTTTAGGGTCAACGTGTTTTTTTTACATTTTTTGATGAGTTTAAATTTCGAAATTCATTAGCTACTAATATATAAAACGTGTCCAAACTACTCCCCCTGTGATATACAGGGTTAAAGTTGGACCTCGGTTGGACTTCTTTGTGAATGCAATGGTCATTCAAAACAGCAAGTTCTTTATCTGTACATGTATTTGTTTCTGCTGTTCGCTCCTGAATTGCAAAGTGACATTTTTAAGTAAGTTTTCAAACAAATTCATTGACATCCAAAAAAGGTCGAACTCTCTTGCTTTTTGTGTGGGGCAATAATTTTGACCCTTTGATAAGATTTTCAGTTCTGTTGTACTCAAATTATGTGTTGACAAATTGAGCATTTTTATTGCATTGTTTTTATCTAGATTTTTGTTTTCAAGAATGTTTTTGAAGCAATCTGATGGAATTATTTTCGTCTTGTTTTTTATAGATTTATTGATTCTATATCTATCAATGTTTTTTTTGGTGGTTCCTTTTCCTCTAGTACCTCGGGACCTACTTTTATTTTTGTTGACTGAGAGGGGGTCCGTGAAAAATAATTCGCTATGGGATTGTTTGCCACAGTGTTTAGCGGTGTTGATGAGGTTGATACCTCTAATCTAGGTAACAGCACCTCCGATAATGGAGGGGGGAGAGTGGGGCATATCTCTAAAAAAGATATGTGTGAACTGCCAGGTGAAGGAGATGGAGTGGTTGCTTGTAACACCGTGGTGAATATAGAAGATGATTCAGTGGCTTCATGTACTGTTAGATCACTGATATTGAGAGAGAAATTAGAGGCTTATATACCATTCTGATTACTAGGATTGGTTTAAGATCACAATGACCCAATTGGGGTGGGGTGTTAATCCCAATTACTTGAGGCACACCCTGCTATGTGTCAGGAGTCACCAGTCTATAAAGACAACTTTCTTTTAAAAAATTTTAAAAAGCGCATATATCATACCTGATGAAGGCCACTGCAGGCTGAAACGTGTTGTTTTGTTCTTATTAAAGTGTCCTAATAAATTTGCTACTGAGCAAACTTTCTCTACCTATCACTATCCTTGTCCTCCGGAAGTGCTGAAAAAGGAACATTTTTTTTTCTTTAACATTGTATTCACATGCAAACCTTGGATCAAGGGTGGCATAGTTCCTTCAATCGTGCTGCAGACCAGAAGATTATAAGGAGTGGATCTATCATACGGATCATTTGAATGTACACACAAGACATCCAAAGGGTGAGTTCAACAATATATATCTTCTTGCAGTGAATAAACAACTATACTTAAACTCTGCGCCCTTTGTCTTCCCCTTTATTTTTCTTTCCGATATCCTTCTGAAATTATATATTACCTTTGTTCAATGAGTGCACTGAATATCTGATTGGTATACATATGAGTTTATAAATTGGGGCTTATTTAGGTGCAAGCGGAACTCCTGCAGAGTTCAGTACTGCTGCCTCACTGACAGCACTAGGATATTGGTGAGTGGCAAAAAAGAATTGAAAAGCTATTTTTGATTAGGGTTGCAATAAGCAATAAAAGTCATAGTACATCCCCAAGCTAATAAATATCATCTTAACCTCTTAACGACCTATGAATGTACATCAGTCATAGGTCGCTTCCCCCTCCTTGGTGCGAGCTTCGGCGCTGAGACCGCGCCTTTACGGCACATGACAGCTCATCTGATCAGCTGTCATTTGCCCCTAACAGCCATGGTTGGAATCGCGATCCATACGCGGCTGTTAACTAGTTAAATGTTGCTGTCAATCTCCACGTCTCACGACTAGGGATATTAGCTACGGTGTCATGGGTTGTAAACTTCTTGATTATGTTGCACACTGTGGACAAAGGCACATTAAGATCTCTGGAGATGGATTTCTAACCTTGAGATTGTTGACATTTTTTGAAAATGTTAGTTCTCAAGTCCTCTGACACTTCTCATCTCTTCTTTCTGTTCTCCATGCTTAGCATGGCACACACAATACAAAGATTGTTTCAGGTGTGATTTTCATATTACCCACACCTGTTACTTGCCACAGGTGCATTTCAGTGAGTATCACAGGATTGAAAAAAAGTTGTTTACCCAGAATTTTGAAAAGCTGGCAACAAGTTTTGGGTGAAATTATGTCGAATTTGCCTTTTTCCAGTTTTTTGTGTTGTTCAATGCACACAAAGGAAATAACCATGTGCATAACTGTTAGCACCATGCCAGATCCCTGCTCTGACAGACAGGGTCTCTGGCGTGTCACTTCACTTACCTGCCCTACGGTCGGTTCTTCGCTTCCCCATGCTCTGTATGCTTCAAGCAGAGCTTGTAGCCGGGCTCACAGACATGTTCTTAGGGCACGCGCACGCTCTGGCCCTATTAAAGGGCCAGCGCGTGCACTTGCTATTTCCTCCCCAGCCAATGGCTGTGGGGCATTATGTATATATTGCTTCCTCCTCACTGGGGAGGTGCCTGAGCAACCTTCCTGTTCTGCGGTCTAAGTTGCGTAAGGTTGCTTACCAGTTCTTGCTGCACTCTGGTGCAGAGCCTGCCTGCTGCACTCTGGTGCAGATCCTGCCTGCTGCACTCTGATGCAGAGACTGCCTGCTGCACTATGATATGAATTCTGCCTGCTGCACTCTGATACAAACTCTAAAGAACAATATCTTCAGAATAGAAATCATATTATTGTATCTAAGACAGTCATACTCAATACCAAGTGGTGATGGGGGCTATATTAGCTCAGGACACTCCCAAAACATGTATCCAAAAGAGCAGAAGGGAGCAAACAAAATCCCAGAATAAAATTAAATCAAATTTATTCAAAAACATATACAATACAACACAAACATAGTAATAGTCAGTTAACCCCTTTCTGTCATCTGAAGTACTATCCCGTCCATGTACCCTGAGAGCAGGCGCTGAGAAAGCCTGTTGCAGTGCCTGTCAGATCGCTGGTCTGGCAGAGTGCTGTGCAAACTGTCAGACCAGCGATCTGATATTATACAGTGATGTCCCACCCTGGGACAAAGTAAAAATGTAAAAATAATAAAAATAAACATGTGTAAAAAAAAATTCCTAAAAGAAGAAAAAAAAATATTCCCCAATATATTCATTTCTTTAATGTAAAAAAACCCACAACAATAAAAGTGCACACATTTAGTATCGCCCCATCTGTAACGACCCGCCCTATAAAACTGTCCCACTAGTTAACCCCTTTAGTGAACCCCTTAAAAAAAACAAGGCAAAAAAACAATGCTTTATCATCTTACCGCCGTACAAAAGTGGAATAACACGCGATCAAAAAGACGGATGTAAACATGGTACCGCTGAAAACGTCATCTTGTCCCACAAAAAATGAGCCACAATACAGCGCCATCAACGTAAAAAAAAAGTTATAGGTCGCAGAATAAAGCGAAGCAAAAACAATTATTTTTTATATATAATTGTTTTTATTGTGTTAAAGCGCCAAAACATAAAAAAAGATATAAATGAGGTATCGCCGTAATCGTACTGACCCAAAGAATAAAACTGCTTTATTGATTTTACCACATGCGGAACGGTATAAACGCCCCACTCAAAAGAAATTCATGAATTGCTGGTTTTTGTTCATTCTGCCAAAAAATCGTAATAAAAAGCGATCAAAAAATGTCATGTGCCCGAAAATGGTACCAGTAAAAACGTCAACTCGTCCCACAAAATATAAGACCTCACATGACTCTGTGGGCCAAACTAAGAAAAAATTTTAGCTCTCAAAATGTGGTGATGCAAAAACTATTTTTTGCAATAAAAAGCGTCTTTTAGAGTGTGACAGCTGCCAAAGATAAAAACCCACTATAAATAGTAAATCAAACCCCCCTTTATCACCCCCTTAGTTAGGGAAAAATAATAAAATTTAAAAAAATGTATTTATTTCCATTTTCCGATTAGGGTTATTGTTCGGGTTGGGGCTAAAGTTAGGGTTAGGGTTGGGGCTAAAGTTAGGATTAGGGTTAGAGTTGGGATTAGGGTTAGGAGTGTGTTAGGGTTAGGTTTGTGGTTATGGTTATGGTTAGGGTTGGGCATGATTTTCCATACGACGCAGGTTTGTCTGACTTGCTCCAGTGTCCACTGTGGACGGGAAGTACCTCAACAATTTGTGCCACTGGTTTGCGAAATTTGGGAAATACCTGTTTTGTGAATGCAATACTCCAGTCACTAAGCAACATTCAACAGTTTAGCTGCTATTTCATAGAGCTGCCGGCAGTAGAGCTACGGAATGGGAAAACAGCGGGACATCTGACTTACCACAAAAGGAGGAAAGGGGAAGTTAATGTGTTAGTTGAAGAGTTCAGAAAGACTTTGTGTTCATTGTGGCAGGGTAACCAGACTGCATTCACCCCAGAATCTTTATTCTACGTCGTATGGAAAATTATGCCAAGCTTCAGAAGCCACCAGCAGCAAGATGCTCATGAATTCATGCGGTATTTGTTGGACCATTTGCATCTAGAACTTCAGGGAGACTCTGACGACTCCAGTCAATCTCTCATGCCATTGGAAACCTCCAACCAATCCTCAAGCAGCAAGTGCTGTATCAATGGAGCAAACACCATGGTAATGTCTGTATTTGGGGGTATTCTGCAGAAGGAAGTCAACTGCCTAATTTGTGGAACAGAATCTAGGAAATTTGACCAATTTCTAGATCTCTCATTAGACATTCCTAGTCAATTCCGTAACAAACGAAAGAACCAAGAAAATGGACCAACATGTACTCTCAAAGACTGCCTAGGCAGCTTCACAGACCTCGACGAGTTGGATGAGACCGAGCTCTACATGTGCCTGAAATGTAAAAAGAAACAGAAATCCACTAAAAAATTTTGGACCCAGAAACTACCAAAGGTGCTTTGCTTACATTTGAAAAGATTCCATTGGACTACTTTCCTTCTTGCAATGTCATATCAATAAAAATGAAGTTTCTAATGTCAGTTTCGTCATACTTCTAATCTATACCTAAGTGAAACTATGCACTTGGTGGGTCTTTGTTAAATATAAATGTAA
>JARQOD010000001.1:713952357-714060256 GCA_033576555.1 Oophaga sylvatica
TTGACCGGGTCCATTTCAATAACAGATGGGGACAAAATGAATCCCAGAAATGAGATCTTCTGTACGCCAAAAAGACACTTTGATCCCTTCACATACAGAGCATTATCCCTCAAAATCTGGAACACAGTCCGAACATGTTTCACATGAGAGTCCCAGTCATTAGAAAAAATCAAGATATCATCCAAATAAACAATCAGAAATTTGTCCACAAAATCCCTGAAAATGTCATTCATGAAGGACTGGAAGACGGAAGGGGCATTAGTGAGCCCAAAGGGCATCACTAGGTACTCAAAATGCCCTTCAGGGGTATTGAATGCCGTCTTCCATTCATCCCCGTGCTTAATGCGAATAAGGTTATACGCCCCCCTGAGGTCAAGCTTGGTAAACCAAGTAGCACTTTTCACCCTGGAAAACAGGTCAGAAATCAAGGGTAACGGGTATTGATATTTCACAGTAATATTGTTCAAGAGACGATAATCAATACACGGCCTTAATGAACCATCTTTTTTGGCCACAAAGAAAAAACCGGCACCTAAGGGTGAAGAGGATGGTCTGATATGACCCTTCTCCAATGATTCCTTGATATAAGACCGCATAGCGTCATGTTCAGGTACAGACAAGTTAAAAAGGCGACCTTTAGGGAATTTACTACCCGGCACTAATTCAATAGCGCAGTCACAGCTCCTATGGGGAGGTAAGGATGCTGATTTACTTTCGATAAACACATCAGAAAAATCAAACAAAAAGTCAGGAACATCCTGAGCTTGGGGGGAGGCAGAAAAAACAGGAGTGTTGGTATTAACACATTGGCAGCCCCAACTGGTTACAGACACAGATTTCCAATCCAAAACAGGATTATGAGACTGTAACCAAGGGAAACCCAGCACGATAATGTCATGCAGATTATATAGAACCAAAAATTTGCAGCACTCCTGGTGATCAGGTTCAACCCTCATTATCACCTGAGTAGAAAACTGGGGTTTATTCTCAGCCAAAGGGTAGAATCGATCCCCAGTAGGGGAATAGACTTCTGTAGGGGTATCAAGGGAAACCCACAACGTTTAGCAAAATCATAATCCATCAGGTTAATAGCTGCTCCAGAATCAACGAAAGCCTGAGCAGAAAATGAGGACAGAGAGCATATCAGAGTGACAGTTAATAAAAACTTAGTCTGAACACTACCCAAGACAACTGAGCGTGCAAAACATCTTCCCCGCTTAGGGCAGACTGAAATAGCATGAGAGGCATCACCACAGTAGAAACATAACCTATTGCGCTTTCGAAACTCATGACGCTGTGCCCCAGATACCACTCCATCACACTGCATGGGCTCAGAAGCTGGCTCACAAGGCAACACCACTCCACGCATACTTCTCCGCTCACGCAAACGTCTGTCAATTTGAATCGCTAATGACATAGAATCATTGAGACCAGAGGGGACAGGGAATCCCACCATAACATCCTTTACATTATCCGACAGACCCTTCCGGAAAAGGGCCGCCAAAGCGTCGTCATTCCATTTGGTCAGGACTGCCCACCTACGGAATCTCTGACAGTATAACTCAGCGTCATCAAGCCCCTGATTAAATGCCAACAAGGCTTTTTCAGCTTGATCAGTGACATTAGGCTCATCGTACAATAACCCCAAAGCCTGAAAAAACGCATCAACATCACTCAAAACAGGATCCCCAGGTATCAGGGAAAAAGCCCAATCCTGAGGATCGCCGCGCAGGAGAGAGATGATAATTTGAACCTGCTGCGCTGCGTTTCCTGAGGACTTAGATTTTAAGGCAAAAAACAATTTACAATTATTTTTGAAATTCTGAAACTTAGCTCGATCCCCTAAAAACAAATCTGGCATGGGGATCCTAGGTTCCACAACAGGCAACCCAGCAAGATAGATAGCAATACTCCGAACCTCAGTGGCAAGCTGATCCACACGGCCAGACAACTGTGCAAACTCCATTGGGAGAAAAGATCCTCCCCAGCACCCAGAGATACAGAGGGAAAAAAAAAAAAATGCAACAAACAGAAAAATATCTCTGACAACTCTGACAACCTTTTTTCTATCACAATATTTTTTCCCTTCTGTGAGTACCATACAATTCTCAATTTTTAGGCCGGTGATACTGTTATGTTTGGGTAGCTGAGGAGTGCAGGTAAAAAAGGCAATACACCAGAGCAGTTGGAATCTATGGGATTGCAGTACCCTGACTAACCACCACAACTAGAGGCAGCCGTGGAGCGTTCCTACGTTGGTCCTAGACGCCTCGTCACAGCCTGAGAAACTAACTACACCTAAAGATAGAAATAGGAAAGCTATCTGCCCCAGAGCAGAACCCCAAAGATAATAGAAAGCCCCCAAACATGTAATGGTGGTTAGACAAGAGGAAATACTGACACAGAAAGAAAATAGAATGAGCAAACGCTGGGGCCCAAACTATCTAAATAGAAAAGGACAGGAAGGGTACTTCCTGCAATCCCAGAAAACCCTGAAAAACACCAACTCTACTAATTTCAAAATCACCTGAGATCACACGACCTCTACCACCTAAATTAGCTCTCTGGTGTAACAAAATCAAAACAGCAGCCACTGAAAAAACTGGAAAAAGCAAAAGAACAAAACTCAGTGGCTGAACTAAACTGAGAAGGCAGAAGCCCCCGGAGGGGACCCAGAAGGCCCCCAAAGAAGTGCAGGACAAAATGCAAAAATATAGCAACAACACAAAAGAAGAAAAATTCTTATCTGGTAGCAGGAGATGCAGACACGACACAGCAGGCTACAAGGGAAACTGGAATGAAGGATTCAGACCAGAACAATTGATCACTGGCAACCCTGATGGGAAAATGACTCCCTTATATAAGACCAGTCAGTAACACCTGATTCCCAGTCCTCACAATCTTCACTAGTACCGCTTGTAACCACCAGAGGGAGCCTCTGCTCAGAACTCATCTCAAACCCATTCACAGCACCAGACGTGCACCCATACAGTCGTTTTCTCACACATGTTGGGTATCAGCGTACTCAGGACAAATTGGACAACAACTTTTGGGGTCCAATTTCTCCTGTTACCCTTGTGAAAATAAAATATTGGGGGCGAAAAAATCATTTTTGTAAAAAAAAAATGGATTTTTTATTTTTACAGCTGTACGTTATAAACTTCTGTGAAGCACTTAGGGGTTCAAAGTGCTCAACATACTTCTAGATAAGTTCCTTGTCGGGTCTATTTTCCAAAATGGGGTCACTTGTGTGGGGTTTCCACTGTTTAGGCGCATCAGGGGCTCTCCAAATGCGACATGACGCCCCAGACCATTCCATTAAAGTCTGCAATCCAAAACGTCACTACTTCCCTTCCGAGCCCAGACGTGCACCCATACAGTCGTTTTCTCACACATGTTGGGTATTAGCGTACTCAGGACAAATTGGACAACAACTTTTGGGGTCCAATTTCTCCTGTTACCCTTGTGAAAATAAAATATTGGGGGCGAAAAAAATCATTTTTGTAAAAAAAAAAAAGGATTTTTTATTTTTACGGCTGTACGTTATAAACTTCTGGGAAGCACTTCGGGGTTCAAAGTGCTCACCACACATCTAGATAAGTTCCTTGTGGGGTCTATTTTCCAAAATGGGGTCACTTGTGGGGGGTTTCCACTGTTTACGCACATCAGGGGCTCTCCAAATGCGACATGACGCCCCCAGACCATTCCATCAAAGTCTGCAATCCAAAATGTCACTACTTCCCTTCCGAGCCCCGACGTGCGCCCATACAGTACAGTCATGGCCAAAAGTTTTGAGAATGACACAAATATTAATTTTTACAAAGTCTACTGTTTCACTTTTTCTAATGGCAATTTGCATATACTCCAGAATGTTATAAAGAGTGATCAGCTTAACAGCAATTACTTGCAAAGTCAATATTTGGCTAGAAAATGAACTTTATCCCCCAAAACACATTTCAACATCATTGCAGCCCTGCCTTAAAAGGACCAGCTAACCTCTTTTCAGTGATTGCTCCATTAACACAGGTGTGGGTGTTGATGAGGACATGGCTGGAGATCAATCTGTCATGATTAAGTAAGAATGACACCACTGGACACTTTAAAAGGAGGCTGGTGCTTGGCATCATTGTTTCTCTTCTGTTAACTATGGTTATCTCTAAAGAAACACGTGCAGTCATCATTGCAATGCACAAAAATGGCGTAACAGGGAAGAGTATCGCAGCTAGAAAGATTGCACCTCAGTCAACAATCTATCACATCATCAAGAACTTCAAGGAGAGAGGTTCCATTGTTGCCAAAAAGGCTTCAGGGCGCCCAAGAAAGACCAGCAAGCGCCAGGACCGTCTCTTAAAAGTGTTTCAGCTGCGGGATCGGGCTACCAGCAGTGCAGAGCTTGCTCAGGAATGGCAGCAGGCAGGTGTGAGTGCATCTGCACGCACTGTGAGGCGGAGACTCTTGGAGCAAGGCCTGGTCTAAAGGAGGGCAGCAAAGAAGCCACTTCTCTCCAGAAAAAACATCATGGACAGACTGATATTCTGCAAAAGGTACAGGCAGTGGACTGCTGAGGACTGGGGTAAAGTTATTTTCTCTGATGAATCCCCTTTTCGATTGTTTGGGACATCAGGAAAACGCCTCATTCGGAGAAGACAAGGTGAGCACTACCACCAGTCTTGTCTCATGCCAACTGTTAAGCATCCTGAAACCATTCATGTGTGGGGTTGCTTCTCAGCCAAGGGAATCGGCTCTCTCACAGTCTTGCCTAAAAACACAGTCATGAATAAAGAATGGTACCAGAATGTCCTCCAAGAGCAACTTCTCCCAACCCTCCAAGAGCAGTTTGGCGATCAACAATGCCTTTTCCAGCATGATGGAGCACCTTGCCATAAAGCAAAGGTGATAACTAAATGGCTCAGGGAACAAAACATAGAGATTTTGGGTCCATGGCCTGGAAACTCCCCAGATCTTAATCCCATTGAGAACTTGTGGTCAATCATCAAGAGACGGGTGGACAAACAAAAACCTAAAAATTCTGACAAAATGAAAGCATTGATTGTGCAAGAATGGACTGCTATCAGTCAGGATTTGGTCCAGAAGTTGATTGAGAGCATGCCAGGGAGAATTGCAGAGGTCCTGAAGAAGAAGGGTCAACACTGCAAATATTGACTTGCTGCATTAACTCATTCTAACTGTCAATATAAGCTTTTGTTACTCATATGTTTGCAATTATTATATTTCTGTCTGTGATAAAAACATCTGTCAAACACACATAAAAACCAGAGGGCAGCAGATCATGTGAAAATATAATATTTGTGTCATTCTCAAAACTTTTGGCCATGACTGTAGTTTACACCCACATATTGGGTATTAGCGTACTCAGGACAAATTGGACAACAACTTTTGGGGTCCAATTTCTCCTGTTACCCTTGTGAAAATAAAATATTGGGGGCGAAAAAAATCAATTTTGTAAAAAAAAAAAAAGATTTTTTATTTTACGACTGTACGTTATAAACTTCTGTGAAGCACTTTGGGGTTCAAAGTGCTCACCACACATCTAGATAAGTTCCTTGAGGGGTCTAGTTTCCAAAATGGTGTAATTTGTGGGGGTTTCCACTGTTTAGGCAGATCAGGAGCTCTCCAAACACGACATGGCATCCAGCCAATTCTGCGTTGAAAAAGTCAAACGGCGCTCCTTCCCTTCCAAACTCTGCCATGCACCCAAACAGTGGTTTACCCCCACATATGGGGTATCAGCGTACTCAGGACAAATTGCACAATAACTTTTGGAGTCTTGTTACCCTTGGGAAAATAAAAATTGGGGTGAAAAGATCAATTTTGTGGAAAAAATATGATTTTTTAATTTTACGGCTCTACGTTATAAACTTGTGTGAAGCACTTGGGGGTTCAAATTGCTCACCAAAGATCTAGATAAGTTCCTTAGGGGGTCTAGTTTCCCAAATGGGGTCACTTGTGGGGGGTTTCCACTGTTTAGGCACATCAGGGACTCTCCAAATGCAACATGGCGTCCAATCTCAATTCCAGCCAATTTTGGTTGGAAACAGTCAAATGGTGCTACTTCCATTCCGAGCTCTGCCATGCGCCCAAACAGTGGTTCCCCCCCACATTTGGGGTATCAACGTACTCAGGACAAATTGGACAACAACTTTTGAGGTCCAATTTCTCCTGTTACCTATGGGAAAATAAAAAATTAGTGACTAAGAGATAATTTTTGTGGGAAAAAAATAGGATTTTTTATTTTCATGCCCGGGCATTATAAACTTGTGTGAAGCACTTGGGGGTTCAAAGTGCTCACCAAAGATCTAGATAAGTTCCTTAGGGGGTCTAGTTTCCAAAATGGGGTCACTTGTGGGGGGTTTCCACTGTTTAGGCTCATCTGGGGCACTACAAACGGAACATGACCCCCATCAATGTTTGCATTCCAAAACGTTACTGCTTCCTTTCCAAGCCCTGCCGTGCGCCCAAACAGTTTCCCCCCCCACATATGGGGTATCAGCGTACTCAGGACAAATTGGACAACAACTTTTGGGGTCCAATTTCCTTGGGAAAAATCAAAATTTGGGACTAAAAAATCATTTTTGTGGAAAATTGTTTTTTTTTTTTTTCACACCCAGGCATTATAAACTTTTGTGAAACACTTTGGGGCTCAAAGTGCTCACAACAGATCTAGATAAGTTCCTTAGGGGGTCTAGTTTCCAAAATGGTGTCACTTGTGGGGGGTTTCCACTGTTTAGGCGCATCAGTGGCTCTCCAAACACGACATGGCGTCCAATCTCAACTCCAGCCAATTTTAGTTTGAAAAAGTCAAACGGCGCTCCTTCCCTTACGAGCTCTGCCGTGCGCTCAAACAGTGGTTTTCCCCCACATATAGGGTATTGGCGTACTCAGGAGAAATTGCACAACAACTTTATCTGCCCATTTTCTCCTTTTACCCTTGTCAAAATAAAAAAAAGTTTGTAAAAGATCATTTTTGTGGCTAAAAAGTTAAATATTAATTTTTTCCTTCCACGTTGCTTCAGCTCCTGTGAAGCACCTGAAGGGTTAATAAACTTCTTGAATGTGGTTTTGAGTACCTTGAGGGGTGCAGTTTTTAGAATGGTGTCACTTTTTGGTATTTTCTGCTATATAGACCCGTCAAAGTGACTTCAAATGTGAGGTGGTCCCGAAAAAAATGGCTTTGTAAATTTTGTTGTAAAAATGAGAAATCACTGGTCAACTTTTAACCCTTATAATTTCCGAACAAAAAAAAATTTTGGTTCCAAAATTGTGCTGATGTAAAGTAGACATGTGGGAAATGTTATTTCTTAACTATTTTGTGTGACATATTTCTCTGTTTTAAGGGAAAAAAAATTCAAAGCTTGAAAATTGCAAAATTTTCAAAATTTTCGCCATATTTGTGTTTTTTTCAAAAATAAACGCAAGTTATATCGAAGAAATTATACTTCTAACGTGAAGTACAATATGTCACGAGAAAACAGTCTCAGAATCGCGAAGATCCGTTGAAGCGTTCCAGAGTTATAACCTCATAAAGAGACAGTGGTCAGAATTGTAAAAATTGGCCTGGTCATTAACGTGCAAACCACCCTTGGGGTGAAGGGGTTAAGGGTACTTAAACCACAGCGCCGTTAACTAACGGCGCTGTGGAAAAAGTGAATAGCGCCCCCCCAGAGGCGCATTTTCTCTGGGGTCTCAGCTACATGAATCACCATTATTAACCCTATAACGGCGATCGCAACATCAAAAAAAAAAATCTGATGTGCCATTTAATTTCTCTGTCCTCTGATGTCAGAGAAAAAAGGTCCCCGATCCCCCCCCTTGTGGCCCCCAATGTGCCCCTTGTGGCCCGCGGGCCCACCTGCCTCCTCCGGTGGGCGCCACCATCTTGAATGGTGGGTGCATGCTCAGTGCGCCCGCCGCGATCTGCATGGGGGGGTGGGCAATTTTCTCTGGGGTCTCGGCTGCCGAGGGTAACGGCGACTGTTATGTTTTGGTAGCTGAGGAGAGCAGGCAAAAACGGCAATACACCAGAGAGGTTGGAATCTACTGGATTGCAGTACCCTGACTAACCACCACAACTAAAGGCAGCCGTGGAGCTTTCCTACGTTGGTCCTAGATGCCTCGTCACAGCCTGAGAGGCTAACTACACCTAAAGATAGAAAGAGGAAAGCTATCTGCCCCGGAGCAGATCCCCAAAGAACATAGGAAGCCCCCAAACATGTAATGGCGGTTAGACAGACACAGACAGAAAATAGTATGAGCAAACGCTGGGGCCCAATCTGCCTAGACAGAAAAGGATAGGAAGGATACTTACTGCAAATCCAAAAAACCCTAAAAAAGCCAACGCTACTAATTGCAAAAACACCTGAGATCACACGACCTCTACCACTTAAATTAGTTCTCTGGTGTAACAAAACTAAGCCGCAGCCACAGAAAAAACTGGAAAAGGCAAATGAACAAACAACAGTGGCTCCAGAGGAACCGAGAGGAGACCAAGCCCCCCGGGGAGGGGAACCTGGCCAACCTCACAGAAATGCAGAGAAAAATGCAAATGGCAAGCACAAAAACAAAAAACAGAAGATATATCTTATATATAGAAGAGGCAAGACTCAGCAAGCTTCCAAGCTTCCAAGTGAACCAGGAACCACAGTTGAGACAAGAACAATTGATCACCGGCAACCATGATGGGGGGAAACCTCCCTTATATCCAGCCAGTCTGTAATTCCTGATTGCCAATCCTCATTGAATGGTTCAGTACTGTTTGTATCCACCAGAGGGAGCTTCTGCTCAGAATTCATTTCTAAAACATTCATAACAGGCGACCGCAAAAAAAAAAAAAAAATGATTTCTCTCCCCTCTGATGTGATCAGAGGGGAGAAATTTAGGGTCCCCAGGTCCCCCGATCCTCCCCCTATACCTCCCGGTGTCCTCCGTCCTCCGAAAGATCCCAGGATCCCGGCGCCTTCTTCCTGTAAAAAAAAAATGGCAGGCGCATACGCAGTGCGCCCGCCGAATCTGTCTGGCGGCAGATTAAAAAAAATGTTCATTTATTCTCCTAAAAGTACATTTTGATTACTGTGATAGACTATCACAGTGATCAAACTAAAAAAAACAGTACATAACCCCCCCTTTATCACCCCCTTAGTTAGGGACATATAATAAAATATAGAAATTATATTTATTTTCATTTTTCCATTAGGGTTAGGGTTAGGGCTAGGGTTAGGGTTAGGGCTAGGGTTAGGGTTAGTGTTAGGGCTAGGGTTAGGGTTAGGCTGGGTTCATGCTGCATTATGGCAGTCCGTTAGACGAACTGCGTTACACCACGGTATAACGCAGTGTAACGCAGTTCGTTAACGCTGCCATTCACCCCCATTTGAGGGTGCATTGCGACGCATGCCGTAAAGCGGCATGCGTTCGCGACTTGCCATCATTCAGTGACGGAGCCTCAGATGCGGGCTGCAGCGTCTGGGCTCCGTCACCGCTAGCACAGATGAATCATCTGCTGATTCCTCTGCGCTAGCGGGTATAGTATAACGCGATCGCGTTATGCTATACCATTACCAGCCCGTCAACGCTATGTGTTGAACGGGCTGGTAAAACGCAAAATCAACCTAGCCTTAGGGTTAGGGTTATAATTAGGGTTAGGGTTACAATTAGGGTTAGGGTTACAATTAGGGTTAGGGCTACAATTAGGGTTAGGGTTACAATTAGGGTTGGAATTAGGGTTAGGATTAGGGTTAGGATTAGGGTTAGGGTTGGGATTGTGTTGGGGTTAGGGTTGGAGCTAGAATTGAGGGGTTTCCACTATTTAGGCACATCAGGGGGTCTCCAAACACGACGTGGCGTTCAAAAAGTACAAAGGAAATGTGTGATCTTTAACTTTAGGCCTTTTAGAGATCATTTCATCTTCATCTTGCTTATCTGTTCACAATTACAGTAATTTTGACCAGGGGTGCCCAAATTTTTATATGCCACTATATTTAACTGGATTAGTACCCCCTATATGTATGTGGCCAATGCTCTTTTCACTGGAACTTTCTCAAGGGGCAAATAACTAATGTAAGCACAGTGGGTGTTTTAAATGCGAGTGTACCAATGGAAACACATTTATTAATGACTAGCTGAAGAGCCCAGCGTTGCCCGAGCATAGTAACTAACTGTGGTTAGTTATAACAAATTATATTGATTATCCTCCATCCCATAGTCCAGTGCCCATATACCCATCACACATCCTCCATCCCATAGTAGAGCGCCCATATATCCATCATACATCCTCTATCCCATAGTCCAGTGCCCATATACCCATCACACATCCTCCATCCCATAGTCCCGTGCCCATATACCAATCATACATATCCTCCATCCTATAGTCTCATGTCCATATACCCATCATACATATCCTCCATTCCATAGTTCTGTGCCCATATACCCATCATAGATATCCTCCATCCCGTAGTCCCATGTCCATATACCCATCATACATATTCTTCATCCCATAGTCCCGTGTCCATATACACATCATACATATCCTCAATCCCATAGTCCCATGCCCATATACCCATCACACATCCTCTATCCCATAGTCCTGTGCCCATATAACCATCACACATCCTCCATCCCATAGGCCCGTGCCTTATACCATAGTTATTAAAGTTGAAGGAAGACTTTAAGTCCATCTAGATCAACCCATATCCTATCCTAACGTGCCCTAACATGTTGATCCAGAGGAAGGCAAAAAAAACCCAAGTGGCAAACAGTAAGCTTCACATTGGGGAAAAAAATTCCTTCCCGACTCCACATACGGCAATCAGACTAGCTCCCTGGATCAACGCTGTATCTAGGAAACTAGTGAATATAGCCTGTAATATTATACTTTTCAAGAAAGGCATCCAGTCCCCTCTTAAATTTTAGTAAGGAATCACTCATTACAACATTAGACGGCAGAGAGTTCCATAGTCTCACTGCTCTTACAGTAAAGAATCTGCATCTGTGATTATGGCTAAACCTTCTTTCCTCCAGACGTAGAGGATGCCCCCTCGTCCCCTTCACAGGTCTAAGAGTAAAAAGATCATTAGAAAGGTCTTTGTACTGTCCCCTCATATATTTGTACATTGTAATAAGATAACCCCTAAGCCTTCGTTTTTCCAAACTAAATAACCCCAAGTGTAATAACCTGTCTTGGTATTGCAGACCCCCCAGTTCTCTAATAACCTTGGTCGCTCTTCTCTGCACCCGCTCCAGTTCAGCTATGTCTTTCTTATACACCGGAGACCAGAACTGCACACAGTATTCTAAGTGTGGTCGCACCAGTGACTTGTATAGAGGTAAAATTATGTTCTCCTCATGAGCATCTATGCCTCGTCTAATGCATCCCATTATTTTATTTGCCTTGGCAGCAGCTGCCTGACATTGGTCACTAAATGTGAGTTTGTCGTCCACCCATACACCCAAGTCTTTTTCAGTGACAGTTTTGCCCAGTGTTTTACAATTAAGCACATAATTATACATCTTATTTGTTCTACCCAAGTGCATGACCTTACATTTATCCCCATTAAAGCTCATTTGCCATTTATCAGCCCAAGCTTCTAGTTTACATAAATCCTCCTGTAATATAAAATTATCCTCCTCTGTATTTATTACCCTGCAGAGTTTAGTGTCATCTGCAAATATTGAAATACTACTCTGTATGCCCCCTACAAGGTCATTAATAAATATGTTAAAGAGAAGCGGCCCCAATACTGACCCCTGTGGTACCCCACTGCTAACCGTGACCCAGTCCGAGTGTGCTCCATTAATAACCACCCTTTGTTTTCTATCCATGAGCCAGTTCTTAACCCACTTACACATATTTTCCCCTATCCCCATTGTTCTCATTTTATGTATCAACCTTTTGTGTGGCACTGTATCAAAAGCTTTTGAGAAGTCCATGAACACCACGTCCACTGCATTCCCTTGGTCCAGTCCTGAACTTACCCCTTCATAAAAGCTTATCAGATTAGTCTGACAAGAACGGTCCCTCGTAAACCCATGCTGATACTGTGTCATGAGGTTATTCAGCTTCAGATACTCCAATATAGTATCCCTTAAAAAACCCTCCAGGATTTTACCCACAGTAGATGTTAAGCTCACTGGCCTATAATTTCCAGGTTCAGTTTTTGCCCCCTTTTTGAATATTGGCACCACATTTGCTATACGCCAGTCCTGTGGTACAGACCCAGTTATTATGGAATCTTTAAAGATTAAAAATAATGGTCTATCTATAACTGTACTAAATTCCTGCAGTACTCGGGGGTGTATCCCATCCAGGCCCGGGGATTTGTCAACTTTAGTGATTTTTAGACGCCGCCGTACTTCCTGCTGGGTTAAGCATGTGACATTTAATGGAGAAATTTTTTTATCTCTGATCATGTTATCTGTCATGGGATTTTCTTGTGTAAATACAGTTGAAAAAAAGTCATTTAGCATATTGGCTTTTTCCTCATCCTCATCCACCATTTCACCCAGACTATTTTTAAGGGGACCAACACTATCATTTTTTAGTTTCTTGCTATTTATGTAGTTAAAGAATATTTTGGGATTATTTTTACTTTCTCTGGCAATGAGTCTCTCTGCCTCAATCTTTGCTGTCTTGATTTGCTTTTTACAGAATTTATTCAGTCTTCTGTATTTATTTAATGCCTCATCACTACCTACTTGCTTTAATTCCCTAAATGCTTTCTTTTTGTCCCTTATTGCGCCCCTTACAGCTCTATTTAGCCATAGTGGTTTCCTCCTAATTCTAGCATGTTTATTCCCAGAGGGTATATACTGTGCACAGGTCCTATTCAGGATACTAATAAACGTCTCCCATTTTCTTTGTGTATTTTTATGTCTCAGGATATCGTCCCAGTTTATTGCACCAAGATCATCTCTCATCCGTTGGAAATTTGCCTTCCTGAAGTTTAGTGTCCTTGTAACCCCTCGACTACACATCTTATTAAAGGATACATGAAAGCTTATTATTTTGTGATCACTATTACCCAAGTGACCCCCAACCCTTATATTTGATATGCGGTCTGGCCTGTTGGATAATATTAGGTCTAGCAGTGCCCCCCCTCTTGTTGGGTCCTGAACTAGTTGTGAAAGGTAATTGTCTCTCATAGTTGCCAAAAACTTATTACCTTTGCTGGAACTGCAGGTTTCTGTTCCCCAATGTATTTCAGGGTAGTTGAAGTCCCCCATAATAATGACTTCTCCTTGAGTTGCTGCTTCATCTATTTGCTTTACGAGGATATTCTCTGTTGCTTCCATTATTTTAGGAGACTTATAACAAACCCCTATCAATAATTTATTATTTTTTCCCCCCTCCCCTAATCTCCACCCACAGAGACTCTACATCTTCATTAGAGTCACAGATATCACGCGGGATGGGTTTTAAGGATGATTTTACATATAAACACACACCCCCACCTCGCTTATTTTTACGGTCATTTCTAAACAGACTATAGCCCTGTAAATTAACCGCCCAGTCGTGGCTCTCATCCAGCCAAGTCTCAGATATCCCACCATGTCATAATTATGTTCCAACAAAATTAATTCTAATTCCGCCATTTTGTTGGTGAGGCTTCTAGCATTAGTATACATGCACTTTATGTATCTCTCTGAACCTCTATTCTTTCTTAAATTATTAACTGTTCTAACCCCACCCCCCATGCCACCCCCACCCCCAATTTCATTATTTGTGCCCAGGTCTCTATCTGTACTGCCTTCCCCTCCTATAAAATGAATACCCTCCCCCCCAGTCCCTAGTTTAAAGACTCCTCCAACCTTCTAGCCATTTTCTCCCCCATTATAAACATCATTCATTCCATAGTCCTGTTCCCATTTACCCATCACACATCCTCCATCCCATAGCCCCGTGCCCATATACCCATCATACATATCCTCCATCCCATAATCCCGTGCCCATATACCCATCACACATCCTCCATCCCATAGTCCAGAGCTAGGTGGCGCTGAGCAGGGAGTTCCTGATGATGTACTGTTATGTAACCTGGCAGTGCGGCTCTGTGTGCGGCCGCTGATGATGCGATTTTCTATGCCGGTAACAATAGAGTGTGGCAGTAATAGAGGAGGAGGTGATTGATTTCTGTCATGTGCTCTCTGCTCCTTTCTGGGGGGAGCTTATGTTCCCGGGGATGCTAGATTTCTCCCACCCAGTCAGTGTTTGCTGAGGTGTTGTGGAGTGGGAAAACTGTTGCTCATAGCAACCAATCACAGCTCAGATTCTTTTAAACAGCTCTGGTGAAATGAAAGATGCTTAGTGATTGGATGGGGCTATGTGGAGTGGGCGTGGCTGATACACACACATACACTCATTTTTATATACTGTATATAGATTGAGAAATCCGAATGAAATTAAGGATCTGTGACCAGGACATCTGGTCTACAATATTAAATTAAATCATACAGGATAGTATGTGTCTGACATCACCAGTTACATAACTGTCACACTACTGGATGCATTCACAAGTTATATAAAATGGAAGGGCAAGGAGGAAAGAGTGTGGAAGAAGGTTATATTAACATATAGTACATATATCAACCACATTTAAAAATGCTGGCACTGCAGATGAGTTGTAAACATGTCAGCAAGCACCTGTCAAATGAGCAAACAATTCATTTATCGGGTATTGGATCTTTTATCGCAGCAGAAAAGTCATCATCCATGGCAGCACAAAACCAATGCTGCCGTTAACATGAAAGAGAATCATAACCCATCACATATTTATGGCATATACTGTATATTTGGTGTTTTTGAGTATAACCTAATTTTCAGTAGCAATAGGATTAAACTATAAAGTTCTTCTGAAAGTGTAATAAAAATGACTTGCAAATCTTCCAGTATATCTGCTTAGATTTCTCATTATAAACTCTCCATGATGTAGCAAATGAGGGAAATGAGCAGTGCAATTTCAGTGAAACACTAATGATGTTGTAAGGATGGTTGTAATTAAAAAAAACTAAGATCATCTGGTCGATAGCTTAGACAGAAAAAACCCCAAGGATTCATTTTGGCTTAACATTTTGATAATTTGCAGTCATTAGTAAATCACCATGAAATTGAAGTGCTATCTATTTGCTTATAAAAGCCCTCAAACTGTACGCTTGCAGGGGCAAATTGAGCCCACCAAAATCTATTGATAAATTAATACTTTTATGATACTATTCAGTGGTAGTTCACATGGTACAATGTGCTTGGCATGTCAGAGTCTAATCATGTGAAATAAATTTTCTCAAAAGGCAATTATAAGTTGGCTTACAAGATTTGTTTAGCGTACCAGATGTGACTTTTAATGTACCATGCGCATGTGGTTAGTGCAACATCCTGCAGCTTTTAAAACACCTATAAATATGAGGGTCTAATAGTCTAGGGTAACTCTTTGTCATTGTTTGCTTGCCACTGCCCCCTCCCCTGATGACGCTGTAAGGCCGGCGTCACACACAACCACAAAAAATCGGTCCGTTTTAGACGGTCGACAATCGGAACAAAATCAAAACATCACACATCCTTCTGGCATCCGATTTTCCTTCAAAGATGTGATTTAATCGCATGTGTGTGTACCTTGTAACATCCGATTTTCATCCGACTTGCGAGATTTTCTCGCAGGCTTGCAAAACTGACATATAATGGATCCAAAAGAATAGTATTAAAATCACAAAAGAAAGAATAGATATATACACATAGAACACATATATATATATATAACATGTCATTGTGACATGTATATATATATATATTTATAGTTCTTACACTTCTACATACTGTATTAGCCGCTCATTCAATTGCCGCTTCTGTGAAATCACAGAAGCCGACATGAAATGATACATTGTTTCCACACAGTTAACCATATAATTTTTTTTTTTTATATATATATGGTATTAAGTTAATATTACATAAGTATATGTGTGCAAAATTTTAGACATGTAGGGGTTAATTAAAGGTGTAAATTCGTTGTAAAAAATAATTAATTTTTAACAACGAATTTACACTTTTAATTAACCCCTACATGTCTGAAATTTTGCACACATATACTTATGTAATATTAACTTAATACCATATATAAAAAAAAAGAAATTATATGGTTAACTGTGTGGAAACAATGTATCATTTCATGTCGGCTTCTGTGATTTCACAGAAGCCGGCAATTGAATGAGCGGCTAATACAGTATGTAGAAGTTTAGAAACTATAAATACATATATATATATATATATACATGTCACAATGACATATATATATATATGTGGATTCTATGTGTGTATATTATTTTCTATTCTTTATTAAAGCTGTCAGTGTGATTTTACAGTATAGCCGGGGATGAATTGCCGGCTTTTCTAAAGGACACCGATGCGATTTCATCGCAAGTCACACGTGCGGTCCGTTTGTAATCTGATTTTTCATCGCTCCCATAGACTTGCATTGGCGATAGTCGACCCACAATCGGTGACAATCACAGCATGCTGCGATTGCACTCGGACGTTTAAAACGGACCACAAAAAATCTGATACTGGGAGCTGCTCCATAGATTAACATAGGGCAGACTGCAATACGATTTTTCATCGCATTGCAGTCGTCCGATTCTGTCGCCAGTGTGACGCCGGCCTAATGTTTGTGAAACATGTTGTGTGGCCATTTGTTCTCTGATTTTTAATATTCATTATTTGCCATACTATTTATGGATGGTACCTGGGGAGCTATCCCATAGTGAAAGATAGACTTTGCTATCCAATAGACACATTATAATTAGATAAGGGCAAATATGAATTATATTTTAATTGGAAACCTCATAATATAATTTTAAATTATTCTAATAAAAGTTATATTTCATTGACCTGTTAGAGAGTAGTTGTTCAGTGCGGCTTTCTAATTATATAATTATACAATCCTGGGCCGATTTGTCTCCTATAGTGTATGTATATAAATAAATAAATTAAACTATCAGCAATTTTCCATATTTTACACAGTTAACACTGGATCCATCACAATAGTTGATAGTCACAGCGTACCTCCTCCTACTCTTTGTTCATTGAACTCTGTAAACGTAGGTCACAGGGCATGTCTAAAAATGTTACAATAAATGTCAAAGAGTCATTTCTTGTCTACTATTTCCTATGGTCCTCGGAATTCAATTAGGAATAACTCAGGCTGGTCCCATAATCATGCATAAAATATTAAATAACACTCTACCAAGATAAAGGTGATACATTCCCAGTTAATTTGTAATAGATTTTTGTGGTTAGTGACTTATGAATTGTACTGGAATCTTACCAGAGTATGTTAAGCTTTTACTTTTACTATAAGCATGGGTAAATTTTAAATGACCTACTTTAAAATTGGAACACATGAAAATTTAAATAAATATGGCCTCTACTAGTGATGATTGAGCACTAAAATGCTTGGGTGCTCGGTACACTCTGAAGGGCTTGACTCGAGTAATGAGTAGTGATGGGTGCTCGTTGCTCGGGTCGAGCAGATTGGAATACTCGGGTACTCGGACAGAACAACGAGCCCAATGTAAGTCTATGGGAGACCCGAGCATTTTAACCGCGATCCACCCCGGGGGTCATTTTAAGGTCTTAAAACATCTGAAAATGATGAAAACACTGCTGGAAGCATTTCTGATTCCTAGTCCACAGCTTTCAACAATGTTGTCTGAATTTCATGCCATTTTTACAGATGCACCAAAAAGCATACCAAAACGAAACCAAAACGGATTTTGCTGGGAAATATGTAAAGGTACATCCTTTCCAGGTTAATGACTTGTATATAAGGCAAAATAATTAATCCCAGACCAAAATGTTCCTCCCCCACTTGGGCTATGTTCAGACGCAGCGTTTTTGAAGCATTTTTCAACTTTAACATTGCTTATAACCAATACAAATACATTTACTTGGAAATATCATTGTAACATTTAACAAACCTAGCTGGCCATGTGGTGTGTGACACATAAGCAGACACATCTTGTTTCATTTATGAAGGAGGGACTCAAAGTTACAGAGCCTATTTTTACTGGGGCATCAGGCAGCATTAATCTTCTTAAAGGAACATTATTAAACAGTGGGTCTCCTAAACTTTTTTAGCCTATGCAGTGAGTGGATGGGCTGCCAAGAATTACGACGCACCACAACACCCCTTTCACGAGAGGTACAGGAGGGCTTCCACAAAAAATATTGCATTGAATGCAAGGCCTGGCTTGCCCCAAAGTTACATGCACCCCAATAAACTTTTCAAGGCCTGTAATGGATAGCCACCAGAAAATCCACTTAACATTATTCATTTTGTACTCCCATTCTGTTTTCTTATGCATTGACTGCAAGGCCAGCCCTGCTACCAAGTCATATGCACCCCAATAAGCCTTTGAACTCACATACTGGATGGGCAAAAAAATCCACTTCACATTATTCATTTTGTACTCTCATTCTGTTTCCTTATGCATTGACTGCAAGGCCTGCCCTGCTACTAAGTCATATGCACCCCAATAACCCCAATCCCCCCTTGGAAGAAACATGTAGGAGGGCCTCTTAACAAAAAATGTCCCATTAAAAAGGATCAGACATGCACTTTGCACTTTATACTAACTATCATAGAATTGTTTCTGTGGGTTATTCATAGTCTTTACAACCACATCCTGAGAGTGTGTACAACCTTGGTATTAACTCTGTGTCCCCTGGACTGCGTCCTTTTGTGGTTCTGTCTTCTTGATATGATTTTTTTAAACTATTTTTTTTTGCACATTCAATAAAAGACTATCTTTTAAATTATTCTGCTCCATTGTACTGGCTGAGGAAGGCCTGATTAAAAAATAGGCCCAATTTCTAGGAGCGGGTCTCCTAGACTTGGAATGCCCATACACTTAGTGTATGGGCTGGCAAACATTTCCCCTGTGGGGTACACCTCAACCTTTTTCAGAACAAGTATTTTACGCACAGCATAACCACCCACCCTTGTTAATAATTCGACACTGGCTGTAGCTGCACAGAACAAGTAAACCCTTTTGATCTAGTGGCAGTGGATAATGAGACTTGGAGGAAGGCCTGATTAAAAAATAGGCCCAATTTCTAGGAGCGGATCACCTTGACTTGGAATGCCCATACACTTAGGCTGCTTTCACACATCCGTTTTTTTGACTTCAGGCACGATCCGGCGTGTTGTTAAAAAAACGGATCCGGTACCGGATGCATTTTTTTATCATTGACTTTCATTAGCGCCGGATCGTGCCTGATGTCATTGCATTGTATCCGTTTTTGTCCGGATCCAGCGGAAATGTACATTCCGGCGGCCGGACAAAACGGCGCATGCAACGTTTTTTTTGTTTGCCGGAGCCGCCTGATAGTATAAACAGAAATACCCCATAGTGGCATACAAATGGTGCCACAGATCAAGAGCATAAGCCCATATAGGAACAGACAACACCCACTCCAAAGCAACATGTACACCAGGAGGAAAAGAAGCAAATGTGTGACAAGAAATAAAATAATTTTAAATGTATTTTATTAGAAAAAGTACAAAAGTCAAAACAGAAAATAACATGCAGAGGAAATAGTAAACATGACTCAGAGCAGAAATACCTAAGGCTCCACAGGGCATCCACTCTCCTCACAGAATCCCCATATCATGTGGTAAAAAAGGGGAGAAACCCTCATGTCCTGAGGTTACCAGTGTATAGAAAGGACATGGGTGAAACAGGCAAGCGTCCCTCCACAAAAATCATCACCAGTGCGCCAGTGCGATGGCCGGTGTATATGTAGAGGTTCAAAATAGACCCATAAGTGAAAGGGGCGCTTACCAATGTATTTAAAGTCCAGAGAGGAGAGAGAAGTCCTGGGCCGGCAGTGTAGACCCCCGACGCGTGTTTCGTGTGCGTCACAGCACACTTCCTCAAGGGGAATGTATAGGTAGACCATAGAAGGACCTTTAAAAGAACATGTGATCGAATCACATGATCAATGTAAACCAATGGCAGTGCGCATAATGGCGCATGCGCAATGCAAGCCGCAGGTCCTTGAAACATGTGTATGAGGCGTCAGGACGCCAGTGCGCACGCGCCAAAGGGCGCGCCCACACAGCGCGTCCTGTGTGACGCCCACCACATGTCAGGAGCCGCGGCAAGCAGTCGCGCATGCGCGCTGCACATATAATGCCAAGTATGTATCAAATACAATAAATAAGATGCAACAAAACACCCAGTGGTACAAAAGTAAGGTCATAACATAAGTCATAATGATACATAGGAGACATATCAATTCAAAGCGAATGAATTAGCAGAAGTATACAATTCAAGGAGAAAATCTTGAAGTGGTGCATCATCGCTTTGGAAACAATCTCCCATGGTTGTGTAATAAGGAAATCAATGTTGTAAGGTCCAACTAAATAGGAAAAAAGAAATAATAAATAATACCAACAGAAAAAACGAAATAACAACAATACGTATTAAAAGAATAAAAAAAAAAAAAGAAACCACACATACCGAAAGGGTATCGGGGGTTTGAACGTCCGAAAAGACAGGAATATATGAATATCACCATAAATCGTAAATCATCATAAATGATGTATATGTATGCACTCATAGAAAAGGTGAAAAAGACAGAGATTCATTAAGACCCCGAGGGGTTATTGTATCCAAAGTAACGATCCATCTTGTTTCGACTTGAGCGAGCCTTTTTTGTAATCACCCCCTCTGATGCCTAGATGTATAACATCAATTCCTCTAACTTTAAAAGATGAGGGTTCACAATTGTGATGGTAAAAATAATGACGGGGGATAGTTTTTAAATTATCCGGGTCGGTCGCCGTCTTGGCCGCGCAAATGTCCCGCACATGCTCCCTAATCCTTATCCTCAGCTCTCTTGAGGTAAGACCAATATATATTTTTGAACATCCACAAGTGGCATAATAAATGACATTCGATGTATTGCATGAAATGCGATGTTGGATATTGAATGTTCTCATGCCATCTGAGGACTGGAAAGTAGAGCAGCGCAGGACATTTGCGCAGGCAAGACAGCGACCGCACGGGACCATACCTGGAGTGGGGCCACGAGATCCAAAGGGATGGCTAATGCTGGGTACATAATGACTTTGGACGCGAAGGTCGCGTAAATTGCTAGACCTCCTCGCAGTCATGGATGGCAGCTCATTACTAGATAGACCCAAACGAGATTCGGCACGAAGAACAGACCAATGCTTATTTAGGATAAATCTTATCTCCTCCCATGCATGATTGTAAGTTGAAATAAATCTTAATGGCCCCCTATCTTTGGGTGTCATTTCCTTCTTCCTAGGACACAATAAAGTGTCGCGTGGAGTAGACCTTGCTCTCCTGTAGCCACGTTTTATGCACCTATTAGAATATCCTCGATTTTGAAACCGTGCCGTTAAATCCGAGGCCTGTGCCTCAAATCTGGTGTCTGAAGAGCAGATCCGCCTCGCCCGTAGGAACTGTCCGACCGGGACGGCTCTGATGGTGGAAGGATTGTGAGCAGAGGACGCATGAATCAGAGCATTCACTGAGGTGGATTTCCGATACATATCGGTATGAATGCGTCCACAATCATCAACCTCAAAGGTTATGTCAAGAAAATTAATCCTATGAAAATCATAGGAGTAAGTAAGATGAATATTGAATGAGTTCTGATTCAGCGTCCCCATAAAATCCTCAAGCTGCTCCACCGTGCCATCCCACAAAAATAAAATATCATCAATATACCTGTGCCAGCACAGCACATGGGAGATGCCCGACACGCCCTCGCCACCAAAAACCAACCTCTCCCAGGAGCCCAGAAAGAGGTTGGCGTACGAAGGCGCACAGGCCGCTCCCATGGCTGTGCCGCGTCTCTGTAGGTAAAACTGGTCTTTAAATACAAAAAAATTATGTGTCAGAACAAAGTGGAGCAGCTCAAGGATTAGCCCACATAAAGAGCCGTCCAGGTCGGAGGTCCCCAGGAAGAGGCGGACCGCGTCCAGACCCAGAGAATGTTCAATGCACGTATACAAACTTTCAACGTCTGTGGTCACTAGCAGTGTGCCTGGGTCCACAAGGATGCCATTCATCCGAGCCAGGGCGTCCGTAGTGTCACGTATGTACGATGGTAACGTCTCAACCAAAGGTTCGAGATAAAAATCAATGAGTTGACAAACCCGATCACAAGGGCCATCAATACCGGACACTATGGGACGCCCCGGGGACAAAGGGCATCCATGTGGACCTTCGGCAGAAGATAAAAAGTAGGGGTTCTAGGACACTTCACAATCAAACCATCCAGAACCGGCTTGGTAATAATGCCATTATCAAAGGCCAAGTTAAGTATACATTGTAAGTCAAGAGCGAATGGGATCAGAGGACTGGAGGTCAATTTAGTATATGTATTAATATCTCTCAACTGGCGAAAGGCTTCCTTCTCATACTTAGTATGAGGCCAGATAACAATGTTTCCCCCCTTATCTGCTGGTTTGATAACCACGTCAGTAAGGGATTGTAAATCGGCAATAGCCCGGCGTTCCTCAGAGGTAAGATTATCATAGCGTCATCGCGTAGACAACCTTTTAAAATCATCACTTACCAATTTAGTGAAGACCTCTATAGCCGGACTGAGGGATAAGGGGGCAAACCTTGTTGATCTGGGTAAGATGGTAGAGGGGAGCCTGTTCAAAGTAGGATTATTCTGTTCGCCAAGGAGATCTTCCAGGTCCTGAAGAGCCTCTCTCTCGAGTTCACTAGTGATGACCTCAAAAAATTTAATGATGAAATGGACATACTGTCACAGAAATGGGTTAAAGAAATACAAACTAACAAATCGAAGAAATTTCAAAGAGATGTGGAAGATAAGAAAGGGTTACGTGTTTATAAATGGTATAACACCCATGACAGGTCCAGATCACGTTTTAGGGGATCATCGCATTCTAGACCTAGATCAGCATCGTTGAGATCCAATTTTGGTGACAACAATAGCTCATTCAGACCTCCAACATCCAACGCCAGTAATGGATCAGAAAATGCCAATAAGCGTTTGACGAGACAAAACACGAGGAACAGACCTGTTGCATCGACTTCTCAATCGCAAGGCGATTTACAGGTGCTTAACCTTTCCATGCATGATCTCACTAATGTACAAATACGTGTCCTTTCCAAGGGTCTCTCCTTCTCTCCTATTAATGCATTTAACTATTTTGTAGCCCTAAAAGATCTGCACTTGTTCTCACGGAAAATGCTTCTACGGACACTTCACAACAAACAGACATCCTCTGAGCCTTTGAGTGAACTCGAGAGAGAGGCTCTTCAGAACCTGGAAGATCTCCTTGGCGAACAGAATAATCCTACTTTGAACAGGCTCCCCTCTACCATCTTACCCAGATCAACAAGGTTTCCCCCCTTATCCCTCAGTCCGGCAGTAGAGGTCTTCACTAAATTGTTAAGTGATGATTTTAAAAGGTTGTCTACGCGACAACGCTATGATAATCTTACCTCTGAGGAACGCCGGGCTATTGCCGATTTACAATCCCTTATTGTCGTGGTTATCAAACCAGCGGATAAGGGGGGAAACATTGTTATCTGGCCTCATACTAAGTATGAGAAGGAAGCCTTTCGCCAGTTGAGAGATATTAATACATATACTAAATTGACCTCCAGTCCTCTGATCCCATTCCTCTTGACTTACAATGTATACTTAACTTGGCTTTTGATAATGGCATTATTACCAAGCCGGTTCTGGATGGTTTGATTGTGAAGTGTCCTATAACCCCTACTTTTTATCTTCTGCCGAAGGTCCACAAGGATGCCCTTTGTCCCCCGGGGCGTCCCATAGTGTCCGATATTGATGGCCCTTGTGATCGGGTTTGTCAACTCATTGATTTTTATCTCAAACCTTTGGTTGAGACGTTACCATCGTACATACGTGACACTACGGACGCCCTGGCTCGGATGAATGGCATCCTTGTGGACCCAGGCACACTGCTAGTGACCACAGACGTTGAAAGTTTGTATACGTGCATTGAACATTCTCTGGGTCTGGACGCGGTCCGCCTCTTCCTGGGGACCTCCGACCTGGACGGCTCTTTATGTGGGCTAATCCTTGAGCTGCTCCACTTTGTTCTGACACATAATTTTTTTGTATTTAAAGACCAGTTTTACCTACAGAGACGCGGCACAGCCATGGGAGCGGCCTGTGCGCCTTCGTACGCCAACCTCTTTCTGGGCTCCTGGGAGAGGTTGGTTTTTGGTGGCGAGGGCGTGTCGGGCATCTCCCATGTGCTGTGCTGGCACAGGTATATTGATGATATTTTATTTTTGTGGGATGGCACGGTGGAGCAACTTGAGGATTTTATGGGGACGCTGAATCAGAACTCATTCAATATTCATCTTACTTACTCCTATGATTTTCATAGGATTAATTTTCTTGACATAACCTTTGAGGTTGATGATTGTGGACGCATTCATACCGATATGTATCGGAAATCCACCTCAGTGAATGCTCTGATTCATGCGTCCTCTGCTCACAATCCTTCCACCATCAGAGCCGTCCCGGTCGGACAGTTCCTACGGGCGAGGCGGATCTGCTCTTCAGACACCAGATTTGAGGCACAGGCCTCGGATTTAACGGCACGGTTTCAAAATCGAGGATATTCTAATAGGTGCATAAAACGTGGCTACAGGAGAGCAAGGTCTACTCCACGCGACACTTTATTGTGTCCTAGGAAGAAGGAAATGACACCCAAAGATAGGGGGCCGTTAAGATTTATTTCAACTTACAATCATGCATGGGAGGAGATGAGATTTATCCTAAATAAGCATTGGTTTGTTCTTCGTGCCGAATCTCGTTTGGGTCTATCTAGTAATGAGCTGCCATCCATACTGCGAGGAGGTCTAGCAATTTACGCGACCTTCTCGTCCAAAGTCATTATGTACCCAGCATTAGCCATCCCTTTGGATCTCGTGGCCCCACTCCAGGTATGGTCCCGTGCGGTCGCTGTCTTGCCTGCGCAAATGTCCTGCGCTGCTCCACTTTCCAGTCCTCAGATGGCATGAGAACATTCAATATCCAACATCGCATTTCATGCAATACATCGAATGTCATTTATTATGCCACTTGTGGATGTTCAAAAATATATATTGGTCTTACCTCAAGAGAGTGAGGATAAGGATTAGGGAGCATGTGCGGAAGATTTGCGCTGCCAAGACGGCGACCGACCCGGATAATTTAAAAACTATCCCCTGTCATTATTTTTACCATCACAATTGTGAACCCTCATCTTTTAAAGTTAGAGGAATTGATGTTATACATCTAGGCATCAGAGGGGGTGATTACAAAAAAAGTCTCGCTCAAGTCGAAACAAGATGGATCGGTACTTTGGATACAATGACCCCTCGGGGTCTTAATGAATCTCTGTCTTTTTCACCTTTTCTATGAGTGCATACATATACATCATTTATGATGATTTACGATTTATGGTGATATTCATATATTCCTGTCTTTTCGGACGTTCAAACCCCCGATACCCTTTCGGTATGTGTGGTTTCATTTTTTTTTTTATTCTTTTAATACGTATTGTTGTTATTTCGTTTTTTCTGTTGGTATTATTTATTATTTCTTTTTTCCTATTTAGTTGGACCTTACAACATTGATTTCCTTATTACACAACCATGGGAGATTGTTTCCAAAGCGATGATGCACCATTTCAAGATTTTCTCCTTGAATTGTATACTTCTGCTAATTCATTCGCTTTGAATTGATATGTCTCCTATGTATCATTATGACTTATGTTATGACCTTACTTTTGTACCACTGGGTGTTTTGTTGCATCTTATTTATTGTATTTGATACATACTTGGCATTATATGTGCAGCGCGCATGCGCGACTGCTTGCCGCGGCTCCTGACATGTGGTGGGCGTCACACAGGACGCGCTGTGTGGGCGCGCCCTTTGGCGCGTGCGCACTGGTGTCCTGACGCCTCATACACATGTTTCAAGGACCTGCGGCTTGCATTGCGCATGCGCCATTATGCGCACTGCCATTGGTTTACATTGATCATGTGATTCGATCACATGTTCTTTTAAAGGTCCTTCTATGGTCTACCTATACATTCCCCTTGAGGAAGTGTGCTGTGACGCACACGAAACGCGCGTCGGGGATCTACACTGCCGGCCCAGGACTTCTCTCTCCTCTCTGGACTTTAAATACATTGGTAAGCGCCCCTTCACTTATGGGTCTAATTTGAACCTCTACATATACACCGGCCATCGCACTGGCGCACTGGTGATGATTTTTGTGGAGGGACGCTTGCCTGTTTCACCCATGTCCTTTCTATACACTGGTAACCTCAGGACATGAGGGTTTCTCCCCTTTTTTACCACATGATATGGGGATTCTGTGAGGAGAGTGGATGCCCTGTGGAGCCTTAGGTATTTCTGCTCTGAGTCATGTTTACTATTTCCTCTGCATGTTATTTTCTGTTTTGACTTTTGTACTTTTTCTAATAAAATACATTTAAAATTATTTTATTTCTTGTCACCCATTTGCTTCTTTTCCTCCTGGTGTACAAGCCGCCTGATAGTGCCTGAAGCGGCGCATCAGGCGGCCGGAAATAATACAAGTCAATGGAACCGGATCAGTCTTTTGTGCAAACAGTCAAAACACTGATCCGGA
Source organism: Oophaga sylvatica (assembly GCA_033576555.1). NCBI lineage: Eukaryota > Metazoa > Chordata > Amphibia > Anura > Dendrobatidae > Oophaga > Oophaga sylvatica. The sequence continues at coordinate 713,979,051 of JARQOD010000001.1, forward strand.
TTCCGGAAATCAGGGACTACTACTACTACTACTACTACTACTACTTTTTCCTCTGTCTCCGGACATCCAAAACCCTCTTTTTCCGGGTTCAAAAGTTCAGGTCGGATCCAGCAAAAAACTGATCCGTTGCATCAGTTTTTTCATTTCAGTGCCGGATCCGTCCCTTCAGGTGTTCGACGGATTATGCCTGACACAAAAAAACAGATGTGTGAAAGAGGCCTTAGTGTATGGGCTGGCAAACATTTCCCCTTGGGGATGTACATATTTTTTGTATTTTGGTGACTGGCATCATAACACCTTTGCCAAAGCATAGAGTGGCCGGAGCATGTGTGTAGCCCAGCTGTGCCTGGAGTCTCATGCCCCAGGGGGATGCACCAAAGGTAACACCCACGGAGACCTGATATGCACACAACAAACCTTCACTATTCCCTAGAGCCACCAGAGGGAGCCCTTTCAGAGTATATAAGGGTAGTGAAGTCATAGCAGACAGTTCAGTCTAGCTGGGAGAGCAGAGAGTTTAGTCACCTCAGGCAGTCTAGCTGAGAACGAGTCTAGTCTAGTCACCTCAGAGTTGAGAGAGTGTGTCAGTCTACGCCTAGACAAGAGATTTGTGAGAGAACCTGAAGACTGCAGCTTTGAGCTTAGTTCAATGTGTGGAGGCTAGTACGAGTGGAGAAAGATAGCCACTTCAGCCTGGTCAGAACTGAGTCAACTGAGGGCAGTTTCAGTGAGCAAGCGTGCCGACGCTTTGAGAGCGGTGAAGAGAGGGAAGAATCAGCTAACTTCTGCTAGTGTGCTTATGTTAAGGGTCGGAGTAGGACGAAAGGCGAGTGGAAGAGAAGAAGAGAGTAACGGAGGTTGAAACATTGATAGCTTACTTCTACTCTGAATACCGGACACCGGGTCCGAGCTTGCTAGCATCTACACGACTAGTAGGAGATACCGGAGACCCTGCGGGACTTCAAGTCGCAGGGGCCCACAAGTGCTGATACGTAACGGGGGTCAGGAAGACAAAGTCTAGCAGGGCCCTGCATACAGAGACACTGTTCTATCCAAGAGAAGGCTTCACCACAAAGTCAGCCGGGTGTATAAGTGAAAACAGAGTTAGACTTCGTTTCATACAGGTCAGAAACTCGCACTACAGGAGTAAGGAGGCCCTACACCTACTCAGTGGGAATACTGGATGTGCATCCTCCACCCTGCCAGCATCCCGGGACGTGCCTGCAACTACACCAGTAAAGGTACAGAAAGAGACTTTTGTGTGTGTGTCTGCATTATTGCCCCTGCGCCTGAAAGCCCCCTTCCCCGTCCTGCACCTCAGCACCGCCATTTACCCTGAGGGATCCAGTCTTGCCTGTGGAAGACTTAACACCTTGCTGCCCAGTAACAACCCCTCAGTGGATCTACCCTGCAGCGCTGGTCACCCTGACCAGGTACCACAGGTGGCGTCATGATCAAACTGTAAATACTTTAATTCCCTGTAAATACGTCCCCATTTAAAGTGAGCGCCCAGGGCCACGGACCGAGCTGCGCTACACGTGACATCCCCCCTTGAAGAGAACGGGCTCGGTGTCGATTACCCCACAGGCCCTTAGGCGGGCGACTCACATGACTGAATGGTCATGAATGAGGAGAAGGAGGACATCAACTAGCCAAAATCAGGAAGCGTATATCCATGTTTGGTTATGAAGAAGTGCATGGGAATACACCTACCAAAAAACCACTACATTGGAGTTTAGGCTTCATTGTCATCATTTGGTGGTGTCAAGAAGTCAGGTCCAATCCATCCCTTGTTCATTTTTATAAGAGTCAGCCTGTCAGCATTTTCCGTAGAAAGGCGAATGCGCTTATCTGTGATAATGCCACCAGCAGCACTAAAAACCAGCTCGGACAAAACTCTAGCAGCAAGGCAGGTCAGGACCTCCAAGGCGTAGAGAGCCAGCTCATGCCATGTGTCCAGCTTGGATACCCAATAATTAAATGGCACAGAGGAATCACGGAGGATGGTGGTACGGTCAACAACGTACTCCCTCAGCATCTTAGAAAAGATTGCATTCCTTGTGAGATTACCCCGCACCTCAGTGCATGGGCGATGGGACGGTCTTAGAAAACTGTCCCAGAACTTTGCCAGTGCTCCCTGCCTCTGCTGGAGTGGACTGTCTGTCTCACCTGTCCTGCTTGGTTGGCCAACGAACTGTTATCTCTGCCACCAGTGTTTTGAGATGGGAATTTTTTTAATTTTTCTGCAACAATGGCCCTATAGTACTGCGTCATTTTGGTACACCTGTCTTCCTCTGGAAAAAGTGAGTGAAAGTTATCCTTGTACCGTGGGTCTAAAAGTGTCGCTTGCCAGTAATGAGTGGTGCCCAATATTTTGACAATACGAGGGTCACGTGAAAGGCAGCGCAACATAAAGTCAGTCATGCGTGCCAGACTGGTAACAGGCAAGCCTTCCGTGTCCTCACCAACAGGACGACTGACCAAGGTGTCCTCCTCCTTCTCTTCTTCACTTTCCTTAGGCCATCCACACTGAACAGACAGTATGACAGTTGTAGTCGTAGTCCCGTCTATAGCGCATGAAAGTAGTTCCTGTTCTTCCTCCTCCTCTTCCTCATTGTCAACCAATCCACATTGGGATGACACGAGTCTGGTCTGTGTGTAATAACCCTGTATGGTTCCTTGATTCATGTCCTCGTGCTCCGCCTGCAATGTCTCCTTTTTCATTGTGAGCAGAGAGCTTTTCAGAATGCAGATGAGCGGGATGGTGATTCTAATTATGGCATCATCGCTGCTCACCATCTTGGTGGACTCCTCAAAGTTTTGGAGGATGCTACATATGTCTGACATCCATGTCCACTCCTGAGGTCTTATGTGTGGAGCCAAACCTGACAAACGATGGCCTTGTTGATGCTGGTATTCAACAACTGCCCACTTCTGCTCACAAATCCTTTCTAACATATGCAGTGTAGAGTTCCATCGCGTGGGGACATCACACACCAGTCTGTGAGCCGGAATCTGCAATTGCATAACACATAAAGTTAGGGGAAAAAAAATGACTGTTCACAAGAATGCCACGGCGCCGAGCTCTGCAAACCTCCTCCCTTCATCAAACACGTGGCAAACACTCATGATACACCACCATTATTGTTGCTAAAGTGCTGAAAATACTTTTGTGGCAACGCAAATATTTCCCCGCACTTTTTACTGAATGTTACCAATTTTTTCCAATTTTTTAAAATTTTGCTCGTGTTTCCTATCATGAATCCGAATGTGCCATATTCGTACCGAATTTATGTTTGGCGATCGTTTTCCGAACAAATTCGCTCATCACTAGTCACAACAGCAATTGGACTGCATACAAACTGAAGATACATATTTGAAGGTGCAATAAATTAATTTACCCTGTTTGAAATTTTGATTAAAGTTCATTTTCTCACAGGTGCTCAGAAGCACAAACATGTTCTTCATCATAGAGACAGACTATGCTTGGGGTGGGCCTGTGGGCAGGTGTTTCCATGGCTTCTCTGGCTTAGAGCAGGAAGATAAGACTCTGCTTCAGTCATGAACCGGAGCTTGAGCATATAATTAAGTGAAAACTTCTAACACTGATTATATAAGAACTACAAAACAGATTTCTTCACTCCAGATATCAGTTTAACCCTTTCTGACATTGGATGTACTATTCCGTCCATGTGCCCTGGCCCCGTATGAGCATGGATGGGATGGGACATCACCTAGATCAGCCGCGCTCACGGGGGAGCGCGGCTGATCGCGGCCAGGTGTCAGCTGATTCTCACAGCTGACACCCGGCACCAAGTGCCAGGAGCATAGAGAAACATCGTGCAGGGAGGGGGCTCCCTGCGTGCTTCCCTCAGAACAACGCAATGTAATCGCGTTGTTCTGAGGTTCTCCCCACCTGCAGACCCCTGGATTCAAAATGGCCACGGGGTCCTTCTGGGTCCTGCAAGGAGGTGGCTTGAGCATGCACCGGCAAGCCTCCTTCACTGTCTGTCCGATCGCTGATCTGACTTTGCTGTACAAAGTGTCAGATCAGCGATCTGACTTTCTATAGTGATGTCCCACCTTGGGACAATGTAAAAAAGTTAAAGAAAATATTATACTGTGTAAAAATATTTTTTAAAAATACCTAAATAAAGAAAAGAAATATATATATATTTCCAATAAATACATTTATTTATGTAAATAAAAAAGCAAAATAAGTACACATATTTATTATCACCGCATCCGTAACGAGGCGCCCTATAAAACTGTCCCACTAGTTAACCCCTTCAGTGAACACCGTAAAAAAATTAAAAACGAGGGAAAAAACAATGCTTTATCATCATACTGCCGAACAAAAAGTGAAATAACACGCAATCAAAAAGACGGATATAAATAAACATGGTACGGCTGAAAATGTCATCTTGTCCCACAAAAAATGAGCCATCATACAGCATCATCAGCAAAAAAAAAAAAGTTATAGCTCTCAGAATAAAGCGATGCAAAAATAATTATTTTTTTATATAAAATAGTTTTTATAAAAGCGCCAAAACATAAAAAAATTATATGTGAGGTATCGCTGTAATTATACTAACACGAAGAATAAAACTGCCTTATCAATTTTACCACACGTGGAAAGGATATAAATGCCCCACTCAAAAGAAATTCATGAATTGCTGGTTTTTGTTCATTCTGCCTCCCAAAAATCGTAATAAAAAGCAATCAAAGAATGTCATGTGCCCGAAAAAGGTACCAATAAAAATGACAGCTCGTCCCGCAAAAAACGAGACATCACATGACTCTGTGGGCCAAATTATGGAAAAATTATAGCTCTCTTTGCAATAAAGAGCATCTTTAGCGTGTAACAGCTGCCAAACATAAAAGCCCGCTATAAATAGTAAATCAACCCCACCCTTTATCACCCCCTTAGTTAGGGAAAAATAATAAAATAAAAAATGTATTTATTTCCATTTTCCATTAGGTTAGGGTTGGGGCTAGAGTTAGGGTTAGAGTTAGGGTTGGGGTTAAAGTTAGGGTTAGGGTTGTGGCTAAATTTAGGGCTAGGGTTTGGATTAGGGTTAGGGTTGGGATTAGGGTTAGGATTGGGATTAGGGTTAGGGGTGTGTTAGAGTTAAATTTGTGGTTAGGGTTAGGGCTGGGATTAGGGTTATGGGTGTGTTGGGGTTAGGGTTGGAGTTAAAATTGGGGGTTTCCACTGTTTAGGCACATCAGGGGCTCTCCAAACGCGACATGGCGTACGATCTCAATTCCAGCCAATTTTAGTTTGAAAAAGTCAAACGGCGCTCCTTCCCTTCCAAGCTCTGCTTTGTGCCAAAACAGTGGTTTACCCCCACATATATGGTATCGGCATACTTGGGACAAATTGGAAAACAACTTTTGGGGTCCAATTTCTCCTGATACTCGTCTGAAAATAAAAAATTGTGGCGAAAAAATCATTTTTGTGAAAAAAATATGATTATTAATTTTTATGGCTCTACGTTATAAACTTCTGTGAAGCACTTGAGGTTCAAAGTGCTCACCACACATCATATAAGTTCTTTAGGGGGTCTAGTTTCAAAAATGGGGTCACTTCTGGTGGGTTTCCACTGTTTAGGCACATTAGGGGCTCGTCAAACGCGACATGGCGTCCAATCTCAATTCCAGCCAATTTTAGTTTGAAAAAGTCAAACGGCGCTCCTTCCCTTCCAAGCTCTGCCATGCACCCAAACAGTGGTTCCCCCCACATTTGGGGTATCAATGTACTCAGGACAAATTGGACAACAAGTTTTGGGGTCCAATTTCTCCTGTTAACCTTGGTGAAATAAAAAAAAATGGATGTGAAGAAAATTTTTTGTGAAAAAAAGTTAAATGTTCTTTTTTTAAACATTCCAAAAATTCCTATGAAGCACCTGAAGGCTTATATAAACTTCTTGAATGTGGTTTTGAGCACCTTCAGGAGTGCACTTTTTAGAATGGTGTCACTTTTGGGTATTTTCTATCATATATACCCCTCAAAGTGACTTCAAATATGATGTGGTCCTTAAAAAAAATGGTGTTGTAAAAATGAGAAATCACTGATCAACTTTTAACCCTTGTAACTTACTAACAAAAAAAAATTTTGGCTCCAAAATTGTGCTGATGTGAAGTAAACATGTGGGAAATGTTACTTATTAAGTACTTTGTGTGACATCTCTGTGATTTAAGGGCATGAAAATTCAAAGTTGCAAAATTGCTAAATTTTACCACTAACGTGAAGCAAAATATATCACGAGAAAAAGTTTCATAATCACCAGGTCCATGGAAGTGTTCCAGAGTTATTACTTCATAAAGGGACAGTGGTCAGAATTGTAAAAATTGGCCCAGTCGTTAACATGCAAACCTCCCTTGGGGGTAAAGGGGTTAATCAGTATAACAGCAGCAACATGACACTGTCTGTAGCTTACTTAGCAAAATCCTGCTGACAGGTTCGCTTTAAAGAAATACACAGGCATGTGATTTCCAAAGTTCTCCAATGAAGGAATGAAGATCTTGTTTATTAATAACAGTCATGAATATAGGTGTACCATGCATAAATGTAGGCATTTCTTACTTCATAGCAAGTAGCAGAACACATTTTTCCACACTTTCTATCCTGTGACATTCCCACTCCCATCATGGGGGACTTTAACATCCTCACTGATATTCCACTCTGCATCTGCAAGTCATTTTTTTTCTCTAACCTTCTTGCTCGGTCTTTCACAACTTACTAACTGTTCTACTCATAAAGACGTGAATACATTGAACCCATTTTTTTCCAGGTTTTGATCAGAGTATGAGTTTACTAAGTCCTCTCTACCACTCAATATTCACAACCTTCTTTTTTTCTCTGTGAAGAACTGTTGCCCTTTTGCGGACACCCCCACTTACTACATATACAGAAATCTACATACCATCAATACCCAACATCTTATGAACAATCTACATTTATTTTTAGCTTGAATCTCCTTTCTCTCCTGTCTAAACTTAGTATTGTAGCATTGTAATAAGACATTGGAAAGTTCCCTGGACGTGCTACATGCAGAACAACATGACACAAACAACAGCACTCTGGCACACGCTGCACACACGTTTTCTCCTGTGGTGGTCTAGGTGTGCCAAACATCACTGGAGAAAATCACTTTCAGCAGAAGACCTCATTTCACTAATAGTTTGTGCTCAAAATTTATAACTCTGCTCTCCATCTGGCCAAACAAGACTTATTCACCACCCTCATCACATCACTATCTGACAATCCAAAATTCTTTTAAATATTCCATGCCATTCTGAGCCCTAAAGTACAGGCCTCCATCACCAGCCTCAATGATGATGATCTGGCCACGAATTACCCTAAAAAAAATCAACTGCATCCTTGGGGCATTTTCACCCAACCTTCTCACAGCTTGGATCCCCTTTCTTCCTGCACCTCAAGTTCACTTTCACCTTTCGACCTGACACAGACGAACTTTGAGGCTCCTCACTTCTTCTTGCCCTCACAACCTGCACCAATTGACCTATTCACTTACATCTTCTTCAGTCCTTATCCCCAGCTGTCACTTCCAAGCTAATTAAAATATTTAATCTCTATCTTTCTTCAGGAATTTTTCCCTCCTCATTCAATCATGCCATCATAACCCCTACATTAAAAAAAATCCCTTCATCACAATTGCTCTGCTACCTACAGACCTGTCTCTGTTCTCGCCTTCATCTCTAAATTCCTGGAATGCTTGGTCCACTCTCATATAATCCAGTGTCTCTCGTTTTGACCCTTTACAATCTGGTTTCCAATCTTTACACTGTACTCAAACTACAACTACTAAAGTCACTAATGATCTATTAACAGCTAAATCTAATGGTCCCTACTCCCCACTGACAATCCTGGATCTATTTTCTGCATTTGACACTGTGGATTACCAGCTCTTCCTCACTATACTGTTCTTTGCTCTCTCATCCTCAAAGAAATTGTTCTCTCTTGGTTCTCTTCCTACCTCTCAGAGCGCTTCTTCACTGTATCATTAGCTGAGTCTTCTTCCTCTCCTCTTCCCCTTACTGCTGAGTGTTCCTTAAAGTTCAGTCCCAGGCACTCTCTTCTCTTTATACTTTCCTCATTATGGACAAACCATCAGCAGATTTGGTTTCCAGTACCATCTCTATGGTAATGACACACAATTATGCACCTCTTTTCGTAACATCATCCCCACCTTAATGCAAAAAAACAGGAATTGTGTGCTGCTAACATCAAGTCCTCCTGTGAGGTAGGAACCGCCACTATCTTGGATAGGGCCTATACCAGCCTCATTTTGTCTGTTCACAGAGCCACAGGCTGCTAACTGCATCTGGCCCCAGGGCCTGCTGGCATATTCAATACGACAGGGTTTGATGTCCACTGTGAATAAAAAGGGCTTTTAGTATCCTAAGTAATTCAGGCCCATGATTGAATGGCAAGGTCTTTAGTATGGTAACAAGTTAAGACCCCAAAACAGAGCCAAGCCAGCATGGTGAATAGTAAGGTTTGTTAGCATGGTAATGAGATGCCTGGGGGCTTCAATTAGACTATACCTTTCAGCTAGACACAGAAAACACATCTATTGTATATCCCAGACATGAAGGCTTCGTTCTAGGATTATGAATTATGAGCACATCTTTGTAGGTACATTCTCATAAAAATATCTGTGTGACCCTGTGGACCTCGGGCATTTGATGGTGCAACTCCCGAGTTGGTGATGGCTTGGGGGGCTGAGATATAGAGATTGGCCATCCACAATGACCCAATCGGGCCAGGTTTGATATCCATGCGACAGGCAAAACATACTGCATCCGCTGGTACCTCTCGTGTCCTGATCCGATCGTCCTGGAGAAAGTTAACCCCTTTTGCTAGATATTGGGAATAAAATCTGCAGGGAGCTAAGGGTGGAGATTGTCAGCCCACCCTCAGACACCGAGGGGAGGGACCTTGCAGGTTTAAGAACTGTGAGCTATGGGCAGACCAGATCCGTTCTCTCAGCAGCAAGAAGCAACAAGGGACAGACCTGCCAAGGGAGCAGCGGCACACGTTTTGGGGGACTGTCCAGCAACTAAGACTTTCACCTGTGGATCGCAGAGCTCCCTGCCTCCACATGTCCCTACAACCTGGTATTATTGACATCTAGCTAATACCTCTAAGCCTTGTACCATTATTGTTGTATTTTACTCTGACTACAAATCCATTGTAATTCCGTTGTATAGCTTACTGTATATTTCTGTAATTATCTAGTACGCCCTTAAGGCAATTAAACCATAAAATTAATCTTGGGCTGATGCTTTTACTCTGATCACGAATCTTAGAATACCCAGTGGGTAACAGGACACCCTCCCCGGCGGTCATTTGCTCTAGGTGCAGTTCCCTTACTGACCTGAGAGACAAAGGGGGCACCGGAGAGCTGTGCCTGTGGAGTAACGTCACATTGGTGACGTGGAAGGACGGGGCCGTCCTTCACACCTCCCTCTATCTAAAACTGTACATCGCTAAAATTAAAATTCTTGTGTTTCCTTCCTCTACCTACCTACATCCAATATTGCAATTTCCTTTGGGTGGTTCAACCATAGCTGTCAAACAGCATACTTGCTGTCTTGGGGTCATATTTGACACAGAACATTCCAATCCTCACTCACTCATTTAACCTGTATCTTAACCCCTTTACCACCTTGTGATTTTCCGTTTTTGTGTTTTCGTTTTTTGCTCTACTTCTTCCCAGGGCCATAACTTTTTTTATTTTACTGCCAATATGGCCATGTGAGGGCTATTGTTTTGTGAGACGAGTTGCACTTTTGCACCATACCCTTGATTTTACCATATAGTGTACATGGCAGGAAAAAATTTACAAGCAGGAAAAAAATTCCAAGAGCGGTGACATTGCAAAAAAAGTGCAATTCCACAATTTTGTTTTTACCATGTTCACTAAATGCTAAAACTGACCTGCCATTATGATTCTCCAGGTCATTACAAGTTTGTAGATACCATACATGTATTGTTTCATTTTTATTTAAGTGATGAAAAAAAATTCAAAGTTTGTAAAAAAAATGTTTTTTAAAAAGTGCCATTTTCCAAGACACGTAGCATCTAGAGTTGAGCGATACTTTCCGATATCCAAAAGTATCGGATCGGAATGGTATCGCCGATACACACAAAATATCGGCGATACCCGATACCGATACCGGAAATCCAATGTAAGTCTATGGGAACAAAATATCGGAATTAAAAAAAACCCATTCTTGCCTTGTTGGATAATTGTACATGAAGGAAAACAACAAAGAGTAATGTAGAATGTATTGGGGGAGGTTGAGGAGACATTAAAGGCATAGATGTTTAACCCAATCCAATGGAATAGCATTAATATATATTTTTTTTAAATACGTTCGGATTGACGAAGAAATTGACAATGTTGTTAACCTTTTTTCTATTTTGGCAAATATGTATGTTTCAAAACTTCCATGCTCTTCACCTTTTTAACTTTTGCCACAATTTCTCCTTCATAATCTTCAGCAGCATCATCTTTGTCATCAAATTATTCTTCATCTTCACCTTCTTTATCTTCTTCTTAAACTTCTTGCTATTCATCTTTTTGTTAACATTACTCAGATTGTTCTTATTAAACTATTATTCTTCTTCATATTAACCCATAAAGTGTAAAGTATAACCTCTTTCTATGAATTTAATTTCCCTGAATTTAATTTCCATTTAATTTCATTTAATTTCTTAAATAATTCAGGGATGAGAAGAGAACAGGGTGGAGGCAGCAGGACTTTTTGCCGTACACACAGCAAGGGAACAGCTGACATTAATGAACCCCAGTAACACAGGAGCAAGTGTTGACTGTGCTAACAGAACTTCCGAGCAACAACTGGCGGTGTTGGAGCCCAGGGTCAAGGAGGGTGTAGGCAGAGGCCTAATATGAGATGTTTGAAGTTAAATTTGGAGTTAGCAGCAAAAATTTTTGCCAGACACCCAGCAGGGGAACAGCAGGCGTTACTGAACCCCACAAACACATCAGCGATTGTTTTGATCTGTGCATCCAACACTTCTGATCAGCAACTGGCGTTGTTGAAGCCCAGGGTCAAGAAGGGTTTTAAATTTAAATATTGAGTTATTGCCTTGTTACGTGGCCATTGCAAATGTATGTGCTTCAAACTATAAAAAATGAAGTTTTACTAGGACAATAAAATGATGAATTTCAATTCCAAGAATAAAAATAAACACCCTTAAAATATAAACGCATATAAGCACATGGCAACAAGAAATGGAACAACACACCACCCAAAATTATTTTTACAAAATATAGTGATGTAAATTTATGAATAAAAGTCCATTTTTGTATTTAGGAATGATGCGTAAGGAACGTTATGTTAAACCATAACATAGTGAAGACAATGGATTTTGTAATAGTCACTCATCATCATCATTACAAGAAATCTGTGACAGTCACACAGATTTCAATTATTTCACTCACGAAAATTGTTATTTCGGACAGCATTTATTACATGTCCAGCATGGACTCATCAAAGTGATGAGATGACGCAATAATGTAAGATAAAAAAAAAAAAAATGTAAAAAAAAACATTGTCACAATTTAAGTGGGTGCCTGCAAGTGGAGGTGAAACAAAGGCTACGGATAGCAAAGGTATATACTATGTCTGTTGTAGACAGTGGGCAGCCTCTGATGGGTAATGTCGATGTTATACTGTACGTCAATAAAGGCTGCGGCTGCAATCATGCATTTTTGGCTTGTAGAATGTTGAATAGGGTAAAAGCATGTCTGGTTGCGCAAGGCTTTATCCTGTAACAATACCTTCCTTGTGTGACGGGTAGGGTAGCGTGTGTCTATTATATGAGTGTCTCTAAAATGTGACTTTACGCAGCCTTATTCTGCCCTAGGGACGCAAAAAATAAGACAGCAGTAATCATTTACTGTATAAAACTACACCTATGAGCAACAAAACAAGCACGTTCCCTCTTCCGGTTCCTGCGCTGACATGTGAGGAGGGAGTTTGGAGACGCTCCTGAATTTCTCCCAGGTGTCCAAGCATATCGGGCCGATAGGAGAGCGTTAAAACCACCCCGGTCGTGACTTAAATACAGTGAATCGAACCAGTGAAGAACTGTAGGTCAATGCGAACGAATGTGCGATCACATGACACACGTTTATAACCCTTGCTAGACATGAGTAACTTTGTAGAATTTTGGAGACACCTGAACCCAGATGGCAGTGAATATTCCTTCTATTCGGCGCCACATGACTCTTGGTCCAGAAGAGATAATATATTGCTATCACAGGAGCTAGTAAGGGGAGTGGAAGAGGCAGATGTGCCAAACGTAGCTATATCTGACCACGCGCCCGTATCAGTGACCCTGCCAGATATGGTTCAGATGGGGCCAGACCAAACTTGGCGCTTCCCTACCTATTTGTTAATGGATGAGAAGTTTCGACATCAGGTGAAGCAATGGTGTTTGGAATATGTAAGTGATAATGGAGATAGTAGGGATAGGCCGGAACTTTTATGGGCAGCAGGGAAGGCATTAATGCGCGTGAAACTAATAGGTTATCAGACAACGCTAAAAAAGAAGATAGCGACAAACTACTCGCAGGCTAGCAGGATATTACGCGATGCTAGGGAAACAAGACAACTTCATCAACACAGGATAAAAATAGATGTAAGCAGGCTAAGGCTGACTTACACGTATGGGTATATCGACGCGAGAGAAGCAGTAATATGAATTATAGAGCCAATGTATATCGTTATGGTAGCAAATCAGGGAGACTATTAGCACGACTAGCGAAAGGAAATCACATTCGTCATCAACATATTACTGCGTTAACGAATAAACATGGGATCATGAACACAGACCCTCGAAGCATAATCACGATTCTACAAGAATACTACTCAGACTTATATAAGGTGGAACATACGGATAGTGCGGAGGGTCAGACCTTTCTAGATGGAATACGGTTACCATCCTTCACAAACTATCAGCTTCTCCTTTTAAAAAAACCAATTGAGGTGACGGAAGTGACAGCGGCGATAAGTGACTTTAAATCCGGGAAAGCTCCAGGACCTGACGGGTTTACAGCCAAATTATTAAAATTATTGAGTGAGGATATCCCGTCCACATTGGTAGGCACCTTCAATCATATATTGGAGACAGGAGGGTTGCCCATCCATTCAAACATGGCACACATGAAGGTGCTACTAAAACCCAACAAACCTTCACATCTGGCTGGATCCTATCGTCCATTCTCACTCATTGACCAGGATATCAAGCTTTTGTCCAGGATCATGGCAGATCGTTTGAGTAGCATTCTTCCTACGCTGATAGGGCCATCACAAGTGGCCTTTGTTAAGGTACTGCCACACTAAACGTTCCCGCTAACGATCACGATAACGACGCTATCGTTGGTGTGATCGTTTTAAGGTCGCTAGTAGCTGCCATACTTGACGATCTCATTAACGTCGCATCAGCGGTTAGCGACCTTTTTAACGACTTTGGCGGTCGTTGGGATGTGCCACACTGCATGTACTGTGAAAGATCACGACCTCGATAGGCATGACTGAGCGCGACCTTTTGCACGCCCCTCGTCACAGATTGGTGGTCACTATGTGTGTCATAGATATTTATCACAGCTCTCCCGCTTTGTGATTGGATGACCGCGTCATAAAAGACGACGTATCAGCACTCCTCTCCATTGCTCTCGAGCAGAAGCGGTTCTTTCAAATCACCCAGTGTGTCCTGCTAGTCTTGGTAGCTACTGCGATCTGGTTTACGCCACTATTTCGGTTGCTACGTTCTGTTGGAGTTTTTGCGATCCAGTCTGTGGAGTATCCTCTGCGATCCAGTTTGTGACGCTAGTTTCCCTTTTTTTTTTTTTTTTTTTTCCAGAATCACACAAGTTTTGTAAGGTAGGTAATTTTTTTTGTCACATTTAATTTTTCTTTTGTCTTTAATTGTACCGATCCATTTTAGATCTCTGCTGTTAACCATTGTTGTCCATCATGTTTTTTCATTGTTTTGTTCAGGCACGCCCACCATTTTATGATCCCAGCTCTATCTATGTTTACTCCTGCGTCGCCCACAACCACCATTTTGTGATCCCTGCTGTGTTCTATGTTGTAGATGTAAGCATTTTATTTAACCATTCTGCTGTTCTCACATAATCATTTTTTTTTATTACAGATGGCTGATAAGCAGGAGTTTTTGCGTGATTTTATCGAGCTGTACCGCACAATGCCGTGCCTCTGGAAAATTAAGTCTGCAGATTATTGTAACCGGTTGAAAAAGAAGGACGCCTACCAAAAACTGGTGGAGCTCTGCAGGAGCCGTTACCCTGATGAACCGGCGGATGAGTCAACGGTTAAAAAACGGATTCAGGCCCTCCGCACGGTTTATAAAAAAGAGCTCAATAAAGTTATCAATTCAACCAAATCTGGAGCCGGGGCCGAAGAAGTTTATGTCCCCCAACTGTGGTACTTTGATCTGTTAGCTTTTACAAGGGACCAGGAAGTACCCAGAGAAGGGACATCCATTTCGGATCTAGACCCAGTGATCCAGCCGGACACCCCTGTCATACATGTAAGTACCTTTGTATTACAACACATTTTAATGTACATGTCAAAGTGGACTTAAATTTAAAAAATATAATTGTGAAATGTAGAAAATAAAATGGCTGAATATATCCCTTCATGTACTGATAATTTATGTAGCTCATACGGTTGAGCTATCCATTTAAAAGTGTCGTTTTCACAATTTTGCTGTTTTTGGGTATAGTGTGAAGATAAATTTCTTTGTCTTTACAAGTGTCGTTTTCACATTTTTGCTGTATTTGGGTGTTATAGTGTGAAGATTAATTTGTTTTTCTTTGTGATTTACCATTTGTTTTTTGTTCATGCAGGACACAGAAGAGGTGGTCTCCACACCTCCGACTGAAGAAGACAGCATGCCGGATCACATAGATGAAGTAGTCGAGCCACCATCATCTGTGCGGAGGCGGCTTTCACTTTCAGGAACGAAAAGGAAGGCTCCCACCTCGGCTCCCACCTCGGCTACTCCTGAATTGGTGGAAATTGCAAAAAAAGTTCTTACGGCAGAAAAAGAAACAAAAATAACTGGCTTTGCATATTTTGCGAATGAGAGGCTGCCTACTCTGGATCCTGTTCAGCGGCTTCATGCTGAGAGACTGATGTTTGAGGTACTGACTCAAGCGTCTTTTGGAAACCTTGACAACAGATATGTCGTCATGCCAAGACCGCAGCAGTACCCGGACTACTCATGGCCGCACAATCCTGTGACAAACCCAGTTGGGATAAACCCAAACGCTGGTGCTCCCCCTTATTTTTATTCACCACAGAGTCAGCGTGGTAATGGCAATGATCCATCTTACCAGCAGTTGTAGTTTTTAAAATATTTTACAAATGTTTTTTTTGGGTTGTTTTTATATTTTTACATTGATACCTTTTTTAATAAAAAACTTATTTATCTAATGAATTGTGGTCTGTTCTTATGTGATGTCAACTATTAAAATGTTGTATTTTTATTACACCTCCTTGTCACACATGAGGTCATGGGAGTACTAGCTATCATAGGTGTTCCATCATCGGGAAAAAATGTAATGAAAAAAATTTCAAAAATTAACATTTTTTTAAGGCCCTGGTCACACTACGCTAAAACCTTATACTAAAAATAATACACCACACCTGCGTAGATTAAAGTAAAATATAAAATATATATTCATGTCATATATATATATATATATATATTTTTTTTTAAATAAAAATATAAAATTTAAATAACAGTAATAACAATAACATAACAAAATATAAAAAAATAATAAACTACAAAATAATTAACAAAGAAAAAAAAATTAATGAGGGCCCCGGTGTCCAGCCGCTGCCCTCTCCAGCATCACCCCGTGGTGATGCAGAGCTCCCATCGTTCTTTGCAGCGCTGCGACCGCAGTATTAATCGATGCCACAGCGCTGCTCAATTCCGTCATCAGCCGGCGGTGGGATACCAACAGGTCCTGGGCAGTCGGGATTTCTGTGGAGGTAAAGGTAACAGTTAATAGTGAATTCTGTTGCAATATCAACATGTACATGTTATGTTAATTAACACTTACGGCTTTCCTCAGAGGACCCGCTTACTGCCCACCCAGAACCTGATGGTCCGCCGGCTAGGGAAACACAGAAAAAAAAATTTATATCACAACACCCATTACACATAAGACCTAACAAAGTTCTCAAACTTGTCTGAAGTCTTATATGAACTGTCGGCGTATGAAGATATTACCTGATGGAGACCCCAATGTGACGGGGTATGCTGGAGGAATCTTAGAAGGATGGAAGACCTGTGGAGGTGGGGTGTGCAGGGTAGCGGGAAGGGAGGAGTGGAGGGGTGGGCGGTGGAGCGTGGTGCGTGGAGGTGGTGCGGTGAATGAAATGAGGATTGGATGCGGGTAGCTGGGACGGTGACCGCTGGTGCCTGGCGTACATGGTGCGTAATATAACATCATCGTACTCCATCGCTTCAAATCACCATTCACTGGCGGTACTCCCATCGCTGCCTGCAACATGCAACATCACTGGCGGTACTCCATCGCTGCAACATACAACATCACTGGCGGTACTCCCATCGCTGCCTGCAACATACAACATCACTGGCGGTACTCCCATCGCTGCCTGAACATACAACATCACTGCGGTACTCATCGCTGCAACATCACATCACTGGCGGTACTCCATCGCTGCCTGCAACATGCAACATCACTGGCGGTACTCCCATCGCTGCTGCAACATACAACATCACTGGCGGTACTCCCATCGCTGCCTGCAACATACACATCACTGGCGGTACTCCCATCGCTGCCTGCAACATGCAACATCACTGGCGGTACTCCACGGGGCGCGCTTGCACGCGTTCATGTGCGTTTGTCGTGCGCTGCGCTATCCAGATACCCTCATGAATACTCACTCAGAGGCCTGCGGAGCTGGGCCCGGATGCTGGCGACCCTATCGCGTGAGCGGTATCGCAGGTCCGCCAGCTTCTTCCTTATTTGCGCTTTTGTGCGCACCACATTGTACCTCCTCTGCAGGCCCCGCTGGATCCTCTGCAGGCATACCCTTTTGTGGCGCATTGGACGCGCCACAGGTAGCCTGCAGTGGTAGTCCCAGAGGTCCGTCTTCTTTATGAGAAAACGGACCTCCTCATCGGACCATTTTGGGCCGCGTTGTCTTCCTCGCCGCCATTGCCGCCATTACAAACAACAGCGTATTGGGCGAGCCAGCGCCATGACGTCACAGCGTGCACACGTTACGTGCGGCCGCACCGCGCGCAAAACGGTTTTGCGATTGAAAAGTGTCCGCAGCAGCCATGCGGCAGCCAAGCACAGATATGAAATGCTGTTGCAATCGCAATACCACTGTTCCAAGGTAGGCGATCACAATGGCGTGTCATGTCTTTATGGCTGGGGCTCGTGACAATCTTCACCTTGCAAGTCACAATGGCTTTTTGCATAGCGTGAGTAGTCAAATTGCGATGACAATAACGTCGCATATCTTGATGGCTGGGGCTCGCTAATCCCCTTTGCAAGTCACAATGGCTTTTTGCATAGCGTGAGTAGTCAAATTGCTATGACAATAAAGTCGCATATTTTGATGGCTGGGGCTCGCTAATCCCCTTTGCAAGTCACAATGGCTTTTTGCATAGCGTGAGTAGTCAAATTGCTATGACAATAAAGTCGCATATTTTGATGGCTCGCATATTTGATGGCTGGGGCTCGCTAATCCCCTTGCAAATCACAATGGCTTTTTGCATATGTGTATGCATATCTGTGTAGCTGTGTGTGAGTAGTCACATTGCGATCACAATGACGTCGCATATCTGTGAATAGCTGATTCCTGGTGAATGTTGACCTTTACCTCCCAAGAAATTTCAAATATATGTATAACAATTTTTTAATCTTTCATATTATGACTAAAATATATATATTATATATTTAAACTTTATATATGCAGCTGTGGTGTATTATCTGTTATATATAATTATAATGTTTGAACGCTAGTGAGACCATATGCCCTTAAAATAATTGAAAATATTTGAAACTTTTTTCTTTATTTTTTTAACAATTAACTCCTATGACTGATGGTACTCCCATGAGCACGTGTGTGACAAGTAGATACAATGTAAAACAAAAAATAGACAACAAAAAAGCCTTTGAAAAGATTTTAAAAACTACAGCTGCTGGTAACATGTCTCGTTGCCATCCCCATTACTCCCTCCCCACATCTCACCCATCATTAGCCCTTCTCCCATATTGGTAAAATAATTGAAAAAAACATGAATGCATTTTTAAAATAAAAATATTTTATTATCAAAACATTGTTAAAAAAGGGTAAAGTCACACATTATAAAAATCAAATTAGACCTGATGCTGCCAACTCACTGCACCAGGCCCATTAAAGTATTGGCAGTACTTGTCTCTGCCGGCCTTCGCATCGTCCTTGCTCCTGCCTTGATTGACAGGTTGAAGGCCTGCAATAGCGGGATCATTGTCACGCCATTCTCCGAGCACCACGTCACCATTGTTGTCCGAGTCCATGAATCCTGGCGGACTGTAAGTACCAGCATCGCGTTTTCTTAGAAAATTGTGCAGCACACAACAGGCCAACACCACAGAGTTTATGGATTCCAGCTTCATGTTGATTGGAGTGTGGAAAACCCTGAAGCGATTGGCCATTATGCCGAAGGCATTCTCCACAACGCGCCGTGCCCTAGACAGTCTGTAGTTAAAAATCCGCCTTTCCCCTGTCAAAGTCTTTTGTGGATATGGTTTAACAAGATGCTCATGAAGGGGGAAGGCTTCATCGCCCATAAACACAAAGTTTAGGTTGGCGGTGGTGTCCATGTTGGTTGGCAAGTTAAGTTTAGTATTCAACAACCGTTCACCAAAACTTGTGTGCTCCAAAACGCCACCGTCAGAAACCCTTCCATTAATGCCAACATTAACGTCAATAAATTCATAATTGGCATTAACAAGGGCCATGAGGATCACGCTGAAGTAGCCCTTGTAATTATGAAAAAAGGATCCGCTTTTGGCTGGTTGCGTGATCCTCACATGTTTGCCATCCAAGGCACCACCACAGTTTGGGAACTGCCAAATCCTTTCAAAATCAGAGGCAATAATTTGCCATTCCGCCACTGATTTGGGAAAAGGCATGTAGCTCCATAAACTGCGGACGATGGCGTTACAGGTCTCCGGAATTAGTTCTCCAAGCAGCGACCGAGAAATTGCAGCAGAATATTGCAAATCCTTCATTGAACGTCCGGTTGCCAGAAATCGCAGCGTTACTGCCAAACGTTCCTCTGCTGAAACAGCTGCACGCATCCGGGTATCCTGCCGTTCAATGAGTGGCCTCACAGCTTCCAGTAGGAGCTTGAATGAATCCTCCGACATACGTAGATAATTCCGGAAATCCTGCGGATTCTTCTCCTGCAACTCCCTCACTAGATGCATGTGGGAGAATTTGGACCTCTGCTCCAGCCATTCCCTGGTCCACATGCGACGCTTTCGCTTGGAGCGCCTCTCTTCCACCCGCGCCTCTTCCTGACGATCTGCCTCCATTAACAGTGCAACTGCCACAATCACACGCTCCGCTGTGGACAGGTTCATTATGTGCAACCTGTACGGTAAAGAAGAGAAAATTTAATTACTAATTAATTACTATTAATAAAGTGTTGAAACAAAATAAAATAAAGAATAGAATAAAAAATATATAAAAAAAAAAATAAACTTTTCTGTTAACATTTAATAGACAAGTGTCTACAATGGTGGGGGGTGTAAAAAAAAAAAAAAGGTCAGGGATGTAAAATAAATAAAGCAGACGAAAAAAAAAAAAAATAAGGTTAAAAAACATTATCAAACAACATCAGAAATAATATGTACCTTGAATCAAAATATCCCGAAGATCCAAATGAGGAAGGATGGTGCTCTAGCTACTGATGCTACTCAGACAAGATCGCAAAAACCCACCACTGCGCCACAAATAGGATCGCAAAACTCCGACACGCGATACTATCGTCGCAAAAACGCAAAAAGAGACCCATAAAGTGCTCTGGAAACAATGGATGGGGGCGCAGTTATAGCTGAGGTGATGTTGTGGTCACCAATCAGAGCTGTAGGGCGTTAACAAAAGAAAACAAAGTCCCGCCTACGCCGCTGACTAATACGTCATAAATATTTATCACAGCTCTCCCGCTTTGTGATTGGATGACCGCGTCATAAAAGACCACGTATCTGCACTCCTCTCCATTGCTCTCGAGCAGAAGCGGTTCTTTCAAATCTCCAGTATCGTTCCAGTGTGTCCTGCTAGCCTTTGTAGCTACTGCGATCCATTTGTGCCACTATTGCTGTTGCTGCGTTCCGGTCTACGACGTTGTTTTTCTGCGATCCAGTCTCTGGCGTTATATCCTCTGCGATCGTCTCTGGCGTGATCCAGTTTGTGACGCTATTTTCCCTGTTTTCTTTTTTCTCCAGAATCACAAGTTGTGTAAGGTAGGTATTATTTTTGTCACATTTCATTTTTATTTTTACTTTAATTTTACAGATCCATGTTTAGATCTCTGCTTTTGTAAACCATTGTCATTCATCAATTTATTTTTTTTTTTTTTGCCATTGTTTGTTTGTTTTGTTCTGGCCACCAACCACCATTTTGTGATCCCAGCTGTTTATAGCGTAATTGTTCATCTTTTTTTTTTTTTTGGTCTGCCATTGTTTTGTTCAGGCGCGCCCACCACCACCATTTTGTGTTCCCAGCTCTGCTATTGTTTACTACAGCTGCGCCCACAACCACCATTTTATGATCCCAGCTCTGCTATTGTTTACTACAGCTGCGCCCACAACCACCATTTTGTGATCCCTGCTGTGTTCTATGTTGTAGGCTATAAACATTTTATTTAACCATTCTGGCGTTCTCACATAATAATTTTTTTTTATTACAGATGGCTGATAAACAGGATTTTTTGCGTGAGTTTATCGAGCTGTACCGCACAATGCCGTGCCTCTGGAAAATTAAGTCTGCAGATTATTGTAACCGGTTGAAAAAGAAGGACGCCTACCAAAAACTGGTGGAGCTCTGCAGGAGCCGTTACCCTGATGAACCGGCGGATGAGTCAACGGTTAAAAAACGGATTCAGGCCCTCCGCACGGTTTATAAAAAAGAGCTCAATAAAGTTATCAATTCAACCAAATCTGGAGCGGGGGCCGAAGAAGTTTATGTCCCCCAACTGTGGTACTTTGATCTGTTCGCATTCACAAGGGACCAAGAAGTACCCAGACAAGGGACATCCATGTTGGATCTAGACCCAGTGATCCAGCCGGACACCCCTGTCATACATGTAAGTACCTTTGTATTACAACACATTTTAATGTACATGCCACAGTGGACTTAAAATTAAAAAATATAATTGTGAAATGTAGATAAAATGGCAGAATATATCCCTTCATGTACTGATAATTTATCTAGCTCAACGGTTGAGGCCTTTCCGTTTACAAGTGTCGTTTTCACATTTTTGCTGTATATGGGTGTTATAGTGAGAAGAATTATTTCTTTTTCTTTGTGATTTAACATTTGTTTTTTGTTCATGCAGGACACAGAAGAGTCCGTCTCCACACCTGCAACTGAACAAGACAGCATGCCGTTGATCGAAGATGAAGAAGAGCCACCATCCTCATCTGTGCGGCGCCGGCTTTCACTTTCAGGAAGGAAAAGGAAGGCTCCCACCACCTCGGCTACTCCTGAATTGGTGGAAATTGCGAAACAAGTGCTAACAGCAGAAAAACAACCTAAAATAACAGGGTTTGCATACTTCGCAAATGAGAGGCTACCTACACTGGATCCTGTTCAGCGGCTTCATGCAGAGAGACTCATGTTTGAGGTACTGACTCAAGCGTCTTTTGGAAACCTGGATAACAGATATGTTGTCATGCCAAGACCGCAGTGTGTAGCCCTGGTGTTAGGCACACGCAGTACCCTGGAGAATGTGTGGAGAGATAGCAGTTCAATGCTCAATACCCATTCACTCAACATACACTAGACACACCCTTAGGGTAGTGTAGTCACTTGTGAGGGAGTGGTCGGTGTATTCGTTGAGTGATTAGTGTAGTCAGTTTCCTGTCTTCGGACAGAGCAGACGTGTGGAGTCTAGCTGGGACTTGGAGGGAGGAAGCAGTCCAGCCTGGTTCTATCAGCAGTTCAGCAAGTGGAGGCCAGTAAGGGCGAGATATAGATCACCTCAGCCTGGTCAGAGCTGTACCTCACTTGAAGACACTGATAAAGAAAGAAGAGCTTAGTACAGAAATACTTCAGTCACCTGTCCCAAGGACAGTGAAAGGTTCAGAGACGTGCTCCTGCCTAGTGGATAACTGAGAGTCTGTCAACTAACTCTGAAGGAAGAGAAGAAGGGAGTGATTATACGACTTTTTGCAAGTGTGAGTGTTTATGCTACAAGCGCGGACAAGGCGAAAGGCACAGTGGAAAGGAATATTTGAAAAGTGCTTTTGGATTGAAGAAGTCCTGCACATTGTAACCGGTCACTGGGGACCGAAGGATCACTATTAGCTTCACGCTTAGTGGTAAGAAAACCAGAGACTTACCGGACCTTAGGTCGCGGAAAGCAGCCCCTAAATAGTCGGTACGTAACTGGGGTCAGGGGGAGTGAAGACTTTGAGCCTGATCAGCAAGATAGGAATTCAGCTCTCTCACAGGAAGGCTCCGACCACAAAACTGACTGGGCAGTACAGCTATGGAATAGCTGGAGTTATAGAGGGAACTACGCTTCAGGCTGGTTGTACTCATTGTTGTGAAAGTAAAGGAGGCCCCTAACTTGTCCAGCTGCTATCTCGAAATACATTCTCCTTGGATCAGCCTCCCTGGGACCTGCCTTACCATCTTACAAGTAAAGGTATGGAAAGACGCTGACTGTGTGAGACTGAGTTATTTACTTGCATGCCTGCACAACCCCACCATAACCATCGACCTGAGGGAAGAGTCCCACCTGTAGGGGACCCGACATCTAGCTGCCTCACCATCCCCTCAGAGCTCTACAGCAGCGCTGGTATAAATTACCAGAGACTACAGGTGGCGTCACGAACTGTATATATATATCCCCTGTAAATATACCCCCCAACATACGCCAGACCGCCAGGGCGACAGACCGAGCCACCGCTACCTGTGACAATCCCCATAGACTTCTACGGGCTCGGCTCTGAGTACCCCATTGCCCTGGAAACCCACAATTGTGGTGCGTGGTCGAGACAAATTGGCGTCACGAACAGGATGCGAAACTCGCAAAATTGCGAGCCCTGTGTGCCTATGGAATTGTTTTTGTGAAAAAGGACTGTTTGCACTTTTGGCGCCAAAATCGCCATCTTTGTCGCCATATTCGCGCCCTCAGGCGCTGGAGAAGAAGGTGGGCGCACCTTCGTGGGCGTGTACCCCCCTGTGGCGCGAAGAAAATGCCTGCCCTCTCAAAGTGCTATTACAATATGCGATCCTGCCCTACAGCAAAGGAGGTCCGCCTCCTCTTCACCTTTCCTGCAAAGAGGAGGAGACGCAAACCCCGCCTCCACGGAAGAGACCGGATGTCTCTGAAAGAAGAAGAGAGAATCTTCTGGAACATCATGGAAGCAGGACGTGTGCAGCCGAGCAGGGAAGCGGAGGAAGGCAGGCCCCGTGCCCCAGCCAAGCTGCCACCAGCACCGGAGTCATCCGTGGTCCTGCACCTGCAGCAGGCGTTGCTAGAAATTAAGGAAGAAAATGCACGCCTGAAGAAGATGGTCCAGCACCAACCTGGATTTGAAGAGATCGAGAGACGCCGGCGTACCCTGGAGCAGCGGAGGCTGTGGGACGCGGTGATCTCTCCCTTCGATGATCCTCTACGTCTGGAGTTACCGAAAATTCTGCTGCCCAAGGCAAAGGAGCAACCGGAGGCTGCCCCCGAAAGTACCAATCCTGATCCACCGGTGAAGCGGTGGAGGTGAAGGAGGTTGAGGAGGTACCGCCAGTTCCGGAACTCCCGCCCGGCCAGGAGGCCGCAGCAGATGATCGAACCCCGGCAGGGACACCGGAGGGGTCCTGTCCGTCGTTACCAGACGTCGACTGGGACGAGATGGCGCGACTGGATGACGTCGCCTACACCGCCCAGTGGGAATATGAGTGGCAGCGTCGTGAGGAGAAGCAGAAACGCCAGCAGGAGGAAGAGCGGAAGCTCAGCGGAATCGTCAGCGGCAACATGCAGAGCTGATCGCGGACAAGGAGAGTGTCCGGAGAGAGAAAGGTACCCTGAGGGAACCGCGGCGGCAGGGGTGTGACTGAGTTCCAGCTCCGTAAGGGCTGGGGCTTCATCCGTGAACCGGGCCTCTACCCAGGGGTCTTTGTTAGTCGCAGGGACGTAGAATCCCACCTACCGCAAGGCCATCCCGGGAGGGACTTAGTTAATGGAGACATTGTCACGTATACACGGCACTGGGGAATGAAGGGATGGTATGCCCTTAACGTCACCATCGTCCGTGACCCCGTCCCTGACGCAGGTAACGTCACCACTACCGCAGCGTCCCCGTCTCCAGCTCAAGCAGTATCCGGCCGTGCCCCAGCATCGCCCCCTGCAGGCTCATCGCAAATGAAAGCAACATCTACATCGCAACATGCGACCCAGTTTCCATCGCAATCCATGACACGATCCATATCGTTAACTGTGACTCAGATTGAAACGCAATCGGTGTCTCGCAAGGAGAATGTACCCGTTGCGCCCCTAGAGGTTCACACAAGAACTGTGGCAACTCAAACCCCAATAGCAGGTCACGACTTGTTAGTCCTGGGATCTAGGGACCATTGCATTGTTCCAGCCCCCGGGGTGGAAAATGTAGTTGAAATATATAAATAGTAAAAGAAAAACCGGTGAGATCCAGATAGGGGTCTACCATAAGTAAAGTTGTAAAAAGTTTAAGAATGTTTGCCAATTTTTGCACAAGTTAAATGAGCATATAATATATTTATATATTGCTAACAGTAGAATGCCCGGCTGGGTAACAGATAAAAGGTTTTGCACTTTATTATTATTATAATGTGATATAATATGTGTCGTTTTGCTAACAATGGACTCAGAGGCTGAGGACTGTGCCAGCCCAGAACTTATTTGTATATAGTTGCGCTTCGGTGCCTAATCTTGGTTTTACATAAAACCAGCACAATTACCTCTGAATACAAAACCCGTGTGGTGTGGCACTGAGTGAGGTCTGCATTCGGATGTCCTGCAGCCCACCCAGGACCCACGTTGAAGGTTTGGTGCGGGTCCTTCACAAGCATATTGTCTATTTATATGAAAATGTTATTTAATATTGTACTTTTCTATATATAATGTTTTGTTCGCAACGTTCAAGAAATTCTTTCCTCCCGGATGGGACGAATTACTGTTTAATGTTGATGTTTTTATGCATAAACAAAACTGTCTCTTTGTATTTTACAGCCCGGGAGTGCTGTCTTTTACCATGGGGGAATGTGTAGCCCTGGTGTTAGGCACACGCAGTACCCTGGAGAATGTGTGGAGAGATAGCAGTTCAATGCTCAATACCCATTCACTCAACATACACTAGACACAACCTTAGGGTAGTGTAGTCACTTGTGAGGGAGTGGTCGGTGTATTCGTTGAGTGATTAGTGTAGTCAGTTTCCTGTCTTCGGACAGAGCAGACGTGTGGAGTCTAGCTGGGACTTGGAGGGAGGAAGCAGTCCAGCCTGGTTCTATCAGCAGTTCAGCAAGTGGAGGCCAGTAAGGGCGAGATATAGATCACCTCAGCCTGGTCAGAGCTGTACCTCACTTGAAGACACTGATAAAGAAAGAAGAGCTTAGTACAGAAATACTTCAGTCACCTGTCCCAAGGACAGTGAAAGGTTCAGAGACGTGCTCCTGCCTAGTGGATAACTGAGAGTCTGTCAACTAACTCTGAAGGAAGAGAAGAAGGGAGTGATTATACGACTTTTTGCAAGTGTGAGTGTTTATGCTACAAGCGCGGACAAGGCGAAAGGCACAGTGGAAAGGAATATTTGAAAAGTGCTTTTGGATTGAAGAAGTCCTGCACATTGTAACCGGTCACTGGGGACCGAAGGATCACTATTAGCTTCACGCTTAGTGGTAAGAAAACCAGAGACTTACCGGACCTTAGGTCGCGGAAAGCAGCCCCTAAATAGTCGGTACGTAACTGGGGTCAGGGGGAGTGAAGACTTTGAGCCTGATCAGCAAGATAGGAATTCAGCTCTCTCACAGGAAGGCTCCGACCACAAAACTGACTGGGCAGTACAGCTATGGAATAGCTGGAGTTATAGAGGGAACTACGCTTCAGGCTGGTTGTACTCATTGTTGTGAAAGTAAAGGAGGCCCCTAACTTGTCCAGCTGCTATCTCGAAATACATTCTCCTTGGATCAGCCTCCCTGGGACCTGCCTTACCATCTTACAAGTAAAGGTATGGAAAGACGCTGACTGTGTGAGACTGAGTTATTTACTTGCATGCCTGCACAACCCCACCATAACCATCGACCTGAGGGAAGAGTCCCACCTGTAGGGGACCCGACATCTAGCTGCCTCACCATCCCCTCAGAGCTCTACAGCAGCGCTGGTATAAATTACCAGAGACTACAGGTGGCGTCACGAACTGTATATATATATCCCCTGTAAATATACCCCCCAACATACGCCAGACCGCCAGGGCCACAGACCGAGCCACCGCTACCTGTGACAATCCCCATAGACTTCTACGGGCTCGGCTCTGAGTACCCCATTGCCCTGGAAACCCACAATTGTGGTGCGTGGTCGAGACAGCAGTATCCGGACTATTCATGGCTGCACAATCCTGTGCCAAACTCAAACGTTGGTGCTCCCCCTTATTGTTATACACCGCAGAGGCAGCGTGGTAATGGCAACGATCCCTCTTACCAGCAGATGTAGTTTTTAAAATTTTTTCCAAAATTTTTTTTTGTTGTCTATATTTTTTTTACATTGTTACCTTTCTTAATAAAAAAACTAATTTATCTAATGAATTGTGGTCTTTTATTCTTATGTGATGTCAACTATTAAAATGTTGTATTTTTATTACATCTACTTGTCACACACGGGGTCATGGTACTACCAGCTATCATAGGTGTTCCATCATAGGGAAAAAAAATCTAAAATTAACATTTCTTTTAAAGGCCCCTGGTCACACTAGCGCTAAAACCTTATACTAAAAAATAATACACCACACCTGCGTAGATTAACGTGAATTATTAAATATATATTATTTTCATATATATATTTTTTTTTAAATAAATAAAATTTAAATAAAAACAAAACATTAACATAATAAAATAAAAAATTATTAACAAAATATGAACATAAAAACAAATTATTTACAAAAAATAAATTAATGAGGGCCCCGGAGTCCAGAAAATTGTCTCTTCTGCATCATCCCGTGGTGATGCAGAGCTCCCATGGCAGTTTGCAGCGCTATGACTGCTGAATTCATGCCTGCCACAGCTGAATCCATGCCTGCCACCGCTGAATTCATGGCTGTGGCAGCTGAATTCATGGCAGACACAGCGCTGCTCATGGCCGCCACTGCGGTGTGCATTGCCGCCATCAGCCGGCGGTGGGACAGGAACAGGTCCTGGGCAGTTGGGATTTCTGTGGAGGTAAAAGTAACAGTTAACCAGGGAATTCTGTAGCAACATCTACATGTACATGTTATGTTTGTTAACACTTACGGTTTTCCTCAGAGGACCCGCTTACTGCCCACCCTGATCCTGTTGCTCCGCCGGCTAGGGAAAAAATGAAAAAAAATTTTATATCACAACAGTCATTACACATAAGACCTTACAAAGTTCTCAAACTTGTCTGAAGCTTATATAATGTGCGTTAATTACCTGATGGGGAGCCTGCATCTGTGTGACGGGAAGATGCTGGAGAGAAGGCAACGTCGGGGGAAGGGCTGGAACCCACCGAGTCACGAGGGGGGGTTGCTGCCGGTGAAGGGGTGGAGAGGTGAGGTGATGCTGGTGGTGGAGGGGTAGCCGGGGAAGAAGATGGAGATGGAGGTGGAGGGGTAACTGGGGACGGTGGAGCAGCTGGTGCTGGTGAAGGTGGTGCTGTAAATGAAATATACAATTCAGAATCCCTATTATCACTGCTGGTACTCCCAAGAAAGAAAGAACAGAGAGAGGAAGAAAGAGGGGAAAGAAAGAACAGAGAGAAAGAAAAAGAACAGAGAAAGAAAGATGGGAAGAAAAAAAAAACTACTGAATAATGGCCCCATATACTGCTGTATACTGTATAATAGCTCCACATAATGCTCCATACTGAATAATGGCCCCATATACTGCTGCGTACTGTATAATAGCTCCACATAATGCTCCATACTGAATAATGGCCCCATATACTGCTGCATACTGTATAATAGCTCCACATAATGCTCCATACTGAATAATGGCCCCATATACTGCTGCATACTGTATAATAGCTCCACATAATGCTCCATACTGAATAATGGCCCCATATACTGCTGCGTTCATGTGCGTTTGTCGTGCGCTGCGCCTTTTCCCGGTGTGCGCCCATACGCGCTAGACGCTACATGTTGCATTATTTTTTTTTCCGGTCAAAATAGACAGAGATGATTGAGACAGAGATGATGGAGACAGATGATAGAGCCAGAGATGATGGAGACAGAGATGATAGAAATGTGACACATAGACAACGCATGCGCCAAAAAAATGGGGCCCTATGATTTCTATGTACGCCCTTGCCCTCATCAATACTCACTGTGAGGCCTGCGTAGCTGCGCCCGGATGCTGGCGACCTTCTCGCTGGACCGGTATCGGAGGTCCGCCAGCTTTTTTCGGATCTGCGCTGTGGTCCGCTGTACATTAAAGCGACGCACCAGGCCCCGCCGGATCCTCTGCAGGACAACCTTTTTGTGGCGCATAGGATGCGCCACAGGTAGCCTGCAGTCATAGCCCCATCTGTCCACCCTGCTAATTAAATAGCGGACCTCTCCCTCCGTCCATTTTGCGCCGCGCTGTGTCGCCGCCATTTTCTGCACGCATTGGGCAACGCCAGCGTCGTGACGTCACAGCGTGCGCACGTTCCATTACGTGAGCCCGCACTCTCGACGCAAAACGATATTGCGCTTGCAAAGTGACCGCAGCAGTCGCGCCCAGCCGTACACGTTCCAAGCTAGGCGATCGTAATGGCATCTCATATCTGTGTGGCTTGAGCTCGAGAACCGTCACCTTGCGAACACAATGGCCTCGCATATCTGTGAATAGCTGTATATGTATGACGGGAGCTCCCCTTGCGATCACAATGGCATCGCTGCTCTGTGAATAGCTGTATATGAATAGCAGGAGCTCGCCACCTTGCGATCACAATGGCCTCGCTTATCTGTGAATAGCTGTATATGAATGACGGGAGCTCCCCTTGCGATCACAATGGCCTCGCTTATCTGTGAATAGCTGTATATGAATAGCAGGAGCTCATCGCCACCTTGCGATCACAATGGCCTCGCTTATCTGTGAATAGCTGTAAATGAATGACGGGAGCTCCCCTTGCGATCACAATGCCCTCGCTTATCTGTGAATAGCTGTATATGAATGCGATACTATCCTCACAAAAACGCACAAAGCATAGTTGGAATCATCCACAAAGTGCTCTGGAAACAATGGATGGGGGCGCAGTTATTATAGCTGAGGTGATGTTGTGGTCACCAATCGGAGCTGAAGGGCGTTAATGAAAGAAAACAAAGTCCCGCCTCCGCCGCTGACTAATGCATCGTTAACGAGGTCGCACATTGTTCACAAAAATGTGCCACACTCAGCGATATATACTTACCAGCGGGGGCGCCGACGATAAAATAGGGTCCGGAACGATGTCAGTGACGAGCGAGATCACAGCAGGAAGCTCGTCGCTGGCAGCTGCCGCACACAACAACATCGCTAACGGATCGCTAAATAGTGACGTTTTTTAGCGATCCCGTTAGCGATGTTGTTTAGTGTGGCATACCCTTTCGACCAAGATCGCCCATGAATAACATTAGGAAAGTAATAGCAGTTGTAGATAAATATCGTTGTCTGACAACATCGAGACCTGTCATGCTATCCTTAGATGGCGATAAGGCATTTGATAGGGTGAGCTGAAGTTGGTTGCCAATGGTCCTGGACAAAATTGCCATGAGAGGCACTTTTATGACTTTCCTATCAGGTGTCTACGCCAACCCACAGGCACAAATACACAACACAGGTCACCTTTCAGGTACTTTCACAATACAGAGGGGAACTCCTCAGGGATGTCCATTATCACCTTTGCTCTTTGATATAGCCCTTGAGCCATTAGTTACACACGTGGAGGATAACACAGTATATGACGGTATAAAGGTAGGGGGTCGGCAGATCAAACTCACATTGTTTGCAGACGATATACTCATTTATATGGCACATCCCCAAGACCATCTCAAAGGGCTATTAGACTGGATAAAAATTTTTTTAACTAATTCTGTGGTTTCGCTTCAAAGACTACAAGAGTGAAATTTTTCAATTGTTAAAGCCTAATCCTCGTGAGCTTTGGTGTGCTTACTGATGGGGGACAGAAGTAATTAAAACCTTTATTTATAACATATCTGTGAATCAAAATAGGACGAGATTCTAGTTCTCAATACAAACTTAACTATGAACCCTAATTGGACAAGGTTGTACGTCAATTGGAGCGGTGGCATGATTTGCCCCTGTCTCTTCTGGGCCGTTGTCACATTATTTTTGGAAGGCTATTATACCCGCTTCAGACTATTCCAATCCTGTTACGTAAAGATGATGTTTCACGGATAAAAAAAGAATTGACCAGATTCATCTTGAGGGGAAAACGGCCCAGAATAGCAATACGAAAAATTATGCGTGCAGTAAAAGATGGGGGCCTGGCCGTGCCAAACGTTAGGAGTTATAACTTTTCATGCTTGATCAGAGTGGGGAGAGATTGGTTTAAGGGGACTTACTCCTACTCAGATGTATTGCTGGAATCTGGACTGACAGAGGGTTGTATTTTGGCCTCATGTGTTGACACTGTGATTTGTAAACTCCCGGTCATAGTGATCAGCGCTACTACGCGATACAGTAATTGCCTGTAAGGCAACCAGACGAGCGCATGGGTTGTCTTCTCAGTTATCTAAACACATGCCTTTATGGGCTCACCCAGAATTCCCAGTGGGAGTGACAGACCGCGTTTTTGAGACGTGGCATACTAAAGGTATACATACAGTATTCCATCTCATGCACCTAAAAGAGTGTAGGTGGCTGACATCCAAGGAGATTATGGAAAAATTCAATTAGCCCCCTTCTCACTTTATTGAAACTCTACAAGTGCATTATTTCTACAGAAATCGCCTGCGTAATATTATAGAAGAGGTGGTAGACAATTGATTTGACAAGATGGGAGATATATTTCTTCAACCAGACTGAAGTTTGCTCATGATTTTCCATGATTACTACGACCTGTGATGAGGTCATAGTCACGTGATCTGGTCAGCTGATGTGTACGTCACCTGATGGTGTTTTGAAGGCCTATAAAACAAGGAGCTGTTGTAGTTGTTGTGTGGAAGGAAGGAGTTTGGCTGGAGTAAGCCTGGAACATTGTTTTGTTACTGTGTGGTAGTGTGCACCAGGAAGCGAGTAACAGACCACCCGGAATGTGACCTGGCGGTCTCAGCTGACCTGCAGCCGCTTAGTTAAGCCCGTCACAAGCAAGGGTGAGTCTGTGACCAGTGGTTCTCCAAACTGGAGTGATTTATGTTCTGTTTTCATTTTGTTATATGGACTTTTTGTTGAACTCATGATTAAAATCACTGAACTTTGAAATAAAAGGCTGTGTGTTTGCCTCATTACTGCGGCCCAGCCCTGCCTACCACAGCGGTTCCCTACAATTGGTGAGAATGCGGGCAACACAGTGAGGTCAGGCTGTTTTTCATGCATGACAGTAAATGTCCTGGTTTTAGAAAGTGCACCAAAACCGGCTGGATAACTGTCCGAAGATGGAGAACAAAGTAAAAGTGCTAGTGGAGGCCATGCGACAGCAACAGCAGGTTACACAGCAGCAACAGCAGGCTATGCAGCAGCAGGCTATGCAACAGCAGGCTATGTAGCGGCAGCAGGCTATACAGCAGCAGGCTATGTAGCAGCAGATATTTAATCGACAGCAACAGGAAACCAATAGTTTACTGATGCAGCACATCACAGCGCCGCAGACAGTAAGAGCTGCCGGGGATGCCATGATGTCCGGAAAGCGGTGCGTACAGCGATCCGAAAGATGGAGCAATCAGATGACGTTGAGGTGTACCTGGAGATGTTTGAAGGTGTGGCTAAAAGGGAGAGACTGCCCCGGGACCAGTGGGCGAGATCGTGGCTCCGTTTTTGACTTCAGGACCCGCTAAAGCCTATAGGGACCTACCCCCCCCGCAACAGGAGGACTATGAGAGCGTGAATGGTGAGATACTTGCACGTCTTGGGGTAAATGTTTTTTTCCTGGCCCAGCGTGTACAACAATGGAAGTTTTCCCCTTCCGAGCCAGCTCGGTCCCAGTATTATGACTTGATACACCTGATAGAAAAGTGCTTTCAGCCTGAGGTGTTGTCACCCCGCGATATGCTGGATCGTATAGTGACTGATAAATTCGGGCGAACTTTGCCCCACACCCTTCAAACATGGGTTGGACAGGCAGCCCCTACTGATGGTCTCCAAATGGTAGACCTCATTGAAAGATATGGGCCTACCAAGGAGATACAGGGAGAGACTACCCGGAAGCTACCAATTAAATTCACCAAACCTTCACCCACAGCTCGGCGAGCAGAGACTCTGAGGGCCGCCCAGGAAGGGTCGGGGAATGAAAGGGGCCCCATAATCTGTTGGCGGTGCCAAGAACCATGACATGTGAGAGCTGATTGCCCCCACCTGACTGAGCCCATGGACAACAACTTTGGCTACTATCAGTCTCACTATGCATAACACATGTGTGCAGTGGTCAGTATTACCTTTGCCTTCGGTGGAGGAGGAAAACACCTCTCCTATAGAAGTGTTAGTTGGGGAGATGGAAGATTTGCCACCGGGACCAGAATTGTAATACTTAAATGTGTCAGGTGACAATTTTGGTACGGCGCAACTCCGTGACCCTACGTTGAGTCTGTTTGTTGGGGATAACATTTTGTTTTGTAACTGATCATTCCCCTGTGACTGGCAGTGTTGTAGCCCAGGGAGTAGAGTTCAGGTGGTAGAAAGATGAACATAACAGGAGACATGGAAAACGTTGGCAAACAGTTATTTAATCTGAAAACGGGCAGGCAAATTCAGGTGAGATCCATGCCTTGTTCATTTTCAGAAAAGTAAGCCGGTCTACATTCTCTGAGGATAGTCGCATGCGACGGTCTGTTAGTACACCACCTGCAGCACTAAAGACGTGCTCAGATAATACACTGGCAGCAGGGCAAGCCAGCACCTCCAATGCATACTGGCTAAGCTCTGGCCATGTATCCTGCTTAGAGACCCAAAACTTGAAAGGGGAAGAGCCATCTGGGAGTACACTGAGAGGGAAAGACATGTAGTCTGTCACCATCTTATGTAAACGTTGCCTCATGGTGAGTGGAGTCGTCTCGGATGGTGTAGACATTGGTGGCGCTGACACAAAACTTCGCCACATTTGTAACATACTGCTCTTGCCCTGTGCAGAGGCGCTGCTTGTGCTCCCTCTTGTTGCAGAGGTGTCTCCACTGCCTCGACGCACAGAGATTCTTTGTAAAGCAGTAGCAGCAGCAGTGCTCTCGGCTGGAATGGAGAATATTATGGATTGCACCAGTCTGTCTTGGTACTCCCGCATTTTACGCTCCCGGTTCAACGGTGTGATGAGGCTTTGTAAGTTGTCCCGGTAGCGAGGGTCTAGGAGGGTGTACACCCAATAATCTGATGTGGTGAGAATGTGGGCGATGCGGCGGTCGTTTCTCAGGCACTGCAGCATGAAATCAACCATGTGCTGCAGACTCCCAACTGCCCAACAAACGCTGTCCTCTGGAAGAGGCGTCATCTCTGCCTGCTCTGCATCGCCCCACCCTCGCTCTACATACTGACTAGAGCGTTGTGTACCTCCCTCTGTAGGGATTTCTTCCTCCTCCATTGACTCCTCCTCATCCTCCTCACAAAGTGAGCCCTGCCCAGCCCTTTGTGAGGAACCAAGTTGCGCTGACTGTCCAGAAGGTGAGTGAATTTGTGACTCCTCATCTCCACCTCTTCCAAAACCTCATCCTTTAGTGCTTGCAGTGATTTTTGAAGCAGGCAGATAAGGGGGACAGTCATGCTGACTAGTGCATCATCTGCACTCGCCATCCGCGTTGAGTCATCAAACGCACGCAAAACGTGGCAGATGTCCTTCATAGAGGCCCACTCAGTAGTGGTGAAGTGTGAACGGCGCAAATTGCGAGTTGATTGCGCCTGATGCAGCTGATACTCCATTACTGCTGGCTGTTGCTCACACAACCGCTCCAACATATGTAAGGTGGAATTCCACCTGGTGGGTACGTCACATATGATGCGATGTTCAGGAAGGCGAAATCTGCGTTGCAGAGCAGCAATGCGCGATCTGGCTATGCTGGAACGTCGCAAGTGAGCGCACTCTAGGCGGACCTTCTGCAGCAGTTCAGCAAGATCCGGATAGTACCTCAAAAAACTCTGCACGACCAAGTTGAGCACATGTGCCAGACATGGTATGTGAGTGAGGTTGCCAAGGCC
Organism: Oophaga sylvatica; assembly: GCA_033576555.1. Classification (NCBI taxonomy): domain Eukaryota; kingdom Metazoa; phylum Chordata; class Amphibia; order Anura; family Dendrobatidae; genus Oophaga; species Oophaga sylvatica. Next base: position 714,013,926 of record JARQOD010000001.1, read on the forward strand.
CAGAGCTGCCACCAGATTTCGGCCATTGTCACACACTACCAAGCCTGGCTGGAGATTCGCTGGCAAAAACCACACGTCGCTCTCCTGCTTGTTGGCATTCCAGACCTCCTGCGCTGTGTGGCTTCGATTCCCCATTGAAATTAATTTCAGGACGGCCTGTTGACGTTTGGCCACGGCTGTGCTCATATCGTTCGCAACAGGTAAGCGTTCACGGGTCCATGTTGAGGTAGACCGTGACGGCTCCTGCAGCGATGATTCTGAGGAACTGGAGTAGGAGGAGGAGTCAATGTGTACAGACTGGATTCCTGCAATCCTTGGAGTTGGCAGAACACGTACAGCGCCACTCGCAAGATCTGTACCCGGCTCCACAACATTGACCCAATGGGCAGTGAGGGAAAGGTATCGTCCCTGGCCATGGGTACTGGTCCACGCATCGGTGGTCAGGTGGACCTTGCTACAGACGGCGTTTAGTAGCGCATGTTTAATGTTTCCCTCGACATGTTTTTGCAGACCAGGGACGGCTTGCCTGCTGAAATAAAATCGGCTTGGCACATTGTATTGTGGGACTGCCAATGCCATTAAGTTACAGAAACTGTCAGTCTCCACCAGCCTGAATGACAGCATTTCAAGGGACAGGAGTTTTGCAATGCCAGCATTCAGAGCATGTGCTCGTGGATGGTTTGCCGAGTATGGCCGTCTTTTATCCCATGCCTGTGGTACCGATGGCTGTTTTGTGGCCTGGGAGTGTGAAGATGACAGGGAACTTGCTGCTGTGGGTGGAATAACAGTTTGTCTCTGGACAACAGTGACCGAGGTTCTTCCATGGAGATCCTGTGAGGAAGCAGAACCAGCTGTGTGTGAGCTGGAGGTAGAGGCTCCAACACGACCTGAAGATGTAGGTGCTGCTGTAGGTTGGCCTACATCTCCAGTGTGTCTTTGTAACTCAACTACGTGCTTTGTCCGCACATGTTTCCACATATTTGTGGTATTGAGGTTACTGCAATTTTTACCTCTTTTTACTTTTTGCTTACACAGCTTGCATTTAACATAGCAAATATCATCTGCAAGTCTGTCAAAAAAGGACCACGCAGTGCAAGTCCTGGGAGCGCCCATTTTGACTTTTGGAAGAGAACTGCTCCCAACAGGTGCCAAACTGGAGGCTAGAGGCAACCGAGTCTGCAGCCTACCTCTCCCTCCTGTTTGTACCGTTGGGACAATCTCATCCTCAGAGCTGCTCCCACCACCTTCCTGTCCCTCACGCCATGTTGGGTCTTGGACCTCATCATCTCCACTACCCTCTTCCAACACCTGCTGCTGTTGGGTGGTCTGGCCAGCACCATGCTCAACAGAAACTGGCACCTGAGTCTCATCATCATCAGATGCGTTCTGCGGTGTGCTGACCATCGGCACTGGCTCACCCGCCTCTTCTGATTCAGAGAGACACAGCTGTTGTGCATCACTGCATACTCCCTCTTCTTCACATTCCAGAATGCTGCTTGGCTGGGCCCCTGTTTGCAAGCCAACAGATTCTGAGAACAGAAGCAGAGACTCAGCTGGCTCCAGTTCAGAACTCTCTGACTGCCTGGGCAATTTGACAGGCGGTGAACAGACAGATGGTTGCTCAACAGTGTTGTGGTCCTGAGAGGAGGTGGAAGCAATTGAAGTCGATGCATTGGCTGCCATCCAACCAACAACGGCTTCAATTTGTTCTTCCCGCAGCAGGGGGGTACGCCGAGCTCCTACAAAACTGCACATAAAGGAACGCTCACGGGGAAAACTGGTGGATGCTGTGTCACTGGGGGCGGCAGCAGCCACAGAATCCCCACGTCCTCTCCCTGCTGAAACTCCACGGCCACGACCACGTGCCTTACTCCCTGCCTTCTTCATCTTGGTAGATTGATAAAGAAAGTCAAAAAGTTAAAAGGCCTAAGTGTTGTTATTCCGCAGAGACTGCAGTGAACACTGCAGACAACTGTTCACTAGCTGTGAAAGGCCCCTTTGTGTCTTCTATAGTGTTTGCAACCAATGTATTGTATACGGATGGAAGCGCGTCACACTAATAGATTTGAGTTATTTGAAATAGAATGGAGCAGCAACAATTATAGAAAAATGACAAGGATGAGGCAGTGACACACGTTCAGCAGACTATAACCAGCAGTGGTTTAAGAACTAACTGGAGCGTGATCTGCACTCAGCAAAAAAATATATATCACAGACTAGAGTGAACACTGCAGTGCACACAACTGGTCACTATCTGTGAAAGGCTCCTTTGTGGACTTCTATAGTGTTTGCAACCAATGTATTGGATACGGATGCAAGCGCGTCACACTAATAGATTGGAGTTATTTGAAATAGAATGGAGCAGCAACAATTATAGAAAAATGACAAGGATGAGGCAGTGACACACGTTCAGCAGACTATAACCAGCAGTGGTTTAAGAACTAACTGGAGCGTGATCTGCACTCAGCAAAAAAAAAATATATCACAGACTAGAGTGAACACTGCAGTGCACACAACTGGTCACTATCTGTGAAAGGCTCCTTTGTGGACTTCTATAGTGTTTGCAACCAATGTATTGGATACGGATGGAAGCGCGTCACACTAATAGATTGGAGTTATTTGAAATAGAATGGAGCAGCAACAATTATAGAAAAATGACAAGGATGAGGCAGTGACACACGTTCAGCAGACTATAACCAGCAGTGGTTTAAGAACTAACTGGAGCGTGATCTGCACTCAGCAAAAAAAAAATATATCACAGACTAGAGTGAACACTGCAGTGCACACAACTGGTCACTATCTGTGAAAGGCTCCTTTGTGGACTTCTATAGTGTTTGCAACCAATGTATTGGATACGGATGGAAGCGCGTCACACTAATAGATTGGAGTTATTTGAAATAGAATGGAGCAGCAACAATTATAGAAAAATGACAAGGATGAGGCAGTGACACACGTTCAGCAGACTATAACCAGCAGTGGTTTAAGAACTAACTGGAGCGTGATCTGCACTCAGCAAAAAAAAATATATCACAGACTAGAGTGAACACTGCAGTGCACACAACTGGTCACTATCTGTGAAAGGCTCCTTTGTGGACTTCTATAGTGTTTGCAACCAATGTATTGGATACGGATGGAAGTGCGTCACACTAATAGATTGAGTTATTTGAAATAGAATGGAGCAGCAACAATTATAGAAAAATGACAAGGATGAGGCAGTGACACACGTTCAGCAGACTATAACCAGCAGTGGTTTAAGAACTAACTGGAGCGTGATCTGCACTCAGCAAAAAAAAAATATATCACAGACTAGAGTGAACACTGCAGTGCACACAACTGGTCACTATCTGTGAAAGGCTCTTTGTGGACTTCTATAGTGTTTGCAAACCAATGTATTGGATACGGATGCAAGCGCGTCACACTAATAGATTGGAGTTATTTGAAATAGAATGGAGCAGCAACAATTATAGAAAAATGACAAGGATGAGGCAGTGACACACGTTCAGCAGACTATAACCAGCAGTGGTTTAAGAACTAACTGGAGCGTGATCTGCACTCACCAAAAAAAAAATATATCACAGACTAGAGTGAACACTGCAGTGCACACAACTGGTCACTATCTTTGAAAGGCTCCTTTGTGGACTTCTATAGTCTTTGCAACCAATGTATTGGATACGGATGGAAGCGCGTCACACTATAATTTCAATTGAATGGAGCTGCAAGAATTACACTAAAGAAAAAAAAAAAAGTCTGTGAGTGACATGTGAGATGCCTACAAACAGCGTTGGATGCAGAGCAAACTGCAGCGCGTCACCTGCACTCACACACAGACCTTGCAGAGCTGTGAAAACAACACTGCAAGGCTAAAGGAAGCTTTACACAGCGGTTGTTAAACTAGCCTGCCTAAAGCACAGTACACAAAATCGCAATCTCTAACTGTCCCTCAGAGTCAGCAGAGCAGCGTTCTGTCCCTAACTGAATTCACAGCACAGTGACGCTAAAATGGCGGCGGCGCCTTTTATAGTGCATTCTAACATCATTTCAGCATCCAATCACAGCCATGCCATTAGTTAACATGACCGCAGCAGTACAGGATGTGACCACACTTCTTAGGATTCCTCATTGGCTGACTAAAATAACATTGCCTCTCAAAGAATTGTGGGAACTTCCGATTCCGGTGTACGATATATGGAAAATATCGGAACTAAGTATCTAAAGTCCGATACAGCGAATATCGACCGATACCCGATACTTGCGGTATCGGAATGCTCAACTCTAGTAGCATCTCCATTTTTCAATATCTGGGGCTGAGCAAGGGCTAATTTTTTGCGCACCAAGCTGACATTATTATTTGTACCATTTTGTGGTAGATGCAATGTTATGATCCCCTGTTATTGTATTTTATTGTAATGTTGCAGCTACCATAAAAATACAATTCTGGCATTTTTATTTTTTTTCTCGCTATGCTGTTTATCAATCGGATTAATTATTATTAACTTGATAGATCAGGCATTTCTGAATGTGACCATACTAAAACTATTCATTCATCTGCGCTCGTCCTTACTGGCGCCATGGGAGTGATTCAGATATGCTTCAGGTACATTTTGCATTTAATATAGTCTTGCTTATAATACATTCAGGAGGCCGTAATGGCACAGCGAATATAAAAAATGTAGAGTAGGACTGCCCCATATGAGAATGCCTTGTCGTGGCGGGGTGGCTCAAAGAATTGATCAATTGTTTGCTAAATATCTCATTTTAAAGTACAGTTAGAAATCAATATTTGCATATGCACTTTATGTATTGCACGCTGACCATAGGCAATGCTGGCTTCTCCCCTTTTTTACTCCCCCACAATCACTCTAAGGGTACATACTCACTGGCGCCAAAAACGGATGATAATCAGACGAAAAAAAATCGGATCCAAATCTGACCAATGTTATTCAATAGGTGACTTCTCATTTGCGATTTTTTTCTCATCAGAAATTGGTGTGAGAAAAAAATCGCAGTAAGCTGCGATTTGATGCGATTTTGGGATGATAATCGCCAATGCAAGTCAATGGGTGCGAGAAATCATCGCACAGCACCCGCACCATGCAAGTGCTGTCCGACTTATATGCACCAGTCTCCTTTGAAAAGCCGGCAATTCATCCCCGGCTACTGTAAAATCACACTGACAGCTCACAAAACACTAGATACATACACATAGAATACATATATATATATATATATATACATGTCATTGTAACACATACATATATATATATTTATAGTTCATACACTTCTACATACTGTAATAGCCGCTAATTCAATTGCCGGCTTTTGTGAAATCACAGAAGCCGACATGAAATGATACATTGTTTCCACACAGTTAACCATGTCATTTCATGTATTTTGATATATGCTTTTAACTTACAATTACATAAGTGTATGTGTGCAAAATTTCAGACATGTAGGGGTTAATTAAAGGTGTAAATTCGTTGAAAAAAAATGCGTGGGCTCCCGCTGTATTTTCTCCACCAGACAGACAAAGCAAGCGAGTGGGGGCAGATAATAATAGCCTAGGGAGGGTACATTTTTTTGTGCCCCCCCTGGTTACTAACATCTGCCCCCAGACACCCCAGAAAGGGCAAATCTATAATTAGATTCGCCCTTTCTGGCACTTTGCCCGTCTATTCCCATTGCCCTGTAGCGGTGGCGAATGGGTTAATAAGGGGTTAAAGCCATCTTGCAATTGAAAGGTCACTTTAAGCCTGGTTAATAATTGAGAGCTGTCAATTTGACAACTATCAATTATTAATCCTATTGTATGAAAGAAAAATCAAACACACACACTTTAATAAAAAAGAAGTTTAATGAAATAATCACACAGTTTTTGACCATATTTTATTTTCATGCTAAAACCATATCCTGTAATAAAAATAAAATAAAAAAGCAAAATTATTCTTACCAATCCGATGCACAGTCAGGTCCCCACGCTGTAATCCATCAGAAAGGGTTAACAGGTTACAGCTAGCAGTAGCTAATGCTGCCTGCTAGCTGTAACACCCTGAATGAATAACTTCCTCTCCCAGCGAAAAGAGAGGAAGTGATTAATGAGTGGAGCTTAATTGATTTATTGCCACTTTCACTTCAGTGACCTGACCTAAAGTGAAAGTGGGACACAATCAATTAAGCTTCCCACAGTAAGCACATCCTCTACTGTCGCCGGGAGAGGAACTTATTCATTCAGGAGCTTTCAGCTGAGCATGCAGCATTACTTGTGCTAGCTTAGCTGAAAGCTAGTTATCCCTTTGTGAAGGATTACAGCGTGGGACGTCACAGATCGCCAGATAGGTAAGAATAATGTTGTTTTATTATTTTTTCTTTATTTTAGGAGATCAAGGGCTTCGCACGGATTAAGAGTAAAATAAAAGATGGTCAAAAAAATGTGTTTTTATTTCATTAAAATTATTTATTCTTAAAGTGTGTGTGTTTTTTTAATTTACTTCAATAGGATTAATAATTGATAGTTGTCTAATTGACAGCTCTCAATTATTAACCTGGCTTAAAGTGACCTTTCAATTGCAAGGTGGCTTTAACCCCTTATTAACCCATTCGCCACCGCTACAGGGCAATGGGAATAGACAGGCAAAGTGCCAGAAAGGGCAAATCTAATTAGAGATTTGCCCTTTCTGGGGTGTCTGGGGGCAGATGTTAGTAGCCAGGGGGGGCACAAAAAAAATGTACCCTCCCTTGGCTATTATTATCTGCCCCCACTCGCTTGCTTTGTCTGTCTGGTGGAGAAAATACAGCGGGAGCCCACGCATTTTTTTCAACGAATTTACACCTTTAATTAACCCCTACATGTCTGAAATTTTGCACACATACACTTATGTAATTGTAAGTTTAAACCATATATCAAAATACATGAAATGACATGGTTAACTGTGTGGAAACAATGTATCATTTCATGTCGGCTTCTGTAATTTCACAAAAGCCGGCAATTGAATTAGCGGCTATTACAGTATGTAAAAGTGTATGAACTATAAATATATATATATGTATGTGTCACAATGACATGTATATATATATATATATATATATATATATATATGTATTCTATGTGTATGTATCTAGTGTTTTGTGAGCTGTCAGTGTGATTTTACAGTAGCCGGGGATGAATTGCCGGCTTTTCAAAGGAGACTGGTGCGTATAAATCGGACAGCACTTGCATGGTGCGAGTGCTGTGCGATGATTTCTCGCACCCATTGACTTGCATTAGCGATTATCATCCCAAAATCGCATCAAATTGCAGCATGCTGCGATTTTTTTCTCACACCAATTTCTGATGAGAAAAAAATTGCAAATGAGAACTCACCTATTGAATAACATTGGTCAGATTTGGATCCGATTTTTTTTCGTCTGATTATCATCCGTTTTCGGCGCCAGTGAGTATGAGCCCTTAGTCACATCCCCTCAGCAAGTCTTTGTTTCAATCTGTTCTCCTGAGAATTGCCAAACTTTAGATTTGGCATACCTGAAGACATTAACCCCTTCTTTATTCTAACAGTGACAAGTAATATTAGGGTGTTTTATCTTACATTAAATGATTTTTGGATCTTGTTAAAAGAAACAACATATAGATTGCAGTGTGTGAAAAGACATCAGAAATGTTTTAGTGGTGGATAACGATGATTTACCGAATGGATGGTTATTATCAATGCACTATGTAATTTACCATTTTATGATTATAAAAGTGCAATATTTACAGTATATCAAATCTAATTAAAGAAGCAGCCAGTTTGATCTGTGTACGCAATGCTGACCCAGTGTGACTTTACAAGTCATCTAAATGCAAAGTACTTCTCATAGCATTAATGGGGCTGTACTATTTTGAGATAGCGTGTGAAACTTCAATTCTATCACTTGACGTAAGTGATACCATGTTAATTAAACAGAGTTGAAAAAGTAATCAACACTATACATGTGATGATGATCTATAGTGCTTCTTTTGGAAATTGCAGAAGTCTGGATATTAACCCTATCGAATGCATTGCATTCTATAGAATGTAGCACTTATATTATTGATATAATGGACTCCAACTTGTCACACAAAATCTGCAGCTTATCTTAAAAATATAGCACTGGTAACATTCTGAATGGCTTTTAACATGTTTGGAAATCTTTCTTATTGCACTATTTATAAACCTTGCCACCAGTGAAGAGGGAACAGGTAAATAATTAATTCTTTTTATTGCGGGAGGACGGATGTCTCTGCTGACTTGTTTGGATTGTAATAGAAAAAAGTATGGTTAGTAACACTGTTAACAGGTATTTCTTTTAAATAATGCAGTACTGCTAGTGACCAGCCATCACTATAATAAATAGACGTATTAATGGGAATCTGTCACCGCCGAGACATATATGACCTATTAATATAGGCATACAGGTGATAAAAATATTAAACTAGTCCTACCTGTTAATCTCATAATAATGGTCTTGTTCCTGAGAAATGTTATATTCTGTCTTTATGTTAATGATTTCTTCCATGCTCAGGGGAGTGCAGTGCTTAGAAGCAATCCCAGTCTACTGTCTTCATTGTAATACTTACCCCCTGCCAACAGCATCAGTTATAACGCCAGAATCCCACGTCTGCGCCCTGCACTTCCTAAGAAATACATACCTCATCCTCCCTTCTATGGGCACTGCATTCAGGGATCTTCTGTGCAGGCGCCGGCAAGTCACTGTGACTTCCGGCATGTACACCGATATAATACTCTCTCCACTTCCTACCTGCACAGTTATCACTAGGAACAATGTGTACATGGTGTTGACTATGCAGTGATGAAGTTGGGAGAGCACATTTTTGCCCCCCCCACCGCAGGTCACTGGAGTGGAAATTGCCAGAGCCTGCGCAGAAAATCCCTGGCTGCAGTCCCCACAGAAGGGAGGATGAAGTATGTATTTATGAGGGAGTGCAGGGCGCAGGTGCAAGATACTGGGGACGTAACTAACGCTGATGGGTTGAGGTACTACTATGAAGACAGGAGGCAGGGAAATCATTAGCATATAGAAATATAATATTTCTCAGCAACAAGACCATTAATATGAGGCATACAGGTAGGACTAGTGTAATATTTATATTACCTGTATGCCCATATTAGTAGGTCGTATACGTCCAGGGGTGTGACAGATTCCTTTTAAAGTGAAATTGCACGAACCCGTCACCAGACAGTATCACATGTTGATATACAAAGGTTTTTAGTAAATGGGTTGTGACAGCATGTTTGAAACAGGAAGTATATCAGAAGAAAGAGAGAGGTTAAATACAGTATTTTAGGTTGGTAGTGAAAGTTAGGAATAAGGGCTGGTGCTGGTGAGAGGGAATAGGGTCATTAGTGCAGGTAGAAGGCTGAAAACAGAGGAATTCGGTAATTCATTCTTTTCTGACCAGTTCACTGGGTTGACAACCGTTTAGAAATTCATGTGCAGTCCATAAAAATAGTGCACTTTTTTGAGGTTTCTGTGATTTTTTTTAATGCTGAAGAAACTTATACAGATTGTTACTGTAATTACTGCACTTGACAACATCCCAACCCACCTCCTCCCCAACCTCACCACCACTATTATTCCATCCCTAACCCACCTCTTCAACCTATCACTAACTTCCGGTACCTTCCCTTCCGCTTTCAAGCATGCCACAATCACGCCTATCCTTAAAAAGCCAACCCTCGACCCAACCGCTATGTCCAGCTATCGCCCAATATCGCTGCTCCCATTCGCTTCCAAACTCCTGGAGCTGCATGTCCACGCTGAGCTTTCCTACCACTTCTCTTCTAACTTGCTCTTTGACACTCTACAATCTGGTTTCCGCCCCCATCACTCCACTGAGACAGCCCTGACCAAAATTACTAATGATCTACTTACGGCCAAAGCGAACGGACAATACTCTATACTCCTGCTTCTTGACCTGTCCTCTGCTTTTGACACAGTTGACCACTGCCTTCTACTACAGATTCTTTGGCGTCAAGGACCTCGCCCTATCCTGGATCTCCTCATACCTTTCCAACTGCACATTCAGCGTCTCCCACTCCCACACTACCTCCTCGTCCCACCCTCTCTCCGTTGGAGTCCCCCAAGGCTCTGTTCTAGGACCCCTACTCTTCTCAATCTATACACTTGGCCTGGGGCACAAGTCCCACGGATTCCAGTACCACCTTTACGCTGATGACACTCAGATCTACCTCTGGCCCAGACATCACCTCTCTGCTATCCAGAATCCCAGAGTGTCTATCAGCCATATCCTCCTTCTTCTCCTCCCGCTTCCTCAAACTCAATGTGGACAAATCTGAACTCATAATCTTTCCCCATCCCACAGATCTTCCTTACCTGACCTATCTATCACAATTAACGACATCACGCTTTCCCCGTACCAGAAGTCCGCTGCCTCGGAGTAACCCTTGACTCTGCCCTGTCCTTCAAACCGCACATCCAAGCTCTTTCTACCTCCTGTCGCCTTCAACAAATATTTCAAGAATCCGTCCTTTCCTCAACCCTCAATCTACTAAAATGATTGTGCACGCCCTCATCATCTCCCGCCTCGATTACTGCAACACCCTTTTCTCTGGCCTCCCTGCTAACACCCTCGCACCTCTCCAGTCCATCCTTAACTCTGCTGCACGACTAATTCACCTCTCTCCTCGCTACTCCTCCGCTTCTCCCCTCTGCAAATCTCTGCACTGGCTCCCATTCCCTCAGCGTATCCAGTTCAAATTACTAATACTGACCTACAAAGCCATCTATAATCTGTCTCCTCATATCTCTGAACTAATCTCCCGATATCTTCCCTCACGTAATCTCCGATCCTCTCAAGACATCCTTCTCTCCTCCACACTTATTCGCTCCTCACCCAACCGCCTCCAAGACTTCTCCCGAATATCCCCCATCCTCTGGAATTCTTTGCCCCAACACGTCCGACTATCAAACACATTCGGATCCTTCAGACGGAACCTGAAAACGCCATCTCTTCAGGAAAGCCTACAGCCTGCAATGACCCTGCTACCTCCTCACCACTACCGGAGATATCGCCTCAACCAACACCGGAACTGCTGCAACCCCTCGACCTACTGTCTCCTGCCTCACAATCCTGTAGAATGTAAGCCCGAAAGGGCAGGGTCCTCTCCCCTCTGTATCAGTCTGTCATTGTTAGTTTGTTTACTGTAAGTGATACCTGTAATTTGTATGTAACCCCTTCTCATGTACAGCACCATGGAATCAATGGTGCTATAGAAATAAATAATAATAATAATAATAATAATAATAATAATTATCAGCATTTTATAGTTTATAGTGAATGCAGCTGATGTCTTCATATCAAAATTATGTGGCTGTAGATATTAGTCATCTATAATCATAATGATGTGTTCTTGTTTTTTAATTTGTCCATAAAAATAATGTCTGTCGGTGACTTTTTGATAAGCTGTACAGAAAAAATAAAAATATTCAAACCAAACAGGAAAAAGAATGATAATTCTTTGCAGCTGCTACGGAGTGAAGCTAAGGGTATAGTGATGAGTGAGTATACTCATTGGTCGGTCTTCCCCGAGCACGTTCGGGTGGTCTCCAAGTATTTGGAAGTGCTCGGAGATTTAGTTTCTGTTGCCTTAGCTGCATGATTTGCGGCTATTTGACATCCTGAATACATGTGGGAATTCCCGAACAAACAGGCATGCCCACATGTATTCAGGCTGTCAAGTAGCCGCAAATTATGCAGCTGCGGCAACAGAAACTAAATCTCCGAGTGCTTCCAAATACTCGGAGACCACCCGAACGTGCTCGGGAAAACCCGAGCAACAAGCATACTCGCTCATCACTAAAGGGTATATGTTCTCTGGATCTTTATTCATTCATACATTGCATTTCAAAGTCGGGTTGATTCCTTCTTCAGGTCTTAAACCTGATGATAGAGTCAACTCGACTTCAAAATGCATTGTATGAATGTATAAAGATCCAGACAACATATACCCTTAGCTTCACTCTGTGGCAGCGCCCGCGAATTACGGCTCTTTTTACTGTTTGATATGAATACATCTCTTCCCTTCGGTATATGGAACAGTGGTTAGAGCAGCAGCCCTTCATTTTTATAAGTATGAAGTTGTGCCATGTCTCAACTCAGATAGGTGAGCAACAACAATCTTTTGCTCGCTGTGTCTTATATTGAGGGTAACACACTTGGAGCACCTTTTCTCTTTGTCTTAGAAAAAATAAAAAGTCAAGTTGGCAACCCTGCCAGTTCAGTGGTGGAAAGTGAAATTAAAGAGTGGAATGGAATAGGGGTTTGGGAGATAATTTTTCTGTTGGATATTGTCAATTTTTGTAAAGTAATAAGGGAAATATCAAAAACTTTATTGTATTAAGAATACATTAAGGTCTAAGAAAAGGTCGTAGCAATTAAAATGACATCATGCACAGGAGGAGAGAGCATAAGAACATGTCTATTGACTAATGGAATAAGGTAAGGGCAGGACATAGATGGCAAACTACATACATAGAGTAGAGGAGAAGATAAACCAAGCCAAGGGTGCTTCCACTTGATGGACAAGGATCCAGAAGTATAAAACTAATTATTTTATTGCAAAGACTCTGGCATACAGTACATCACATTTGACACATAAAAACATGAAAAAAAAAAATCTACAAAACCATGAGAAACACAACGCATTTTAGCTACATAGCCATCATCAGGAGTATATCTAATATAGTCCAAAGTAAAATATTTATACTATATACTAGTGCTAGTGGGGGACGGGCAGGTTAGCAGATTTGCCAATAGATCAATATATTTACTCCACCCCATCCCTCCTCGCATCTGTATCCACAGGCACCAGCTGAACAACAAATATACATGGAATTTTGCATACCACCGAAGAAACCTTTAGCAAAATATAATAACTATCATCAACTCAAGTGGAACAGATATTAGTGTATCTTCCCATACTGCTGGACAGTATAGTTTTGCATATCATATCTTTTGTTTTTCTTTTTTCTTTTATATTTTTGTCTTTTGGGTCTTATGTATGATAATGAAAGTTGGAGGGATGCAAATCCCTTTATCAATGAAAATACATGTTCAAGTCAATAAGCAGAAAAAATATACAACCATCATAATCCTTGTAAAAAATTTTTTTATATACATTTTTAACATACATGTTTATATTTAAATTATTCATATTTATAATTAGCATTTAGGTATATATTCTTATTCATTTTTATTCTCATAAATGAAAACACATAAGTATTAGTGATGAGCGAGCACTAAAATGCTCGGGTGCTTGTTGTTCAGGTCAAGCAGATTGGAATACTCGGGTACTCGGACAGAACAACGAGTCCAATGTAAGTCTATGGGAGACGCGAGTATTTTTGCCGCGATCCACCCCGGGGTCCTTTAAAGGTCTAAAACCGTCTGAAAATGATGGAAACACTGCTGAAATGACATGAGGACATCATGGGGATCGCCCCTGGAAGCATTACTGACTCCTAGTTCACAGCTGTAAACAATGTTGTCAGAGTTTCATGCCTTTGTTTCCGATTCACCGAAAAACATACCGAAACGGATTTTGCAGCGAAATCTGTGAACGTACATCCTTTCCATGTTAATGACATGTATATAAGGCAAAATAATTAACCCAGACCAAAATGTTCCTTCACCACTTGGGATATGTTCCGACGCAGCGTTTTAGAAGCGTTTCTGCTACTTTAATATTGATTTCAACCAAAACAAATGCATTCACTGGGAAATGTCATTGTAACATTTAACAACCCTAGCTGGCCATGTGGTGTGTGACACATAAGCAGACACATCTTGTTTCATTTATGAAGGAGGGACTCTTAAAGTCACAGAGCCTATTTTTACTGGTGCATCAGGTGACATTAATCTTCTTAAATAGTGGGTCTCCTAAACTGTTGTAGCCTATGCTGTGAGTGGATGAGCTGCTAAGAGTTACGACGGCACCCCAATATTCCTTTCATAAGAAGTCCCGGAGGGCCTCCATAAAAAATGTTGCATTGAATGCAAGGCCTGCCCTGCTACCAATTCATATGCACCCCAATAAGCCTTAGAAGCCACATAGTGGATGGGCCCCGTAAAATCCACTTCACCATATTCATTTTGTACTCCCGTACTCTTTTTTTTTTTTTTTACACATTGGCACTAAGGCCAGCCCTGCTGCCTAGTCATATGCACCCCATTACACCTTGGAACCCACATACTGGATGAGCCTTGTTTAATCCACGTCACCATATTCCTTTTGTACTCCTGTACTCCTTTTTATAAACATTTGCAGCAATGTTTGCCCTGCTGCATAGCCATATGCACCCAGTTACACCTTGGAACCCACATACTGGATGGGCCCCGTAAAAACCACTTCACCATATTCCTTTTGTACTCACATACTCTTTTGTTTAAACAGTGACAGCAATGTCTGCCCTGCTGCAAAGTCATATGCACCCCATAATGCCTTGGAACCCACATAATGGATGGGCCCTGTAAAATCCATGTCACTATATTCCTTTTGTACTCCTGTACTCTTTTGTTTACACAGACAGCAATGTCTGCCCTGCTGCAAAGTCATATGCACAGCATTACGCCTTGGAACCCACATACTGGATGAGTCCATGCAAATCCACTTCACAATATTAAATTTGTACATCCAGAAGTCGCCAATGATAGACATAAAAGGTCTAAGTTAATCTACCCAAGTGTAATGTATGGTGTACAGTTCATATAGCGTCTTGTGCTTGGGTGCGATGAAAACACATGAGACACAGGTTTGATATAGAAGGACTTGTATTACTTCATACAAGTGGCAAACATGGTCACACAGTTTGCAGGTACAGAAGCAGGAGACACAGCAGGCCAGAGTAACTTAAGCTCAGCAATAACTCTCCACAACAGGTTCAGGATCTCTTCTCTGTTACCGTAATTCCATGCAAACGTGGATTTATCAAATAGCAGGTTTCCAGAGTCCACAAGTGTTCCAAAGTTCCTCAGTAGGAAATAGCTGGAGTACAAAGTCCAAGGTTTTCCAGGAGTCAGGTCACAGGCTCACTGCAGGCTTGATTCTGAAGCACTGATTGCTCAGCTGAGGCTGCTTAAGAAGCAAGAGGGAGAGAATCAGGGCGGGAACATGAAAGCTGGAAACTCCATATTGACTGAGGGCAAGATAGCTGCAGCAAGACAGAAAGCAAAATGGCTGACGAAAAAACTGAGTTTCAAGAAACATGTACAAAGAACCTTACATTACTCCCCCCTTAGGGACAACCTCCGGATGACCTCAGACCAGGCTTGTCTGGGTACCTCTGATGAAACTGGCGGAGCAAGCGAGGAGCATTAACGTTATTGACTGGTTCCCATGAGTTGTCCTCCACTGGGTAGCCCTGCCATTTAATCAAATATTGTAACTGATTTCTGTACAACCTGGAATCTAGAATCCTTTCCACCACAAATTCTTCCTGACCATCGACTAGCACTGGGTCAGGGCAAGGAGAAGAACGTCCAGGAAACGTATTGGGTGTTGCAGCCTTTAGTAGGGATACATGAAAGACAGGGTGGATTCTCATAGTTCTGGGCAGTTGAAGACGACAAGCAACGGCACTTATAATTTTACTGATTTTATAGGGTCCAATGTACTTATGTCCCAACTTAGACGATGGAATCCTTAACTTAAGATTTCTGGTTGACAGCCAGACCAAGTCTCCTACCTTGAAAGCTGGTGCAGGTTTACGAAATTTATCTGCTGCTTTCTTGTACCTTTCCTGAGCCAATTCCAGATTTTCCTTTAGAAGATCCATATTCTTTTGTAAAGACGTGATTCTTTCAGCCACTGCTGGCAAGGGCGTTTCTATGGGAAATCGAGGAAGAATGTTAGGATGATAACCTAAATTGGAGTAAAAAGGAGACTGCTTAGTGGAGGCGCTCTGAGAGTTGTTATAAGAGAACTCAGCCAGTGGAAGTAGATCCACCCAATCATCCTGTAGGTGGCAGATAAAGCAGCGGAGATACTGCTCCAGGGTCTGATTGGTTCGTTCTGTCTGTCCATTAGTCTGGGGATGAAAAGCAGAAGAAAGGTTTACTTTAATGTCCAATGCGGCACAGAAATTTTGCCAAAACCTTGAAGTGAATTGCAGCGCTCGATCCGAAATAACCTCATTCGGTACTCCATGTAAGCGAAACACATTCTTAATCATCAAATCTGATGTCTGTTTTGCAGTGGGTAAGCCGACACAAGGGATAAAATGAGCTGCCTTTGTTAAACGATCAACCACCACTAGAATGGTGTTCTTCCCTTGAGAGGTTGGTAACTCCACAATGAAGTCCATAGAAATGGATCCCCACGGGCGGGACGGGGTGGGAAAGGGGTTGCAACAGACCAGTTGGTGAGGAGCGAGGTGTTTTGCATCTTGCACAGACTTCACATGAAGTGACATAGTTTAAAACATCTTTCCTGTAAGTGGGCTACCAAAAGAAACGAGAAAGAAATTCCTGTGTCTTTAGAATTCCTCTATGCCCAGCTATCTTGGAATCGTGGATGAGTTGCAATACTCTCAATCTGACTGTTTCAGGTATATACAGTACAGACGTTGTCCCTGAATCCACACACCATTCTTAAAGACAAGACTTACGTCCCTTGGGGGTTGTGCCAACAAGGAATCCGCATGGTATGCTTCCTTGATGTCCTTAAGTAGGTCTTGATTATGAATCACTCCCAGGAATCTAGAGTCAGGAAGAATAGTCTTAGGAGGAGTAAGTGGACGGGTCTCTGCTGAATGAATCCTAGAGAGTGCATCAGCCTTTCCATTGCGCGATCCTGGTCTATAAGAAATGACAAAATTAAATTGGTTTAAGAAAAGATTCCAGCGAGCCTGGTGAGGAGTCAGGCACTTAGCCGACCTGATAAATTCAAGGTTACGATGGTCTGTCAGGACGACTATTTGCTGTGCAGCTCCCTGAAGAAGGTGTCTCCATTCTTTGAAGGCGGCAATAATGGCCAACAACTCTCTATTGCCCACATCGTAGTTCCTCTCAGCCGAAGACAACTGCTGGGAAAAGAAGGCACAGGGATGCAAGACATTCTTCTCACCTGTTCTCTGAGAGAGTATAGCTCCAACGGCACAGTCTGAAGCATCCACCTCTACTATGAAGGCAAGTTCGGGGTTGGGATGTACTAAGATAGGTGCGGTGGTAAATTTATCCTTTAGACGGGAAAATGCTTCCTGGGCTTGGGGGGTCCAGGAGAACCTAGACTCTTTCCGGGTAAGTTGGGTGATAGGTGACACTACCTCAGAGAAATTCCTAATGAAACGTCTATAGAAGTTGGCAAACCCGATGAAGCGCTGCACCTCCTTCACATTTCTAGGAATTGGCCAATCCTTGATGGCTTGGGTCTTGCTTCCATCCATACTAATTCCTTGTGTAGACAGTACATTCCCCAGAAATTGAATTTCGGTCCTATGGAATTCACACTTTTCAAGTTTGATGTAAAGATGGTTTTGTCTTAGACGTTCTAAGACCATTCTCACATGTCCATGATGTTCCTCTGTGGAGTTAGAAAAAATTAGAATATCATCCAAATAAATCACCACGAATGTATCTAGGAGATCCCTGAAGATGTCATTCACCAAGTGTTGGAAAGTGGCTGGGGCGGTACTCAGACCAAAAGGCATAACTAAATATTCAAAGTGTCCATAGCGTGACCTGAATGCAGTCTTCCATTCATCCCCAGGTCTAATACGGACCAAGTTATAGGCCCCACGGAGATCCAATTTAGAGAAAATTTTGGCATGCCGCACTCTCTCCAATAACTCAGGGATTAAAGGCAATGGATAATGGTTTCCAATAGTAACCTTATTGAGTTCCCTATAGTCTACGCAGGGTCTCAGAGATCCATCTTTCTTCTTCACAAAGAAGATGGGTGCACCTGCAGGAGATGAAAAGGGGCGTATGAAGCCCTTGGCTAGATTTTCGTCTATGTAATCCTTTAAAGCCTTTAGCTCGGGCCCCGCCAGGGGGTAGATCTTACCAAAAGGTATCTCTGCTCCAGGCAATAATTCAATTTGACAATCATATGGACGGTGAGGGGGAAGCTGGTCAGCGTTCTTCTTGTCACATAAATCCACATAGTCCTGGTATACAGCTGGTAGTTCAGGGACTGACATGGTTCTTTTAGGAACAGAGCAAGCTGAAACTTCTGGACTCATCTGTTTCTCTGGAAAGTGTAATTCCTTGGTCTCCCAGTTAATGGTAGGGTTCTGAGCCTGCAGCCATGGTAGCCCTAGAATAATGGGAAAGTGGGGAGAAGAGATAAGCATAAAGGACAGTTTCTCTTGATGATCTTTACCCATAAGGACCCTCAAAGGCTCCGTTTCCTGATCCACTGGTCCAGAGGTCAGCAGGGAGCCATCCACAGTCTCCATCTGTACTGGAGTAGCCTTCTTCACTGAACGTATCCCCTGTTTCAGAGCAAAGGAGATATCCATAAAATTTCCACTTGCCCCTGAGTCGATCATAGCAGAGCTAGACACCCAGACTGAGTCAACCCAGAGTTTGATGGAAAGGAAGCAATGAGAATTGTTTTTCTTACAACTCAGCTGGGACACCGCTGAGGAAACTTGAAAAATTGCAGAGTTTACACAGTCATCGTCCTCAGAAGTGACGGAGTTTAAGTCCGAGAAATCAATATTTGTTGCTGCAGATCTCTCTGGAGCCTGAGGCTCGGACCTGACAGATCTCCTCTCGCAACACTCACAGTGAATGACTGCTGCAGTAGTCTTACGAGAACGGCTGGGGCAGTTTATAATGAAGTGCCCTGACTTACCACAGTAGAAACATAGATTTTCCTTTAAACGATGTTCTTTGCGTGCATCACTAACCCGTCTTTGTAAAGAGTCCACCTGCATGGGTTCAGGTTCAGGTTCCCGTGTGATCCTACTCAAAGGTTCCTTAGCTGGGGAGGAAGGTAGGAAAAGGTTAGTGCGATTACTTTCGAACCATCTCTCTTGCCTGCGTTCAGTCAGACGTGCATCAATACGGATGCAGTAGTTAATAAAGTCACCTAACGCAGTGGGAGGGTCGGCACGAGCAAGTTCATCCTTAATCAGTGGAGACAACCCTTTTCGAAAAATAGATTTTTTGGCGGAACTGTCCCAAGTGGTATCGAGGGCCCATCTCCTGAAATCCAAGGCATATTCGGCTACTGAGCGCTTACCTTGGCGCAAAGTTAACATGGCTGCTTCAGCTGTTGCACCTCGATTGGGGTCATCAAACACCTGCCCCATGGCTGAAATGAAAGCATCAAGATGATCCAAACATTCATCCTCAGTCTCAATCAGAGGGTTTGCCCACATCAAAGCCTTGTTGGTAAGCAACATGATTATAGTAAGCACTTTAGATCGTTCAGTGGGAAATTGTGAAGCATGTGCAGAAAAAAAAAGATTGAATTGGTTAATAAATCCCCTGAATTTCTCACGTTCACCGCCAAAATGAAAAGGGGGTAACTTGGGAATCCCAGAACTCGGGGTTATGGCAGGAGCCTGGACTCGTTCCTCTAGAACCTCAATCCTGGCTCGTAAATCCTGGGTAGTTTGTCCAAACACTTGCAAATTGTGATTAGTGAGGTCCTGTAGGTTTGCAAAACGGGTCTTTATAGTCTGTATATCTGCAAGGATTGTATCAGTCACTCCGCAAAGCTCCTTTATGCGAGCCTCCATCTTCCAGATCTTTTAAGACAGGAGTACTGGAAGGAGAAGAGAAAAAAAAAAAAACAATAGTGTTTACCTGTGGTAACACTGCAGAGTAAAATTAAGGGAATTGCTCACCTGGAATGGTTGTGAGAAGTCACAACCACTGTCATCACAGAAAGTATAACCGGACATCTGATATCCACAGTCACAGCAGACACAGCCTTCCCAGACCCAGCAGACACTAACGTTTGGCTTCAGAATCTTGTAATGTATGGTGTACAGTTCATATAGCGTCTTGTGCTTGGGTGCGAGGAAAACACATGAGACACAGATTTGATATAGAAGGACTTGTATTACTTCATACAAGTGGCAAAAATGGTCACACAGTTTGCAGGTACAGAAGCAGGAGACACAGCAGGCCAGAGTAACTTAAGCTCAGCAATAACTCTCCACAACAGGTTCAGGATCTCTTCTCTGTTACCGTAATTCCATGCAAACGTGGATTTATCAAATAGCAGGTTTCCAGAGTCCACAAGTGTTCCAAAGTTCCTCAGTAGGAAATAGCTGGAGTACAAAGTCCAAGGTTTTCCAGGAGTCAGGTCACAGGCTCACTGCAGGCTTGATTCTGAGGCACTGATTGCTCAGCTGAGGCTGCTTAAGAAGCAAGAGGGAGAGAATCAGGGCGGGAACATGAAAGCTGGAAACTCCATATTGACTGAGGGCAAGATAGCTGCAGCAAGACAGAAAGCAAAATGGCTGACGGAAAAACTGAGTTTCAAGAAACATGTACAAAGGACCTTACACCAAGTGATGAATAAAGGGGCTTCGGTGCAAGATTTTAAACATATCAAAGTAAATGGCATTTGCACGCCCACAAAATTAATTGCACCTCCATGCAAAGTGTTTGTTTTTCTGAACAGAAACACTTGAAGTTTTTAAAAAAATAAAAAATCAAATAGAAAATCACACCGAGTTAAGGATAACTGACTGCAAGGAAAAAAAAGGAAAGAATCACCATCTCTTCCAACAAAACTTGATAACACTTCAGAGTTGTGGCTGATAAAACCCTTTCTTGGTTTTCAAATGGTAATGGAATCCCAAAAATATGTTGAGAGCAGGATGCACTACATTGAAGGACGATCAAATTTTCATATTTTTAATGGTATGATTGTTCCCTCTTTGTCTAATTATTTTATGGATAATTTGGCTATTTTATTTGCCAAGTTTTAAACACTAAGGTTCAGATACGGCTTTAAAGATGGCTTATACTGGAAATATGACGCTTTTTTAGTTAAAAGTACAAAATTAAAGGAATAGTATGATTGAATAGTATGAGCGCGTACAGTTTTGTATGTTTTAATTTACAAAGGTTAAGTACATATAATGATTAAATAAATATTATGATTTAGTAGAATTAACTACATATAGTATACTTACATCATCACCGAGAGGCTTTTAAAGATCATCCGTCTGGAATATCAGAGAAGCAACACCAAGACAAAGAACCCCTGGGAGATTCAATACACTGCATAGGCGTTCCCAATTATGCAGGTATGAACACACTGTACATGTACAGGTACCCCAGTTTTTGCATGTGTCTTTGTCATGTTTCTCTGGTCTTATATAGTGATTAACACTATGTAGTAACTCAATTTAAACCCAGCCCTTCAAATGGCCAGCTTTCAAGGTCGGATGAAACTGAGATATCATGTAGTCGTCAGACGAGGGGCCATAAACCCTTAGAATTTAAAAGTCACAAGGATTTAGATAAAACCACCACAGACAGAGGTTAAGTAAACCATAAAGTTTTACAATCACAAACCGCAAACATATGGAAGCTTAAATATTTTACCAGAAATGCATCTATGCAATTGTCTGAATGCATTCTGTATATTTGAATATGGATTCAAAAAAGCCATTTGTATATTCACACTACACTATTAACAGCAATCATATCTTGAAAAACTGAAGATTAACCCATAGACTACTATCTATAATCATGACAATCTTTTTGACCAGTATGTATAGGTAAGTACCGTATTTTTCGGACTATAAGATGCACCGGACCATAAGACCCACCTCAAATTTTCAGAAGGAAAATAGGGAAAAAAAATAATGTGTCAAATGGGGGTCCGTCTTACAGTCCGAATTCAGCTTACCAGAGAAGGGATCAGCACAGGTAGAGGAGTGGTCACAGGGTCGTTCGGTGGTTCAGGCTGGTGCGATGGTGGTGCTCTGTGTTGCAGGGGTGCTCTGTGGGGTGGCTGTGCTCTGTGGGGTGGCTGTGCAATATATGGTACTCACAAATCCCATAGCGGTGGTCCCAATGCAGCCTCCTGTGCTCTGTGGTGTCGGGGCAGCAGCGGGCTCTGTGCTGCGTGGGGGGCTCGCCAGCATCTGCCTCTAAGCCGGAAAGCCCCCCGCAGCTGCGACGCGGTGGCCTCAAGAAACATGGCCGCCAGGGGCCTCCGGTGGCGGTCCCGACGCAGCCTTCTGTGCGGTGGTGTCGGGGCAGCAGCGGGCTCTGTGCTGCGTGGGGGGCTCCGCCGGCATTTCGCTCTTAGCCGGAAAGCCCCCCGCAGTTCCGCTCCCTCCTGCAACGCGGTGGCGTCCTCAAACATGGCCGCCAGGGGCCTCTGGTAAGATGGCTGCCGAATCTCATTCAAGTCTCGGCAACGAGATCTCTTCCCGAGATCTTGTCTCCCGAGATCTCAGGACAAGATCTCAGGAGAAGAGATCTCATTGCCGAGACTTGAATGAGATTCGGCGGCCATCTTACCGGAGGCCCCTGGTGGCCATGTTTGAGGACGCCACCGCGTTGCAGGAGGGAGCGGAGCTGCGGGGGTTTTCCGGCTAAGAGCTAAATGCCAGCGGAGCCCCCCCACGCAGCACAGAGCCCGCTGCTGCCCCGACAACACCGCACAGAAGGCTGCGTCGGTACCGCCACCGGAGGCCCCTGGTGGCCATCTATCAGGAGGCCGCATCAGCGGAGCTGCGGGTGGCTTTCTGGCTAAGAGGGAAATGCCGGCGGAGCCCCCCACGCAGTACAAAGCCCAGCTGCTGGCCAGACACCACCGCACAACAGGGAGGCTGCCGCCACCGGAACCGCCGACGCCACCGGATTTTTAGGTATGTTGGGACCATAAGACGCACCCCCATTTTCCCCCAAATTTTTTTGGGGAAAAAGTGCGTCTTATGGTCTGAAAAATACGGTAATGTTAAAAGTAGCTGCTACTATGTATCCCGGAAATAACATAGAGAAATGCAAGAATGTGAAGTGGTTTTAGAACATAACTGTGACAATGCTCAATATTCCACAACTGTTCCGTTCTGCTGTGTAGTAAAATTGGAGACACCATAGATGATCACAGAGGGTTTCAACAAAGTAATTTAGAAATAAGATCATTTTTTTAATTTTCCCTCTTTATAATCCAGTAAAGAAGGAATATGCAGTCTCGCTCATAGAAGTTATCGCTTCAAAAACTGATTATGTCCTCAGCATCTACAAGCATTCAGCCATCACTGTTTTGTATTGAACTCTTATCATTTGAGGCAGCCAAAGTTATGCTCTCAAGGAGATTAACAAATATAGTGGACAAAGAAATGTTTGTAATGAAACTGAGCCTACATAACAGCATTGCTTTATCAAATTTATATGAAGTGTATTGTGTCCAATGTGAGCAACCAGGCAACCAAAAAAGGAGCTTTTCAAGTGAGCTCTTTAAGGTACCTAAATGTTATGAAGGAAAGCAACGAGACCGGCCTATGCTGAGGAGTGAACACAAGGATGGGGACGTTAGTACCGGACCGGTCGGCACTGTTGGGGTTCCTGTTCTAGTACATGGGCAGACCACCATAAGCTACTCTTAGTGGTGTACCAAGACAGAAATATGCCACATGGCTTAGTGTGAACCCATCAGAGCCAGATGATCGTGATTGTCACAGTCCACTGGGCTTGTTGGAGAAATTTATGCTGTAAATCCCTCCAGATCCTGCATCTTTTCCTGATCCTGAAGTACCAAGAGTTTCCGAATCTCCTTCCACATGGGAGTCGAAACATTCCATGGTCACCCCAAATTCTTAAGATGTCAGTGCATCCGCCAGGGATAAAAGTGGCTTATTAGGGAGAATGCGCTTGGTGATGAATGCAGGCTCTGCTGTCAGGAATAGAGCAGAAGATTAATCTTGCATTCTGTTGGGATCCTGGAATGTAAATTCCAAGTAGGTAGAGATGCTGGATGAGTCAGAGAGACCTTCTGACCAGCCAAAATTGGACCTTCAGATAATAGTACAAGATGTGTCCGATAATGACGATATTGTGATTTGCGGAGAAGACACACATGTTCTAAAGGTCAAAAATCTGGTTCACTCTGAAAGGTCAACTGACAATCAATTGGAATCTGTTCCTTCAACAAATTCAAAGGTGAAACTGGGAAAAAGAAAGCCCAAAATGCAGACATTTGATATAGAAAATCCACATGATTCTCTTATCCTGTTTTCAGCAAAGTCCCCTATAACTATTCTCGGAAACACAGTACAAGCATTGTATAAAGTCCTGAAGCTCGTTGCCTACAAGACCGAGCACTACTTCTGTCTCACTTGGTTAAGGAGACAAAGAATCTTGAGTTGCCTGACGAAACATTGAAAAAACTGGCTGAAAATGTTGAAGAAGACATATTTGGCTTGTATGGTGATACTAGTATAAGATACAAAACTAAGTACAGAAGTCTTCTTTTCAATCTGAAGGACACCAAAAATAATGGTTTCTTTCAACGGGAGGTATTAGGTGAGATCACCCCACAACGTCTGGTTCTGATGAGTCCTGCAGGAAATGGCTCGCCAGGAGCTAAGTGACTGGAGAAACCAGGAGCGGCAGCACACATTGGAGATGATTCAGAAAGCAGAGGAGGAAATAAATCTAAAACAACAAATGATAAAGCTCACACACAAAGGGTTGATTGAAATTGATACATCACCAGATCTAATGTTTACCTTGCAGGATCTGTGTCATGCGCCAATGATTCACTGAGTTCAGATATTAATAATATAAATGAGATCACAACAGATACAACAGCTCATCACAAAACTCACCTTCTGGACCGCAATTGCATCATTTGCATGGGAAAAATCAAACCTTCAGACATGAATAATAGGGCCAATGGGCAAAAATAAAATCACCAATCACAAATGCCAAGGAAAAGAGTTATGGACCGAAGCTACAATCCTCAGGGGCACCAGAGACCATTGATTGAATGAAAAATGATGTCTTAGGCATAAAAAGTGAGAACACCTCCTCATCTGAAACTGCAATATGGAAAGGCTTGATTCACATGTTTTCTATTAAGACCTTCAAAGTGACAGCAATGCAAGTTTTGTGATATAGTGCCCACTTTTTCAGAAATTACTAAAGAAGATCACAACTAAAGACTTCATCTCTCAGGAATCAGTGTGGGAATATGTGGATCTCATCTGGCCTGCATGTACCAAGGATATGTGCCTCCTGCGTTTTTGCCCCCAGACCAGCAGTGATGCGGTATTCTACAGTCGGCTCTATTCCTACCTCAACCGCAAACTAAGATATGCAATTATCAATGCCAACAACATGGAGGCCTTTATAATTCCACTTCCAGCATGCCAGCCAATATCTGCCAAACTTCACCCCTTAGGGGGGCCAGGTCTTGAGGATGAACATCCTCATCTTTTACTGGCTCTAATTTTTCCAAACCATCCATTCTGGTCTTCATGTCCCAGAAAGGTCCCCAAAATTCAGAGAGAACAAGATCAGGATGTTTCTGATGACATATTCTCATCTATATTTGAAGATGTTGAAAGGGAGGAGAATTTGATGGGGGAACAAGGACACCCACCTTTAGGGCAGGAGATACCTGGTGTGGGAGACGTGGGTATTGCAGAGCTGATAAATATTCTGACTTATCTGTCAAATAACCTGCAGAAAATTTCTGACCAAAACAACAATAATTTTCAGTCTACGCCCCCAACTAACCAGTCAAACCCCATACCAGCAGCAGCCCCTGTTTGGCCATCATGTACAATGGCACCCACTTTTCAGGCTCCTGTTTCTTTTGGCAATGATCCAGCTGCCATGTTTGATCCTTCGACCTTGTATGGTCCATCGGGCAGTAACCCTTATACTTTCTAAAAGCAATGTGGCAATAGGTTTCTAACACAATTCTTAAGGTTTTAGACTAGGTATATAGAAAACTTTGTTCATGTTTTCAAGAACATTTATGCCTACAGTTTTAAAAATCAAAATTTTATTCTTATCACAGACCTATTAAACATTTCTAAAAATATTTTTCATATTTTTCTGTTCATTAATGTTTGCCAAGTCTTTGCCAAGAAGGATGTGGATTCACCAATGGGGGGTACCTTTTTAAATAAATAAAGTATTGCCATCACAGCACCCCTTGTTATGATTTGGTAGCTGAGGAGAGCAAGCAAAAATGGAAATACACCAGAGAGGTTGGAATCTATGGGATTGCAGCACTCTGACCAACCACCACAACTAAAGGCAGCCGTGGAGCGTACCTACGTTGGTCCTAGACGCCTCGTCACAGCCTGAGAAGCTAACTACACCTAAAGACAGAAAGAGGAAAACTATCTGCCCCGGAGCAGATCCCCAAAGAACATAGAAAGCCCCCAAACATGTAATGGCGGCCAGACAAGAAGAAATACAGACACAGATAGAAAATAGTATGAGCAAACGCTGGGGCCCAAACCTCCCAAATAGAAAAGGACAGGAAGGACACTTACTGCAACCCCAAAAAACCCTGAAACGTACCAACACTACTAATTACAAAAACACCTGAGATCACACGACCTCTACCACCTAAACTAGCTCTCTGGTGTAACAAAAACTAAACAGCAGCCACTGAAAAAACTGGAAAAGGCAAATGAACAAACAACAGTGGCTGAACTAAACTGAGAGGAGCACAAGCCCCCGGAGGGGACCCGGCAGACCCCCACAGAAGTGCAAGACAAAATGCAAAAAGCAAGCACAAAAAACAAAAAGAAGAAAATGTCTTATCTGTTAGCAGAAGATGCAGGCACGAAACAGCAGGCTACAAAGTGAACAGGAATCAAAGATGAGACCAGAACAATTGATCACCGGCAACCCTGATGGGAGGGAACCTCCCTTATATAAGACCAGTCAGTAACATCTGATCGCCAATCTTCACAATCTTCATTGGATAGTTCAGTACTGTTTGTAACCACCAGAGGGAGCTTCTGCTCAGAATTCATTTCTAGCACATTCACAACAGTACCCCCCCCTTGAGGAGGGGTCACCGAACCCTCATTTGAGCAACCAGGTCGGTCAGGATGAGCTCTGTGATACGCACGGATGAGTCTCCTAGCATGGATGTCCGAAGCAAACACCCAAGAATTGTCCTCCTGACCATAACCTCTCCACTTAACCAAATACTGGATTTCCGTCTAGAAAAACGAGAATTCAATATTTTCTCAACCACATACTCCAGATTGCCCTCAACCAAAACAGGGTCAGGAGGCACAGCCATAGGAACCACTGGCTCGACAAACCTCTTCAATAAGGACTTGTGGAACACGTTATGGATCTTAAATGTCCCTGGAAGAAGTAAACGAAAGGAAACAGGATCTTATAAGGTCCAATGAACCTAGGCTTAAACTTAGGAGATGCAACTCTCATAGGGATATTTCTTGAGGACAACCAGACCAAGTCCCCCACTTCAAACCGAGGACCATTAGTCCTATGCCAAAGGCAAAAAAGAGACCCAGTCATCCTGATCAGCAGACACAAAGCATCTCAGATAAGTCTCCAATGTCTGGTTTGTTCTCTCAGTTTGTCCATTGGTCTGCGGATGAAAAGCCGAGGAGAAAGACAATTGAACACCAAGTTTAGAACAAAAAGTCCTCCAAAATCTGGAAACAAACTGGACTCCTCTGTCAGACACAATGTTCTCAGGAATGCCGTGTAACCGAACCACGTGCTGAAGGAACAAAGGCACCAATTCAGAGGAGGAAGGCAACTTAGGTAATGGCACAAGATGTATCATTTTGGAAAACCTATCACAAATCACCCAGATAACGGTCATTCTCTGAGAAACAGGGAGGTTGGAAATGAAATCCATAGAGATATGGGTCCATGGTCTCTTGGGCACAGGCAATGGCATCAACAAACCACTAGAGCGAGAGCAAGGCTTGGAGCGAGAGCAAGTCCCGCAGGACTGCACAAATTCCCTGACGTCACGAGACAAAATAGGCCACCAAAAGGACCGACTAACCAACTCTCTGGTACCAAAAATTCCGGGATGACCGGCCAATGCGGAACAATGAATCTCAGACATCACACTCTTTTTCCATCGGTCTGGGACAAACAATTTCCCAATAGGGCAGCGCTCGGGTTTATCCTCCTGACACCCTTCCAGAGCCAGTCTCAAATTGGGCGAGATGGCGGAAAGAACTACACCCTCTTTCAAAATAACAGCAGGATCAGATAACTCAGGAGAGTCCGCAAGGAAACTCCTCAAGAGGGCATCCGCCTTAACATACTTAGTGCCAGGAAGAAAGGAAACCACAAAATTAAAATGTGTGAAAAACAAGGCCCACTGTTATATTTCGGTAACTGAGGAGTGCAGGTAAAAAAGGCAATACACCAGAGCAGTTGGAATCTATGAGATTGCAGTACCCTGACTAACCACCACAACTAGAGGCAGCCGTGGAGCGTTCCTACGTTGGTCCTAGACGCCTCGTCACAGCCTGAGAAACTAACTACACCTAAAGATAGAAAGAGGAAAGCTATCTGCCCCGGAGCAGATCCCCAAAGAACATAGAAAGCCCCCAAACATGTAATGGCGGTTAGACAAGAAGAAATACAGACACAGACAGAAAATAGTATGAGCAAACGTTGGGGCCCAAACTAACTAAATAGAAAAGGATAGGAAGGGTACTTACTGCAATCCCAAAAAACCCTGCAAAGCACCAACTCTACTAATTTCAAAAACACCTGAGATCACACGACCTCTACCACCTAAATTAGTTCTCTGGTGTAACAAAATCAAAACAGCAGCCACTGAAGAAACTGGAAAAAGCAAAAGTACAAACATCAGTGGCTGAACTAAACTGAGAGGGCAACAGCCCCTGAGGGGACCCTGAAGGCCCCCACAGAAGTGCAGGACAAAATGCAAAAATAAAGCACAAAAACAAAAAGAAGAAAATGTCTTATCTGTTAGCAGGAGATGCAGACACGACACAGCAGGCTACAAGGGAAACAGGAATCATGGAGTGAGACCAGAACAATTGATCACCGGCAACCCTGATGGGAAGGCGACTCCCTTATATAAGACCAGTCAGTAACACCTGATTCCCACTCCTCACAATCTTCACTGGACAGTCCAGTACCGCTTGTAACCACCAGAGGGAGCCTCTGCTCAGAACTCATTTCAAGTCCATTCACAACAGTACCCCCCCCTTGAGGAGGGGTCACCGAACCCTCACTTGAGCAACCAGGTCGGTCAGGATGAGTTCTATGATACGCACGGATGAGTCTCCTAGCATGGATGTCCGAAGCAAACACCCAAGAATTGTCTTCCTGACCATAACCTCTCCACTTAACCAAATACTGAAGTTTCCGTCTAGAAAAACGAGAATTCAATATTTTCTCAACCACATACTCCAGATTGCCCTCAACCAAAACAGAGTCAGGAGGCACAGTAGTAGGAACCACTGGCTCAACAAACCTCTTCAACAAGGACTTGTGGAACACGTTATGGATCTTAAATGTCCCTGGAAGAAGCAAACGAAAAGAAACAGGATTAAGAATCTCCATGATCTTATAAGGTCCAATGAACCTAGGCTTAAATTTAGGAGATGCCACTCTCATAGGAATATTTTTTGAGGACAACCAGACCAAGTCCCCCACTTTAAACCGAGGACCATCAGTCCTATGCCGGTTAGCAAACCGCTGGGCCCTCTCCTGAGAGAGGGACAACCTCTCCACTACCTGGTCCCAAATCTGTTGCATACGCTCCACAACAGAGTCAACACCTGGACAGACAGAAGCCTCCGTCTGTCCTGAAGAAAATCGAGGGTGAAACCCAGAATTACAGAAAAATGGAGACATCAAAGTGGCAGAGCTAGCCCTATTATTAAGAGCAAACTCAGCCAAAGGCAAAAAAGAGACCCAGTCATCCTGATCAGCAGACACAAAGCATCTTAGATAAGTCTCCAATGTCTGGTTTGTTCTCTCAGTTTGACCATTGGTCTGAGGATGAAACGCCGAGGAGAAAGACAATTGAACACCAAGTTTAGAACAAAAGGTCCTCCAAAATCTTGAAACAAACTGGACTCCTCTGTCAGACACAATGTTCTCAGGAATGCCGTGTAAACGAACCACGTGCTGAAGGAACAAAGGCACCAATTCAGAGGAGGAAGGCAACTTAGGTAATGGCACAAGATGTATCATCTTGGAAAACCTATCACAAATCACCCAGATGACGGTCATTCTCTGAGAAACAGGGAGGTCGGAAATGAAATCCATAGAGATATGGGTCCATGGTCTCTTGGGCACAGGCAATGGCATCAACAAACCACTAGAGCGAGAGCAAGGCTTGGAGCGAGAGCAAGTCCCGCAGGACTGCACAAATTCCCTGACATCACGAGACAAGGTAGGCCACCAAAAGGATCGACTAACCAAGTCTCTGGTACCAAAAATTCCGGGATGACCGGCCAGCGTGGAACAATGAATCTCAGACATCACACTCTTTTTCCACTGGTCCGGGACAAACAATTTCCCAACAGGGCAGCGCTCGGGCTTATCCTCCTGACACCCCTCCAGAGCCAGTCTCAAATTGGGCGAGATGGCGGAAAGAACTATACCCTCTTTCAAAATAACAGAAGGATCAGATAACTCAGGAGAGTCCGCCAGGAAACTCCTCGAGAGGGCATCCGCCTTAACATTCTTAGTGCCAGGAAGAAATTAAACCACAAAATTAAAACGTGTGAAAAACAAGGCCCACCTGGCCTGTCTAGGATTAAGTCGCTTGGCAGATTCCAGATAAACCAGATTCTTATGTTCCGTAAGGACCACCACCTGATGTTTGGCTCCCTCCAGCCAATGTCTCCACTCTTCAAAAGCCCACTTCATGGCCAATAACTCCCGATTACCCACGTCATAATTTCGTTCAGTAGGAGAAAATTTTCGAGAGAAAAAGGCACAAGGGTTACTTTTAGAGGTCTCTGCATCTCTTTGGGACAAAACGGCACCTGCCCCAATTTCAGAGGCATCAACCTCCACCTGAAATGGTAGAGAAACATCAGGCTGCCGTAGAACAGGAGCAGAAGTGAATCTCTGCTTAAGTTCCTGAAATGCAGAGACTGCCTCAGGAGGCCAATTCACCACATCAGAACCCTTTTTGGTCAAATCAGTTAAAGGTTTAACAATAACCGAGAAATTACCAATAAATTTACGATAAAAATTGGCAAAACCCAAGAATCTTTGAAGAGCCTTTAATGAAGTAGGTTGGACCCAATCACAGATGGCCTGAACCTTGACCGGGTCCATTTCAATAACAGATGGGGACAAAATGAATCCCAAAAATGAGATCCTCTGTACGCCAAAAAGACACTTTGATCCCTTCACATACAGAGAATTCTCTCTCAAAATCTGGAATACAGTTCGAACATGTTTCACATGAGAGTCCCAGTCATTGGAAAAAATCAAGATATCATCCAAATAAACAATCAGAAATTTATCCACAAAATCCCTGAAAATGTCATTCATGAAGGACTGGAAGACAGAAGGAGCATTAGTGAGCCCAAAGGGCATCACAAGGTACTCAAAATGCCCCTCAGGGTATTAAATGCCGTCTTCCATTCATCCCCGTGCTTAATGCGAATAAGGTTATATGCCCCCCTGAGGTCAAGCTTGGTAAACCAAGTAGCATTTTTCACCCTGGAAAACAGGTCAGAAATCAAGGGTAACGGATATTGATATTTCACAGTAATATTGTTCAAAAGACGATAATCAATACACGGCCTTAATGAACCATCCTTTTTGGCCACAAAGAAAAAACCGGCACCTAAGGGTGAAGAGGATGGTCTGATATGACCCTTCTCCAATGACTCCTTGATATAAGACCGCATAGCGTCATGTTCAGGTACAGACAAGTTAAAAAGGCGACCTTTAGGGAATTTACTACCAGGCACTAATTCAATAGCGCAGTCATAGCTCCTATGGGGAGGCAAGGATGCAGATTTACTTTCGCTAAACACATCAGAAAAATCAATCAAAAAGTCAGGAACATCCTGAGCCTGGGGGGAGGCAGAAAAAACAGGAGTGTTGGTATTAACACATTGGCAGCCCCAACTGGTTACAGACACAGTTTTCCAATCCAAAACAGGATTATGAGACTGCAACCAAGGGAAACCCAGTACTATAATATCATGCAGATTATACAGAACCAAAAATTTGCAGCACTCCTGATGATCAGGTTCAACCCTCATTATCACCTGAGTAGAGAACTGAGGTTTATTCTCAGCCAAAGGGTAGAATCGATCCCCAGTAGGGGAATAGACTTCTGTAGGGGTATCAAGGGAAACCCACAACGTTTAGCAAAATCATAATCCATCAGGTTAATAGCTGCTCCAGAATCAACGAAAGCCTGAGCAGAAAATGAGGACAGAGAGCATATCAGAGTGACAGTTAATAAAAACTTAGTCTGAACACTACCCAAGACAACTGAGCGTGCAAAACGTCTTCACCGCTTAGGGCAGACTGAAATAGCATGAGAGGCATTACCACAGTAGAAACATAACCCATTGCGCTTTCGAAACTCATGACGCTGTGCCCCAGACACCACTCTATCACACTGCATGGATTCAGAAGCAGGTTCACAAGGCAACACTATTCCACGCATACTTCTCCGCTCACGCAAACGTCTGTCAATTTGAATCGCTAATGACATAGAATCATTGAGACCAGAGGGACAGGGAATCCCACCATAACATCCTTTACATTATCTGACAGACCCTTCCGAAAAAGGGCCGCCAAAGCGTCGTCATTCCACTTGGTCAGGACTGCCCACCTACGGAATCTCTGACAGTATAACTCAGCGTCATCAAGCCCCTGATTTAATGCCAACAAGGCTTTTTCAGCTTGATCAGTGACATTAGGCTCATCGTACAATAACCCCAAGGCCTGAAAAAATGCATCACATCACTCAAAACAGGATCCCCATGTGTCAGGGCAAAAGCCCAATCCAGAGGATCGCCGCGCAGGAGAGAGATGACAATTTGAACCTGCTGCGCTGCGTTCCCTGAGGACTTAGATTTTAAAGCAAAAAACAATTTACAATTATTTTTGAAATTCTGAAACTTAGCTCGATCCCCCAAAAACAAATCTGGCATAGGAATCCTAGGTTCCACAACAGGCAACCCAGCAAGATATGCAGCAATACTCCGAACCTCAGTGGCAAGCTGATCCACACGGCCAGACAACTGTGCAAACTCCATTGAGAGAAAAAATCCTCCCCAGCACCCAGAGATACAGAGGGAAAAAAAAAAAATGCAACAAACAGAAAAATATCTCTGACAACTCTGACAACCGTTTTTTCTTTCACAATATTTTTCCCTTCTGTGAGTACCATACAACTTTAAATTTTAGGCCTTTGATACTGTTATGTTTCGGTAACTGAGGAGTGCAGGTAAAAAAGGCAATACACCAGAGCAGTTGGAATCTATGAGATTGCAGTACCCTGACTAACCACCACAACTAGAGGCAGCCGTGGAGCGTTCCTACGTTGGTCCTAGATGCCTCGTCACAGCCTGAGAAACTAACTACGCCTAAAGATAGAAAGAGGAAAGCTATCTGCCCCGGAGCAGATCCCCAAAGAACATAGAAAGCCCCCAAACATGTAATGGCGGTTAGACAAGAAGAAATACAGACACAGACAGAAAATAGTATGAGCAAACGTTGGGGCCCAAACTAACTAAATAGAAAAGGATAGGAAGGGTACTTACTGCAATCCCAAAAAACCCTGCAAAGCACCAACTCTACTAATTTCAAAAACACCTGAGATCACACGACCTCTACCACCTAAATTAGTTCTCTGGTGTAACAAAATCAAAACAGCAGCCACTGAAGAAACTGGAAAAAGCAAAAGTACAAACATCAGTGGCTGAACTAAACTGAGAGGGCAACAGCCCCCGGAGGGGACCCTGAAGGCCCCCACAGAAGTGCAGGACAAAATGCAAAAATAAAGCACAAAAACAAAAAGAAGAAAATGTCTTATCTGTTAGCAGGAGATGCAGACACGACACAGCAGGCTACAAGGGAAACAGGAATCATGGAGTGAGAAAAGAACAATTGATCACCGGCAACCCTGATGGGAAGGCGACTCCCTTATATAAGACCAGTCAGTGACACCTGATTCCCACTCCTCACAATCTTCACTGGACAGTCCAGTACCGCTTGTAACCACCAGAGGGAGCCTCTGCTCAGAACTCATTTCAAGTCCATTCACAACAGCCCACCTGGCCTGTCTAGGATTAAGTCCTTGGCTGATTCCAGATAAACCAGATTCTTATGGTCCGTGAGGACCACCACCTGATGTTTGGCTCCCTCCAGCCAATGTCTCCACTCTTCAAAAGCCCACTTCATGGCCAATAACTCCCGATAACCCACGTCATAATTACGTTCAGTTGGAGAAAATTTTCGAGAGAAAAAGGCAGAAGGGTTACTTTTAGAGGTCTGTGGATCTCTTTGGGACAAAACGGCACCTGCCCCAATTTCAGAGGCATCAACCTCCACCTGAAATGGCAGAGAAACATCAGGCTGCCGTAGAACAGGAGCAGAAGTGAATCTCTGCTTAAGTTCCTGAAACGCAGAGACTGCCTCAGGAGGCCAATTCACCACATCAGAACCCTTTTTGGTCAAATCAGTCAATGGTTTAACAATAACAGAGAAATTACCAATAAATTTACGATAAAAATTGGCAAAACCCAAGAATCTTTGAAGAGCCTTTAATGAAGTAGGTTGGACCCAATCACAGCTGGCCTGAACCTTGACCGGGTCCATTTCAATAACAGATGGGGACAAAATGAATCCCAGAAATGAGATCCTCTGTACGCCAAAAAGACACTTTGATCCCTTCACATACAGAGCATTCTCTCTCAAAATCTGGAACACAGTCCGAACATGTTTCACATGAGAGTCCCAGTCATTGGAAAAAATCAAGATATCATCCAAATAAACAATCAGAAATTTATCCACAAAATCCCTGAAAATGTCATTCATGAAGGACTGGAAGACAGAAGGAGCATTAGTGAGCCCAAAGGGCATCACTAGGTACTCAAAATGCCCCTCTGGGGTATTAAATGCCGTCTTCCATTCATCCCCTTGCTTAATGCAAATAAGGTTATATCCCCCCCTGAGGTCAAGCTTGGTAAACCAAGTAGCACTTTTCACCCTGGAAAACAGGTCAGAAATCAAGGGTAACGGATATTGATATTTCACAGTGATATTGTTCAAGAGACGATAATCAATACACGGCCTTAATGAACCATCCTTTTTGGCCACAAAGTAAAAAAACGGCACCCAAGGGTGAAGAGGATGGTCTGATATGACCCTTCTCCAATGACTCCTTGATATAAGACCGCATAGCGTCATGTTCAGGTACAGACAAGTTAAAAAGGCGACCTTTAGGGAATTTACTACCAGGCACTAATTCAAAAGTGCAGTCATAGCTTCTATGGGGAGGCAAGGATGCAGATTTACTTTCGCTAAACACATCAGAAAAATCAGTCAAAAAGTCAGGAACATCCTGAGCCTGGGGGGAGGCAGAAAAAACAGGAGTGTTGGTATTAACACATTGGCAGCCCCAACTGGTTACAGACACAGATTTCCAATCCAAAACAGGATTATGAGACTGTAACCAAGGGAAACCCAGTACGATAATGTCATGCAGATTATACAGAACCAAAAATTTGCAACTCTCCTGATGATCAGGTTCAACCCTCATTATCACCTGAGTAGAGAACTGAGGTTTATTCTCAGCCAAAGGGGTAGAATCGATCCCCAGTAGGGGAATAGACTTCCGTAGGGGTATCAAGGGAAACCCACAACGTTTAGCAAAATCAAAATACATCAGGTTAATAGCTGCTCCCGAATCAACGAAAGCCTGAGCAGAAAATGTGGACAGGGAGCAAATCAGGGTAGCAGTCAACAAAAATTTAGTCTGAACACTACCCAAGACAACTGAGCGTGCAAAATGTCTTCCCCGCTTAGGGCAGACTGAAATAGCATGAGAGGCGTCACCACAGTAGAAACATAACCCATTCGTTTTCGAAACTCATGACGCTGTGCCCCAGAAGCCACTCTATCACACTGCATGGGTTCAGAAGCTGGTTCACAAGGCAACACTATTCCACGCATACCTCTACGCTCACGCAAACGTCTGTCAATTTGAATCGCTAATGACATAGAATCATTGAGACCAGAGGGGACAGGGAATCCCACCATAACATCCTTTACATTCTCTGACAGACCCTTCCGAAAAAGGGCTGCCAAAGCATTGTCATTCCATTTGGTCAGGACTGCCCACCTTCGGAATCTCTGACAGTATAACTCAGCGTCCTCAAGCCCCTGATTTAATGCCAACAAGGCTTTTTCAGCTTGATCAGTGACATTAGGCTCATCGTATAATAACCCCAGAGCCTGAAAAAATGCATCAACATTACTCAAAACAGGATCCACAGGTGTCAGGGAAAAAGCCCAATCCTGAGGATCGCCACGCAGGAGAGAGATGACAATTTGAACCTGCTGTGCTGCGTTCCCTGAGGACTTAGATTTCAAGGCAAAAAACAACTTACAGTTATTTTTGAAATTCAGAAATTTAGCTCGATCCCCCAAAAATAAATCTGGCATGGGGATCCTAGGTTCCACAACCGGCAACCTAGCAAGATAGGTACAATACTCCGAACTTCAGTGGCAAGCTGATCCACACGGCCAGACAACTGTGCAAGCTCCATTGAGAAAAAAAAAAATCCTCCTCAGCACCCAGAGATACAGAGGGAAAAAAAAATCTCTGACAACTCTGACAATCTTCTTTCTTTAACACTATTTTTCCCTTCTGTGAGTACCATACAAATATCAGTTTTTGGGCCGGTGATACTGTTATGATTTGGTAGCTGAGGAGAGCAAGCAAAAACGGAAATACACCAGACAGGTTGGAATCTATGGGATTGCAGCACCCTGACCAACCACCACAAGTAAAGGCAGCCGTGGAGCGTACCTATGTTGGTCCTAGATGCCTCGTCACAGCCTGAGAAGCTAACTACACCTAAAGACAGAAAGAGGAAAACTATCTGCCCCGGAGCAGATCCCCAAAGAACATAGAAAGCCCCCAAACATGTAATAGCGGCCAGACAAGAAGAAATACAGACATAGATAGAAAATAGTATGAGCAAACGCTGGGGCCCAAACCTCCCAAATAGAAAAGGACAGGAAGGACACTTACTGCAACCCCAAAAAACCCTGAACAGTACCAACACTACTAATTACAAAAACACCTGAGATCACACGACCTCTACCACCTAAACTAGCTCTCTGGTGTAACAAAAACTAAACAGCAGCCACTGAAAAAACTGGAAAAGGCAAATGAACAAACAACAGTGGCTGAACTAAACTGAGAGGAGCACAAGCCCCTGGAGGGGACCCGGCACACCTCCACAGAAGTGCAAGACAAAATGCAAAAAGCAAGCACAAAAAACAAAAAGAAGAAAATGTCTTATCTGTTAGCAGAAGATGCAGGCACGAAACAGCAGGCTACAAAGTGAACAGGAATCAAAGATGAGACCAGAGCAATTGATCACCGGCAACCCTGATGGGAGGGAACCTCCCTTATATAAGGCCAGTCAGTAACACCTGATCGCCAATCTTTACAATCTTCATTGGATAGTTCAGTACTGTTTGTAACCACCAGAGGGAGCTTCTGCTCAGAATTCATTTCTAGCACATTCACAACAC
Source organism: Oophaga sylvatica (assembly GCA_033576555.1). Taxonomy (NCBI): domain Eukaryota; kingdom Metazoa; phylum Chordata; class Amphibia; order Anura; family Dendrobatidae; genus Oophaga; species Oophaga sylvatica. Next base: position 714,051,664 of record JARQOD010000001.1, read on the forward strand.
CCCCTTGGCCAAAAATCAACAGCTTATAATGGTACAGAACACGTTCACCCTGGTCATCTGGTGGCAGGTAAGGAAGAGACATTGCTGGAAACCGAGATAAGAAGTAGGCCAAAATGTAGGGGTGTGTGTCTCTGAGACTTGTAATGGAGTGCATAGGCTGACAAGCATTTCACCAATGGTGGGTACCTTTTTGAATAAACTATGGCCATCACAGCCCCCCTTGGCCAAAATTCAACGGCCTACATATAGTACAGAACAGGTTCACCCTGGTCATGTAGTGTGAGATAAGGAAGAAACATTGCAGGAAATCGAGTTAAGAAGTAGGCCTAAATATACAGTGTTGGCCAAAAGTATTGGCACCCCTTCAATTCTGTCAGATAATTCTCAGTTTCTTCCTGAAAATGATTGCAAACACAAATTCTTTGGTATTATGTTCATTTAATTTGTCTTCAATGAAAAAAACACAAAAAGAATTGACCTAAAGCCAAATTGGATATAATTCCACACCAAACCTAAAAAAGGGGGTGGACAAAAGTATTGACACTGTTTGAAAAATCATGTGATGCTTCTCTAATTCGTGTAATTACCAGCACCTGTAACTTACCTGTGGCACCTAACAGGTGTTGGCAATAACTAAATGACACTTGCAGCCAGTTAACATAGATTAAAGTTGACTCAACCTCTGTCCTGTGTCCTTGTGTGTACCACATTGAGCATGGAGAAAAGAAAGAAGACCAAAGAATTGTCTGAGGACTTGAGAAATCAAATTGTGAGGAAGCATGAGCAATCTCAAGGCTACAAGTCCATCTCCAAAGACCTGAATGTTCCTGTGTCTTCCATGTGCAATGTCATCAAGAAGTTTAAAGCCCATGGCACTGTGGCTAACCTCCCTAGATGTGGAAGGAAAAGAAAAATTGATGAGAGATTTCAATGCAAGATTGTGCGGATGGTGGATAAAGAACCTTGACTAACATCCAAACAAGTTCAAGCTGCCCTGCAGTCCGAGGGTACAACAGTGTCAACCCGTACTATCCGTCGGCGTCTGAATGAAAAGGGACTGTATGGTAGGATACCCAGGAAGACCTCACTTCTTACCCCGAGACATAAAAAAGCCAGGCTGGAGTTTGCCAAAACTTACCTGAGAAAGCCTAAAACGTTTTGGAAGAATGTTCTCTGGTCAGATGAGACAAAAGTCAAGCTTTTTGGGAAAAACCATCAACATAGAGTGTACAGGAAAAAAAGAGGCATTCAAAGAAAAGAACACGGTCCCTACAGTCAAACATGGCGGAGGTTCCCTGATGTTTTGGGGTTGCTTTGCTGCCTCTGGCACTGGACTGCTTGACCGTGTGCATGGCATTATGAAGTCTGAAGACTACCAACAAATTTTGCAGCATAATGTAGGGTCCAGTGTGAGAAAGCTGGGTCTCCCTCAGAGGTCATGGGTCTTCCAGCAGGACTATGACCCAAAACACACTTCCAAAAGCACTATAAAATGGTTTGAGAGAAAGCACTGGAGACTTCTAAGGTGGCCAGCAATGAGTCCAGACCTGAATCCCATAGAACACCTGTGGAGAGATCTCAAAATGGCAGTTTGGAGAAGGCACCCTTTAAATATCAGGGACCTGGAGCAGTTTGCCAAAGAAGAATGGTCTACAATTCCAGCAGAGCATTGTAAGAAACTCATTGATGGTTGCCGGAAGCGGTTGTTCACAGTTATTTTGGCTAAAGGTTGTGCAACCAAGTATTAGGCTGAGGGTGCCAATACTTTTGTCTGGCCCATTTTTGGAGTTTTGTATGAAATGATCAAGGATTTGATTTTTGCTTCATTCTCTTTTATGTTTTTTCCTTGCAAGCAAATTAAATAAAGATAAAAATAGCAAATAATTTGTGATTGCAATCATTTTCAGGAAGACACTGAGTATTATATGATAGAATTGTAGGGGTGCCAATACTTTTGGCCACCACTGTAGGGGTGTGGGTCTGTGAGACTTGTAATGGAGTGCATACCCTGACAAGCATTTCAGTAATGGGGGGTACCTTTTTGAATAACTAAACAATGGCTATCACAGCCACACCTTGACCAAAAAACAACGGCCTATAATGCTACAAAACACATTCACCCAGGTCATGTAGTGTGAGATAAGGAAGAAAGATTGCAGGAAACTGAGTTAAAAAGTAGGCCCAAATGTTGGGGTGTGGGTCTCTGAGACTTGTAATGGAGTGCATAGACTAACAAGCATTTCACCAATGGGGGGTACCTTTTTAAATAAAGTATTGCCATCAAAGCCCCCTTGGCCAAAAATCAACGGCCTATAATGGTACAGAACACATTCACCCTGGTCATCTAGTGGCAAGTAAGGAAGAGACATTGCAGGAAACCGAGTTAAGAAGTAGGCCCAAATGTAGGACTGTGGTTCTCTGAGACTTGTAATGGAGGGCATAGGCTGACAAGCATTTCACCAATGGGAGGTACCTTTTCAAATAAATAAAGTATTGCCATCACAGCCCCCCTTGGCCAAAATTCTACAGCCTATAATGGTGCAAAACACGTTCACTCTGGTCATGTAGCAATGGACAATGAGGAGACACAATGAGAAATCATAGTTAAATTAAACAACTAAATTACAAATGTGAAGCCACGTATGAAAGAAAATAACTAAAGGGAGGGGCGAACACAGGTTCATAGATATGAAGCCAGACTGTGTTTGATGAGATATGAATCTAATGAAGATGTAGAGTCTCTGTGGGTGGAGATTAGGGGAGGGGGGAAAAATAATAAATTATTGATAGGGGTTTGTTATAAGTCTCCTAAAATAATGGAAACAACAGAGAATATCCTCGTAAAGCAAATAGATGAAGCAGCAACTCAAGGAGAAGTCATTATTATGGGGGACTTCAACTACCCTGAAATACATTGGGGAACAGAAACCTGCCGTTCCAGCAAAGGTAATAAGTTTTTGGCAACTATGAGAGACAATTACCTTTCACAACTAGTTCAGGACCCAACAAGAGGGGGGGCACTGCTAGACCTAATATTATCCAACAGGCCAGACCGCATATCAAATATAAGGGTTGGGGGTCACTTGGGTAATAGTGATCACAAAATAATAAGCTTTCATGTATCCTTTAATAAGATGTGTAGTCGAGGGGTTACAAGGACACTAAACTTCAGGAAGGCAAATTTCCAACGGATGAGAGATGATCTTGGTGCAATAAACTGGGACGATATCCTGAGACATAAAAATACACAAAGAAAATGGGAGACGTTTATTAGTATCCTGAATAGGACCTGTGCACAGTATATACCCTATGGGAATAAACATGCTAGAATTAGGAGGAAACCACTATGGCTAAATAGAGCTGTAAGGGGCGCAATAAGGGACAAAAAGAAAGCGTTTAGGGAATTAAAGCAAGTAGGTAGTGATGAGGCATTAAATAAATACAGAAGACTGAATAAATTCTGTAAAAAGCAAATCAAGACAGCAAAGATTGAGGCAGAGAGACTCATTGCCAGAGAAAGTAAAAATAATCCCAAAATATTCTTTAACTACATAAATAGCAAGAAACTAAAAATGATAGTGTTGGTCCCCTTAAAAATAGTCTGGGTGAAATGGTGGATGAGGATGAGGAAAAAGCCAATATGCTAAATGACTTTTTTTCAACTGTATTTACACAAGAAAATCCCATGACAGATAACATGATCAGAGATAAAAAATTTCTCCATTAAATGTCACATGCTTAACCCAGCAGGAAGTACGGCGGCGTCTAAAAATCACTAAAGTTGACAAATCCCCGGGTCCGGATGGGATACACCCCCGAGTACTGCAGGAATTAAGTACAGTTATAGATAGACCATTATTTTTAATCTTTAAAGATTCCATAATAACTGGGTCTGTACCACAGGACTGTCGTATAGCAAATGTGGTGCCAATATTCAAAAAGGGGGCAAAAACTGAACCTGGAAATTATAGGCCAGTGAGCTTAACATCTACTGTGGGTAAAATCCTGGAGGGTTTTTTAAGGGATACTATATTGGAGTATCTGAAGCTGAATAACCTCATGACACAGTATCAGCATGGGTTTACGAGGGACCGTTCTTGTCAGACTAATCTGATAAGCTTTTATGAAGGGGTAAGTTCAGGACTGGACCAAGGGAATGCAGTGGACGTGGTGTTCATGGACTTCTCAAAAGCTTTTGATACAGTGCCACACAAAAGGTTGATACATAAAATGAGAACAATGGGGATAGGGGAAAATATGTGTAAGTGGGTTAAGAACTGGCTCATGGATAGGAAACAAAGGGTGGTTATTAATGGAGCACACTCGGACTGGGTCACGGTTAGCAGTGGGGTACCACAGGGGTCAGTATTGGGGCCGCTTCTCTTTAACATATTTATTAATGACCTTGTAGGGGGCATACAGAGTAGTATTTCAATATTTGCAGATGACACTAAACTCTGCAGGGTAATAAATACAGAGGAGGATAATTTTATATTACAGGAGGATTTATGTAAACTAGAAGCTTGGGCTGATAAATGGCAAATGAGCTTTAATGGGGATAAATGTAAGGTCATGCACTTGGGTAGAACAAATAAGATGTATAATTATGTGCTTAATTGTAAAACACTGGGCAAAACTGTCACTGAAAAAGACTTGGGTGTATGGGTGGACGACAAACTCACATTTAGTGGCCAATGTCAGGCAGCTGCTGCCAAGGCAAATAAAATAATGGGAAGCATTAGACGAGGCATAGATGCTCATGAGGAGAACATAATTTTACCTCTATACAAGTCACTGGTGCGACCACACTTAGAATACTGTGTGCAGTTCTGGTCTCCGGTGTATAAGAAAGACATAGCTGAACTGGAGCGGGTGCAGAGAAGAGCGACCAAGGTTATTAGAGAACTGGGGGGTCTGCAATACCAAGACAGGTTATTACACTTGGGGTTATTTAGTTTGGAAAAACGAAGGCTTAGGGGTGATCTTATTACAATGTACAAATATATGAGGGGACAGTACAAAGACCTTTCTAATGATCTTTTTACTCTTAGACCTGTGACGGGGACGAGGGGGCATCCTCTACGTCTGGAGGAAAGAAGGTTTAGCCATAATCACAGATGCAGATTCTTTACTGTAAGAGCAGTGAGACTATGGAACTCTCTGCCGTCTAATGTTGTAATGAGTGATTCCTTACTAAAATTTAAGAGGGGACTGGATGCCTTTCTTGAAAAGTATAATATTACAGGCTATATTCACTAGTTTCCTAGATACAGCGTTGATCCAGGGAGCTAGTCTGATTGCCGTATGTGGAGTCGGGAAGGAATTTTTTTCCCCAATGTGAAGCTTACTGTTTGCCACTTGGGTTTTTTTTGCCTTCCTCTGGATCAACATGTTAGGGCAGGTTAGGATAGGATATGGGTTGAACTAGATGGACTTAAAGTCTTCCTTCAACCTTAATAACTATGTTTGGCCCTAGCAACAGCTCAGAGTCAGTGATATACAGTAAATAGAAATATTATATAATACCATTGCCAAAAATAGTGACTTTTGCATCACACAATCCCTTCCGCCTGTTGTCCTACTAGTTGTGGATGTGAGTCGCACGTAGTACCAGGGTTATGGGGTACTCGGCACCGAGCCCGTTGAAGTCTATGGGGAATGTCACAAGTAGCACAGCTCGGTCCGTTGCCCTGGGCGCTCATACAAAGGGGGATATTTACAGGGGAAAATAATAATTGTTCGTGACACCACCTGTGGTTTCTGATCAAGGTGACCAGCGCTGCAGGGTTAATCTTCTGAGGGATTGTTACTGGCAGCGAGATGTTAAGTCTCCCACAGGAGAGACTGGATCCCTCAAAGTATATATGGCGGTGCAGGTGCAGGCAATAAGTCAGACACACACAAATCAGTCTCTTTCCATACCTTTACTGGTGGTATTTGCAGGTATGTCCCGGGAAGCTGCTCAGGGTGGAGGATGCACATCCAGGTAATCACTGAGTAGGTTTAAGGCCTCCTTTCTCTTTAATGTGTGTGAGTTTCCAACCTGCATGAAGCGAAGTTCAACTCTGTATAGAACAGATATGCCCGGCCGACATTGTGGTGGAGCCTTCTTTTGGCAAGAACTAAGTCTTTGTATGCAGCGTCCCGCTAGACTCCTGTTCTCCCTGACCCCGGTTACGTATCAGCACTATAGGGCCCCTCTGCGACTTGAAGTCCAGCAGGGATTCCGGTTTTCTCCTACTAGCCATGAAGGTTCTAGCAAGGCTTCGGACCCGGCGTCCGGTTAAGCAGAGTGGAGACAGCAAATGTTGCTATAACGCCTCGGTCACTCTCTCTTCTCTTGTCACCACTCGCCCGTCGCCCTACTCTCACCCTTAACATAAGCACGGGTAGCAGTAGGTGTAGTCGTCAGCTTCCTTCCTTCCACAGCTCACTGACCGTTTCTCAGTCGACTCGTTGTTGTAATAACTGTAGTCCCCTTCCTTCTTTTCCTTCCTAGACTCTGTCCAGAGCAGCTTTCAGGACCTTCCGTCAGACTGAATACAAGCCCGCTCCGAGAGTCACTTTCCACATTCATAGGGTACTAACAGTCAGTCTGTTCTGAGGTAACAGCTTGCAATCTTTCGTCCTCTGTCTCATCTGACAGGAAATCTCCATCTGTCTGGCTAGTATGACTCACTCCTGAATCACACCAAGACTAGAATGGCTACTGCTACGTCTCTCACACCCTTAAATAGTCTAAGGTTCCCTCTAGTGGCAATACTGGGAAGTGTGAGTGTGAATGAATATCAGGTTTTGTAATTACCTTTTTGTGCATTCTCCAGGGAACATGTGTACCAAGCGCAGCTGGGCACACATCCCCCCCTAGTTATCGTCAGCACTCCCGGGCTGAAATAGAAAAACAATTTTTATAATAACATTAACAACATAACTCATCCCTTGCGGGAGGTAAGGACACTTTAACGTTACAATGTGTACAAATTGCAATTAGAAAAATATCAAAATACTTTTCACAATAAATACAATATTCTTGTGGAGGACCCACACCAAAAACCTCCCACGTGGGTCCTGGGTGGGCTGCAGGACTTCCTTGCTGCAGACCTCACTCAAGGCCACACCATACGGGTTTTTCTTCTGAGGTAGTATGGCTTTATGTAAAACCAAGATGGGGCACCGAAGTGCTAACTATTTACATCACAGTTTTTGGGCTGGCAAAGTCCTCAGCCACGCAGTCCTTCACATAAGAACATTCCTAGAAAATCACATTTCTATCATATCACATTAATACTTTGTTACTCATTACCCAACTGGGGTATACTATACATACTATGCAAACATCATCACATTTCAATAAAGTGCAATTCTTCTTTTAACTTTTTACAGTTGCAGTAAACCCTGTCTGGGTCCTACTGTTCTTCTTTGCAAATTGCGATGACTTCTTCCATACCTGGGGCTGGAAGTATGCGGTGCGATCTGGAACGCATCACTAACATATCATGTCCTGCTACCTGTGTCTGGGTAGCCACAGTCCTTGTTTCACTTTTGCAATTGGCTTTGCGACTTCCTGGAGGCCTTACAGGTGCCTCTTCTGAATATAGATTTGGATCCATGGAGGTCGCACTAGCCTGTTGCGGTGCCAATACACAAAAGGGAATAGCAGCCAAAAGATCCCATAAAAATATTTCTTTATTAACAACATATGTTTAAAATTACATAGGATGGTAATTAGAACATCTGGGGAAAATCATTAGGAATGCCAGTATAATCCCTCCATAGAGGATCTAGTCAAGTCCAAATAGCTGATGATACAAATCAAAGTTTCTACACACATGTGCTGCACTCATAGACCACTTGTTGTACTAGCATAGTGCTGGATGATATAGACATAATGAACCCAGCCTATAGTGCAATTATACCTTAACAGAAGTGTAGCTCAGCCTTCAGATCAGGACCCAGATCCACCCCAACGCGCGTTTCGGAGCGCAGCTCCTTCCTCAGGGGGCATACATGGAACTACTATATGGCGGTTTATATACCCACATATTGTCACCGGTTTGACTCACCCACAGTGCCTCGCGCTAACCACAGCCTGTGCATACAATTAATTAGTCCTTTACTGCCTCTTGTCACGCCGCATACCGCCGCCATTCCCGCAAGCGCTCATCCATGACGTCAGCATCCGGAACTCCGTGGGGCCCCACGTGACCGGACGCCGACGAAACAGGGAGAAAGCATCGCGAGAGCGGCCGGACATGCGGCGCATGCGCACTCGCAATAGGGACACCGCAACTACCATCTTGAATACTGGCATAACAGTGGAGGAAGTACCGCAATAGCGGTCATACACACCTCCATCAAGGCCATGTCAGTGTACCCAATTAACAGGCAGCACTATATAAGGTATGGGGACTATGCAAAAGGCTATGTTGCTGGCTCTGTGTGTGGGTCAAACCGCCGACCGATTATAACCACCAAACGAGACAAAATCACCACAAACTCAAAAAAAGCCACCAAACGAGACAAAATCACCACAAACTCAAAAAAAGCTTTTTTTGAGTTTGTGGTGATTTTGTCTCGTTTGGTGGTTATAATC